>JABFEA020000010.1:16042377-16071198 GCA_019775915.2 Cyphomyrus plagiostoma | reverse complement strand
AAGCACTACTCCTTTGTTGCTGCTTACTTCCTGTATATTTACCTGTTAACTACGGAACAGTATTATAAAGTGTTACCAAAATGGATATTCGCAAAAACTACATATATATAACATCTATATAATATATAACATTGCAAAAATAACAGTTACACCAACACAAGTATTATTTAGACGTATTTCTACCTTGTGGTGCAGTTGCTCTTGGCTGAATGCAACTAGGATGACTGAGATGAAGAGATTGAGCACCACAAAGGTCATGAATATGACGCAAGAACCAATGATGAAAGCGCCAAGTACTGGGTTGTAGTCCAGAATCTGTGAGAAGTTTCCAGTGATCACATGACTGACTTTTCACAGTCACTGCATCTGCTATAGGCAGACTGCAGCACGTCGCTACTCACCTCTTCATAGTTGAAGATGCCCAACTGCAAGCTGACTATGGTCTGGAAGGCCTCCAAAAGAGTTCTGTAGGAGTAGAGCTTCCAACCATATATTAGATTGCACTGTAGTAGGAGACAAAATGTTGTGTCAAGTTCACAGTTCGCACGCTCACGTTTCTCCAATTTATGCTCCATGACATACGAATTAGGCAATTCACAAAAAAACAATCCACTTAATATCTTTACAGACTCAAGGTGATGTGTAGTCAGGCCAAAAAGCAATGAACAGAAGTACATAATGAAGAAAGTGCTTGATTTTGAATGACACTGAACACTGACATGAAATGACATGAAAGCCGATGTAAACAAGGAAGTGGCGGGATCTGCAGCACAGCGGCACCCAGAGCTCTCACGGTCATAGAGTAGGCCAGGAGCATGACGGTCAAAACGATGATGAAGCCTGAGATGTCATTCCAGGCCCTCCTCAGTGTGGAGGTGATCATGTGCAGCTTGGGGTTAATTCTCAGCAGGCGCCACAGCTTAACGGTGGCCAGCAGCACTAGGAATGCAATCAGGTAGCCCAGCACGGAGTCCGCTGCGGCCGTCTCGTAGAAACTGGGAAACCTGGCCAAGGGTAGAGAATGTTAGGGCAGAGCGCTACAGCCACAGAATCCTCTTATTGAAAGTGCCAGTCACAGAAATCAGGCAGAATTGCTGACTACCTGAATACCTGAACTGACCTTACCGACTTCATATTTGATTTGTAACATAAAACAGACCAAATAATGACATCACAATACAATCCCTTGCTGCTGTTCATTTTTCTTATAGAGGGATTTCATCCGCATTTCACAGCTGTTTAATTATATGACTGGAGCTCAATCATTAGCTCATTAAAGCTCATTAACTTAAAGTACATGTACTTTTGGAGATCATATTATCACTGATTTGAATACTTTGACTAAAGCACTGCATTAGTAAACACTGAAATACTGAAATGCTCATCAGTCCCAGCTCTCTAAGGGTGTGGTTGAGGATTATATAGAACACAGGTTAGCTGTCTGCTTTCACCAGTAGGGCAGCTCAGGGTGACAGGAACACAATGCAGTCTGAAGTTGTTGCCATGGGCCGGTCCACTCACTGGTCCGGGTGAGTGTGGTAGAATTCCATGTCTCTGTTCCCCAGCAATGTCCTTTTAATGAAGACAATAAGTGCGCTCCAGCTCAGGATGATAATGGCTAGTTCTAGAAGGTTCCACTTGTTGCTGAAGTATGCCCACTTCAACTGCTTCATTAGCTTACCCTGCAAAGGCCAAGAGACTCTTCCTTTAGTGATTTGTATTTTTACTTGGAGGCACTGTTCATATGCATTCGTCTGTGCAGATAATTTTGCCGAACTTTCTTCACAATTGTAATCAAGAACCAACCAACCTGAACAAACATGTAGTAGAGAATGAAGAGGAAGTATATAACCTCAGAAGCCATGACAAAGATCTGTAGGCCACCAGTTGACTGATACAGCCGGACCGTCTGCAGATCAGTGAGATACTGGAAGGCTCCTAGAAAGTCCAAGTAGTTCTGCTTACCCATATTCTAAAAATAATGATTACATTCCAAGGTGCCAAAGATTGGAAAAAACAAAACAATCTCCTTACCATTAGCTGAGGTCTCAAATATTAGAGTGACAATGCAGAAGAGATTAATGTTAGCATTGTAGACGGTGAACTCTACAAAAACTGCCCGCGTGTAAATGTCAAGCCAGGTGTTGTCAAACAGGTACTGAAGGACCCTGGCCACAAAGGAACATGGGAAAGAGCGTTCATGGAAAGAACGACAGGAAAAAGAACTTTCTTTTTGAAAATGTAGTTTCAAAATGTGATTACTAAATACATGCCACATTACTTTGAATAATGTTTCACCTTTCAAAATATTAAACTGCAGAAGTAGGGAAAAGGCACGAGAATTCTTCCAAATTATTAGCTTTAATTAAATCAAGCATTCTTGCTGCTCACTCACCCTCCTGCATTTTTCTGGTCCAGCGCCAGCTCAGCCACAAAGCCCCCCCCTCTGTAGAGCACCACATCACCCCATATGGGGCACCCCCTGAGCTGAGCCTGGCTCTGGTATGTCCAGGCGGTACTGTTAAGAGTGCCACTGGCACTGCTGTTCTGGCTCCAACCTGGTCCGTATTGGCCCATGTCTTCCACGTCCCAGGAGTAAAGGCCCTGGCAGTCTGGCACCAATCTGCTAATGGAGGGGGAAACAGGGCAGGAGTCTCTCTTCACCCTCACCTGGCGGATACGGCCATTACCAACCAGCTTGGAATTCCCGTCTGTGATGAAGCCTGCGAGAACATCAGCACATCACCATGATTTTAATAACCTCATATTCAATTAATATTATATTAGCAGTTCCGATACAACCACTCTTCATTTGGAGAATACCTCTGTTGGTGACCGTTCGCAAATACGACAGCAATAAAAAACGGACCGACCAATGGGCACATTTACGACTAAATTTCAGAAGCCTCAGAGTAACACACGCCGGAATCAGACAGATCTTTAAAATAGAATGAACAAAGAGTTAAAATGTCCACTACATGGAGGATAGAAGAGAAAGCTGAAGTTAAAGAATAAGCACGGTCACGCTCAGCCCTCAGCTACCGTGATTCATTCACGCGGCCGTTTCCCTTAACGACCTGGTCGTCGGAACGGAATTCGGTCACTAAAAATGAGGAGTGGTTCGATACTGTTTTGCATTCTGCTTTTCAGTAAGTCATTTATATAAATAAAATCAGTTTGTTTAACTGTGACATTCAGACAGCTATTCATGTGTGCAGAGTGTAAAAACTGTTACCCGGATATTGTCCAAAGAGGCTGCTGAGGAGGGTGGTATTGGTCCACATAAACACGTCGTTAAGACTCATCATATCTGAGGTGCCATTGGTGAAACTCTGCTGAACGTGCTGGTTCAGGAAGTAAGCATTTGGGTCCCTCTGACCATATGCCACCAGCAGCAGCATCCACATGAACCCTAAATAGGCTACAACAATTGATGTAAATACAATCATTTTGGTAAAAAAAATTTATTTGTTTGGCCCATAAAGCTATTGGATAATGAGGACACTCAATATTGGTTTCAATGTTTTGAGCAGTTTGACTTTAAGATGGTGTCAGTTTTAGCTTCACTGCTTACCGAGAATCTCCATGATGAGCTCAAAGGCTTTCTGCTCCTTTATCATATTATTCCTCATCCTCTCGATGTCGCTTGGTGGAGGAGGCTGATAGTAGCTACATGTGCTGTCTCTCCGTGTGCCCAGCACTACGTTGGGGTCTGTTAGGGTGGAGAAAGTGTATTAAGGGCTTCACTTGCCCTTAAACTCTCATGAAACTTTTAATTTAAGCAATGTTTCCAGTTATCACTACAGGAATACGTCTTGTAACTGGATTACCTGAGGTTACAAGTTCCTTTTCAATGGTTGCATCTCCATACTCCTCCTGGTCAATTTTCTTCAGGACCAGAGCAAAGAAGATGGCAAAACCTAAGACCTGTCACAAGACATCCACGCAACGCTGATGAAAATTCCCTAGCAGGAGCTAATGGCAGAATTTACTACGGTGAAGCTACGGACTCCCAACAGCAGCCCGGTGACCAGTTGGAGGGCACCTCTCGTAATCTTCGGGCTGGTTTACCTTGAGTGGCTGGGTGATGAAGACACTCTCAAAGAAAGACACCACCATGGAGATCAGCCAGCTTATGGACTTCTGTTTCCCGTAGGTGAGCCCGTACATCATGGTAAAGTATGCTGCCACTCCACTAGTTGCCGCTACCAGGAACCAGCCCACAACCACAAACCACCAGGGCAGGCCTCCCTGGCAGCACTTCCGGTTGTTTTCCTGCTCTGGGGGGCTGGAGCTCTGTACGACATGGTTTTCAGCCGGGCTCATGGAGGAGAGCCGACCCTCCAGCAGGTCCTTCATGTCCTGCACCTGCCGTACCGCCTGGCGGTAACTTCTTGGATTAGGGAAGCGAGAAGGGTCCAGGACCTCCAGCTCCTTCTCCACGTGACGTAGCTGTCGGTACAAATACTCGCTGTAGTCTCTCTGTCTCTGGGAAACTCTGTTTGACCTTTCTGGGCTGCCACCCGGGCTGCTCTCTGTAGGCACATCAAAACACGTTATTATGCAGGAAACCAACTTCAGATTACAAATTTCTCTGTATGTTGATCTACTGCTGGTGCATAATTTCCACGTTGGTAACGTGTTAGTAATGTACTGATCTCATGTTCATTTATCATTAATCAATCGTAATGTACTTCATGCAGGCAGTGTTATTTCATGATTTGTTCTTGAGTACTAACTGAGTCATTAAGTTATTTGTGCCTCTTCAAGTGGTCTTACCGACATGTTTCTCAGGCTGTAATATGGCTGTGTGACTTTGAAAATATTTTCCTATCTGTGAAACTACTGCTTGGCCACACTGCTCAAAATTTTACATTTTCACATCATTCCATACGGCATAAACGTCCAAGAAAATGTCTCTGCAACACTGCAGTCACCCAAATCCCTCCATATTACAAAGCTATTGTCATACATAGTTTTGTAATAAGTTTAAACATGTGCTGTTACAACACTGTTCTTGAAAGCTCATATAAACAAATCCATGAATTTAATCTTAAACTCCAATTACAATGACCTAGTGTCAGGATGAGGGAGGCTTCATTTTTGCAGCCTTCAGTATAGAAGTCGCCTCCTGCCCGGTTCTGCTGTTGGATGATGTCCTCCACTAGTGACAGCAGAGTATTGATGTCAGCTGTCTGTTCAGCACCCGCCTCGAGCTGAGGAACCGTGCTCCTCCTGGTCTTAGAGAGAGACTGGGCAATCCTCTTGATATCCTGGGGAGGGATTTCACACATTCTGAAGGCTTACGAAGAACTTATAATACAGGACAGACAGGTCGGGAATATTGACATGAATGAGAGAGGCCCCCTTAGGCATCATAGCTGGATTTTGTTCAAAGTGAAGGCCATGGAGAATAGAGTATGAAAGGTATTTTTGTACAGCTATGTAGGGGATTAAGGAAGAGTATTCATATAAAGAAGGTTACCTTGACAACAGAATTGGGAGTGATTTCCTTGTGGATGTTCCCTGGGGACGGTGGCTGGGTCGGAGACACTCGGCCGGTCTTCCCCTGCTTGTTAGAATCTGCCTTGGCTTGACTATTAACCTGCAGTACCTTCTTTTGTCTTGGACGGGTGTTTCTAAAGATGCTCACAATTAGGAGGTTGACGGGGAACATGATAATGGAGCTCTGGACACCTATCATGACCTGCTGCCAGGTGATCTCGATCTGACCTGGGTATGGGCAAATGGTGCATTGCTGTCTCACATGGAATTCGTCATAAAGTATCGTCATAAAAAACTGCGGCCTGTGTCTAATCATGGGAATGACAGCGGTTTGATGCAGTTAGGGAAGACCTGGGACAATAGTTGAATGGGGTCAGAGGTCGAACTGATTTTTAACACGCAACTAATCCCAGTTATACATCCCTCCACTTCTGCTAGCTTAAGGCACCAAACAACAACCATGATGCAAACGAACCATGTCATGCTGTAAGTACACAGATTAATAATTAACAGATTTGATTTAACAATTTGTCCCTGGTCTCCCATAGTCGACAACAAGATGCCATACCCAGGTCCATTTTCTGCTCCGATGGGTTCGTTGGAATGCCCCAGAACATGATGTTGGTCAGCATGGTGCAGAGCAGCAGCGAGAAGCAGCAGGAGACCCGCTGCACCCGTGTGAAGTTACTGGCTGGGGGCCGGTTGATCACGGAGAACCAGATATGCCCGTCGCCAAAGTCTTTTGCTGTCTTTGTGAAGAACAGGTTACTGCCAAGACACATAGAGATAAAGGTCATGCCAAGAAAGGAAAATGACAGCAGCAACACGTTTACTCTTTAATGAAATCCAGATTCGAGCTTTAGGGTGTATCAGGCAAAAGGTTTATGCCAGAGGGGGGAAATCCAGATCCAGAAAGTATAAATCCGGGGCAAGATTTTATTCCTACCAACCAGGTGAGTCTCTGTGACTGTGACTCTTCATGCTCAGTCGGTTGGTTGGAACAAAATCATTGTCTGGATTTGAACTTTCTGGACCTGGATTTTCCACTTCTAGTTTCTACTGAAAGAATGTATGAACAGTAGCTAAAGCTAAAGGTATTTTAACCATCCTGCTTTCTGGCCTTAGCTGAACTAAAAAGCATTTGAATTTTTGATTCACTAATTATAAAAAAGATCTAGGACTATCAGTAGAAATACGGATGGTACGTTGCGAATATAGAACACCTTTCATTTTAAAGAGCTTCAGGCTTTAATGGAGGAACTTTTGGCTAAACAGAGATTTATTCAAATCAACAAATTATTATACAAATTATTCTACTTCTCATATAATCTCTTGGCATAACCAAGATGAGCCAGCATCCCAGTTGGGATAAAGGGTCTCACTCCCTGGGAAGATGATTACTCTGCTAGCTATGAGAGTTGATCCCACAATCAGCTCGATACTTGGCACTGACCTCTAGAACGCTGATTTACGCAGCATCCCAAAGATGCTCTAGGTTAGACTCACCTAAACCGCGTAAGATCCAGCTCTGTGGCGACAGGGAAGATTTTGTCCAGAGCACATTCACCCATGTTTATCGCCAGCCACGAGTTACACAAGAACTGCCATTTCTGACCTGTCTCCAGGTCCTGGACCATCACTTTATTGATGTACCTGTTGGTTATGGGATTAACAAATGAACAAAGTTGTATTGTGACAGAGCTTTTTGTACTGCATATTTCTTGAAAACTAAAGTTTGTTTATAGACAGGACGTCTGCGGCCATGTACTCACCAAGCAGGGTGGCTCCCTGAGTTGTCATGCCAGAGTCTGATGCTCTGCAGCTCCCCCAGGGAGAATGGCGTGGTGAGCAGAAACATGTCCACCCCCCCCCTCTCAAACAGCGGTTTGTCAGGGTCACTCAGGTGATGAGGGTCACTCTCCCCATCTGAGCCCAGCAGAATCACCGTCACCTCGAAAGACAATTCAGACTATTGGTAAATTGTTTATTAGCATTGTTTGTTTGTTTATCCAAATGTATTTCCAGTTGAAAACAAAAGGAACTATGAAAACTTGACAAAAATGTACTGTTTATTTTCATTTAGTAGATCCTGTTGTTCACAGGGACAAAAGTGAGGCAAATAGCACCTTATATACAAATGTGCTGTCAAGGAGTCGACGAAGCATAAGTGCGGTTAGGCTGAGCTTCTCATGAATGCCCAGTTAGCAGGAGCTACACAACATCTACCAGACAAAGCAAGAACATAATAATACTATTCAGTGACCAGAAGTGCAGCTTTAAGAATAGCAAGGAAACACAGAAGAATCGGGATATTAGGATGTTTCTTAAAGGTGGAGAGAGAATGTGATGAGCTCATTCTGCCATCGAAGAACCACACATGAGAAACCCTTTTTATGCATAAAACATGATGGTCAAGGTCAAGATACTGGTGTGATATTAACAATAAAATCACTTTGCCATCATGGTTACAAATATAACAGTAACAAGTCGACTTCTCTAGCGGCTTTATTTAGCAGCTATGCGAAGCGGGAGGTCTAACCTGGGAGGAAGTGGACGCCCCGCGTCTGTGCCCAGTGCCGATGGTCAGCACGTAGCGGTAGTGGGCGAGAGGGTCATTGTCCGCCAGGACTGTAACCTTAACCTGAGATGACAACAAAGCAGCTAGAGGAAGTTCACAGTCATGCCACAACACAGGCCAATATAATCAGCTTATAAAAAAACAAAAAGAAACAATGTGTCCTTCAGTACTACCCAAGTAATCGTTTGATAATACACAATAAGAATATGCAGTGTAGCTGTGTGTCAGCTCATAGCCCCCCCCACCACCGACCTTGGCCAAGTCCTGGATATCCTTCCTGCGCGCCCACACGACCACCAGCAGGTAGGCCAGGAAGATGGCACCCACAAAGCACACCACCACAGGGTTGTCGACAAAGGTGGAGAAGAGCTGAGCTGTCTGCGAAACGTCCACCACATTGGGCATGACAAAAAAGGAGCTTCCGAAGAAGGTCAGGTGGTTACAGAAGCACTGGGTGGCCGATGGAGTGGTGAGAGGCCCCACCTGAAGAGAGAAAGATGACATCAAGAATTTGCTCTTTCACATTGTCTTCGGCGACCCCCCAGGCAGTCCACATTATTGCTCCCTCCCAGCTCCCTGCCAGTCAGTCTACATTTTTGCTCCCTCCCAGCTCCCTGCCAGTCAGTCCACATTTTTGCTCCCTCCCAGCTCCCTGCCAGATATTCCATATTTTTGCTGACTGGGAGCTGAAAGGGAGCAAAAACAGACACTGTCTGGGGGTCCCCAATGGCCAGGTTGGGAGACACTGCTTTGGAATATAATGTGGTTATACTTTTTCTTAGTACAATATCAATTTCGAACACAAACAAGAATCAAAATACGCGATCGGTGTGTTTTATCTTGCAGTACATACCCTACAGCCATGGGTGCTCCAGTCGGAAGTAGCCTCATCCCAGTACATACACTGGGAAGCTATGGTGGTGACGGACACCGTGGCATTTGTGGAATTGACCCCTGCCGCCACCACAGGTCTCACCAGCAGATAGTACATCCCAGGATTTCCGGTCAGGTTCCCAGGACCCAACACCCATGTGTACTGCTCCTCTGCACCAAAGACAAGACAGCAGCATGTTATTTATTCATTCATGCAGTTCCTGAATTCCGAGTGTTGTGTTTAATCTGTCAGAGAGGAGGGGGGTGGGTACCTAGAGTAGCACCCTGCTGAGGCAGGCTGGTCATGGCAATGTGATGTGACTGGTTGGGATAGCTCTGAAAGCCCAGCAACAGCTGCAAGGTCAAGTTTTCTGAGGGGTCCAGCTTCAGCACCAGTGAGATGTTGGGCACAGTCACGTTGATGGCCACTGTACTGAAGTTGGCCAGGTCCAGAAATGTCTCACTCACTTGTGATTCTTTTGGCCGCGGTAGAAAGATCTGTGGACCAGGAAGAAGATAGCAAACTGAGGAAGGGAAATCTAAGAACGAACGAGTCTGTGAATCATTCGGTGAAAGCTTCATGGATGTTGATCAAAGATAGGTATACAAAACAGAACGCATCTTAGTGAAATAAATTTTCTAAACCTATTTGTAATTCAAATGCACGTAGCCTACGTCTTTTCATTTATGGGCTAGAATTATGTTGCTCTGACCTCAATCTCACTGCTGAGGTTCTTCACTGGGATGATGGAGCCATCGTGGTTTGTCAGGGTAAGGCCACCAACGATCCCACTGATTAAGTCCCCTGTGCCCTTGGGGAAAGGGCTTATGCCCAAACTCATCATCTGAGGATCAGGAAATAGGAGTGAGGCACAGAGATGAGGGCAATCCATAAACCACTAAGATCTAAGCTGTGTTTCTTTGAAAGCTGATCAAAAGTGGTAAATAAAGTGGCACGTGTCCACTACCCACCCGTACATCCACTGGCTTTTCGACGGGCAAGATATCAGGTCCTATTGGAGGAAGACTGAACCAGGAAGTGGAATTTTTCTGAATGCCGACAGGCTTTTGTTGAAGCTGATCGGGTGACAGTCTTTCGTAAAGCATCAAAAAGCACAGTATTAGGATACCCATAAATTTTTACTGAAGTGAAGCATTTCAGAGAGAGCCCCTCATAGGGCAGCCGATGCGTTAATCCCACCTGTTTACGTAAATACTGATATCAGGGGATGAAAGTATGACAGGGTCCTGATTGGTCCCCATTTCTGCCAAAAGGGCGGTCTGCACATTGTCCATGGTGTACAGCAGACAACTAGAAATCTCGCCCTGAAAATGTGATTAAGCAAAGTTCAGTGTTATATATTATTCTGCTCCTAATGCTGATTCGGGCATTGTACGGCTGCCAGAAACACAGCCACAGCACTGTGCACAACGTCCCAGCATAGACTGCAGAGACACTAGTGCCTTAAATACCTACAGGCACCTGACTGGACACTAGGGGGCACTTGCAGCACAACCAACAAGAACAACCAGGGGTTGGTAACGTGTGGCTCTGACTGCTCCCTTGCAACTGGAAGAAACAATTAAGAAATAGATGTACCTCAAAAAATAACTGCCCTGAAAATTATTTTTAATATGAGGTAGTAAAAAGTAAATCTTAAAGCCATCCTAAGAGGCTAACATAGACTAAACTGTAACTGATAAAAAAATCAGTCAACATTAACTTTTCAGAGATACAAGGATGCAGGAATCACATTAAACAAGTAAAATATATGCTTTAAATCGATGGTAATTGGTAATAAAACCTCAATCAAAACCATATTTATCATGATATAAATAACAACAGGTATGCTTTATGTGTATTGCGGCTCATGTGATGGCTTGATTTTGTTAAAATGTGGAAAACTGGCTGTTCGTGTTACTTGGATTGCGCACCAGCCAAATGCCAAACTGTTCTTTACACAGTGGAACTATGACGGTTTCTGGCCTCAGTCAACAAATGACTAGCAGTGATCTGAGCTCTAGGCCTCTAGGCCTGACAAAGGGACTGCCCCGTGGTCACATGACCTTACTAAGGAAAACGCACCTGCTGGCTTGACTCTGCCCAGGCCTTGAGGATGTTACTGGCTGCTTCCACGATGAAACCAGCTGTAAGATGCACCTGGGCAGTTCCCTCGCTTCCCGTGCTGTTTATGGTGAGCAGGGCTTGGCTGAGGTTTGCCAGCACAAAACTTGCTTGCATCTGTAAAACAGCCAGCATAAAGTCTACACAGGACTACAGCAGTGGCCAAAATTGTAGAAACGCCTAGCTTTTTTTGGCATCTTGGTGGCTTAATAGTTAGGGAAGCACACTGGTAATTGATAGATTGCTAGTTTAAATCCAAGACCAACAAGGTACCACTGAGGTACCCTGAGCAAGGTACCGCCCCCAAGCACTGCTCCCCAGGCACTGAATTAGCTGCCCCCTGCTACGTCACGATGTCACATGTGGGTTAAATGCAGAGAACACATTTTGTTGCTGTGCACTTTGTGCTGTGGTGTGTCAACAATGACCACTGACCACTGAATTCTAATTCTAGATGGTAAAAATTACTACATGAATATCAGTGGTAATGTTTAAGAAATGATCAAAGAATGTTTTCAAATATCACGCCTACAACTTTTCAGTACGATTAAATAACAGACTGGAGAAACTGGAATGAAGTTCAGCTATCTGTAAAAACTGGAAGTGTCTCCGCAATTTTGCCCACTAACATACATAATAATCCACTTGTCATGGAATTAGCCTGGCATATATAACATAAAGTACCTCATCTCGAAATTCTTCCAAGTCTCTGCTCTGCTAACTGTTTCTTTGCAGGTTTACATAAAATGAGGGGCTTCATATTACATTCATATTCATATAAATTCATTATGAGCAGTATTGTGATGGTTATAATGTCTTGCTTGCATGGCATTTCTGGAAATAGCAAGTGGGAGCACTGGGGTGCAGCCCGACACCCCCACCTGAAGTACCTGTGCAGATGAGGTCAGCTCATTTGTGTTGTGGGTGATCTCTATCACTGCCTCGGCGGTCAGCTGTACATCACTGGGCGCAGTACAGGGGTGTTCCAGCAGAGCTGCTGAGAGGTTGCCCAACATCTGCTCCCGAAGCTTCACATTTTGTTTTTGCACAAATGCATATGAGGGATTACAGATGCCATGGCAGACATTTTTACACAGTATAGCCACATAGAAAATATGTAGTACATTTGATTAAAAAATAAGCTAAATTTGTTGTCCGTTCCTCTTTGTACTAACCTAAGGATGCATTTCTATAACTACAGCTGTACTATGGTTAGTTAAAAAAAAACCCACTATAAACCACATTGCTACGGTAACAGAGCAATCTCCAAAAACAGATGGTACAAGTTAAGGTTGTTGAACTGTACAGGTCAACCATCTTCATTGTTTGAAGATCGAGTCACCGAGTGGCTTTCATGAAATTTTTGTTAGCTAGTTTGACTGATGCATTACTGAGTGACCAGCCTGCTGGACACATGAATGACCTGAAAAGTAGAGGACCACATGTTTGTCTGACAAGAGCAGCACAAACATAGAACACACACCTTCAAAGGAACACCAAGTCACTAAGTGCGCGTGCTGTCGCAGCCCTGCCGTCTCACAACACCTTATAAAATCATACAGCAAATTATCAGTCTGTTACGCTCTTTTATTTTCCGATGCCATCCGCACCTCCGCATTTTCCCGATTGTCACCGGCTGCTCCGTTCAGGGTGGCAGAGACAGATCGGAAAAGCTGCACCATCGCCACCTGCGACAAGTGCTGCTGATTTTTCAGAAGATCCTTCAGGTCCTTCGGAGAGTCGGTGGCACTGGCATTCTTCACCTGAGAGTAAGGAGGAGCGGAAAATCTCACGGAAACTCTTGAGTACAGATTTCATTGTACAAGAGAGCGAATGGCAAACAGAAACGCGTGTTTAAATTTGGAAAAATGTTATGTCATTAATCAATAATAACACTTTAAAACACATTCTTTTACAATGTCCATCGTGTACCTGTGTCGTCAGTGTCGTGCTGAGGGCCTGGCCCGCACTGTTCTTTAAAGATGCTATCAGAGTGATATTGTCCCCTGAAGGGAGGAACAGAGATTTCATCTCCAGTTCATGTCCACAGCTCAGGTTCTGGCCTGAAAGAGGAAACAACATTTTGAAATTTTATTCTAATTTTTAAAAAAATTTCTCCGATTTTTTTTTTTTTTTTTACTGCACAACAACTGAAGCCTTTCGTTAGATCAGCAAACGGAAATCTGGTGGCAGCTGCAAAATTCAGTTTCTGTCGCTAACAATACAACGGTTCCCTTCTGGCGCCAAGCAAAGAGGAGCAGAGTTAATGCGATTTAGGGCCTTTGCAGTGGAAGCGGGATGCCACTGAGTTGGGGTCCTTACCTTTGACAGTCTTAAAGCACAAGGTGCAGGACCCAGGTGTACAGAAGGCTGGGGGCACATTACAAGTGCCAGTGAAGGGTGTGAGCACCGTGCCCTGGGGAGGTGCCAGTGTACAGCTCAGGCTGGCAGCGGCAGGCACAGAGCTGGGTTTCCCTGGTATGTGTGCAGGGGTGGCAGCTGGCGGGTGATGACTGCCATTGACAGTAGTCCTAGACACAGGAGGGGAGGAGGTGGGGAATTTCAGCCCCTTGGTGTCAGAATAACCCTTGGGGCCTTTGTAGTCCTTGGATGGGGTTGGACTTGTGGTCCAGGACGATCCCACCGGGGGTTGAGTGGTCCTAGTATGGTGCAGGCTGTAGCTGGCAACTCCAGACTTTCCGTCATTAGAGAAGCCTGGAAAAGTGATAAAAATGGGATTTCTGTAATTTCATTTCAGAAGGCAGACATTTTAACTGCGCAATACTCATTCTTCAGCACGTCACATGGTATGGCGATAAGGTTAGGGTTAGGGTTATGGTTAGGGTTAGCGTTGCACAATCAGAGTCTCACCAACGACCACCACTCTGTTTATGGTAGAGAGGATTTTTTTGCCATTTATCACAATCGATGAATTTTCCTTCGCATAAAGAGTTAATGGCATCTGATCAGAGCGGCAGCCGGTCCAAGCAGCCTGAAAAGATAAAAAACGGATTTGATCTAAAGTTTGCGACATGCTAGGCTTGTAAAATATAAAGCATGAGTAAAAAAGAAGCAATTACACTGACTCACAAACAAAAATTATCTTCTGAAAAGCATGTCTTACTAAGTTTAAACAACAGGCTTTTTATATTTGATGCACTGTCTGAATCCGACTGAGAGACATTTAACTATATACCACAATGACAGTGGCATTGCCAAGCAGAAGACTTACATGCTTGTCAGCAGTGATCTCATAATACCACGTAAAGTTATCACACTGGTCACAAAACACCTCTAGCTGAATACTCTGCATAGAATTTGTCTGGTCACAACCTTCTTTACACCTAGAAAAACACAAAAATACAGATATGTGTTTCCATTAATCCTTATTTAACAAGATACACATGACTATACCTGTATTCTCTGTCCACTCAATGACGATTGTGCCATAAATTTTATACACTTTATGGACAAAAGTATTGGAACACCTGGCCATTACACCTACAGGAACTTTTATGACATCCCATTCTAAATCCATAGGCATCGATATGGAGTTTGTCCCCCCTTTGCAGGTATAACAGCTGCCACAATTCTGGGAAGGTTTTCCACATGATTTTGGAGTGTGTTTGCCCATTCATCCAGAAGAGCATTTGTGAGGTCAGGCACTGATGTTGGACGTGAAGGCCTGGCTCACAATCTCATCCCAAAAGAGTTTGAGAGGGTTGAGGTCAGGGCTCTGTTTTCTTCCACACCAAACTCACCCAACCATGTGTTTATGGACCTTGCTTTGTACACTGGGGCAGAGTCATGCTGGAACAGAAAAGGTCCTTCTCCAAACTGTTCCCACAAAGCTGGAAACATAAAATTGTCCAAAATGGCTTGTTCTGCATGCTCCTCTAGATGAATAGGCAAACATCCCACAGACCACTCCAAAATGATCCCAAAATGACCAACTCCATACTGATCCCTATGGACTTACAATGGGATGTAAAAAGTTACTGTGGCTTTAAAACGTGCATGTCATGTGTATATTATTTGCATGCCATACTTACGCGATATTCAGTGATATAATATTCATTGGGACAACCATTATACATGTACTGCTTGTAAGCCTTTTGCCATGAGTATTTTTCACCGTCAAAGTGTACATTGTAAAGTTGTACATTTCAGGAAGACAAGAGTTTTTAATTTCCATCTGCTGATCAGAACTGGTGGTATCACAGAGACAATCCCCACCTATACAACAGAAATAGGCAAGAAAATATATGTAAATATAATACAGGTGACAATCTATGCATTGGAAGGTAATAAGAAATGCTGACTTTGGGTGTATACATTTCAATATCACAGTAGCCCTCAGGGTCAAATCATTGCAGACCCATACAAACATTAAATCATACATATATTATGAAGCCAGAGTAACCAATTCACCATTAGAGGAACACCAGATTTTACAGAGGAAAATTGAAAAAGTTGATGAACTCACTGGCCACTTTATTAGGTACACCTTGCTAGTACCAGGTTTGACCCCCTTTTTGCCTTCAAAACTGCCTTAACTCCTCATGACATACATTCAACAAGGTATCTGAAACATTTCTCAGAGACTTTGGTCCACGTTGACGTTCGGCAGACATTTGTCAGCTACACCTTCATAATCCTGTTTTGTCACATCCCATAGATGATCTATTGGATAAACATCTGATGACTGTGGAGGCCATTGGCATATAAACCAGCAGCAGCAGCCAGGATTGGTGATACAAGGCTGGATGGATCCATGCTTTCTTGTTGCTCACGCCAAGTTCCGATTTTACCATCTCAATGTTGCAGCGGAAATTGAGACTAATCTGACCAGGCAACGTTTATCCAGTCTTCCACTCTACACTTTTGATGAGCTCACGCCCAACAGTAGCTGCAGGACTTCTGCTGCTGTAGCCCATCTGCTTCAAGTTTAATGTGTTGCACATTTATAGATGCTTTTCTGCGTACCTTTGTTGCAACGAGTGGTAATTTGAGTTACTGTTTCCCTTCTATTAGCTTAAACCAGCCATTCCTGTCTGACCTTTGCCGTCGACAAGGCATTTTCACACAGAGAACCACTGCTTACTCAATGTTTTTTTTTTTCTTTTTTGGCCCATTCTCTGTAAACCCTAGAGAAATTGCAAGAAAATCCCAGCATATCAACAGTTTCTGAAATACTCATACCAGTCTATCTGGCAACAATCATGGCACATTCAAAGTTTAAACAACCGTTCTTCCCCATCCTTGACCTTTGACCTGTATCTGCAAATCTTCATACATTATGCTGCTGACTTGGAAATGGTTGATTCGGTATTTGTGTCTAAGAGCAGCTGAACCAGTGTACCTAATAAAGTGACCAGTGAGTATATATTGCAAAGACCATGTACTGACCACACAGAGATCAAACTAAAATTTAAATGTCAATATATACCACTAACCTCATCCAAATATTTTGCTATAATACTGAAAACATGGCAAGTGGCACCTCTATGTAAAGTTTTCTTTTCAACAAAAGATGCAAGATTTATTTGGCAAAGAACAAAGCAAACTTTTGCGTAACCCAATGTTGCTATAAGCTATTCATGATTTCAGTTGTAATCTGTGAACACAATGCTTTCCTTTATCATTGATTTCATATATTACACTTACTGCATGACCATGAGTAGGTAGCATCGGAGCTAAGGACATCACTGTCACCATATGCTTTTAATGTGACCATTGTAGTGTTTGGGTATATAACATTTGGATCTGCTTCAATATCAAATCCATCTTTATTATCACGAGGCACTCTCGAAGAGTCACCAGGCTACAAGAGACACATTTTCATAGTATTAAAAAAAATACATAAAGTTTATTTTTTATATGGAAATACAAAAATAGGACATATGCCTAAAGAAGGATTAGCAAATAGCGTGCTGTCTAAATATTTGTAAATCAAAGATCTATCCATCCATCTACCCATCCATCCATCTACCCATCCATCCATCCATCCATCCATCTATCCATCTCCCTTAACTATTGATCCCTGGCTGGAATAAGTGCATTCATGCACACACAATGGAAAATTTAAAGACACCAGTTCATGCAAACTCTTTTGACTGTGGGGGAAAGATGCTAACTCCAGAGAAGATGCTAATTCTGATTAGATGAAAATCCAGAAACAGGTTGAAAGACAGAATGAAACTTACCACAGGGTCACTGCAAATCAGAGTTATGTTTCCAGCATTCTGTACCATGCTGGACAGGCTGTTTGTTGCATTAACCTTTACACTCACTGGCCCTGTAAAGAATATTTTCAACAGGGATGAAATTCCAAACTGCTATGATCTACTTCTAACAGCATTATGTACATATTTAACATATATTTTAGTATATGTACATATTTCACACTGATCAATGGTATAACAATTACAATAAAGCTCTAAGAATCTTTTGGCAACTATTATATTGTCACTGTCCGATGAAAACCTCATATCCACTTTTTGACTATTTGTTTTCATGATGATCATTTGTATGGATTACTTTATATCACTAATTTTAACATCTTAAAGTTGATAGCTAATAATTTACTAACATCATTGTTAATTTTGAAGCGAGATCAGCTTGTATCTTGTTGACAGTCACATAGTTGGCTAGTTGACAACAATCCACATAAGTTCATTTAAAACATTAAGCCATTCACTGTGGGCCATGCAGATAGGTTTCCATCTGTGATGCTAAGGGTGTTTCATTACGTTGATATAGGTTTATTGGTAACACTAATAGGGGGCACAATTAATGTAGTAGTACACACTTAGTTAATGCATTGATTAACCAGTAACTAAGTGTTGGTTAAGTACTGGTCCCATGTTTGTTCATTAGTAATCAGTCATGACGGTTCATGCACTTCATGCAGGAACTATATTATTTCATGATAACTTCATTATTTGTCACTTTGTTCATTATTTGTGCCCCCTCAACTGAAGTGTTGCAGGTTTAATTGGGAAGTAGTTTCTGAAAAATGTTTTGTTTTCATGCTCTTGGATTTTTGGAGATACTGTATGTATTTTTCATCAGACACTGATGATATCTTAAAAATGTGAAAAAGCCTAGTCGTTTAGTAAAAATATATAGCTGTCATATTCACATTTTTATTGTTAGTCTCTTTTTTTAAACTTTATATATATAAACAAATAAATACTACTATAGGTTACATTACATGAATGACAGGGGGAATCAGATGAATGAACGGGCTGGATCAGCACCTTGAATCTTGGCCGTAATGCTGAAGACCTGCAGCCTGCCATCAATCATATCCTTCGCCTCAGAATAACTGTTCCTTTCTCCAGACACCTGGAAGAGAAGCTGCACTGGGGTCCCACGCTCCAGCGACACGCTCACCTCCAGGCTAGAGCTCAGGCACGAGTCTGGGCCTTGCTCCACCGAGACCCGCAGACCCTCCACGGCCTCAAGGAGGCAAACCTCCAAAGGCGCGGATACGGCCCCCGCCATCACATCGCTTGAGGCTGACAGCTCCACCAGGTGACAGCCGATACCTAGTCGCTGCTGAGCCAGGGGATCCACTGTGATGTTGCATGGAACGATGCCTCTCATTGTCACAGCCATGGCCAGCAAAACTTCACCTTGCTGTAATCTGTATGTGATATTGGTTCCTGTGAGAGTCAAACATACCTAGTTTCACAAAGATATCATATGACCTCTGTGTTACGACATAAGCATGTAGTGTTTGGCCATTGGCTTGACGCAAACGGACATGCCGGGAGAGAATTTCTTCCTACCGGCCTCCAACTGAACCTGGATTTCCAGCTTACTGCCATAAAAGGCCTTGCAGTTGTTGCTCTCCCATGATTGGTTGGAACTGTAGCACCTGATGATTCCAAAGTCAGTAGGTGGTTCCTGGATTATGATGACGTTCTGTGCTGCCACATGCCACTCACTGGTGGTGCACTCCACACTGACAGTGAAGACACCTGATCGGTTATATCTGTGAACCATATTCTCTGACCTGAGGGGAAGAACCCAAATTCTCAAACACAGTACTGCGCATTTAATCACTGGTTCACAGCACGACTATTAAACTGGTGTTTTGAGGTAGTAAAAGTGCTTCATAAAAGCTGGATGTAGAGAAAATCTCTGTATTATTGGTGGCTCACTGGATAGTAATGCAATCTCACACCTTCAGGGATAGGGGTTCAAAAGGAATGCATTCAGGCGGATTGATGTATGAGATGTATGTGCCCTGTACCCAATGTTTGTCCTGTAATTGGGTTGGCCTGGAGGAAGGATAATCTGCTGCACTGGGTGTATGTTTTCATTTTGAGAACTACTCACTGTTTTGGATTATAGGGGTCGATAGTGTGTCCATCTCCAGCACTCAGGGAACAAGTAAGATTTCCTTGGAAAGGATGAAGCAGCCACTTTACAGTGATGGTGACGTTGTCAAATACTGCTGCAACCTCGCTCATCAACAGCAGGAGGCCTGACGGCCACGACAAACAGGAATGAAGACAAAGGTCACTCTCTATAGGCTACCAGTGCGGAGCAAACATATGGTTACAAATAAGTTCATTTGTACACCGTCTGTGTGTTCAGTTGGCTAACATTTAGCATCTACAGTTATGGGCAAAAAAGAGCAATGACAAATGTGCAGTTTTGGGCACTTCAGGCTGGAAACTATAAATCCAGACCAACCAGCTACCAACCAGCTGAGTATAAGTCACAGAGACTCAACTGCTTGGTAGAAACAAAATATTGGTCTGAATTTGTAGCTTTTGAATGCCCAACACTGCAAATATGCAAATGAAATTATAATATAATATAATACTTAAATAAAATAAAGAAAATAATGCAAGGGTTTACACCAACAAAACTGATCATTCCTCTTAGCAGTGAATGTCAAAGATATTCACGATGCTCCACAGTACTGACCATCTTTGCAGTGATAGTCCACTGACAGGTAACTCCCCAGCCGTGGGCAGGATTCCCCAAACAAACCCGCGTCGGCGGTAACCTGGCACACCTGCAGTCCGTGGCAGTGCCCTGGGGACGCAGAAAGGCTGAATGGTGGCGCCCCTGTCTACATCAGTGAAACTATTACAGCTCTCTGCCCTCGAACCATCAGTGCATGTCTAAAGGGAACCATCAGTGCATGTCTAAAGGGAACCATCAGTGCATGTCTAAAGGGAACCATCAGTGCATGTCTGAAGGGAAGCCTCCAACAACAACTTAGCTGGAAAAGGGAACATCCTGTATTAAAAGGGACTCATTATTTTTGCAATTCATGCAAGCAACAATACTTATCTTACTACCCAGGAAACATGATATAAAAACACAAATACTCAGCATGTAATTAATCTTTATCTTTCAGCAAGTCAAAGGCTGTTTTAAAGAATGAGTCCCTTGTGGTTTATAATTGATGATGGGACAGGTTCACCAGGATCTGATATGGCTATTGCATTTTCTGCAGTACAAAGGCATGTTTATGACAGTCTTGTAATGCAGAGGCAGGCAAGTGGAATTGGGTTTCAAAGTGGCTTTCATTGGTGGCCTGTGCATCTGCTCCTCTGTTGACTTTGAACATGTGACCGGGACCCTCCTATGATCATTAGACTCCAGCTAATGCAGTAGCTCTATCAGGCAGCCCTGCGCCGAGCACATTTCCCAAGAATCTGTTTATACAGAACCAGCTGCAAGGTCGATAGATGGGTGTTTGTACAGAGTTTAAATGTAACTTCCCACCTAATCAAACATTTCAGTGTCCGACACCACAAAGATCATAATTAAACAGGTGATCTCAAGTCAGATTTATTAAATTACTACTACTTTTGACCCAATTAACCTGTATAGCAATAAAACCACAACATATCAATAAACGTTCTTAACATTCTAAAGAGCAGAAATATTCAGTAAAAAACTGCATAGATATTAACTGATCTTACAAGCAAAGAATAAAACATAAAATTTTATGCGAAATGTCATTTGCTTTAAAAAATTAAATATTTGCAAATATGAACAAAAGTGCAGTACATTTGTGTGCACTAAATACTCTCCCCCTCAGTTATAAGCTTATGCTGAACCTATACAGGAGGTTTTAGGCCAATCAGAAATGGTCTGAATCTATCACTGGTTGCCAAAACGTTCTGTGTTGTGTCATACCTGTCCACACCTCCAGTCAGTTGTCTGTACTACCACATCCTCAATTGATTTGTTTGAAAGTATTACATAAAACACTATTTCAGGCCATAAATTACCTGCAAATGGTTCATGAAACATTTTGGTCAAAAAATATTTGAATTTATGCTTTAAACTAACTAACACAATTTAAAACATATTCAGTGAAAAATGCATGTGCTTTCTTTTATCAAATGATGCAAAAAAGTTAACATTAAAATAGTTAATAATTAATTTTTATTACTGATTTTACCATAATAATACATCATAATTAAATTAATGGTAGTGGACTACTAAATAAACCATTGTTAGGTACAGAATTGCGACAAAGCTTTTGTCGTATTTCCCTCTATTTTTGTTTATCTGTAACAATTAGTTGTGTCTGATTACCAAACAAATTTAGTATAATATGAAAGGCAACCTGAGTCAACACAACACACAATTTGAAATGATCATTTAGAATAATTGAAATAAAATAACTCACCAAAACCCATATCACCCATGTGACAAAGTAATATTTGGCTGAGCCACCTTTTGAAGCCACGACTGTAATCAAACACTGGTGGTAAGAGAAGATAAGTCCATAGCATCACTATGGATGCCACTCTACACTACAGAATTGTTTTAATTCAGCCATATTGGAGGATTTTGGAATATGAACTGCCCATTTAAGGTCCTGCTACAACATTTCAATGGGGTTCAAGTCACATTTCACTACACGTTGTACTTGTAAATTTGTATGTGACAAATAAAGAATCTTGAATCTGGAAGTCAAGTCAGGATTAGGCCACACCCAAAACCTTAACTTTTGTTTATTTCTTCTGGCATTCAGAGATGGATTTGCTCTGATGTTTTGGATCGTTGGCCTGCGCCTGAGTTTTAGATCATGGACATGACTTTCTCCTTCAGTTCTCTCTGGTACACAGATGAATTCATGTGTCCCTTAATTATGGCAAATCACCCAGGCCCTGAAGCAGCAAGGCATCCCCACACCATGGCAGTACCTCCACCATGTTTGATTATGGGCATGTTCTTTGTGTGGAAAGCTGTGTTTGTCGGGATTGATCCCCCACTTGCCCCATTTTGTCTGTCATATCCCCCTTTTGACCAGCAGGTGTCACTGGCCATCTTGTTGTTTTCCAGGTCTGTTCTGTTCCCAGTGTGTTCCCCTGCTCCCATGCCCACTTTCAGACTGAATGGGTTATGTCGGTAGTTGTTATGTAAGCATCTCTTCCATCATGGGTTTGAACTTGTTGAATATTTCTGTGTTCTGTACTCAATATCCCAGGGATGTCAAACTCCAGTCCTGGAGGGCCAGAGCCCTGTGTAACTTTGTTCTTTCCCTGTTCCACTGCAAATGATTCAGCTCAAGAGCTTTGTGGTAATTAGTACAAGGAGGTGAATCAGGTGTGTTAACTGAGGGCAAACCCAAAAATGAGCAGGGCTCCGGCCCCCCAGGACTGGAGTTTGACACCCATGCTATATCCGGTTTAATATAACTTAATTTTCTAATTTCTGCATGGTTAATTGCTTTGTACTTTTGTTTATTTCTCCTTGTGCCCCAGTTTTGTAAGTCTTATAATCCTGGTTTCTCCTGTTGTTTGAACCTTTAGTATTTGGTAATGAGCCTCACCTCTGTCTCATTGTTCCCAGTCCCAGTGTTTGACTAATTGTTATGGTTACATACTGTTTAGTTCTAGTTTTATATCGTGCCTTTGTTAGACTAATTGTGGTTCCTGTTTTTTTCTTGTTTTTTGAGTTCACCTTTCAACAAAGTCCCCTGTTTTATAAGCCACAATATGGATCATCTGTTACTCTGCCATGTCCTGCCGCAACAAGTTATTTTCATTTGAGGACGATTCTCTCATGGTGGTTCACTGGACTCCAAGGCTTTCAGATAGTCCTGTGTACCCCTTTCCTGAATTATATAATTTAATACTCTTTTCCTCAGGTCTTCAGGATGTTCTTTTGAGCAAGGTATGGCGTGCTACTTCTTGAGATCCCTTATTCCACCCCTACATTGCTGGAATGATTCTATTTAAGTGATGTGTAGATTCAACAGGGCTGGTAGCAATCAAGCTTGGATGTGACTAGTGCAAGGCTATGCAACTCATGGTCCTGAAGGTCCAATCACTGCTTTACCTGTGAACCAGGTGTGAAGTATCTGGCCAATCAGAATCAGTAACTATTAGACAAACTACCTGGGAGAACTGAAAACAAAGCCTGGATTTGGAATCATTGTCCAGAGTTGAAGAGCCCTGGTCTAGTGTAATTTAACCCATTATTATTTTGATTTGGTTCAGTAGTCGATTGAGTGACTAATGACTTTGTCACAAAAGTGATATGGGTAATTTTTTTTCTTCAACAAATCAAACAATCGATTAAAAACTGTGTGTTGTGTTTACACTTTTATATTACTCAAAATTTTTTGGAGATAGAAAAATGTAAGTGCTATGAATAAGAAAATACAGAAAGAATCTAATACTAATACTTTGTCATGGGACTGTAATAGCTTAGATGTGCTGGCATATAGACAGAGTATCACAGGCACCTGCAGCTGAACGCACTCTTGGCATTTAGGCTTGTTGTTTGGCTAATGTTACATGTGTTTTTTACCTTGCTATGTCTGCAACAGAAACATAAAGAAAGAGTTAGGCTGCATAATTCTAGGTAAAATATGAATCAGGTTTTTTTTGGCTCAGAATCGAGATCACGATTTTTGGGAAATATATTTCTCTCTCCAGCATTATTATTATTTCGCATCACATATCATCTTATTTCTAATGTAAATATGTGCTATGCATAAAATGGATAAGCCCCACTCAAAAATAGTTTGTAAATAACAAAAATGGTTTTCCCCTGTAGAAATTTGGAACTTGGGTACAGAGGCTAAATTCAATAACACTTCCATAGGAAACTCTGAGGACATGAACAGAGACGCAGTACCTTCCACTAAGTGGCTTACATCCACCCAGCTGCACTCCTCCAGGACAGATGGGGCTTCCCACCCCGGTGTGGACGGGGGAGTGGAGGTCACTTGGCAGTAGTGTGGGGTCTTCCTGCCGTAGAAGCTGTCGTCAACCTGGATCACCCGCCCCGATCCACACTGCAGAGTGGCATTGTGGTTTGCACAAGCCAAGGAGCGACCCGACTCTGAAATACAGAAACATCAGTCTGGGAAATCACTGACACGCACAAGCAGAAAGACGCACGCCGGTGAACCAGCACAAGAGAGCCAGGCTGGCTGAACTCACCGAATTCACAGACAAAGTAGAACTCCTGGCTGCAGTTGTCTGTAGCCTCCCACTGAAAGGCTGAATGCCTGCGGATGTGAGCACAGGCAGCCCCTGGAAGCGGCTCCTCGGCCCAGTTAGCATAGCTGACGTCAGAGCCGTCCAACCAGGACAGCGGTTCTGCGAGGTCAACAAGATCAACCAAGAGGAAACCAAAAGCTCTTATTCTGCTGTTCATGGAAATTTAAGGAAACATCAACTCGTTGTTTTTGTGAGCTTCTTCATTTACATTACACACTTTTAGTAGCATTCGTATAGAGGAATTCCTGTGCATTTAACACATACAAGACGTTTATGAAATTACGCATCCTTTGGTACTGTGGACTATGGAAAAGATACAAAGCCCTACTGAACAAGGGGTAAACGAATCCTATCTGTGTGCTCTCCAAAAGTTGTCTGTGGCTAATCTGAGATCATAATTGTAATTGATAGGAATTGATAAGAACAATATTTTTTGTATAGAAACCAGCTGATTTATAAAAATTTCACAATGGATGATATTTTCCTTACTGTGGAAAATACATAAAAGTATAACAAATTCAATTGTCCTTGTCTGTTTATCTGTCTACCCGCTGCGCCACTTATCAAGTACTGGGCCATGGTGAGTCTGGAATCCGTACCTGGAAGAATGGGTTAGGGAGTAGAGGAACACTCCAGGTTCCATGTCCACCCATCAAGGGCCCATGTACACACACACTAAGGTCAATTTAGAAATTTCATTGCATCTAACTATATGATTTTGGAGTCAAAAGAGAGAACTCCACAAACACGGGAGTCCATGCGAATTCTACACACGGCGAAGGGAGGGTTTGAACCTCAGAGTCTGGAGGCGTGAAGTCACCCTCATTTTTTTTTAGCAATTTTTAAGTTCTTAAAACCTAACAGTCCATTCATTGAACGTTTTAAATTAATTGTACTACCAAAGCCTCCTTTCACTGTCATACTTTTCCATTGACACTTACATTTCGAGTAATTTACTATAAATAACAACTGTTTATTCTGTGTACACAAACAGCTGAGGCATTTTTGGAAGCAAGAAAGGAACCATCCATCCTTTCCCATGTCAGACTTTAAGTGTTTATACAACTCATTCAACTAAAGTTATTGTTGTACAATACATTAGTCAAGCACTTTATAATTCACACATGCTAATATAAGGGTAGTCATGGAACAGGGGTCCTACCTTCAGCTACAGTGAGTTCCAGAGTGAGGTTCTGTCTAGCAGGTGCTAAACCCAACCACGAGTCCTGTTCTGGCTTCAGGTGTTTCTGCAAGAACTGCTGGATCTCATCGTTCAGGATGAAGGCCAGATGCCCTCCGCCCCTCTCACACCAGCCCTGAGCACCGAGGAAGGAGCGCCGCAGGCTGACAAACTCATAACAGGAGGCATCAAAACTCTTCTGGTACTCTGGGCATAGAGGCCCACCTCGCTGCTCCTCAGCACCTGACCAGCACACACACAGCAGGACAGCGTACAGAGCCAGCAAAACAGGGGCAGCGCCCATCTTCGCTTGCTCCCTCACAGGTCTCACCCAGACACTCCCCAGTCTACCTTTAAAGTGCAATGACATCACCAACAATCTCCTAGAGATGGGACAATGTGCGTAAGCTCCAACAATGGGCCCGAACGACTGATGGGCTGGTTTTCTGTGGTTCAAGAAGATCCATTATCTCTGGCACACCAAGGCATTATAGGCGAACAACAATAAAGTCTTTAACTCTGAGCATCTGCATCCATCTAGGGGCTCGGCTATCAAACCAGGCACCCATTACCGTATTCCTGCTCCGCCTGCAGAGAGAGATAAGCATTGTGGTACCGCTTGCTGATAATCATGGGCCATTATAAGTGCCCTTCATTCAACCAGGATTTGTTTAACATTTTCAACTCCATTGTAGTAGATGTCCTAGTTACAGAACCATGGGTCATAAACAAAGCGGAAAGAAAGCTCTCTTTCTCCACATGGAACATTTCCTTCAGTCTACTACATTAATACATTCATAAAACAATGCTCAATATATAATCCAAAGTATCTTGTGAGTCATGCGTTAAAATGTATTCATGTAAATATCAACTCGTAGCTGAAATGAAACACTGAAAAACTTATAGTTACAGCAAAGAGAACACGACCTGTAATCCATATCCATAGGTACACTGATTCAGATGGCATGCAGTTTATCACATTACAGGTACTACCAGTAGCACTATTTGCACAAGTAAAATTAGTAGTCTGTTAGTGTAGTGGTGGTAGTATTTATAGTAATAATACTAGCTGCACAATGCCTATACTTGTTATAGTCTGTTATTATTTCTGCTGTATTAGTAATAGCATGAATGGAAGCAGTACTGACTTTGCCTAAAGAGCATAATTCATACTATTGGGCACCCGGCTTGATAGCAAAGCACCCAGGTGTATGCAGATACTCAAAGACTTTATTATATGTTAGTGTTTATGTGGCGTATCGTAGATTAGCCAGGGCACAAACACAGCATGTGATAAGGCCCGTGCTGAGCAGCTGGTGAATCCAGGGCTGGGGTGACTGTGAGTCTGGCCATATTGCCTCTAGGAGTTCCAGTTTCCTCCTGCAATCCAAAGGTATGTGGTTGGACTAACTTGTCATAGTTCATCCCCTGGGAGTCCCTGACTCTGTCTGTCCTGCCTCCCTGCAAGTGCTTGTCGCCTGAATCTGCCCCAGGTTCTGAGACTTGGATCGTGTAGTTTGAAACACTGTCTTCTGGTTTCTGAGTTTGCCTTGCGCTTGTTCTGACTGCAGTTCGCCCCTTGTCTGACCTGCACCTGCCAATGTCGCCCATAAATCTGCCAGTGGGCCTAGGCCTATAATCACGTGTTTAATCAAAACAGTAGCATGCGGTGTGCTCCGCTAACTCAGTCAACCTTGCTATTTTGGGTTTTTCATTTTTTTTGTCATTTAAATTCTATATATCGTTTATGTCGCCCAACCCAAGATAAGATCTGTATATTGAACCTTGTTTATGGCTTATGGTTAGATATTTACCTCAGCATACGTGAACTTTCAGAGGTACAAGTCCATATTCCCTATTCCCATTGGGGACAAAGGTAGTAAAATATCTGCTGGTCGCACAGCTGCTGATTCATTAGCAGTGTTGAAGTAATTTTATTTAATTAAATTTCTTCTGGAAAAATATAACGGACAAAATATAATTACATAATGCTTACATGAATGGATTCGG
Source organism: Cyphomyrus plagiostoma (assembly GCA_019775915.2). Taxonomy (NCBI): domain Eukaryota; kingdom Metazoa; phylum Chordata; class Actinopteri; order Osteoglossiformes; family Mormyridae; genus Cyphomyrus; species Cyphomyrus plagiostoma. The sequence goes on along the minus strand of JABFEA020000010.1, from coordinate 16,043,425 downwards.
TTTTTCGTTTTCCTTAATTTCCTGTATGACGCAGATAGCATTACTAGATCATCACTAAATTGGTTTAGCTCTTATTTGTTATTCTTTGAAATTCAGTTTTCATTTTAAAAGTTTGCTTATAAGTCATGTATTTTTATGTCTTCATTCTGAAAACAGCTCAGTCATAGCATTCCTTATATTAATCCTTATATTTAGCTAGCTTAACGTCTTATAAATTTCAGTCCTGTATCACTAATCAAATATCATATTCTTTATAATATGGACGCACGGGAGGCTACTCTGACTTAAGTATACACATTTCACAACATATTATATTTAAGTTAAAATATTCTATGTGCGCTTATCCTACAGAGCAGTTGCCATGATTCCATTTTGTGATCTAGAGCTTCCTGATAGAAGCGCGTATATATTTGATCACATGACCATGGCACAGAAAATGACGTAGCCCGAATCATATTTAAAAGCAAGTATCACAACCTAGTTAAATGTTGGTCGAGAGAGACATCTTAGGTACGAAAGGAGATGCAAGAGATTTTCGGGAAGAACGGAACAGAAACGGCCGAGCCTGTAAAAGCGACTATTTCAGGTATATATTATATTGTTTGCATGGTGATAAGGCGTTTTGTAGCAGCGATGGAACTACCGATTTGCTTTTAGCGCAGAAAAAAGTATTTCCAGTATTACTGCAAGCTACGGTACGGAGCCCCCGAAGTGCCATAGAGTGATTTCGTGCCCACGCAATTTAATAAAATCACTCTATGGGACTGCGGGGGCTCCGCAGCAAACCTTTATGATCGACAAATGAGATTGGCCTCGTACTAGTCAGTACTCGATATACAAGGGCGTCAGAGAGAGTTTGATATTGCCGGGGCACAACATAATTTAAATGCAAAGGTCGGTAACGGGGGTGCTGGGGGGTTACGGAGGAAGCCAAATTAAATATTGCGTCCCCCCGTTACTACACCCCTGGCAATACAGTACAGGCCAAAAGTTTGGACACACCTTCTCATTCAATGTGTTTTCTTTATTTTCATGACCATTGGTAGAT
>JABFEA020000010.1:16018446-16033357 GCA_019775915.2 Cyphomyrus plagiostoma | reverse complement strand
TCGTGCCCGTTGCTTCCGGGATAGGCTCCGGACCCCCCGCGACCCAGTAGGATAAGCGGTTTGGAAACTGGATGGATAAATGAATTTCTTGTATTTTGAAAAAAATGTAATTGTATAAATAAAAACACTTAATATATACTTTAAAGGGCCATCAAATATAATATAATTTGCAGGGTAAAACATGTCTGTTTTTTATTTGTTACGTTATTTGTTATATAGCGAATAGATTACAAGCAACATAGCAAGGAAGATAAGATACGCTATCGCTGGATATGCACACCTTGCATGGTGACTCCCCTTAAATATGTGTACGTCAGCGATTTATTTGCACGGACCAGCGGCTGAATTAGATTTGTCAGAGAGAGCAGTGAGAGTATTCGGCGAACCATTAATATCCAACAGAAAGAAGAAACAAACTAACAATCAAACAATGCCATACGATCACAGCAAGAATAAAGAAGAAATCCCAGATCCGATTAAGGCGTCAGTCGAAGGTATGATTAGAATTTTGCTTCTTTTACAAAAAAAACTAAGTAAATATTGCCATTATGAGCATAATATCACATATAATAAATGAAGTATGACTTTTTAAAAACATTTTCAATTTCTCAAAGTTTATCTAGAACTCATTGTTCAGTTCCGAACAATGGCAGGGTCCTGAACAATACCAGCTTTTTTGAAATATTTCTTTCGGCCTAACTTTTATTTTTATACTGCGGGCGGTCTCCCTTAGCAGGGCTGACCAGTTACGGCCTAGTGCTAACACTAACCCTAACCCTTAGACAGAAATAAACTGGGGAGAGGGGACTCCCTTTGGCAAATTTTACTGGACAAATGTTGTAATTATGTTTAGTATGATGGGTCTTGATTAGCAGTAATCCTTGTTTTGCAGTAATGTTCACCAATAATTGTAACTTTGTTGCTAATGCTATGTTGAGTGTACGTCTATGCCACAATAATGGTAGGATGTTCTGATTATACCTAAGAGGACAGCTAATACAACGCCTGCCACGCCGTTGGTTAAACTTGATTAATATTTGGGAGGTATCGCTATGAGCAAAAGCACCGAACAGCAAGCTTACACTTTCACATCAGTCATATGCAGCAAACAGAAAGAGCTTAACAGAGACTTCAGCAAAAGACCGTATCTTGATAGCGGTAACCGTAAAACATTACGCTGTGATCGTGTCAATTGCATCTATAATGTGTATTCGTGACACATTTACCACAGATAGCAGTGATGGGCAAATTAAGCTTAATGAGCCACTTGCTGTATTTTCTGAGTCCACTAGATGGTGCGCTCTATTCAAAACGGGGATCAAAGCAAACCAAGAGTGCTGTTTAGTGGGATAAAAAAAAAATACAGCAAATGTTTTACGAAGCTTCATTTAGCCATCACTAATAGGTTGCATAGATCACCCACCCAGCACCACCCCCGGTCATTCTGGGCCCAAGGGCAGAAGCCTCTACCCCTGCACTGGTCAAAATTAAATATTAACATACTGGGACAGTAAAGGTGACTGTATGCTCACTTTTAGATGAAATGTTAAGCTGATGTCCTGTTTCTGAAAATCAGAATGTAGACTAAAAAGCCTTATATTTCTGAAGTTATAATTCCTAGAAATATAGAATAAATAATGACCAAAATCCCAGAAGTTAAAATGTTCTTTCCTAAATTATTATGGATATTTTTCAAGCTCCCCGCCTCTCGCTTGAAGATGCTGTGCTTGGCTCCATCTACCCCGCAACCCAGATGGATAAAGCAGTATAGATAATGAATGGATGGATGGATTTTTCAGGCTTGAATGTTTTTTGTGATGACGTGGTAGAATGCAGGAAAAAGAGCCTGCGTACTTTGGGAATATGGTATCAGTAACATAAGGTCAGCACATTGTTTGTGAACAGTAGGAATGGGCCTGGATTTTTGTTTTCTTACAAAATGTCTCTGTTTGGGTATGTACAGTATGATTACTGCCAAATTTATACGGAAAGCCTGTGAAAGTACCTGGCTCTCTCAGTGAATAGATGAACAGGATGGAATGATTGTTGGGGTGATTTTTTTAGCACCCTGAAGATCTTTCTGGAATTCCCTCCTTTTTTTACACTCAACAAACATGTTTTTATACCCTTATAACTTCCATTATCATTCCTCGCAGCTCCCAAAACACCCACACCATCCATTCCTAAAACTGTACATCACACCCTTTTTATATGATATGTGATTAATTTATTTGATTTGAGACAGGCTGCCCCCCTGGCTGGTTGCAGGGTACGCTCCTTCGCATTGGCCCAGGCATGTTCACAGTGGGTGATACCAGTTACAACCACTGGTTTGATGGGATGGCGCTAATGCACAGCTTTACATTCAAAGACGGTAAGGAAAAGCTCTCAGATGGCACAACAGGTTCGAGTAAGTTAAAGTGGAGAGAACCCAGCCTACATTAATGTCCCTTTTCACCTGGACCCAGATTATCGATGCAATATATCCTTTAACTTAGTTTCAGTGGCTCCTTGTAGACATTTCTTGGTGTTGCAGGGGATGTATTCTACAGAAGTAAATATCTCCAAGGAGATACCTACACAGCAAACATGGGAGCCAATAGAATTGTAGTGTCAGAAATGGGAACAATGGCCTACCCCCATCCAAGCAAAAATATACTGTCCAAGTAAGTGTTCCGTTTTGGCCTTTTCCATGAGCACTGTGCCTGTGAATTATGTTGCGTCACATGAAAAATATATTTAGAGTGTGAGCAGCTTTAACATGGATATCATGCATAATTGAAACCTGTTAGATCCCCTGTTTCAGTGGGTGATACATTCCAAGACCTACCGTGGACAGCAGAACAAGCAGATAATAGCGAACCATCTGTGGATCTGACATATAACTTGATTTTCATGTGCATACATAGGGTAAAACTTGATTGACAATTTACATGGAGAAAGACATTACCAACATCAAAGACAGTAATAATAAAATACATTATTATTATTAATTTTTAAAAAATCATGTATCAAGAGATGGCAGAGCAATGAAAATTATGTTTTTATATCCTTCAATGGACGAAGGAACCATGAAAACATACCATTACACATTTTACAATGAAAATTAGAAAATTTTATTTACTAAAAATATCTTCGATTATTGTCAGTATTTAGTACAGTGAAGTCAGTGTACAACCTGTTCTCACTTGGTGCACAGTTTGAAACTTATGAATAATTTTTCTTGTCATTTTTTTATATTTTTCTGAAACCATGGCTACTGAAGCTGCAGATACTGGGGTCCCGCTGTATACGTACTGAATTTTCTTTATTTTCAAAAAACATTATTTCTAGAGTGATCAGCTTTCTGTCCCACACCATCCCAGACTTCACTGACAACTGTGGAAATAATATAATAAAATACGGAATGGATTATTATGCTACCTCAGAGACCAACTATATACGCAAAATAGACCCTAAGATCTTGGACACACAGGACAAGGTAATTACAGTGTAACAGTCTTCATCTGATTTTAACCTAATGGGTCCAACGAAGCTTACATGTACTGGGCACTTTTCTGCGTATTTCAGGTGGACTACCTAAAATATCTTGCTGTAAACCTTGTGACATCACACCCACATTATGACAAAGAAGGAAACACCTACAATATGGGGACGTCAATAGCAGAAAAGGGCAAAACAAAGTACATACTATTCAGAGTCCCCCCTTCTGCAGAGGGTAAGACCCCCATAAAGCTAAGCCTTTAATCTCTCTCTCTGTCACTGCTTTTCTTCTTCGTCTCAAGGGTAAGCACTTAAATCACATGTGAAAACCTTCATTTTTTAAGCATGTCTGCTTAGACCAGTAGGTACCATTCTGCAATTTAAAAAACATGCACACAGAACATGGTGAATTGTATTTGCATTAGATGGTGTGCGATTCATATTAATTTAATGGTGTCAGTTTTATTATTGGAGTTATGGGAGTATCTTTGTGAGCTGGCAAGGAGACACTGGGGGTCTCTTAATATGTGTAGGCCTACTTGACACCATTCATTCAATGCAAAAGAATCACTTCAAGTACAAGGATACATCACTTGCATCCTTGTCAATCAGGACCAGTCCCATGATTCATTATGCCCCAAGTTGATTCTTGGGAGCCAAGTTAGCAAGACCGGTCTTGTCAAGATCACAAGTACAATGTTTGTGTTCTTAATATTGAGAAACACCCATTGTCTTCCTCATATAAATCACTCTTCTCAGATGGTGCCAAAGCTACACCGGCCTTGAAGAACCTGGAGGTGCTGTGTACAGTGCCTTGCCGTTCCCTCATGAACCCCAGCTACTACCATAGCTTTGGCATGACAGACAACTACTTTATCTTTGTTGAACAGCCCTTAAAGCTGGACATCCTTAAAATGGCCACAGCATATATGAGGCACGTCAATTGGGCTAGCTGCCTCAAGTTTTGCCCCGAGGAATATGTAAGAATTTACAGTCACCTGCATTCTGAGGGTGAAAATCATATCTTTTGAAATGTTATGCACTTTGGGTTTTCAATGGATAACCTCATCTCAAATGGAGTCAAATATTTCCATCTGTCTTGCATCACATTCAGACCTTCATTCACCTGATACACAGACAGACTGGTAAGGAGGTGGCAAAGTTCTTCACGGATGCTTTGGTTATGTACCATCATGTCAACGCATTTGAAGAGGATGGTCACGTGGTGTTTGACGCCATCACATATGCCGACAACAGTCTGTATGAAATGTTTTACCTAAAGGACCTGAAACTGGAGGTGGAGAAACCTGGGACGTCAGGAAATGTCTTCAGGAAACCGCAATACAAGCGATTCGCCCTTCCTCTGCTGAACGACAAGGTACCATTTAGTCAACAAAAACATAACATACTGCATCGTGATCCAAAGAAGACAACATTGTAAGAGATGGACAATAATAATGCTATTCTTTTAGGAGGCCAAATTCGGAGATGATTTGGTAAAGCTCACATTTACTACAGCCAATGTCATAAAAGAGAAAGAGGATAGATTGTTCTGCCATCCAGAAATACTTTGTGAAGGTAATAATGTTTCTAAATTTCTAATTCGCTACAGCGGTCAGTGTGAAGCGTAGTCGGCAGCTTTGCTTTTGATGAACAGATGCTTTTCTGTACATCCTGCACTTGAATACTGTATTTATTCTGTATTTGTGCATTGTCAACCACAACAGGTGTGGAACTTCCCAGAATTAACTACGACTTCAATGGAAAAAGGCACAGATATGTGTACATGACCTGTTCTGACACGTCAGCAATAAGTACAAAGGTATTGCTACAATTTATACCAGGCCTTGTCATGAGAGCTGCTTTACTTTATTTACATCGGTATTTACATAATTAAGAAAAGCTGGTCTGTAGAATGCAGAACATTTTGGGTTCTGTGAATAGGTTGTGAAGTTTGATGTTGAAGAAAGGAAGGCTTTGGAGTGGACTGAGGAGAACTGCTGGACTGGTGAAGCAGTCTTCACTGCTAGACCAAATGCAGAGGAGGAGGATGATGGTGAGTTTATGCAGAAGTCACAACAAATTAGAACGAGACCTAAGATCCACTGAAACTGAAATCTACTGAAACACCTTAACTCTAAAAATATTTTTGGTGGCAAATACTGCTGAAATGTCTTACTCAGCTTTTATTTACTACTTAAAATAAAATACTGCCTGAGTGTTTTTACTAGTTTCATTTTAAAATAATGCATGGAAGTGCTGAACTATTTCATTCATTTCTATATTAATTAATATTCACATATCATTGCATTGGCATTCTCGTTGCAGGAGTTGTTTTGATTGTAGTCATCAAGCTCGGTCCAAAGGTGTCAGCCTTCTTGCTTGTGCTGGATGCCAAAACTTTTACAGAGATCGCACGGGCTTCACTGGATGTGGAAATGCACATTGATATGCACGGGCTCTTCATACCTCAACTAGGCATCTAAGGTCATGACACCATAGTGGGAGTGTTCCAGTCGGTTTGGTCATCAAGATGCCTGAAGCAGTGTCTTCTACAGATGGAGCGAGTGCAGGACAAATAACATAAATGAAAACAACCAAAACTGAAAACTTGTTTTCGTGCATGGATTTTCAGACGAATTATCCTGGTCAGGGTTACCTATCTCACACAGCATGCGGCCTAGGCTCATTGACATCATGTCTATCCATCACAGGGTACATACAGTCATAATCTATGGACAATTTAGCCTAACTGCATGCCATTAGATTGCAGGAAGAAACCTACATGAAATGGAGAGAACATTGAGTCCTTCGACACACACAGCAGAATTGCTAACCTTGGAAGTGTGAAGCAACAGTGCTGGCCAGTGAGCCACCCACCTATCTTCATAAGCCATTTAATTAACCATATTTCCAAAAATAATATGCAATGCAGTTGCCCTGATTTTTTTTCTTTCATCATTGTACTGTTGAATGTGCCTCGCGATAAATGTGCTATGTACAGTATCTTTTTGTATGTTTAAGTATCAATATAAATAAACATTAAGTTAATTTATGTTTAATTGCGGTTTGTATATTATGGATTTACCATTACCAATACGTATTTTCGGTCCCCATTTATAAAAATCTACCCAGCCTGCAATTCTCCGGAAGAATCATGGATGCAAATAAACTTTAGCCTGGTGGTTGAGGAGGTTAAATTAATTAGACCCCATTTTTCATTGGCTCGGAGTGAAGTCAATCATCGAAGCCCTAAAAAATTACCAGGAGCCGCCACTCAATCCTACTCATCATCCATAATCTGTTGTGGAAACAAAAATGACATCAAAGTATTGCAATGGCTAATAGACTGAATATACTGCAAGATTAAAATGTTCTTTTTTAATTAAATGTAATTATAGAATCACTGAATTACATTTTACAGTAAGAGGGTTAAAAAAATAAAAACATAAACCACTTAGCACTACAAGAAGTCCTTAGTCAACATTTTGATATATATAATTAAAATGTACTTAATCATAAGTACTCCACAGATTTCTAGAACGTTCTAATGCTCAAGCTCTTGTCAGTAATTTGTCGTTCCTTACGCAGAAAGTGAGCCGAAGCTCAAGTTGCAGCGGTGTAAATCAGATTATTAGTTAAAATGGATTGTGACGTAAGGGTTTAACCAGCAGGGAACGTTACATATACTTTGTCGCAATAAGTACAGACTGTAGGGAAGCGCGCAGGAGTAAAGCATTTTTGTGAGGTGGGGATGGTATATCTGATATTATAGTCTTGGGGAAAACATAAGTGCGAACAGGAAATAATGGCATCGTTTTTGCAGGTGAGTGGTTACAATCTAAACGTCGGATTCGGGATCTTGTATGTAATATTAAGATGCATGTTTTTCTAGCTCAAAAATAAAGGTTGAACTGTGCTAAAAAACAATCGGGATACGGCGTACCTGGTCTGAATTCAGATTGTTAGCGGTGAGCCATTGTTTTAACTTTATTAACTTGGATGCTTCAGGGATCGATAGCGTTTTAATGAGATTTTTAGGCTACGAAGGGCGGCGCCTTATGTATGTTCAGTGCGTACGTGGGTGTCTCCTGCAGCGGTCCAGACGCGTGTCGTGTTTATCGCGTGCTGTCTGTTGCACGAGGCGCACTGCAGCTTCCTCACTGTTGCTAAGGCGACAGCATTTATTTATTATCGCCTTCGCATTCAGGGCGAATGTCAATAATGGACGGCAGTCAGACGCTGAAGCCGTGGCGCATTTACTATGCAAAACTTCTTCGTTCTCCTCACGAGCGTATGACTTTGCTATGACGCCAGAAGTCAGAAAATTATTCTGATTACAATAGTATTATTGTAAAATTTTTTAAAATGGTGATAGACACCATGCCTTCCAATAATTGTTAAAAAAAATGTGTTGTAGCTTTTCCCCACGGGTTTAAATACCCGGAAATGATCTAGTTGCTGAGAATTGAGGTAGAGCTTTCATCATAAAACCATCACATTCATATGCGTCAGTTCATATGTCGGGGGAGGGAGATAAATGTAGAAACTGCTCATTTTCGTAAGGTAGGCCTAACTAGATTTCTGTTCTTTACGTCGCGGACTGTTGAGCTACAAGACATGGTGTATGTTCACATTTTCATAAAGACGACTTTTGCCCTTCATAATAGTAGCTTAGCACGTGATTAAAATGATGAGTAATTTTTATTCTAGCTCAGAAAAGAAGCCGTATCCCTTTATCGGCACTGACCCAATTCATTTTGCTACTATACCTAAGCAGACATGGGCACCTCTTTCTGTGAAAGGAGTGATTTTCATATTAATGCATAAGGCCAAAGAGATATACCGGCCACTGCTGTGTCCCACAGTGAGACCCCGGCCTATATGTGTTAGTCCAGCACACTATTGTCTTACATCTCCATGACTGAGGGTTTAACTTAAATAATTCTAAGAGGCTTATGTCAGAATTTTTGTAACATTACCTGAGATTATCTGGTGACATACATTTTGCATGTTAAACTGCTTCTCTGCATGAGCTTACTTGTGGTGAAGCCATTCCATTTCGCTTGTGATCTCTTTAATCTCCTTCCTCCTTCCAAGATTCCCGATGATGAGAAAGGCCATGACTTGAATCTGTTTTGTGTACCCAAACACTATGAAGAAGACTTGGATCGGGTGATTATTCCTCATGGGCTCATTATGGATAGGTACGCTAAATACAGCAAAGTCTCATGTACCCTTGGAGTTCCTCCAATTGGGCGATTATAAAACACTGTACATCGATGGTATATTGCACACTATTTTCCTTGAATACCTGCCATAGAGATTACTGTAAGGGAAGTACTCTTCACACTATTGATTCCCAACCCCGTCCTTTAGGGACCCTGAGACAGTCCATGTATTTGCTCCTCTACCAGGAGCTGGGAGGGAGTGAAAATGTGGACTTTCTGGGGGTTCCCCAGCACCAGATTGGGAAGCATTGCATTACACAATTAAAGCTGACCATATATCTTTGCTGTTCTGTCTAAGCACGTCCATTTCTCCCTCTGCAGGACAGAACGATTGGCCCGAAATATAGTACAAGACATGGGAGGGTGCCATATAGTTGCCTTGTGTGTCCTGAAAGGTGGTTATACATTCTTTGCAGACCTGCTAGATTACATGAAGGCGCTTAATCAAAACATCGATAAATCTGTTCCGTTGACTGTGGATTTCATTAGACTAAAAAGCTACTGTGTGAGTGATTCATCTTTGTTTCTTCTCACTTAAAAAAACCCCTCTAATATTCTTTCTGGGCATTTAATGTATTACACTGTAGTAATCACCCTTCAGGGTGGATATAATTCTTAAGTGTGTAAATTTTGTGTTGGCATGCCTTTGGTGTCTATTACTGCATAAAAATGTAAGTTAATGTGGTGGAAGACTGGAACCATAGTTAATTAAATATTGTGTCAAATTGCATAAATCTCCAAATCCACTTTTCCAGTAAGACATGAATTCACATCTTGTATCAATTAATTTTAAAACTGGTGTTGTGCATGGCCCTATTTCTTAATTTAATATATTGTGCTAATTCTACTTTGACATACTGGAATGGGAGGGGGGCAGGGGGAATCAGATGTGCACTATATTAGATTCATTGCTTGTGTTTATTCTGCTTTTGCTACTACAGAGAGTTGGAGGCATCTTGAAAGAGTCATTGTTACTTATTTATTTTCCAGGATGACCAGTCTTCGGTTGATGTTAAAGTTATGGGTGGGGATGAGTTGTCTGCCCTAACGGGAAAAGTGAGTATGGAATTTTACTCATAAGAAAAAATGTTTGAATATTATTCTTTTATTTTTTACCCTATTCAGTCTTGCACTTTTCTCCACAGAATGTTCTGATTGTTGAGGTAAGAATTTTGTGATTATGTGCATATTTTGAGGCATATTTTAACCTACCTGTTGCAGAAAGCAATCTTGACAATCTTTTTTTTGTGTAACACCTTTCTGTGTTTCAGGATATTGTTGAGACCGGAAGAACAATGCAGACATTGCTTTCTCTATTAAATAAGCACAATCCAAAGATTGTCAAAGTAGTCAGGTACGGTTCTTAATTTACTCCAGGTTTTATAGTACAAAGGTTCTTGTGCTGGAAGGTAAAATAACATGGGTTCCCCCTAGTCTGCTGCATATCCAAGTAGGCATCACATAAAACTGAGTGCCTGTAGGTGACTTCCAAAAGAGGTGATTTCCTCATTTATGTAAAGTGCACAGTGGCCATCGTAATCTTCTGCAAACTTCTGTAGCCCCCCTATTCAAATCTGGCCCTCGATTCCAAATCCAGGCCTTGTTTTCAAGTCGCCCAAGTAGTTAGCTTAATAATTTCTGGCTCTAATTGGCCAGAGGCTTCACCACTGGCTCTCAGGTAAAGAAAAGCTGGAAACCGCAGTGCTCGGTCCTTGAGGACTGTGATTTGAATAGTGCTGTTATATAGGATACACTTCAGTCACAATTATTGCATGATGAGTGGATTATCAAACTGGATGACATTGTTTCATTACAGCCTCTTGGTCAAAAGGACACAAAAAAGCTCTGGATACAGACCGGATTGTGAGTCCTATTTATTTTTTGTCTATGGGAAAATGTGACACACTTTAGTAGGACTTTACAGTAATAAGCCTAAACACTTAAATAAGCTCGCAGCTATGGCAACATAATGAAATGTCAATGATAAATGCAGTTGTTTATTTTTCCATGCATATTACGCTATTCTGGTTGAAATCTGATAAGCTCTTTACTTGTCTCAGTGGTACTATAAGCTTCTTATTAGTTCTGTGGACTGTGAGTCTCATGTTTAATTTCTAGCAATGTTAAAATTTGTTATGTACTATTTCAGGATCACCTGAATTGCTTGGCACATTGCTTGCAATAAATATAATGTATTGTACTAATGCCTTTGGTCTACCTCTGTGCTTTCAGACATTGGGTTTGAAGTTCCGGATAAATTTCTAGTCGGATATGCCCTCGATTACAATGAGTATTTCAGAGACCTCAGTGTAAGTAGATAAGATATATGGGGAGAGCTTTTTGTGTGTTTGCGATACCAAGATCCAAAAGCACAACTAAGGCAAATACAGGGAAGTCTCTTGATTTTTCTTCTTTCTTCTCAGCACATCTGCATCCTGAACGAGAATGGAAGAGAGAAGTATAAGAAGTGAGAGGGGCAGGACCCACACGGCCGCACGATCAACTGACACGCAGACCACTGTGAAGCTGCTTATTTCTTATTTTATTGTTTGGCCTTTTTATGTTTTTTCTATTTAACTCTCGGCCGATTTCGTCACGGGGGGCCCCTCCTTTTGAGGAAAAAAAATAGTCTTGCAAATATTTGATGTTCTGGATTTTTATTTGTGAATAACTTGAACAAAAACGTAAACCTGGAGTTGTTTCATGCACCTCAACAGCTGGAATATGATTAGACAAAATGAATGTTGCAAGGGGGAGTGAGGTTTCCTTAAGTAATAGGCCCAAATAAGACCCTGAGATACCAGGGTATTAGTGTAGTGAGCTACAAATTAAATTTGTTTTTAGTTATGTAAAAACAATTGATGTTTTTGGCCGACATAAACTATCATCCATCGTTATCAGTTTGTATTGTTAATATAAAGGACAGGTGATCAACATAGTTTTAATTTGCACAAGGAATGTAAAGAAAAAAGTAATGTACAAATATTTATTTGTATGTTTAGTTTTGTTAAGGGCAAGATCATAATGGAATAATTTATTTCAGCAATAACAAACCTGGAAATTGTTTCTGTGTTTCGCAGTTTATTACAACAGTGTGAAATATTGACACATTACTCAGCATACTTCATAGTCTAGTAATGGGGGATGGGGACTATTTAAAATGAATTCATTCAACAACCTTCAGAAAATGAGAGGATTACCTATATTTCTGAAATTTCTGATAAATAGGCAGGTTATCTCTGCTCGTGTTCCAGAGATCGAGGCTAGGCTTGGGTGATATTATGGTATACCCCAGTATCTTGGGTTTACCATGGTAGTTTGAAATCTTGACAGCAAAATTATCCTGTTAGCCATTTTTTGTTTGCCAAGATTAAAAAATACCAGAACAACATTTCTTTGAAAATACTCTATACTGAGGAATAATTTGTCATGTGTCGCGGTATGAAAATTACATAATGCACAAACCTAATCATAGCTCCATATTCTGTAGCCATTTTTCTGCAGCAAAATGGGGTGTGTGAAAATTATTCAATTGACCCACAGGGATGAAGAAAATTCTCTTTTTCTATAATATCATTCTAAAAATATTTTGGAGATGCAGTCATTACTACATAAGTAAAAGTACAATGCCACGCTAAAATTGAGAGACTTTTCGATAATACAAAAAAATGTTATGTGTATGCTAATATTCATACCAAGGTTCATAACTTATAGTTCATGAATATTTATCATCAATATACCTCTAACCAATATAAATCATAGACATTTAAATAACATTATTCTGAGAAGGAATCCATAACCTTCACCCTGAATGGAGTCCATGGCACCAAAAGACCCATTGATCTATAGAACATGCTTGGATATTTAAAGTATACAGAATTAATTATTTTAGCGTTTAGGGGATGTAATTCCAAAGTGAGACAATAGGGGGCGACCGAAAAAGATGTAATTCAGCTACCTAGTTTAAAGACCGCCCCGTGTTCCGGATGGAAACGTCATGTATGTGCGACAGGAATGAATTTTTTTCTAGGGCATGTCAATGGAGGAGGACAGCCTGTAGTCCACTCCTACGTCTGTTTGACATTTAAGCCCTAAAATATATACTAAGATCACCATGATTGCACTTAATAGATTTCTTCGCAGAAAACAGGTACGTGTGTAGGTAATGTAGCGTAACAATTTTTTGTATAACCAATAAGCGATAGAGGAGATTTGTCATTAACTTTAGTTTACTGGTTCTGTAACTAACTGTCCTCTAAACTTTAGGTTCATATAACGTACGGTTTATTACTCACACGACATTTTAAACAGACTGTGCAATTTCGTTTCTTTTCTTAACGCTTTATTGCGTCAGTGTCTGTCACAGGTTGCCTTAGTTGCCGGTCAAACGCATAGGGCTCTATCGTCTCAGACGGAGGGAGAAATCAGAATTGCGAAAGTACTTAAAGAGAAATTTCCGCAGGCAGCCTCACTGAAGGTGCATGACATTTCAGGTGAATATAATCGACCTTCTAATTTTCCGAGTGACGTCGGAAGCGATAATGCAGTAAGACTTGCAGAAGACAGCAAACGTTTATGTGTATGATTGCTTCACTGTACAATATTGCAAACAGGACAACATTTAAATCAGAGCTTTTTTGTGGTTCTAGGTGGATGCGGTGCCATGTATGAAATACACATTGAATCGGAGGAATTCAAGGGCAAAAGAACAGTTCAGCAACATCTGCTAGTGAACCAGGTGATATAATAATACCTTTGACTGACATCCGGTCCAGGCTGGTCCCTGCTTACCGCTTACGATCCTGCTTTGGAATGCAAGTTAAGAAAAAGTCCATGGATGAGTAGATAGATGAAAGGTTTCCATTTTATTTGAGGACACCTATGATATATGCTGTATATTTTTGAAGCGTTTTTTCATATAACTTATAACCGAGTGTCACAAAATAAATCAAATGATACCATCAGTCTTAAATTCTACACCCTCAGATAGAACTGCGTATGCAAAGCTTTGCCGCTTTTCATTCTGCACAGTACTGAAGTTTATTTTCCCTTAACAGGCGCTTAAAGATGAGATCAAAACCATGCATGGCCTACGAATATTTACCGACGTTCCCAAGAATTAGAAGCAAGAAGTCTGAGGTCATTATCTAATTACCCACATGACCGTTATCAGAAAACCTCAGATGGAAGTTGATGTAGCATAACAAACTGCATTTTGCAGACAGAACGCACATAAAGCTAATATGCAAAGGTTTGTATTCTTCAGTAGTGGCATCTGAATTTATACCAATGTATGTAGTGAAGAAAAAAAAAGACAGGGATATAATAAGAATTGTGAAGGTAATGTGTTTGTCTACTGTTAGTAGCACATTACTATTGTAAATGTTGCGCACAAATGCAGCTGGTGAGATTTTTATTGTGTAAAGTTTACTCTGTGAAGAGTGACCTTAATATTTGATATGCACAAAGTAATGTTGTCTTGCTGGTTATATCACCTGCGATTAATGCAAGAAGGAGAGAGAAGGTTGATGGGTAGACACTATTTAAATAACACACTGGCATGCACAGACCTACCTGGATTTCACTTTTACTTTTGAACTTGGTACTTAATTTTTTTTAAGTGCATTTGGTCTCACACACTCCACACTTGATGTGCGCTGTACAATGTGTGCAACCCTGTACTTGTACGAGCTGTATCCAGTTGTATTTGCATACATTAAAAAAAAAAACTGAGGAGTGTTTGAGATGTATAGATAATTGGTAATGTGATTAAAGCCATCAACACAGAAGTGTAATTCACTCAATTTTTTTGGTAAATGCAGTCTTTTTAAACTTGAAAATGTATGTTATAAAGTTGCTGGCAGCCCTGTCAGATCCTTCATAAGCAGTTAGTTAGAGGTAGGGTATGAGATTAAATTAGATAGTGACTGACTGCCGAGACTTTCTAACCCCAATATGTGTCTTATCATCTTTTATTTTGTTGGATATTTTCACATGTGGTGAATATATTTATATTCACATTTATAAATGTCCAGGAAAGTCCATTGTGGCTTCCTTTAAGTATGTGTTGTTTCTCAGGTTTTGGTAAGTTGATATTTTATATCGAAGTTAACTCATTTTATCCATCCATCCATTATCCAAACCGCTTATCCTATTGGGTCGCGGGGGGTCCGGAGCCTATCCCGGAAGCAACGGGC
>JABFEA020000010.1:16000204-16018346 GCA_019775915.2 Cyphomyrus plagiostoma | reverse complement strand
CCCAGGCGGAGACTCGAACCCGGGTCCCAGAGGTGTGAGGCAACAGTGCTAACCACTGCACCACCGTGCCGCCCCTAACTCATTTTATAAATAATATTTTATGGATTAAATGCCAATGCACCCATTTTTTATTTTCTAGTTTTGAAAGAGTTACGTGAAATATTCTTCATATATACAAGATACAAATTTATCAATGAAAGCAATTACAGCCGTATTGTAGAAACCCCAGCCTGGAAATAAACGGAAAACTGAACTGATTTTAGAAAAGTATGTTCATTAGCCATAACTACAGATGAACAATGGAGTTGTATTGCATTTTATTATTTTCATTTGCTTTTTTGGGCACATGCATCCAAATAAAACTGTTTAGTTAACTTTTTTTAAACAGCTGATATTTTACTAAGGGCTAGAAAAGCTAATAAAAATCAGTCATTCCCCATCGCAGGTTGTTTTGCACTCTGTACATACTTATGGGGATGCCTCTTCCAAAAGATAACTGTCAGTGTAGTCTGTGCAGAGTCATCCTGTTGGGTGCAGCTCTGATTGTTCACTGTATCCATGGTAACTCCGTCGAGCTCCACACTCATGTAAACACAGACCTTTCCAAATAGCTTCAGTCTGGGGTGAGCTTTGCGCTGAAGGCCTAGCCAGTTCGAGGAGTGGCACGTATAGTTAAAGCTCTTACCATATTACAGTTTTTTTTGACAAATGTTACTTATTTCATGGAATGCGTTTCCCATTAATTTTAAGATTGATATTTAGGTGGTTTGGATGTGACGGTTCCGTTTCCCCTGCCTCATGCCCTGTTTCTTGGTACGGCCCACATGTCACTTTAATACATTAATTGATAAAGTAGCATAAAATAATTCCAATACACTTTCCATAGCAAATGATATAATTATTACCTAGTATTAAGGAGCATAATTATATTATATGAACGATAATAAAATGAGCCGATTTTCTAACTTCGGAAGTTTATGCCATATTTTCACCAGCAGATGGAGGAAGTTTACAAGTACTGTAGTATTATAGAAATGGTTGTAGAAACTTCCTTAACATTTATGGCAGGGCTATTCAACTCAAGGGCTGAGCCCTGCTGATTTTCCAGCCTTTCTTCACCTTTGAGCCAGGTGTGAAGCCTCTGACCAATCAGAATCTGTAATTATTAAACTAACTACCTGGGAGAACTGAAAACAAGGCCTGGATTTGGAATCGAGGGCCTGAGTTGAAGAGCCCTGATTTATGGTATTAATTGTTAATGACTTTTTATGCAGCCAGACCCATTGTTTTCATAATGCTTTGCTGATAAAAAAGAGAAAAGAAAAATCATATAGATACCACAATTAATCGTCTTGCTTAAATTATTTTAAGTAATAGCCATAAAAACATGAGTGAATATAAAACAGTTATAAATTACTTGCTAAAACTACGAAATTATTCTGATTTCCTACAAATTTCTGGCTGACTAAGTGTCATTTTGGTCAGGATTGGCATTACCAAAGCGCTTAAGCCGGTGTTACTTCTTTCTGGTGATAGCGATCCATTGTCTTACACACTAGTGATGATCTCTCATTCAGTCATGCTCAATTGACATATTAATTTAATTCGGCACACGGTTTAAATGTACTGCTGTACATTTCTTACGTTTGTAATGGCGGTAATCAATTTTCTTTCTCTCTATCTATCTTTCTGTCTGTCTGTTTATTGGAATATATTCTAATTGTTTAATCATTTCCAAGAGTTATGGGGAAAAAATCTTATAAACCACAAATCATGCTATAATTAAAATAATGAATTCTTCTTTATTCTCTTGAAAGTGAAACATACAATTTTATTAAAATTTTACAGCAGGGCTTTAATAGTAAACTATTTGGTTAATGTGATTTTAACTGTGCAATTGAATACCACATCTAAACAAGTCTAATTCATAATAGTATTGAAGTACGCTTGGTCATAAAAGCCTGTTTATTTAGACCACCTCATCTGGTTATTTGATCGATCACACTTTATTAGAGCAATAGATATTATGTTTAAAGTGGAACGAAATCCCATTCATGAAGAGGATCTTATTTTCATCAACTGGCAGGTCTACCACAGTGTACATTTGTTGGTTGTATGTTGCCTGTTTTCTGGCGTCTCCATTAAGCTTTGAACTAGATTAACTGAAGGGTACTTCATCAGGCCACCTCTTTTATAATTCAGATGGATTTGACCTCTTCTTTCAGCAAAGCTCCGGTTTAACATGGATCTCTGAAACCCATTAAAGCATAAACATTTGTTTTGCACCTATATTCTGAAGCTGTGGGCCAACATCGGCGATGCGCTTGACCCTCTGTTTATTTACCTGTCCCAGTAACCATGGAAACTTTCCTAGTTGGCGAATACTCGTATTATAGCTATCAGCATACAGTACATTGAAACTACTAAGGCGAAGCTGTGAGTTTAACTGCATTATTTCTATATTTTTCAAAGTTGCTTTATTGTTGTCATTGGTGCATAGCAAAATTATTTTTAAAATACTTCGTGCATAACGTAGTGGCAAATACATACAAAACAATAAATACAACGCGTACACAAGCAAGCAAACTGTTATAATGAAGGCCATGTGATTTTTTTTATATACCAAAATACTTCATACTTCATGGTTCATACTACCAAAAGAACCTCTTACGCCATACATTCAACTTTGATAGCCATTTATTACAGATACGCTAATACTTGGTAATATTTAGCAATTTAAGACAGATAAGCTATGTTCACACTTTATAATATTTACCTGATATTTCATAACTATACTTGCAATCAGCTGCAATTACGTTTAAAAACTTGCTCAACGCATTTAATAAGCTTTTACATGCTAATCCAAAATTATTTACTTGTGTATCGTTTCAGACAATCGAGAAATGGGAATATATTATATTAGTTTGTCTCCAATGAGAAGTTATCTTTAAAAATCCAGTTGCTTGTAATTTTCGACTTAAAAAACACAAGTTCTGCAGGTAGCAGTTAGAATACACTAGCAACAGTATGCTTTTGAAGTCTTTCTACCTCAGTCAAACGTGGATAATACTACGTTATTATTTCTCTTTCTTCTCCCTTATTGAGTTCCACTAATTCCGGTGGGGCCCTTTTCACATCGGCGTTTCGTTTTCCTGTGTTTCGTGTCTTTGATATTAGCTCCGTTTTTTCTTTAATTTATTTGAATTTGGGTTACTTCTTTCACTATACAGAGCTTATCATTGAAGGAAACACACATACGCAAAAAAAAAAAATCAGGGGCAATTAATAACGGGTAATGAAAACTGTAAAAGGGTTTATCGTGCTTGGCAGCGCCCACGGAAATTTTTTACGCATCGTGATGCTTTATAATGCTTAATATTAAGTATTTTTTATCGGTATATATCGTTATGATTATGTGGGGGTGTCACGGGATTTGTATCAGTATTTAAATATATCTGCACACTTATGGTAAGTTTTACGGTAAGTGTGAGCAGTCTGATCGGCCATCCCCCGCCGCTGCGCTACTTAGGGTAGTAACCTGCCGCGAGCCCAGACTAACTGACGCGGGGAGGAGAGAAGAAGCGCCGCCAGCCGCTCAGCATCACTCCGCTGCCCCATGAAGCCTATAGATATGGCAAAGGAAGGAGCGGAGGTTTCAGAGGAGACGGAGCACATGATAGAGAAGAACGGCGGGAAAGAGCCAGAAAGTGTCATGCCGGGTGGAGACGCGAAGGAGATGCGCGCCGTTGTGCTGACTGGCTTCGGGGGGCTCAACAAACTCCGGGTGACCAAGAAAGCCATGCCTGAGCCCCAAGAAGGAGAAGTCAAGATTCGCGTCAAAGCATGGTAAATGTATGTCTTTGTGGCATTTGCTGAAGTTGCTAGTTGCTTGGCCATATGCGCTCCGGCTGAGTGCGGCTTTGCACCGCTTTTTGGTCGATGGTTCTGGGCTGACCCCGCTCCTCTGAGGAATGACATAGTCCCAGAGACACAGCTTGTGCCCGGCATCGTTCCGACTTCAAACCGCCCCTGTCTCTTTCTGTATATATGTTTATTTTTTTACCGGCTGTGGTTTAACACTCAGTCTTGCAATCATGAAATTGTTTCATTCACATTCAGGAGGAGAATGAAACGTGAATCCGAGAAGAAACTACTCTGGTTTTGGTTGAACTGGTCACAGTAATACAGTATTAATTTATTTCATTGTAAATGTTCGAGATAGAATCGGGTATGAGTTATGTTTGACAGACGACGTTGCTCTGATTGATATACCATGCCACAGATCCTCTAACGCTCTACATAATAGGAGGCTTGTATATCCTCTATATCTGTAGTGAATTAAAAGCAATATTTTACTCGCCGCGATTTTCTTTTAATATAAAAACTAAATGATTTTTTTCGAGGGTGTCGTGGATCCAGATTCGCAATGAAACTTGATCTGTATAGGAATTTATGCGTGATCCATTTTTAAGTAGTGATCTTCGCCTTACGGAAAGGGTGCATAAGCACGGTTATATCTAATGATAAATGCGGTAACCTGTAGCATCGCACTTGTTGAAAAGCGTGTCAGATTCTGATCGTTTTTTGACGAGGATGGTGGGAGTTTTTGAGGCGCTCTCTCTAATTAAAATCATATTTTTGAAGCTCTGAGGGACTGGTTTGAATGATACAGTTTATACCATATACTGATCCTTAGTGTGGACATAGATTGCGTCTGTGATCTAACTGGCTGCGACAAGAACCGAGCCACCAAGCATCTCTCAAATATTTTAGTGTGGGTGGACCCTGGTTGCATATAATAATACTACTATATCCCTTTGGTATCTTGTTTTCCCTTCGTTTATAATAATACTTCGTTGAGAATTGTTATCTCTCGCACTGTGCTAAGTAGGATCCTTTGCTTGTTAATTGTTTTGTGTATCCGTTGTGAAATTACAGCTCAGTGTGTAAGGTGATTCAAGGGTCCAGTAAAACGAATTTATTATAGAGAGTGAGATCACTTATGCATATTTAATCTCACATTGTCAGTTTAAGCACAGTATATTTTGGATATTCTACCTACCCTTTTGTCAGGGCTGTTTGTGAAAATTGTCCCCTCTTAGCTGGTTTATGCTGTTATGGTTTTAATACCATAACTGGCAGTTATGGTGGAACGAATCGGGCAATGAATAACAGTTGATTGAAATGAATGGGTGCTATGCATGCACTGCCCTTCATATATGTGTGCTTTTAATAATTCTTGTTAAGAGCCTCTTTGCTATGACTGAAATAATAATTTCACTTTTTTTTTTTCCAGTGGTTTAAACTTCCTAGACTTAATGGTGAGACAAGGAAACATTGACAACCCTCCTAAAACTCCTCTCATCCCTGGATTTGAATGTTCTGGAATTGTGGAAGCGGTGGGAGGGACCACCAAAAGCTTTGAGGTCAGTGTGTCTGTAAACGCGTCTCCCGCGGCGCACTGCGCGCTTCCGGGAAACAAGGCTTATGCTGCCCACTGCCTTGTCCAGGAAATAATTCAGATGGACAAACTTGGTGGTTGCGGGTTTGGATCCGGCCCAGCGTCTGTGTAGTTGGAATCTGTTCATCTTTCAATTGGTTTCCTTTGTGAAATTTGGTCCCACATTCCCAGGGAATCTGCGATTCAAAATTTTCCTTATCTAGTGATATTTTTTTTTATAAACACATCCGATGACCTAGAATCTCATCCATGAGTATGCTACCTTAGTTTTTCGTAGACACCTGATGATTATGACGTTGCTTAAAAATAAGCCGTCGCTTAAATTGGACACATGTTGCATACACTTAAAAGTGCGTATTTCTTCCAATAGCAGCCCTATTCCTTTTATGAACCTGTAGTACTGTGTCTCTTATTGAGTTAATCGTGGCCTTTTGAATGACAAATTAACTGTAATTAAATGAGGGACGTCAATGCTCTGAGTATATCTGGTTGAAACCACAAAAGCAAAATGTTGAAATCAAAATTGCAGGCATATCACAAAATAAATGCAACTTAGTATGACAACGGCATGTTGGTTTACTTTTGAAATTGACCTGTTTATTGCTTTTATAAGATTATACATTTCATTTTTGGCTGTGTGAACTGCAATGAAATATCTGTGACAGAGTAGCACGTGGTGAATTAATATTGCTTACAAAAGAAGCATGACAGAAATCTTGAGTGATTTGTATTCTGAAAAGGTTTTTGTTTTATTTAAAAAGCATATTTTCTCTTCCCGTTAATTCTGGAAACATATCAGCTCTGTTGTACCATTTTTTTTCCATGTGGGAATTGATTTATGACAGTAAAGCTCATTAAGATTTCAGTTGAAAGACTGCACATTTTTTTCTAGATTAAAATCTCCAGTTTAAGTACTAAAGCAAGGCCAACCAACTGAGTCAATGCAGTGTATTCAGCCTAAAAAGCATGTGATTTTGCTTTAGCTCCCCAATCAGCTACATTGACTAGTTTAATCTTTACAATGGGGAAAGTTTGTATTAACTTTATAGTACATTGCAGGACACTGAAAGTTACACTTTAAAACCAAATTCCTGATTGTTGTGAGAAAAAAAAACGTACAGAATAGCTTTGTATTAAAATTAGCTTTGGAATTCAGTGATTTGTTTTGTAAGGGAAGGTTCTGGAGCCGTCTTTGAACGTGCAAGATTTTTACTCAGGAAGGTCTTTTGTACAAAAATGAATAGCTGAGGCAGGAAGTCAAAAAATATCTGGAGCTCTTCTTCCGACATGTCACACACTGAAGCAGCACATAATGATTTCCTTTACATCAGCACTGCTTTAATAAAGATCACAACCTATAACCTTTTGCAGATTGAGAGGGATAGGAAGCATCTGTGTGGACCTTAAATCACCCCGTTCCAGCACACGCTCAGTGAATTGGATTGCCTGTGACATGTGGCAGAATGATGCATGACGGGATATGGATTATTTCTCAGGAGAGTAGCATTCTACTTTGTACACAAAGCAGAATGCCATCATACCCAAGAAAAGTACTACATATCAATACTATACATTGGAGCTAAGCACTCTGGGATGTGGAGTTACATGGGCTGTTGCCACGTGTGTGTTTGTCCATTAATCAGCAATGTTGTGAGGGATCACTTGTCACACTGTATAATGTTCCCCATTACTCAGAATAACTGCGTTTGTGTTAGGTGTTTATGATCCAAGTTGTTTTTTGTACTAATTTCCTGTGCTTCTCACTGCTGCCTCCTAACATCACCTGATTAAGCATTTACTTTTGCTGTTTGTTGCCAGTAATGCAATAATGGCCACAATGTCCATCTGGTCTTCCACCCCTTCGTTCCAGATATAACGCAGTAGCTCACACTCCTTGCCAGCCTGACTAAACTTCACATTTGGATCACTAGGGTCACCTAGTAGCACTCATGACACATTGTGGTATAGATATTATTTCCTTTTATAGAAACATACAATGCACACATGCCACATGTATACTTTTAAAATGCGACATCTTTCTTCTTGTGACAGTATTGTATGATTTGACCAGTAATACCTGATTTTAATTCATTCCCTGGTTTTTGAAGGTTTGTGATGTTTTTTGCTTAAAACATTGGCAAAGAAATGACTAAATGAAACATTTTATCATGTCAAGTGTCCTATCATGGGTAGTTTTTTACAGTATTATGCACTATTTCATATAACGTCGAAATTGCCTATTAGTCATTTTGCAGGTGCTGATACAAATTGTAGTTAAACCTGACTACAGCTTTAATGTAGTTGTATATGTCAGGTGATGAAATGCAGGCCCTGTTGACCTTCCTGTGGCGTCATTTATTGCACGATAATCCTGAAGATGGACCAACAGTATATGCAGAGACAAGCCAAGCAACCTTGAGTTGTGTATCGTAAGCAACAATGTTGGGCCATTTCTGGCATTCTCTGCAGATTTGAAATACTGACATTTTTGAAGGCGGACCTCCATTATTCTGATACCCTCACCTGGCTTCTAGTTTAGTTGTGGATCAATGAAAATGGGAAAGCTGTCCAAAAATACTTAGAGCATGCAGAACATTTTCCGTCTAACTTTATTGGGAAACAGTGGGTTTTATTATAATCTTCATCTTTGAGATTCTGCTGTAGCTCTGCACAACATTTTATCGTCAAACTAATGGAGTGTAGCCAGAATGTGACACCTGTCTGATGGCTACGACTGGCCGTGCGTCCTTTTTCTTTGCAGTGATCTCATCCTTTCTTCCAGATAGGGGACCGTGTGATGGCCTTTGTGAACTACAACGCCTGGGCAGAAGTGGTGTGCACGCCGTTAGAGTTTGTCTATAAAATTCCTGACGATATGACTTTTCCTGAGGCAGCTGCCTTCCCCATGAATTTTGTGGCTGCATACATGATGCTGTTCGAGGTGGCCAATCTCCACGAAGGGATGTCTGTTTTGGTTCACTCGGCTGGGGGGGGCGTGGTAAGTCGTGCTTTTTTTTATATATATAAAAAAAGAGAAATGTTAAACTATATGAATTATATTAATACTGTATGTTGTTGGATATTCCCTAGGATGGAGAAGCATCCTCTCCTACCCTTGGCCTTATTCTGCCTGGGGTAGACTCTAGGTTCACCACATCCAAATGCGGGATCACCAATTATGGATGATGAATTGATGGGTGGTTTGCTGGAAATTTTAATTTCACACACGTATTTTCCATCCATATGGCACAGTGACTCAGCATGTAGCACTGTCGCCTCACATCTCCCGGGTTTGGGTTTAGAATCCTACCTCCGCTTTCCGTGTGTGGTGTTTGCATGTTCTCCCAGTGTCACTGGTTTCCTCCCAAGGTCCGGAAACGCTCAGTTAGACTAACTGGCATCTCTGAATTGCCTGTGTATTCGCCATGTGATGGCATCTGTTCAGGGTGGACCGCGGCCTTGTGCCCTGTGCTCCCTGATTCAGCTCACAGGCTTCCTCCTGGCCCTGATCAGGAGAAGTGGCTGGAGAATGAATAGATGGACCTCCTGCACACACAATGTGTTACACAACACTTTCCAGTAAAATTACCTGAAGCAGAATCATTGCGAAGGATGCATCTCTGCACAGAGGGCATGCAAGGCCAAATCTGTTAGTCTTCTGCAGCACCTGGGTAAAGCTGAAGAACAGCAATGAGACCTATTCTTCTTGATAATTGATCATGAGAAAGAGGGGGTAGCGGTAGGGTTAGGCTGTTGTGTACCTCAGTGGGGTGGCTCAGGGTTGATTCTCTCCATCTGCTTCTTCATTCTTGACCTCTGTAACCCATTTCTCCTGACAGTGACGCTGATCTGGAGTCAGCTTCCCCTCAGACCACTTTTGATTTCTCGCAACCCCTCTCAAAGCAAAATGCTGATTTCCCTCTGTCATATGGATCTGATCACCCATCAGGTCAGGCTTTCTATCACTGACTCCCTTAGCTAGAAGGTCTGAGATGGTCTGCGTTGACTGTCGCTCTGAGAGCGCCATGGTGAGATGAAGGTTATGGAACGCTCATGGATTCTCATATCATCTTTGTCGTATATTCCAAGGACAACTGCCTGGACCTCCAGCTTTTCTGGGCTCTGCTGGACGATGGCTTTTTCCCCAGAGCTGCGGTCTAGCCTGGCATAGCCCCGCCTGCAAATGCAGCTTTTGTGGATAATCTGATAAATGTAGTGGAACGCTTCGTAGACCAGGCACATTTAGTCACAATTAAAACAAAGTGGTAGATCTGGGGACGTTATGGTTTGATTGTTGCAGTTGTGCTACCCCTACTGTGATCATATGGGTGTTATGAAGTCTGTGCCTCTGTTTTCATTCTAATTCAGGGCAATGTCCTTGACTGTAGCAAAATTTAATAATGACACTATGATAGGTTGCACTTGGTCCAATATAATACAGCCACTTTCTGAACATTCTCCCAATTCTTTCTTTCTGTTTTAGGGACAAGCTGTTGCCCAGCTCTGCTCCACCATACCAAATGTCACAGTTTTTGGAACCGCCTCCCCTTTCAAACACGAAGCCATCAAAGACTCGGTGACTCACCTTTTTGACAGAAACGCTGATTATGTGCAAGAGGTTAAAAAGTAAGTGATGCGTCGAGAGCTGTCAGTCCACACTTGCATATACCACTGGCCAAATGCTATGGGAGATGCATAGCTGTGTGTGGTTTGCTGCATGGAGTGAATCTATGGTGGACTTCAAACACTCACTGCTCTTTCAAAATTTAATATTTCTGGCTAATTATATAACACTTTTGCTGACAATTTTGTCTTATGGTGACACACATTTGCTGGCATGTATTAAGACAGTGTTTCCCAACCCAGTCTTTGGGGTCCCCCAGACCAACAACACTGGGCAACACTGCTCTAAATCTTTACCACAATCTCCGTAGTTATTAATGCTGGGATAAGATGATTGTGGGTGATTTCAGTTATTCAGTGATGGTTCAGAAGTGTAGCAATGTTGCCTCACGTCTCCAGGGTTTGGGGATGAAATTGTGCATCTGCTCTGTGTGTGGAGTTTGCATGTTCCGTGACACTGTCTGTGAACGCCATCTATATCTATAAGAATTTCTAAACACATTCATCACACATTGTAATGCATTCATAAAGCATTATAGATGGATAGGTTAATAGATTGGTGACACTTTACATTGACTGTGCCTTCATAATGCATTCACTATGCATTCATAGAATGTTCAGTGCACCTTCATAATGCATTCATTGACCGTTCATAAGCAGCATGCAAATATACCTTAACATCCTAAAATCCCTTAACAGCTTTAATATACATTAATAACAAACATTACATGATTACAATTATAATGTTTTGTTATTATATGATGTTTGTTATTAATGTATATTACAGCTGTTAAGGGATGCCCGAATGTTAAGGTATACATACTGGATGTTTATGAATATTTTATGAATACTTAATGAATACATTAAGAAGGTACACTAAACATTTTATGAGTACAATAGCATTATGAAGGTGCAGTTCATGTAAAGCATTACTGATAGGTTTTTATGAGGGAATAACACAGTATAGCCATGCTTAATATGCATTATGAATGCTTTATGAAGTCCTCATCTATAATGCACTATAAATACCTTCATAATGCAGTACAAAGGAATGGAAGATGCTGTAATACTTTATTAGTTCTTATAACCATTCTAATGCATTATGAAGGTATCTATAATGCATTTTATATGACAGCTTCTAGTAAAGTGTTGGTGTATGTACTTCCAGTGTCATGCAGGTTTTCTCATGTAGTCTGTAGTTAATCATTTCTAAATTGCGTGAAAGCCTGATATTCCCCAGATGAATGGTCAGAAGATGTATTGATTACATGACTATGCAGTTTTTTTTTCTATTTATGTATGTATCTGTCTCTTTATCTATTGAAGTGTGCTTTGCTTTTCTTCTTTTGATGGTTTTATAAAATACCTCTTCTGGTCTTCTGTGTGCTTCCCAGTGAAATTATATTGGTGTGAGGCAGGACCCGAGAGAGAGAACGGATACACACACACACACACACACACACACACATGTGCGGGAATGACGTACTGTCCGGCATTTGATCAGGCGATACACTTATTAGCCATTGCCGTTTCTGGCCTTGTGTGTGGCTGGTTTCCATGGAGACCCGCAGCCTGGCTTTATGGGGGAGGAGCTGCGCGGAGTTGGGTATCTGGATGAATCGCACGCGGCACATGGGGCCACAGCAGATGCGGGCTGAGCTGATTCATTCAGGGGAAGCACCTGTAGCTTTCTGCTCCCGGCCAGCTGACGCTGTCGCGCTGCCGCTGCTCTATCGCCGATTCCTGAGCATCTCTTTCGGCTGCAGCTTCATCTTCCCCTCTTCTTTTTGAGAAATAGGGCCAGGAGATTTAGCTTTTCTGTGATATTTCTTATCCATTAAGGTGACGATTCTTTTGTAAGGCTTTTTGTGGTGTTTGGGTTGTGCCTGGGCAATTATGAGAACCATTCTAGTACCAGAATTAATTATTGTTCAGGGTAAACAGTCTTTAAGAAGATATTATGGAATATAGTCAAATCTTCAGTAAATCCAGTATTAAAATGGATCCCAGAAAAGGTTAACAGCTAGATTGGGTATTTATTGTCCTTCTGTGCAAGGAGTATCTGGAAATAAGTATTCTGAGTTTGGACTTAAGATGACTCCTTTCACCCAAGTCTGTGCTTAAACACATGAGGCGTAATGAATGTGTATGTGAAGGTCTGTAATAAAAACAGGCCTGCTCAGAACAAAAGGAGATTAATAAGGCTTCAGGGCCTCGCATTCCGGCGGGGATCATGTGTAGAGACAAATTAAAATGGTCTTAATTTGGACCTTGAACAGTAGGGCATGGCGACGGCGTCACGCGACCTGTTGAGCCGTTTTGCGGGAACTGCGGTGAAACTGCGGCCACACAGGAGTGCATTTAGCAGGGCTGCTTGAACTGATATCGCTGAAGACGAAGCGCTGTTCTTCGCTGTCAGACTCGCAAGCTGGTCATAGTTCCTCAGTAACGCCAGATTCAAAGCTTACTGTTTTCCACGGAGTATAATAATAATCATTTCCCAATATAATGTTTGGGCTTCAATTGTGCAGCCAGTTATTAGACGACTTCAAAATGACAGTTGCCTGCAACAACAGGTTGATAGCTAAGCATTAGGCGTGCAGAAAATCAGAAATAAAAGATTTGACCTCAGTGACTTGCTGAGTTAACTAGTATTTAGTGTGCAAAGTTAGGAGGCTGTCTGACTACCGTCACTGACTACCGCTGATGATGGGGGGGGGGGGTCATGTCACCGCTCTTACTTGGTACGATGTGTTCAGCTTCTGCTTGAACTGCATTTTATCTTAAAGTCTATTTATATCCAGCCGCTGCCATTTAGAGGAATTTCAAAGAGCATCGATCCATCATGTCTGTTTATGGACAATGCTCTGATCCACATACTGTTGGACTCATTAATTTGCATATAGATATTATTGACCTAGCTGTTTTTTTATGAATAGCTTGATCTTAGCATGTGCCCATATTAATGATTCAGCAGTAGCCTTTTGATAATTTTTTTCCCTGATGATATTCTGTAATGAATACTGGACCTTTCAGTGAAAAATCAAAGCTTGAATATAGAGATGGAAATGATAAGCATAAAACGGACATAAGACGGTACCGAAAGCAACATTATTGTCTTCTCGACGATTTGGGCAGGATTTTTTGGGTTCAGGAAAATATTTTTGGACGCAGTAATTTGTTTTGAATGATGCTATATCTGTGGTGTATTTTTCAAACCTGCTGACAGTTAGGTTACTCATATTGTCACAAGCCCACTGTGTGTAGTTGGGGGACGTCTATAAATGTGCTGTTATACTTATAAAACAGTTGCCAACAGAATGTAAACTGACAAAAGTATTGGTTGATTATTTGGAGTATTTTGATGTCTGCACTTTAACGCAAGTTGCTGTCTTTCAGGAAATCTAACAGAGTGAATGATAGTCGGGTCTACGCAGTCTGTCAGGGAAGAAAAAGGGCACGGTGTGGAAATTATTAATCAGGGTCCTCTTTGCCTAATGTGAATTTTAAATTGGAAAATGGCTGATTGGAGCCGGTCTCTAATAAGGTATACTAATTTACCGTGTCTCCGGAAATAAGTCAGGAGCTGAGAGACAACCTGCAGTGGAGGGGTCACAGGTCACTAATTGAATGTCCTGTATCCTGCAGGATCTCCCCTGATGGGGTGGACATTGTGCTGGACTGCTTGTGCGGAGAGAACACGGGCAAAGGCTTGGGTCTGCTTAAGCCCCTGGGAACATACATCCTGTACGGTGCGTTAACTCGTGGTGACTTATTCAGGGCCTATTAGATGCAAACTGGAACAACGAGCTCCTGGTTGCACTCTGTGCTCTAAAATAATTTACTTGGAGATGAAAGCCCAGAATGCCCTGGTTAAGAATGTAGAGTGTAATTTTTGTTGGGTTGTAATTAACATTAAGTACTCACAAACCTAGTATTGAGAGGGGAAAAAAATGATTGGTTGTAAACTGTAAAAAAAAAAAAGTGATTCTTTCATTTGCAATTATCCCTACCAATCAGTTACATAGTTTAGAAAAGGTTCCTAATTGTGATGACCAGACAGGCCATCGTGTGCTAGATTTCAGCAGATGGTCTGTCTTGAGGTGTCGGGTATTCAGTACCATGCATGCCGTGTTACAGTAACAGCATTTCCAGCATTTCATTCGCCCTAATGGCCTGTACCATGTCGCTCCAACATGCCGGCAGCTTGTCTGACCAGAGCTTTTCGTCTTCAGGCTCGTCGAATATGGTGACGGGCGAGACGAAGAGTTTCTTCAGCTTTGCCAAGTCTGTGAGTAGAGTTTGAGTTAACTACGGCCTGTGCCTGCTGGACACTCGTTACGAAGACTCTAAGGGCATAATGGGCCTTGGTAACATTCCGAAGGAATCTGATGGCACTGAGTGTTGTTTAATCATAGTAAATCTTAAAAGCGGCTGCCTTGTCAAACCTGTCTTAAAGCATTTTGGTGTTTCATTCTTTTTTTTAGCCATTACACTTTATATATCATTACTTTCATTAACATGTAGCAGATGTATAATTATCTGTTTGCCTGGTGCAATGATTAATTAGCCATCGGTTACCGTGTCGTGGGTCTCGCCCGCAGTGGTGGCAGGTGGAGAAAGTGAACCCCATCAAACTTTACGAGGAGAACAAAGTCATCGCCGGCTTCTCGCTGCTCAATCTCCTCTTCAAACAAGGCCGGAGTGGCCTCGTGAAGACGGTCGTGCAGAAGCTGTTTTCCCTCTATGAGCAGAAGAAGATCAAGCCCGTGGTGGACTCCCTGTGGGCTGTGGAAGAGGTGAGTGTGGTGGGGCTGCAGGATGGACGTGGCTTCACTGAAGCTCTCTCGCTGATGTTCAAACTGCCTTCCAACTTGGGAGGCAGGTGACTTTATGTGTGCGAGTGGACATGTAGAGTGGGTTGGCTTTGCTCTAGTGAATGCTGGCTTGGCCCGCGGGGGCAGTCCGTTTGCAGTATTAGCCAGATCCCTTTCTGAAATGTTCACAAAATGCGCGGATGGTTGTTGGTACTTCTCGCTGGCCTCACGTGCCTTTGGTGGTCTGTGTTTTTGTTTTTTGTTCGCCTAACTGCCTTCCAAAGGCGAAGGCGGTCTCTTGGCATCAGGCTCTACCTTAGCTACACCGGCAGGGTCCTGCTGTTGGTTGTTGGTCATCACTTATGGGCAGAATGCGTCTGAGACCATGCTGAAGGCCCTGTCCGTGCTGTTAGCCATAGTGTAAACCAGCCTTGGTGCACAGTGTCATGAGTTTTGAAGGAAATGGCAGTTTGTAGATACCTTCCTATTTCACAGACAGCTGAAAACTCTACAGTATGCATATATGCAGTTGTTTATTATGGGGAAAAATAGAAAGCACTCTCTCTGATTTGCATGTGCTTTTATGTCAGTTTTACTAATTGCTTCTATTGTGCTTAAGATTAATAGCTTCAAAGTCAACCTGTACATGATATTATGTACTTTGCATTTTCCATGCCTATGCAGTGATAAAAAATTTTGAATTCACTTTCTGGTGATTTCTGCTCCACTTGAATGCCCATTGTAAAACTTTTCTTCCTCTGTTGTTCCCATCCTTACTTGTCTACAGGCTGTTAATGTTTCTAAAAAAAAAAAACTCATGGAATGAAAACTCTTTAGCATGCGGGCTCTGCAAACCTCGGCTCTGTCCTCGGCTGGGTTTCCCTGATCCGTGGGAGCAGTTTTACGAAGGCTGTTTTCTGGGCAGAGTTGTCACTGCGGCTGTGTCCCTTTAGAGGGTGTAAACTTAAGCAGAGTTTTAGGTTGACAACCTGGTATTTGGTGACTGGGGTAGTCCAGCCCGCATGGCACAGCTTCCAGGCTCCGTCTCGAGGGAGGTTTGTGCTGATTCCCAGGTAGTTGCTATATAAATGTGAGATGTGGCGTAGCCAGACTGTTGCAGTTTAACTGCCTTCATTTGGCGTCTTGGGCTGCTGTCACACAGGTTAGGTAATCTTGAAGAATGCAGCACTGAGCAAGAGCTGTTCACTTTCTAGTATTTCTTGACTTATTGCACAGGGGTCAGTTCTCGAGGTTCCCCAGCATGGACGCCTGCTTTGTCACCATTTTGGTTGGTAAAGGAATTTGGGCAAGAATCTGATCTGATTTTCCTCCCATTTGCATGGTAGCCATCGTTGATGGGTGGTAGTTGTAAAGGATTTAGCAAATATGAGTCGTCATGGAACAAGACGACAAATGAGATGCTTAAAAAGAAAATCCCTGCGTCATTTTCACATTCAAATAGCATTTGCATACTATGAGAAATGTCTGAACATCCATCCATTAAACAGACAAATTAATATTAGATTATACTGGTGACAGTTTCTTTCAAAGTCACCAAATTAAAAGAATCTATGCATATACTTCACACAAAGTGGAAATTAATCAGTTTGCTTGACTAATCTCTAAATTGTTTAAATGTAGTATTCTACATTAAGTATCGAAAATAATGTTTTACCGGGCCAAAGGATTGCACATATCAAGACATTTTATTTTAATCCATTTTCCATTTCATTCCATTCAAAAGCAACCCGAATATTCCGAGCGAATGGCCAGAACTTTAAAGAGCTGAGCTTTTCCCCACCTGTCATGGGTGTAGTTTCACTGCTAGGAAACGATTCCGCAGGACAACTTTATTAGACCCATCAGAAAACCTTTAAGGTCCTCATGTCAGAATCTGTTGTTTTAAAGTCCTTGATGGCGTTTGCAAAAGAGCAAAAGTCAACAGACCTGCCCTCTGTATGTAGCTGCAATCCTATGGTTAGAGATTCCTTTATCATCATATTTAAGGAGTATTGTTTAGTGTCTTTGCTGGACAGTAAAAATGCCATTGCCTCTGACCCCTTGAAGCTGGTCTGTCCTGCACCGTCACTCGCCTTTCTGAATCATGGTAATGGGAACCGTTGTCATTCCCTTCATGGTGTCTGTGACTCGACGTACGTCAGTGTTTTTCTCCTGGGTGCCTAGTACCTCCGCTTACCCTTCGATGTGTCCACGGCCCAGGCGTGATTTGAACCCAAGGGAACAGTGATTTTGTCATCATGCCCAGCGTCTTGCTGCCATTCACGCGGCCCAATTTGCTTCAGTCTCCGACTGCTTCTTCCCCCTCCACCCCCACAGAGTCATTTGCTTTACGTAGTCGCCGATGATGGATGTTTCACAGCTTTTCAGTTTCTTTTTTAAGTTTAAAGTTTCAGCCGAAACTGTCGCCTCACAGTAAACTTGGTCTTGTCTTAATGCCCATCTATCCGTTTTCCACCTTATTCTGGTCTGGGTTATATGGACTCTATCCCGAGCAACACCAGGCACAAGGCTATGACTTTGGAGGCACAGATTGCCTAGCTGCATGTCTTTGCACTGCAGGGGGAAACTGGTATGGCACGAGGAAAACGTACCAACCCCATGCACACATGCAGAGCGGGGGCAGGATTCCAGTCACTAACTGTGGAAGTGTGGGCAGCAGTGATATCCAATGAGTCATCATGCCACCCTTACATTAGTGTACTGATGTTAAATTGATTATTAGCCAGAGGGGTAGCGGAGTGGTTTGAGGCTATCACTGCCCAAAGTATATGATAACCAAAGCTCTCCGTGTTACACAGGAAGAGCTGAGGCAGAGGGTGATCTGCAGGAGAGGCACAAATCTCAGCCTTCCCCTAGGTAAGCTGAAAATGGCTGTGCAGAGGTTAAGTGTACTGATCAATAGGGATGGACCAATCCACATTTTTTCAGTTCTGATCTGAATCTGTCGATATCAATACAGATTCCAATACAAGAGCTCTTTTTCCTTTATTTTATATATATACACACATACATACACACACACACACACACACATACAGGTCGTCGTCGACTTACGACCATGATTGGTTACGACTGACTGGTCGTGACACGATTTGGTTGTAAGTCGCATATGTATGGCCTACTGTACAGTAATGTATTGTTATAAAAATCTTTAAGTCATACCTTATCATAATTTTCTTTGTTCATTAAGTATTGTTATACATCATACTTTTCTCTGTTC
>JABFEA020000010.1:15962262-15976987 GCA_019775915.2 Cyphomyrus plagiostoma | reverse complement strand
ATGTGTGATAAATCAAAAAGCATATATATATTGTGTGTGTGTGTGTATTTGTGTATGTATATATGTATGTATATATATGTATATATGTATGTATATATGTGTGTGTGTATATATATATATATATATATATATATACACACACACACAATATATATATGCTCATCTATATTGTTCTGAATGTCACCCTGCAAAATAATTCACCTTTTGACCCTTAATGTTGCAGCTAGTGTTCTGGTCATACTGGGGTCGGGGTTTCAGCTTCAGGGTCCCTGGCTATTCAGTGGGATCTTATCTCTCTCTCTCATCCTGCCTCATGCACACCTCCCAATTGTGGCAAAAGCCTTTATGTATCTAACTGAACTACATTTATCCCACCAGGACATAACAGTATCTAAATGTATTGTATGTAAGTGTACATATATAGTAGACACTTTTGTCCACAAGTGCGTCAAGTTAGAGAACAGGGTCAACCAGCATCCATGGGGCAGTTGGGGTTAAGGGCCCACTGGGCTATTCTGTCACAGAATTTGAACCCATAGAGCTGTAACCCACTGGGCCACATACCACTCACAAGCTGTATTATCTTCTTTAATATTGTGATATTTCAATTATCATATTGATGGGTGAAGAGTGAAATTTCATATCCTGCATATGACAAATTGGAGCATACAAGACTGTCCTCATGATGACAGACAGCAGCTTTCATCCACTGCTCAGCTGCTGTGTTATACGGCTTGACACATAATCAGGTTGAATGTTAACTAAAGATAATAATAACTAACTTCTCTTTCTATCAGAAGCCTCGGGCATTTCAGTACTGAAGCCAGATGATGAGCCCATTTTACCACCAATGATAATGAGATATTATCAAGTAGTACCACAGTGATTAAGTCCACTGTTTGATTTCTACGTAATGTGAAATGAATCTGACCTTCAAATTTCAAAGCTCCATCTTCCCCTTCAGCTGCTAGGGCATTCTGTGCACTGAACTATCTCTAATGTGCCTACATATGGCTCTGAATGTTCAAATAACTATACAGACGCTCCTCTACTTACGAACGAGGTTCGTTTGTAACTTGGAATGGTAAGTCATTATTCAACATCATTTTATACAGAACAGGATACAAATAATATTTTAATATGAGATTTCATAGCTACTATTTACCTTCACGATTTATCAAAAAGTGTTGAAAAATTAGTGTGATTCTGATATTTTATTTGTAGATATCTTTAGCATGATTTAAGTATTGCATTGAACTTTGGCAATCTGTATGCAATATTTACGATGCATTGTTTTAACATGGGAACTGCATTTTTACTTATGTTTTTAGCATTTGCTGAAAATTAATGTATTATAAACCAGTTACATACCTATTTCCAAATTATTCATAGTGTAGAGTGTTCTGCACAGTTGACGTGATTTTTCTGTCATTTTGTTTAAACGAAAGTGTTCTACTGCTTACTTGTACAGTTTTAAATTAATCACAGGTCTCAATATATGTATTGATATAATCAGGAGCTCAGATTGTTCCAATATATGAACATGGAGATTTCTGTGTTCATTTTGTAAATGATTCATTACCACTTCAAGGATTTAAAACATGAATGAAAAAGTAAGAAATAATATATGCACTGATTATGTACAAATAGGAGGATGTTCCACAAAGCAGGCTATATCAGCTCAGTTAGATGGGTTAACTTAAACTGGAAGTCATTATTGTCCAATAAGAGTTTACGTGGAGTGTTCCTATTGGACAATTATGACTTCTTGCTTAAGTTAACACAAATAACCAGGTATTCCAAACAAAAGACTCTGTGGATTAATCATGAGGTCGCTCCAGCACCTCAGAAACAGCCACCTTCCCGTGATTTTCACACGCTATACTACGTGGAGTTTACAGAAAATAATGCAACAAATCAAACACATCCAGTCAGCAGCCGCTCTCTGGTAAAAGCATCTTGTTAACGGTAAAGGTCAGAGCACGACGGCTGGACTCGTTAAAGCTTAACAGGAAGACCACAAGTGCAAGAATAACAGCTCAGTACAACAGTAGTGCACAGAATAGCTTCTCTGAACACACAGCGCGCATATAGCTTTCAAGTAATTCTGAAGACAAAAGTGGGTCTTAACCAGTACTACCTAGACATACCAAATACAGTGAACAATTGGTGTACTTGATAACAAATAAAATATTTTGTGCAGTAAATATACATCCATGCATAATTTATTTATATGTTGAGAAGGGAAAAGCATAGCAGCTCATTTGAATAATAATGAGCCAGTTAGCAAGCCACACTGGCACTTGTGTAATGGGTACCTAAACCAGTCCCACACAAACCCAGGTAAATATTTATGAATGGCCCAAAACAGAGCGCAGTCTGTATTTGACACACACAGTACAGGCCAATGAGTTTCTGCCAGCGCAAACATCCATCTCATATTTAGCCAGCTGTCTGGGCCATTTTTGGGCCATTTTTCATCAACACGAAGCACCGGCTGGTATTCCAGCAGTATCTGCAGAGAGCAGTGACTGAAGAATGGTGGATCCTGCTCTTGCAGTCGTCCTGGTGATCAGTGGTGCCTTGCTCCAGTCTGGAGGTGGGCTGCCCTCTCGAACCAGAAGGGCAGCTCCGGCCAGAAAGAGAGGTAAACGGCTCCCACTGGCAGCTCGGGATTTCAGTGCTGCCAGAATTAATGAAGCACAGTCTTGCCTAATTGCTGTTTTCCCCCCATGCTAATTTGCTGCTTTGTCCGGTCGAATTTCCAATTGAGATGCAGCAGCGGACGAAGATGATGTCAAGTATCAAATCAGCAAGTTGTGGCAGGAGGTGAACTCCTTGAAAGAGATGCAGGCACTCCAGATGGGTGAGTTGGGGAAGGAGGGACATTATTCTCGAACGGTCTCAGGGCGTAGAGCAAGCAAAATCTATACGGCTCGTTATTCACTTATAACCGCGATCAGTTCCGACTGACCAGTCGTAAATCGGCCCTTCTTTTACATGCAAAGTTTACCATGTGTATAATATACTGTATAATGAAATTATATTATCTTTAAGTCATATTTGCTGTTTTTTAATCGCCATTTTCTCACAGGGATGCTAGCATTGCCGGTAGTTGTGGAAACTACCTACATTATACTCCCTACTGGAGTACAGTATGGGGCCTGTTTTTTTATTCTCCCCCTCTTTCCCCATGTAATCCTGTTTCTCTTTTTCCTATATCCCCTGTCTTCCTGACCTGTCTACCCCCTATAATGTGTTTGTATGTATGGTCAGGTTGATGGCCTGTAATTTCGCTGGTACTTGTGACTAGTGACATGGTGTATTGCAACAGCATTAAAGGGTTTCTCATCTCATCTCATCTCAAACTGTTACGCACTCTGGACAAAACTCACGCTGCCAGACGCGTCGCAGTTGCGGCCACATATTTGCGGTCCCGGAACTGTAGTGAAGTCGGTTAGTCTTACGTCGCATAGGTTGTAAGCCGACGACGACCTGTATTAGAAAGCAAGAAGCCCAGTGTAAAAATGTCAATCACATTATTAGGGGGCAGAATCAGTATGTATTAATTGTTTTAACCTGCTGTGCTTGGGGAACTAGAGGCAATTTCAGAAAAACTGGCTTACTGTGCCAGTCTATGTTCTGCATTCACACAAAGAAACCTCCATTCGGACAAATATAGGGTTAAGCCTAATAAGGGTAGTGTGATCTGCACTAAAGACTATTCACCGTCTGTATCCACGTACTGCCACCAGAGGTCAGCAGCAGGTTTGGCGTCACTGCCGGGACTCTCCCAGACAATGGAGAAACACAACACACACATTTTAAGCTCTGGATTGATAGAGCATATGAGGCATGTATTCCTGAATCCTCAGAGTTACAGTTTTACTACTGATACTGAACTAGGCCTATATGAAGCAAAGATTTTCAGTGTACCATAATGGAACCTTTTTCAATTACTTGCACAACATCTGGTGTATCATAGATATTAACAAACACCTTATGGGGTGGCATGATGGCTCAGTGGGTAGCAATAGTTGGCTCACAGAACTCTGTGTGTGCAGAGTTCTACCTGCATCACATGGGTTTCTCCTGGAATCCAAAGACATGTAATTAGGATGATCAGGATGTTTACATTTAGCATAATTAGGATGTCTACATTTTCCCTGGTGTTTTTGTACCTTGTGATTGACTGACATCACATCCAGAGTAGATGCTTGAATTGTCATGTCTGGAAAAGGGTCTCTGTGACCCCGACCAGGATTAGTGGCTTGAAGTTGGATGGATAGTCACTGTGCAACATCTTGCACAAGAGGTACTGGAAGTTAACAAGCCAAGATCCAAATAAGAAAATGTTTCTATGAGGGGAGTGAAAGGTGGTTTATGAAATCACACAGTGGGTTTCTCTGCTGATCGCTGCTTTCTGAATGGCATTATGTATTACCCTGGAAACAGGCTCACAAATACATTACCACAGTAAAAAGGCTTTACTTGTTTAAACTCCAGATGAATGTTTGAGGAGATATTAAAAGTCTCACTTTAGATTTGTTAGGTGTTTTTATTTAGATCTTCATTAGTAATAATTAAATATTATCTCAAACTTAGTACTCAAAAGATGAAATTTTAGACAAAACAAGAACCGCCTGCAATAATCTTTGTATTAACCTTATATTTTTATTATCTAACTCTGGGATTGATATTTTTAATATCAATGTATCACGGGCATCCAAAAAAAAAGCAAAAAAAATTAAAATAAAATAAAAGAGTTTCCCCTAAATTGATGTGTTTTTATGAAGTCACCAGAAGAAAGCAAACACACAAAAGCTTGACCGTCCAACTCTTTTCAGTTTTCGTTCAGGGCACCAAAGCTCACAGGAAATGTTACTTGGTCATCGAGCAACCAAAGCACTACCATGAGGCCAACGAGGACTGCATTGCACAAGGGGGGACACTGGCAATTCCCCGGGACAAACATGAGAACAACGAGCTGTGGGACTACGCCAAGCGGAGCTCGCCGGCGACCAAGGATTTCTGGATCGGTGTGACTGACATTGTGAGAGAGGGTCATTACGTAGATGTCAACGGTGCACCGGTCAGTTATTCCAACTGAGACCGCTCCAGGAAGGAGCCCACTGGAGGGAAACGGGAGAGCTGCGTGACACTCTCTCTGGCCTCGCAGGGAAAGTGGCATGACGAGGTGTGCCGGAGCCTGAAGAAGTACATATGTGAATACATTATCCCTTAGCTGCTGCTACTGGGACAGATGAAAAAATAGAAAAACACTTTCAGGGGCTTTTCTACACCTAAGCTGAACATGTTGTGTATGCTATACTTGTAACAACTAAGCAATGAATATAAGGTTAAAGAAATAAAAATATACACATACCAGATTGAATTATTTTACTTAAAAAAATGATTTCTTAAATTCAACCAATCAATAATCATTGCTTTTTGTTCAATGTTTGGAGTGAGGAGAATGGAAACTTGTTACAGGTATGTGAAAAATGTACAGTATATCCTTTGTAACCTACCATTGCCACTTCTAATCTATCACTTAAAAATGTAAAGATGTGCAATTGTTTCTGAACCTTTTCCTACTGATGAAATTAAACTTTAATATTTCCCTGGCAACAAGTTGTCTGTATCTTTATTGTTTTGCATTCCTGTTCTGTAAAATATTAAGCAACTGCAAACTGTTTTTGTTGCAGGATCACACTACATTAACTGACCAAAAATTGACTGCGACAAATCACAAACTTCTTGCTCAGTATAAAATATAAGATTTGATAGACAATAGATAAGTACCCTTACAGGTAAGCGGAGAAGTAAAAAAAAAAAACAACATTATCTCTGATGCATTTACTAATCACTGTACAACCGACAACAAAATCACTCCACTTGGGATTCGGAAATCGATTAAAAAATATTTTAAAAAACCCAAGATTTTAAATATGTTCCTCCCCGACCAATGACAATTTTGACCATTACTTCTGTTGATAATAATCTAGTGAATAAATATTAGAACGGAATTTACCGGCCTCCTGTAGACGTATGCGCCTACGTCATTAGATTATGATTTGCCTACACATACACGCGTAGCATGTGGAGGAAATGACGCATGGGTCAGTCGGAAGTCTCGCGAAACTGAGAAACAGCCCCCCCCCCCCAACACCCCCCCCATTGATTGCTGTCTGTGCTTAGCTAGCTAGCTGGCTAGGTGGTACAGCTAACAGAAAAGAAAGTGTTTGCGGTCACTTTGGTAACAACTTTCCCCCGTGTGCTTTATCTTCATATTTTCTTTTTTGGCTTGAGAAAAACAAAAACAATGTTTGACTGCGCTGCCTTAAAGCTCTCCCGCTGACAGCCGAGCTCGGGTAGATGTTCGTTTAAAGTGTCGTACGAATGGAAATGGTGCCTAGCGAAGAGAACCAGCTTGTACCCAAAGAGGTGAGACCGGGCTTTTGGCACCGACGGGCCCCGATCCTTCCCCCTCAGCCAGCGGAATAAACGAAGTAAACCACGATTGTTGTGTTTAAGGATAGCGGCATTGTTTTAGGAAGAAAATCGAATAATAGTGGATTGCGAGCCTGTCATTGCTAATAGCTATCGTTAGCCTCACGAAACATTGAATAACTTAGCAGAAGTGCTATGAAGCCAAGTTAATATTAAGGGGAGAAATCAGTCCGGTGCTTTGCTTATTCAGAAACATGTGAGCTGCGTTGTTCCGCAGACTCCAGTTTTGTGTTTGGAATCGCAAAGTACAGTTCAGCAGACGTTGAACTGCGAAGTACCCTGTCAACATTTTCGGAGGGGGAGTGAGAAGGCGACTGGGTAGCTAGCCAGCTACCCGGCTAACTGCTACTGCGGCCTTCAGTGGATCGCGGTGACAGATTGGCGCTGAGGGGCCTGTTTGCGTCCTGACAGTGGATGATGCATCTAATGAGCTTTTAAATATCCACCAAGCCACCCGAGTAACTTGTCAGAATAACAAGTTAAAATAAGCAAGTGTCACTCAAGAAACAGCATTTTCCTACAAAAGCCAAGTAACATGTATAATTAAGTATATTCTCGATAATATTGTCATGATCCGTTATAACAAGCCTTATGTAGCAAATATAATTAAAATTAATCTCACTATATAAATGAAATGGACTTAATTGTTAACAGTTGGTTGATTCTGATTATCTGCGTATTATCTCGTTTTCTTTCTAGACATATTGTCTTAATGATTATATATCAATATATAATCTGATTTTGGGATTAAATGTTCAATAAAATTTATTCTGCTATCTGGACTTTACACTTCAAATGTAACTGAAAACTTGTTTTTTAAAAACAATAGTAGGATTTTTTGACAACTGATTTTATCCCATAATTTAATCTTTAGTGCAACACTCTATAATAAGGTAGCGATCTAAAATGCTCAAATTCTTAGTCCCTAAAACGTTTTCTTGGAACCCCTCACATCTGATGAACAGTAAAGACTCTCGGAATATATTATAATAAGCCATCTAGTTTTTTTTTTCCTCGTAATGTAGCATGTAGTCTAATTTAAAAAGGTTTTTTTTCTGGAGTATAATGCTTTGTTGTGTA
The DNA here is from genome assembly GCA_019775915.2 of Cyphomyrus plagiostoma. Lineage (NCBI taxonomy): Eukaryota > Metazoa > Chordata > Actinopteri > Osteoglossiformes > Mormyridae > Cyphomyrus > Cyphomyrus plagiostoma. The sequence continues at coordinate 15,969,394 of JABFEA020000010.1, read as the reverse complement.
ATTATACTGGCTGGTGGAGTCACATGTTTGTTGAAAGAAAGCGGTTTAGTGAACATATCCTCTACTGCTAGTCATGAAGTTGAAAAGGTAAGACTGTGTGTCTTGGCACAGAACAAAGATGTTGGCAGCCAGAGGACTAGGGAAATAATTGCTTTATTTGCTTGTTACAGTAATTTTCACAAGTGAGTTTAGTTGGCTAACATTTTCTTGGGTGTGTTTGTGTTGTCTGTTCCAACCAGCTTTGTAATTTCATTTTGATTGGGTTTTTCCAAATTAAATGTCACTATTAGGAGATACAAGTGAAGGACATTCTTAGGAAGACAGTGCAAGTTTATCTATGTTGATATATAAACATTTTTTTTTATTTGGTTTTACACCTAATGGTTGCAAATTGAGGCCAGATTTTTTGCACCGAATCAGTTAAATTATGACAATAACAAATTGTCTCCATTGTTAGCAAAATTTAATTAATAAACTTATTCACTTTTTATCATTGCAAATGCTTTTGAGAAGTGAATGGGTCAAATTTAATTAACAACTCATTAATGGTGTAATGAAACCAAGCATACATGTGTCCCATTCAGGACCACAAAAGCAAAACCCATGCAAAATTAATTGCAAGTCCATGTACTAGTATTTTTAAGGGTCATGTGCTCATAATATGTTCAGGTCCAAATATAATTCTTTTACATATCCTGGTACTGGACATTTGTGTGTGTGTGTGTATTTTTTTTCCTGAGGCCTTAATTATGTTTAAGTTGTTTTTTTTGTAACTATGATTTAAGATTGTACTATTTGTGAGATATCTTGGTAGAGTGTTTTATTGGAAATATTAATAATGAAAATGCATTAAGGTAATTTATCGTTTATATAGGTTCTCCAGTAAGGTGTGCTTCGTAAATTAAATTATGAATCTCCTTGTGACTGTTTCAGTCAATAAAATATTGTTGATTAGATTTGCTGTTTACCCAAGTTCTGGTGAACACTTTAAATCTTCTGCTTTTGTTAAGTGTTTTGTAACCATTTGACCATGCCATAATTAGTAAAAACAGTACTTGGTAATAGCAGCCATTCTGCAGACCAGGATCAGGACTGGGAAACTACACTAATTTAAATGTATTCCAACGCAGGGTATTATTAATTCAGTCTCTAGTGGCCACAGACTATGCTGATTTTACGCTCAGCCTCAGATCTTAATCACGTCGTTTGTTATTTGAACAGTAAGTCACTTCACTTGGATTATTAAGTGTTAATATAGTGCTAGTTAATTGTTTTTAAAATCTGCAAAGCCTTGTGTTTGCTGTTAATCTTGTTTCCTGATCACTGTCTGTGTGGTTCTGTGTTCTCATTATATCCACAAGGCTGTTCCTTTTGTAGACTTCTAGTGTTTAATGCACAGGCTTGTGACCTATCAAACATTTAAACAGCCCCCCCCCCCCAACCCCATAAAGTGTAAAATGTGGCTTTTTTGTGCTACTTGTATTGGTTCAGTACTGGGTAACGAACATATTGTATAGTATATTTTTGAAGTAAGCTACTTGAGTTGCTTAAATTCTACTAGCACAGAAATAATGCTCTTTTAGCAGCAGTGGTGGTGGTCGTGTTGCTTTAAGTGAAACTGGTTACTTTCCATTCTATGTAAAATGTTGAATTACAGCAGATATACAGATGTGCATGCGACATTAAAACTACGATTGTTGTGTTTAAGGACATGGCTATATGATTAATTGCTTAAACACTTAAGGAAAGTACCAATTAGACAATCTTATGACTTAGGGTAAAGACTGAAAATAGGCTTCAACCACACATTTTGAAGATGTCATACATTTTAATCTACCAGAATCCAGAGAGTTTTAAAAAGCGAATTATATTTTAAGAAGCACACTTCACCGGTATTGCCAGCTGACACTTCTACTTCGAAGTGGTCATTGCTGGGGGATGCAGGATTATGCAATTTGACTCACTGTAGCATTGCTCTTTCCCTGACAGGATAGTATATGTACCTGTCACATTTCAAACATGAAAAAAGTACCCATTATATGTATGAAGTTCCATTCATTAATCTTGCAGGTAAACGTTCTCAAGGAACATTTGGAGTAAATGGGGCTTTAGGTTTGCATGTCGCTAATTTGGCAGCATGTTCCACAGATACACGCAGGAACAAATGCAGGAAAACAAGCTTCAGCTATTACTGTTTAGTACTGGAGTGTTGGAAAGGCTAATGACAGTAGATTGGTTGTGCGCTGAGGGGGATCTGTCACTTCCACAAAACAAAATGACTTCCTGTTTCGTTTGCCAGACACTTGAAGTCACATGGCTCCAGTGATGGTCCTTATGAAGATGATTGGTTAGTGTATCCCATTCTTGCAGTTGCTGTGCTGAGCCCATTATATCTGATTGCCATAGTGCCTGGGGCTTTTGTAGCCTGAACCCTCATGACATTTTGAAATGCCATTTCTGTTTGTTTTCAAGATATCAGTCAATGCTGAAGATGGAGAAATAATACTGAATCAGTTTTGTACAGGAAACATCATTTGATGATGTACATGTCTTTGTGACCTGTGGAAATATTACATCAATGTGATGTTTTTGGTCATTTAAATTGAAAATAATTGCCCTTTTCAAAGTAGAATTGTGATTTTTGAACTTCTTCAATCTTAAACATTGTCTAAGGCCTATTTCTGTTAAGGCTGCATACATTTTTCTTCTATGAACAGTTTATTAATATTGGCTCAGTGCTGGGATTCATTGTAACACTGAGGATGGTATAAAGGGTAATGCAAATAAGAAGGCAGCTACCTTCTTGCTGTAAATTTACCTGGTATTTTGTCTGATTGGTGGTGTGTGTGTTCCGTATAGTTGGCAACATATTCACCCAATAGATTCTTAATGCCATTAATATTGATCATTTAACTGTATATTTGTGTGATTCATGTGAATGTCCATTAGATATGCTCATGTAGTCAGAAGATGTGGACCTGAAAAGCTGAAAGGCTGTCACACGTTTGAGTCCTGTGTTTATGAAGTGTGGTCCTTACTTACTGTCATTTTGTCGGTGATCTCCATTGCATCACCTGTATTTACAGTTTCTCATTCCATCCAGTGTTGAACTTCACTTCTCATGCTGGATCAGGGTTCGAACTTGCTTGTTATATCAGAAGCGTGAATAATTCATCAATAAGGACAGAAGCTCTGGAGCGTAGTGTTCTTTTACCCTTGTTGCATTTTTTTGCCTTCTTTGCATCTTGCTTTTGTATGCCCTGCACCAGTTCCACTTGTTCGACAGCATTCACAGTCCTTCAGGTGTTCAGAAGCACATTCCTCCCAGGTGCCTTGCTATGATAATACGTTTATGAGGTTTTTTCCAGTTTTGGAGTTCTCAGATTTCACCATCAGCATTTTGGCGTATGTTTCTCTTGTATTCTTTTTAGTGAGTGATTGAGTAATATTATTTTTGCCAAATATTCAACAAATATACAGTTGTAAAAGAGTGACTGAATGTGATAGGCCTACTTCAGTCGACTAATGGGAACGGAAACTGTGATCATGTTTTTGTTTTAACAGTTTTATCTTAGAAATAAGCTAGCAAGAGGCAGAAACATTATTTTAAATGTACGTCACCATGACCTTTGCAGTACACAATTACTTATAAATGACTGGGCCATTGTAATCCCCTTTGAAGTCATACTGTAGTTGGCTTTCTGTTATTTTAAATTGAGGTCTTGATTTTTTTGTCAGGTTAGTGTCAAATCCGCAATAACAAAGGCTTGTGAAGTAGGCCAGGTACAATGGTTTTCAAAGTTGGCGTTATATTTAGTTTTATTATATTATAGTTATATCGTAATTTTTTGTCATTTTATAAAGTTTTTTTAAAAATATTTGTGTGAAGTTTGCTCTGTGTTATGTAGGGAAAACAGGTGTAAAACTTGGCTATGAAGTTGACGTTAATTTTTTATCTGTATTGTTCAGGTTGCTGGTTTTCAAACAACCTGAGCTCTTAATTAGGCTTGACTGATTTATTAATTTGTGTTGCATAATTCAAATCATGTAACTGACTTTTAAATACTTGATTTAAAATTTAATCCCACTGAACAGATTTGTACCAGTAGAATACAGTCTCTTTATTTTATCATTTTAGAAATTCTAGGAAACAATAGTTTTAATTAATTCATCCATTATGGGCTATAAGTGTGTAATTGATTAAAAATGCATGAAATGAATAATGGTATTAATTTTTATAAATGGGATAACTAAAGATATTTAGATTTTCACCATTAGTTCCTAACATGAATTTGGTACTGTATAACACAATTGAGTCTTAAATTAAACAATTTTCATTTAATATCTCTGAAGTCTGAAAAATCTTTAAGCCTGACATTTACTCATCATCTCACTCAACCCTGATTAAGCGCTGTATTGCACTGCATCAGTAATCCCATATTTAAAGAGTACTGTGAGGACCCCAGTAGTTTGGAAACACTGAAATTGACCTTAACAATTTTTTTTCCCTTCTCTGTCTTTTTTTAAATCATTCTCAGACTATTTATATTCTCAGACGTTTTATATTTATGGCATTTTGGTTTTGATTTGTTTTGCCTCATCACAGACAGAGATTAGGGACGGAGTAGGTGTGTGTTTCTTTTCTAAGCAGGAAGTGATTTTGGATTGGCTGACTCGCAGTAGGTGTTTGCAAGTTCAGCTAATACAGTCAAACAAGGAAGTAGAGAAGTGGTTTCGTTTTCTCACTCGAAGCTGAAGGGGAGTAGAGTAACACAGATACTAAAGTTTTTACTTTATATCTGTAATTTTTCTGAATTCGGTCAAGGTCTAGTGTTCTTTTAAGTGAGCAGAATTTATTTCATAGGAATTAACACAGCTCCTAGCTGTGTAGAGAGCTGTGTGAGCAGGCCAATGACTTTGTTGGCTGAAGATTGTCGTACTTTGGCTGCTCATGATCAACACTCACCTTGAGTGATTGAATGCAGGTTGACGCGGATGTCTAAATGTTCAAACATTTTAAATGCTTCTCAAATTGGATGTCAAGTTTGAAAGGCTGGAAGCCATTCCATGCTATGCCTTCAGGACAGGTATCGTACCCTGACATCTACCTCTGTGATGCTGTGTGATTCAGCAAAGGCTGTAGTGGCATGAATGGGGTGCTGGCCTTTAGATGGACACTTTTGGACTGTTTTTTTCCAGCCTGGTAACTGATGTCGGTTTGGACGGCCAACTTTTCAGTGCCCTGAATTTGATGTGCTGCTCAAGTAGGATGCTTTGTAAGATGCGTTAAGTGGCGAGTTGTAAACGGGTTAAAGCCTGGTTTTGCTGCCGGCTCAGCATGCACTTTGATTAACGCTGTTTTCTGTGAGCGCGGCAGGCTGAATTCTAGGTCCTGTGAGCCGCAGGTTGGAAGAGGGACACCTGTAACTGAGACTCTCCTTACTTGTCAGCGTTAGCATGAAGCTTTGTTACCTGTGGTAAAAATACCTCTAACCTCATACTACACTCTGATGTATTAACATCGTTTCTTTGGGTTGATTGTCATTTTGAGTTGGACTTGGTTTTATTTCCCGGTTTTTGGCTGCTAAACCTGAACGACTGTAAGTTCTGTGTTGTGATGTGAAGGGCGTGTTTATGAAATGGCCTGTTGAATACAGAAGTAAACTTTATGAAACAAAGTTACTAGAGCCTCATAGGGCTTCCTTCCTTCAAAAGCATCAAAGGAAACGGGTGGTTTCTATTTGGAGAGCTTCTCTGTGATGGATGACATTTTAACTTAGCTGTGTGGTTTTTTTATGTTTTAATCCTTTTGTGTGTCACAGGGTATGTTTTGGAGTTGTCGACAGACTATTTTAGAGGAGATGAAGAAGAAATTCTCTCAGGTAGCTCCCATTTGGGAGCTGTGTGTGTGTGTGTGTGTGTGTGTGTGTGTGTGTGTGTGTGTGTGTGTACACACTGCTGTGATGGCATGCTGCTCAGATGCTGTGATTTGTTGTCGTCTCACTTTCTAACCCGTCGGCCCTAAAATACCCCCTTTTTCTGCTGACATCAGCTCGACCTGAGCTGAGTGTGAATTCTTGTTTTGGGTGGACAGCAGCTATCAGGTTATTTTATTAACTGACCACTGTTAAGTGCTTGACTGTCTTTATCCTTAGTGATGGGTTGATCATCATTTCCTGCATGAACTTTCCAATTATTCAGCCCTGCTAATGAAAGTATTTTAAAGAAAAAAACGGGATTGTCAAATGTATAACCTAAAAGCTTCATTTCAAGAGTAGAGTCTGGTGTTATGATTTGTGTTGTATGCAGATTAAGGGACATTGGCCAGAATGTCTTTTGCATTGTTTTTTTTTTTTTAGCAAGCTTGTGTTGTACGTGAACTGGACAATTACTGCTGTGTATGTTATAAAATATCAGATTTTTAGCACCAAGAAGCAAAGTTTAATGAGCTCATTTGAACCAGCGACATAACTGTCTTGATCTTGGATGCCTCTCAGGTGAAAGGTGATGTCCAGACATCGTTGTAATACCAATGGGAAATTAGGATGAAACTCATATACTCAGAGCTCATCTGTATCGTTAATTGGATAGACGGTGTGATGCTTCTGAACCAGGAAGTAAACATGTACTTGACAGTACAGAACCTTTAGTCCTGAAAGTGTCAGACTCCTGCAGATGGCTGGGTGATTTTTATTCATCTTCTCCAACGTCCGTAACAGAGGAATGAAGCAGGTTTTTCAGCCAAAAGAGTCAATGTGGAATAGACTGCAGTGGCTTTTCTCTATCCTTAACAAGCATGCAGGTTACGGTGCTGTTGGCTTTGGAGTGGTCTACTGCAGTGTCATCCAGTGCTGTTGGCTTTGGAGTGGTCTACTGCAGTGTCATCCAGTGCTGTTGGCTTTGGAGTGGTCTACTGCAGTGTCATCCAGTGCTGTTGGCTTTGGAGTGGTCTACTGCAGTGTCATCCAGTGCTGTTGGCTTTGGAGTGGTCTTCTGCAGTGTCATCCAGTGCTGTTGGCTTTGGAGTGGTCTTCTACAGTGTCACACGCAGATCGTCCCAAGTTTAGTTTTTTAAGCCGCTGCTTTCAACAGATTAATGCATCAAGGTCACCGGAAGTGCTATGAATTCTGA
>JABFEA020000010.1:15928797-15952162 GCA_019775915.2 Cyphomyrus plagiostoma | reverse complement strand
CCCCCACCCCCCCCCACCCCCCCCCCCTTGCCCCCCCCCCCCCCCCCCCCCCCGGCCCCCCCCCCCCCCCCCCCCCCCCCCGCCCCCCCCCCCCCCCCCCCCCCCCGCCCCCCGGATTGCCCTCTGACTATCTTTCATTTCTATAGAGCCGGAGAAGATGAAGTCCATGTCCCAACTGGCAGTGTTGACCCGCCGGTGGAGTCCTGCCCGCATGAAGCTGGAGCCTTTTCAGGAGGTGGTGCTGGAGAGCAGCAGCGTGGATGAGCTGAAGGAGAAGGTGGGCAGGCCTCCCCAAGCCCTGTACTCCTCCGTGGAAATGTGCTATAGGAGATGCAAAGTGTCATTTACTCTGTGTCAAATGTGCCTTTTTCAGCTCGGCCAGTTGAGCGGAATCCCAGTTGAAAATTTAGAATTTGCTAAGGTATGTCACTGTTGCCCTTTTATTTTTAGATTTTATGTAAGCTTGGTTTTGTGTTAAATGTATAGCACCTGTATGTACATTTGTTTCCTCTTCAGGGTAGAGGAACGTTTCCTTGTGACATCTCAGTTTTGGAGATCCATCAGGATCTGGATTGGAATCCCAAGGTTTCCACACTCAACGTCTGGCCTCTCTACATCAGTGACGATGGGGCCGTAGTCTTTTACAGGTAGAAACTCTTTAGCTTTATTCTTGATGCCATTTATTGAACAGGATGATGTCGGGGTGATACTTTGCCCCATGTAAATATGGCAGTTTTGGGGGCACCTATAAAAAGACATTTGGTTTTTTATAATCAACCCAGGTATTTCAACTAATAGTCTTTTTTTAAAATTCATGCAATCACCATGTAATCAAACAAAGAACTTTTTCTTAAATTTCCAAAGCTCACTAAATCCACAGAAATTTTCTCAAACACATCCCGTGGCCTGAGTGAGCTATGGAAATGTGCTCTTCACTTACATTTTTACACGCTGAATTTGGCTTGACTGTGAACCACAGTGGTTGTTGTATTTATTAAATGCCTGGGTTCATTTCGTTTGTATCCGTCTGTCACCTTTCCCGGTCTGCTTTACCCACCATTATCCAGTGCGGTTGATATTGCCAAGGGCGGCTTGATTTGCCACTTCTTACTCCGACCGTGAGCTGCCGACATGCTGACAGGAAGCCACGAATCTCATGGCCTCGTGCCGCCCGCAGGGACAAGACGGAGGAGCCCATGGAGCTGTCTGAGGAGGAACGCAACAAGCTGGTGAAGAAGGAGAGTAGCCGGCTGCTGAAGACCGGTCAGCGCATCAGCTACTCGCCCCGCAAAGAGAAAGCGCTGAAGATCTACCTGGACGGCGGCCCCAGCAAGGACCCGGGCCAGGACTGAGTGCCCGGCTCGCCCATGGGCTTAGCTGGCTTGCCCCCGCCGCTGTGAAGCCCCACCACGGCAGGGATGGAAACGTCACCAGCACTATGCGGCTGACCCACCCTTCACACTGAGGGTTAGAGTGGCTCAGTGTATACTATTGTGCACTATAGTGTAATATACTGTAAAGTTTAAAGGGAAGTGCAAAAGCTATTCAATAAAATGAAAAAAAGAAAAAAAAAAACAAATCGAAAACCATAGACAAATCAATTGAGCGTTACGGAGATGGATGCGTGCGTTGAACAGTCGGGAAGAGCCTGGCAGTGTCTGTCTCGTGCTGCTTTTCCCCGTATTACGTCAGAGCCTTCCTTTCCGACACGGCACATATACCTCTAAGATGCTCAAAGTTCCCTATATAGCAACCAGGCAAAACGCCCCCATCGTCCAAGGCTTATGGGAGATTGCCGAGCATCGATATCAAACCATTCTGAGTTGTTCTCTCATTGACTCCATCCGCATGTCTTCATTCTAGTAAAAACGTGTGGTGTTGGTCTTCGGGTTTTTTTTTTTTTTTTTTACCTTCGTGTTAAAATCCCCCTCCTGATTCGAGAGAGTCACGGCTTTGTCTGACAGCATTTTAACTTGTCCACATTATTGGGTGTCCTGGCCAGCCACCACACAAGGATGAGGCCTGTTACCCTACTTCCACTGCACACACACGGAAGTCTAATCGGTTGCCCCAATTATCACACTGCACTACGACTACACCCATAAACACCTGCTTTTTAAATAAAAAAGATAATTCTGGTAGCTTTTGTTTTAATTTGGCAGTACTGGTGCACATTAGTTGTCATACTACCAAGGCTTTAAAAAAAAGCAAAAAAAAAAAAAAATCTTGTTTGTAAATTATTTTGCCTCAGACTTAATGAGCATTAGGTCTTGTGAGTTGGCACTTTTTTGGACTATTTAACCTTATGTTGATTTAGTGTTTACTGTCTCTACCCCGCCTCCTCTGTGTAAGACCTGGCGTGTGTCCGTTGAGTTGAAGCTACATCTTATTTGGATAGTTTGTGAGCTTCTGTGGGGATTTCCCCCGGCTTTGTGGGGTGTGCGCGAGGGGGGTGGCATGTCGCGTTGCTGAACCACGCTCACTCCGATAGTCAGGGGGAGACCTGCGTTGGAATGGCGGGCATGAACTGGGGGCTTACATCTGCCGCCGGCTGTTCACCATAGAAAATGCCAATACAAAATTTTATTTTGCAGTTAAAATCTTGTGTGAACATAGCTAATGATTTTAGAACTAATTAAAATGCTTTTTTTTCATAAATGCAGTATTCTGTCATAAATTATATCCTGTCAATCCTGACTCCAGAAAACGTATCATTGTCCTTCAAAACATTTCATTGGTTTATTTATTTTTTTCTTTTAATCGGGAAATTTAAAGGGGTTTCTCCTTGAAATGGGAATTATCCCGTTTTACCATCAGCACTGTAGGTAGTTCACATCCAGCATTTATGATCATCTAATTTTATTTTAATTGATTAGAAAATAAACACCACAGAAGCTTTTCCAAAGCATTTAATCTTAAGTTTAATGGAGGTATTTGACCAGCAGCATTTTCTGTAGTGTTACAGGGCACTTCTGTTGTGTGACAGAGACTTTCTTAAATTTCTGAAGTGCCTTCGTCGTCATTTACTGACCATGTCTGAACCCACACAGAACCCTGTATCTGCTTCATATATATTTATATGTACACACACACATACCAATCTGTGTGTAGCTTCTTGACTTAGGGAAATACTAAATTACATCACTGACGTACATACCACCTTGTCCTCATTTGCATTTCTTTGTTGGTTCCGCAATCAAAAGCTTACATAGAAGATAAGGATACTTTCATCTTGCGTGACACTGGCAAAATATACACAGATCTATAGCTTTGGTCAGATTTCCGGTGTCGCAGGCCAGCATTTCTGCACTGAATCTCAAGCACGACTTACACGCTGCAAGATGTTTCAATGAACAGTGGAAATTAATGAAAGCATCTTTAAAGGGATGGGAGAAGCTCAATAAATAGTGCAACTGAGTATAGTTGCTGGCCTGGGTGCAACTTCGGACGCGTTGGTCAGATAGCTGGACGCATCGTTCAGATTCATACTGTAAGCTTCGGCCTTTGGCTGCACCATTCATACAATGTAGTCCGTCTCAGAATAAAATGTGTCGTCCAGGTCTTCGCTGGAGGAGTTCTGCGGTCTCAGGCAGAGTGAGCCTCTCCTGCGGTGGAGGAATGGCAGGTCAGCAAAATGCCACATCCATGCACTTCACATTAATCCAAATGCAAGTCCTTCACTATGTACTGCTTGATTATCCTCAGGAATAAAAGCTCACATGCGTGCCTGCAGGAATCACAGTCCTGTCCTGAACTGGTCATTATAGCATATACAGTGGTACCTTGACCCACGAACAGTACTGTTCATGAACAAATTAAGTTATGAACCAGATGTTTTATAATTTGTATCGGTTCACGAACCTTGTTTCAGGCTGCAGACACACAAACATGGGGGAGGTTTGTGTGTTTGCAACCCAAAGTTATAAAGGCACCCCAAAGAACCACCCGACACACGAAGAAGTGTACATTATGCCCACGAATGGTTGTGGAATGCATAAAAAGCTTGATGTATGTAAAATAGAGAGAACATTCTGTTATATCGGAACCTTTCAAAGATTGATAAACATGTTTGTGATGGTTTTTAACAGTCACATATCCACACATAAGATTAAAATACTTCATTAATAACATAAATTATTAAGTAACTCTTATTTAAGTGTTATATTCTCCATTCATGCATAGTGGAAACTGTGTTGTCATGCCCCCTCGTTACCTCGTATGGAATCCCCGTGTGATCAGCTCTTTCCAGCTGCTGTCATTAGTCCTGTATTTAAGTCTGCGTTTCAGTCCGTTTGCCCTGTCCGGTCATTGTAATGTCATTCAACGTTCATGCGTGGTTCCCTGTGTATGACCTTGAATAAACCCCGTGTTCCTTGACTTCCCGGATTCAAGCTCGTGTTTCCCCGCTATGTGCATCGTGACGTGCGTATTGTTTGTTTACGGTACAAACAAAGAAGTTTATTGCCATACAACGCCTTACATCACCAATGTTTTAATGTTAATTTAGTTTTTTTGGGGGGATGTTTTCTGGTTCATTTCCATGTTTTGGCGTCATTCGAGGGACCAGCCCGCCAACAAGCGAATGTTCAGTTGTACCATTTTATTTAGTTTAGCATTATTTGTATATAATTAAGGTTATTTTGATTTAAGTCTATATTCTTGGTCACAGAAAAACATAAAAAAAACTGAAAAAAAATCAGTGTTTCTGAGGTTTGAACGAATTATTTGTATTTACATTATTTTAAATGTGGAAAAATTGATTCAAATCGTGAACTTTTCGTGGCACGAACTGAATCCTCGAACGAATTAAGTTCGTGAGCCGAGGTACCACTGTACTGCAGTATTTTTTTTGCCGAGAAGAATTTCAAATTCTGTCCACTAGGTGTCACTAAGTCTTTACCATAAAAAGTCACATCAAGGAACCCATTTTTTTGTCCTTTTGTAACATTCTAGTCACGGAATTTAACATTGGACTTTTTTTCTGTAATGTTATGCAGATTTGCGATATTTCAAATGTGCCATGACTTGATGTTTAGCCTTTGCTATATTAAATCTACATGAGCTCATTTATCCGATGCTTTTATCCAAAGTGACTGCGGCAGAGGCAAAGCTTACAATTTATGCGTGCTCCCTGGAATCTGAACTCATGACCTTAGCACTGTTAGCATGACGCTCTTGTTACGAATAACAAGCAATATCAACTGGGCAAAAGCGGTTAAATGTGCAGGCAGCCCATCGTTGGCAGAAATGAATGCAGGCTAATAAACGATGACGGATTTAGTACATGGGGGCCCCTCACCCCAGCGGCTGGCACTGTAACTCTGCGGCACAGGGGCAATACTCCCGAGGCCCCTCCCCCTCCATGTCCCAGGACAGCAGTTCCATCAGGTGGTTGGATGGGATGTGGCAGCGCTCCCGTTCCAAGGGCCGGCCGGTGCACACTGGGAAGAGCAAGGCTGGGGGGGTGGGGGGGGCGCAGCAGTCAGGTCTGATTGTTGCTTTTGGCTCCACAGAGCAGAAAACATGAGGTTGAATTGAATCTGTTAGAACTGGCTGAATTTCTGGAGTTTTTTCCGTTCCCCACACAGCCATCCATCCAGTCTCTGTCCTATTCCGGGTTGTCGGGGTTCGGAGCCAATCCCAGAGGCAAGGAACAACCCAGGATGGGGCCCCAACCCATCGCAGTCCCAAGAAATTATTAAATTTTGCAAATGATACATATTAAACAATTCACATAAAATAATCATGAATACTTATTTATCTGACATGTTTACAACCTATATCGTGCTACTTCTGGATGACCAAAAAGTGGCTGGGTCTCCAAAGGGCTGTAAACTGCTGAGTAAAATCAAACCGATGACCATTTATGAAATCAATGACCAGTTTAGAGAACTGGTTCAATGCTTGACTGCAGGGGGCAGCCAAAGCCGATAACTTGGTTTGCAAACGATCGGGAATGTGTGGAATTCCCCGGCACGCGAGCGACAATCCCGGAAGCTGTACCTTTGTGGAAGGCGCAGCAGAGGTTGGCTTGGCACTCGCTCTGGTACTGGCAGATGGTGCCCGCCTCTCCTTTGGAGCTGTTCTCCGAGCACTGGCCCCAGACACACAGCTGACCCACACAGCATTCCTCATCCTTCGTGCAGGCCTGAGACACACACACACACACACGCACAGTTTGTTGTCATAGCACCCCAGAACCTGAACTGAAACAAAAGTAATGAAGTGTGGAGAAATCCAGCACTTTGAGGTCCCTTGTGTTCCTGGTTAGTCCGGGCACCAGAACTTTAGAGAAAATCCTAGTTTCACATGTGAAAGTAGCACGAAGCAGGACCTTGTATAAAAATACCCTGGCACCCCCTGGCGATGGGAGTCTGCGCAGCCTTTCCGGGGACCTGGCCCTGTGACGTGTGTGTGCTCTACTGATTAAAGACCACCTCTCGCCTTTGCTTTCCATTCCCGCCGGCCAAAACCACCCCACCCAAGTGGGTGGTCTGTCTGGCTGACGTGTCTCACCACGTTCTTCTCACCTCGTCTTCCACATGACGGAGGGATGGAAGAGCATGAGCGATCAGTCAATCGGGCAGCTTCGCGTTAAATAGGAAGCCATGTGACGGCGCCCTTAAGACCTCCCACCTCAGCTACGATTTCTGGAAGCACTCTACTGCATGCGAGAGTAACTGTGCGGAATGTTCCTGATGCCTCCTGCACATGATCTCTCCTTTAGCGGCACTTAGCCAGATGTTCAGTTGGGAGAGGAGAATGCCTGGAACCCCTCGGAGGGGCTGCCTTGTAATCCGTCTATCGACAAGAAGCTGAACAAATTGCTTCCCGGGTATGAATGTCCGTGCACACTTTGGAGGCACCTACCGCGTCAACCGTCTTGCAGGGAAGACACCTGGACTGCAGGATGTCGTAAAGGCAGTAGTGGCCTACAGAGCAGTCCTCATCAATGAGGCATTCCTGCAAGGAGACAACGCATCCATCACCTCGAGCCCAAAAACGTAGTCTACTCTCTCTCCGGTTGATGAGGTTTCACAGAAGTAAGTCACAAGCAAGTGTAGGAGTGCAGAATTAATGCAGTAAGACCCTACTAGCAAAAAAAAAAAAAAAAACAACTTTCAACTATAAGTGAAGGCATGAACCACATGGAAAGTGGGAAAGTGACCTATTTTCCAGGATTCATCCAATATATCCTGTTATTTTCCAAGACATGATCCTCGGTCAAGATGCCATAAAAGCAGTTCTCAGTACACATAAGTAATCTGTGCAAATCTGCACCCCAATTTCAAACGGAGAAATTTTTTCATCTGCAAATTCCTATGAAGTGTTTCTGGAGGAAATCTGGAAACTCCCATAATTAGAAAACAGACAGTGCCTTGAAAAACCTTGTTATCTTCAGTATGATAGCAAACCGCACAAACTTAAGGACTGTAACGTTTTCATTCTTCATGGGGGTCGTTAGCGCCAATCACTGAAGTATTTTAGCCCCTATCCCTTAAAAAAAAACAGTCAAGCTCCAGGTAAACTTGACTTACCCTTTTCCTACTCTTGGTCTTTTGAATAGCTAGAAACCCCCCTCTCATACTTTATAGGGAGGAAGGAAAGCTATTTCAGTGCACCAGTCTGGGGAAATCATGCTCTGGTATGTTAATGAAGTGGTTTCGAGTAGAGTTGCTAAAAAAAGCTTTTTCAGTAATAGTAATAATGATGTCACAGTAACATATATCATTTTTGATTTCAGCAATAGATTACATTTAGTTCCCCTTTAAAACGAAACATTGTCAGAGGATTTACCACGTCCTGCTCAGTGAAACAGGAAAAGGGGGCTTTGGTAACACATGTGCTGTAGGCTTCCCTGCCTCTCGGTAATTAATCCATGTCTCCAAAAAACTGGACATGAAGAAGGAAATGTGGAGCCGCGGTGAAGCATTATTTATAACCAGTTAATTTGGTTATAAAGCCATCATCTAAACGCATTGTTTTGTTCTCTTAGATTATTCTTGGTGCAATCACTGAAAGCCTAGGTGGAATTTTCTAATTTCCCCCTGAGTGTGTGGTGCCAGAGTAATACTGCAAGGCGTATCACTGTTTCATTTTGTTTAATAGGACCATACTGGCACAGGCCCAATTTATGCATCCATTCATGGTCGCCCACTCAATCCCTCAGTCCCGAAAAACTCTTACGACGAGGACAAATCGGCACCACTCCCCAGTGAGTCACCAGCTACTCCCCGCACCCAAGCCTTTCCTCTCCGCCATTGTGCTTACATTGGCCCATTCTTTCCCAGGCAGTACAACATAATAAATAAATAAAGATTGCAGAGTGTCTGAGTGGCTTTTCCATCCTGCCAGATGGGGGGACTTAGCCGCGGTTTTACAGCCTGCGGGATGTGCCGAGCCAGACGGGCCGACGTGGTCCCTGCCTGGGGGGGGGGCAGAGGACGTCCATCTGTAGGGTGGCACCACCACATTGACTCTTTTAACGCTGAAACTAGGAGGCGAATCACCTTGACTGCGTTTGAGCCGCGCTGAGGATCTAGTCCGTGCCGAGCGTTTGAGCCGCGCTGAGGATCTAGTCCGCGCCGAGCGTTTGAGCCGCGCTGAGGATCTAGTCCGCGGCGAGCGTCTGGGCCGAGCGTCTTAGCCGAGCGCCTGGGCCGCGGCGAGCGTCTGGGCCGAGCGTCTGGGCCGCGCCGAGCGTCTGGGTCGAGCGTCGGGGCCGAGCGTCTGGGCCGCACCGAGCGTCTGGGCCGCGCCGAGCGTCTGGGTCGAGCGTCGGGGCCGAGCGTCGGGGCCGAGCGTCTGAGCCGAGCGTCTGGGCCGAGCCGAGCGTCTGGGTCGAGCGTCTGGGTCGAGCGTCTGGGCCGAGCGCCTGGGCCGAGCGTCTGGGTCGAGCGTCGGGGCCGAGCGTCTGGGCCGAGCGTCTGGGCCGCGCCGAGCGTCTGGGTCGAGCGTTGGGGCCGAGCCGAGTGTCAGGGCTGAGCGTCTGGGCCGAGCGTCTGGGCCGAGCGTCTGGGCTGCGCCACGCTCACACGGCCCCTCACAAAAGCCCATTTTCCATCCATCGGCTCCAGGTGCTTTATTGCAGAAGCTTTCAGTGACGGTAGCTCAGGGGGCCCCAGCTAATGCTGCTATGAACTTCCCACTGGCGTCCTGTGCTAAGGCGCTGGCCCAGGTAAAAGCATTTACAGCCCTAATATACCAGACAAAAGCCCACATTTTGCATATAGTCCCCTAAACAGGAGAATTCCAGAAAGTCTGAAACGCTAAAATAGCTAACAGAGACACCCACAAAGAGGAACACTGTCCTTCATAAAGGCTCAACTGTCCTAAAAGAGGTTTTATTTCTCCAGATTATAATTACAAGCATAGTTGTTAGTACAGCCCTTACAGAATCAAAGTGCTGGATATCAAATATTTTTTTGACAAAACGCTTTACGGCAGTAACACATCTGCAATGCATCAACATGATGAGCTGAATGTGGTTACGCCAGGTTGTTTGGCTCAGCCTGAAAAAAAAAAGCCTAAATAATAAACAACAATTTGATGGTATTTGATGGCTACCACAGAGACGGCTGTTGGTCCAGCTGCCAGGACAATAATGCGGACAGCCAGAGGTCTGCCGCAGAAAGCCCCACTTCCTCCTGAGAATCCAATAATGAGTGAGAAGAGTCGGCAAAGGATCTATACTGAGGACGCTTCCGTACCACTGGACTGCAGTGGAAGCTCATCGTTTCGACTCAGATCGTTTCATTGTCGATGACCTCCGGTAGAGAATGATCTCGGTGAGTGACGTCGCTTACCCGATTGATCTCGTTTTTTCGCCCGTCTGGCTGGGTCAGACTTCTGGAGAAGTGTGTCGCCCCAGTACTGTTGTCCGTTACCTAGGGAAAAAGGTTATGGGCATAAACACCTATGAAAACAAACAGCTAATCGTGGCTAAGGGGAACCACACAGACCCCCATTGATTAAAACAGTACTTTGCTCATTGAATTAAATCATTAATTCTTCCTCTGTCCCTTTTCCATATCTATGCACAATAATAATGAGGTAATAATGGACAGTGTGTCTCTGGTAAATGGAGTGTGCGATGAGGGGCCAACCTACCTCACGCATGACCTCGCCAGTACGGATGGATTGATTTCCAGCTGCATGCTCTGCGCTGCTTTCCTCTTGGTAATTAGACGGAAGGTCATGCACATACAGCATTGATTTAGCACTTTCGTTATCCATCTACAAGAGGGGAAATTTCAGGAGCAAATCTCCAGTGTAAACACCAAATCAATAAGTCACAGCCAGTTGTATTTACCCCTGCCCTGTTCTCCTTGTATAATATAAACTGCAAGATGACTATCAATATTGCACTTGAGCAATTCCGCGGTAGATCCATAAATTCAATACACGTCACAATTTACTGGAGACAATTATGAGTCAATATGCAAAGATGAATGATCTCAATAATAAATTCTAATAAAAATAATAATTCCATAACTAATAATAATTCCAACTAACTCGTGCTTTTTATCAGTAACTTGACATGAGGGGGACAGTTTAACTGTGTGATTTATAGGAGGTTAAAGACGCGGTGATGGAAAAAGTGCATCGTCCCAGTGGAAATTATAATAGCACTGTAGAGAACAGAACTGCTTTCGGCCATACCTTATAGACCGCCTCTTCCAGTTTATGTTGCGTGTCCTCCATTAATTTCTCTACCTCCCTGAACATGTCGTTCAAGGTCGTGTGTCCCTCAGCCAGCTTCGCATCTACAGGGCGGGTGGTCTCCGGCTCCGGCGAAACGGTGGTTTGAGGAGCGACGACATGAAGTTGAAAAATACACAGGACAAGCGCAGCGAGCTGCATCATCCTTGCCTTGGGATCAGGCGTCATTTAGCCTGCGGTCTGCGCCTTACAGGAGGCTCTTTGGTGGAGATAAGAAACGTGCAAGGGAAAAATTCTAAAGTGATGATTCACATACAAAATTACTTAAGAACGAATCAAAGAATGCAAATAGACATACCAAATAATATACGACCAAATTTTAAATCACCGTACATTATACTTCATATAATAACGCACTAAAAGGAATGTAGAATACAAATGCAATCCGTACCTGTGCTTCAGATTTTCCGCTATGAAGTGACGATGTTTTCTTTCGTCGGCTTCTGCAAATTATGTATCCAAAGATGCTTTTAGTATCCTTACTTTATTTACGCAAAATGAGCCAGCTAGAAAAGGAGACCAATGAAATACGCAGAATGCCGCGGAGTCGACCAATGAGATTTGCGGAATAGCGCGGTGGGCCGACCCACCGCCGCTGACGTAATGTCTGCATTTCTGCGCAGTTTCTCCGGTCCTAACCTGTCAACTGCGTGTCTAGTATTTCTACAGTCCTGAAAGCCTTTAGTAATTGTATTTTTTAAAGTAATATACGAAATAGGTATTTAATATAAACATACCTCTTAACACAAAGTTCAGTGCTTAATGTTATTTGTGAATAAAAGACATGCAGCTACTCCAAGTTGATTTTATGTTACTTTGCATAACGTATAAAATCCTACAACAGGTACAATCGGGGGGGCTCTTGTCTCACCTCGGGGAGCGTCGTTCGAACCTACACACAGGTTATAAGCGGTTTCAAAACATGGATGGATGCAACGCGGATGATGACTGACTGCTTTCTAACCTGCGCTCGCCCTCGTGTGGCTGATCTGTTCGCAGACGATATTTATCCCATCGCCTGTCAAATATCTAGTATTTAAATATACGCAGCATATCCAACGAACCCTGCTCTTCTAAACACATTATATTATTAATTACAATTAGATCACTTCTCTAAAATGCTCATTTTCAAACAACTCATAATTTAGTCTACAAAAAAATCCGATTTTTTTTTTAATCTCCATTGACACTGTCCGTTATCTAAGGTGTGATACTGACTTTTTTTAACATTCCAGTAAAATGCGAGGAATCATCCGCCTTACTCGGTTTCTCACTGTCGTAGTTTGGAATATGGAGTTTACAGAAAGGTAGCAGTTGTCAGTCGTTAAACGTAACTTTAAAAATAGGCCTGCTCTTGTGGATTAGTCAAATCAGTTGCCACTATCTTAATTTTTTTGGGTAGTGTATTCCCTAGTTGTACATGGCCGCATTTAATGTTGGATTGATACTATTATGAAGTAGAGCTATTTCTGGAAAAAAGGACAAAAAACGCGGATCTAAAGTGTCCACAGAAATTAATTCAATTGAGAGGCCACATCAATCGGTATGTAATTTATTGTACATCCAGTGCAATGATTCTTATTTTGTACAGATAGGAAATAACCTTGTTGATTTTATCCAATAACCTTTTTGATTTTATTTCAACCCCACGTTTTTCCGGACAGCACAGTGGTTCTAAGTGTGTGTGTGCGTGCGGGGGGTCGAATCCTGCCACCCCTCTGTGCGCTTGGAGCGACCATCATCTCACTGTTGTGTAGGTTCCTGCTCTCCAATCCAAGGACCTAAAGTTGCCTTGCCTGGTGTCCTACGAAGTGTGTGTACATGTGAACATCGGCTGTCGGCCTTAAAAGTGTTACAGCCTCTCCGATCATCTACACGTGTTCAAGCATCATTACCATTGTGTTGTCAGGTTCAGTTACACACACGCAAGCACGTAAGTGTCCATTTTATTTATTTTTTGATCGTAATCAGCATCGTATGGGGTTAAATCAGAATCAGAGAGGAGGGGGAGCCCTCTCAGGTATGCGATCCTGAATAATTATCATATGGATTAGGCCCAGTAAAAAAAATATTAGTTTATCATCTCCGCCTGCGTGGCGAATTTAGCCCGCATCGATTTTTTTTTATTTTTTAAAAGTGTATTTCGTTCACAAATTTTGAATGAAACATTTTTTTACAATATTTTCTTTTCATATTAATTTTGCAGATCAGCCCATATGTCATACATCTGTTGCTGTTCCTTTTGTTTACTGTTGATGTTGAAAACTTATCTTACGTTATCTTTTTTCTAAGAAATAAAAATAAAAAATCGCCCTCCCTCATCACTTGTTTCTGATTGAAAGAATGATAAACTAATAATTATTTTTACTGGGCCTTAGTTATCAAATGCAGTGTCCATGCGAGATGTGGGCGCTGTTCAGTGACCTGAAACAAAGACTGGACCCTTTGATATACTGCGTCTCTTTGTAGAATCCTTGGGTACCGCTGGTTTGACTTTGTGTCGAATGAGCGGCTGCTCAGGGAGCCCCTAATGAGGCACGTTACCTGCATTCTGAAGGAGCGTCAGTTATAGCAGTATGGCCCTGTTTCCCTGAGGGTGATCCGGCTTCCGGCGCCCTCATTGCTGAGGACCCGAGTGGCTAGACCAGGCCAAGGGGACGCCCACGGAACACCGGGCTGTGGCAGATAGATGGCCATTTCCAGAGGGTGGGGATGGATCGCATGTCGACCTGGGGGTGGTCGTCAATCGGGTGCCCAAGGTGTCTCGTTGTGTGGTAGGTTCGGCAACGCACTCCTCGACCAGACCTGACCTGATACGTATTTACGATCTCAGTCTTAAAGATGCAGTATGTTCATTTGTTGGCAGGTTGTGTTACCAAGAAATACAAAATAGGCGTAAACCAAAAACGTGATTAAAGTTATTTTTCCTTGGTGAGGGTATTGTACATATCGCGTGGTTAAAGACAACTTGAATTTTCTGAAACATAACATTTAAATTCAACTTAAAAATGCATCGAAATTCCTTATCGCTGCAAGTAATATTCTATAGTGTTTTCATTCATAATCCGAAAAATACATAAAAATGTTGAAATTGCTTCTTACACACATCCTACATTTAGCTAGTAAGAGAAGTTTTGGCAGCAGTAAGGTAAGCGAAATAATTCAAAATACAGAAACACGAGAGAGAAATAAAGGCGCCATAAAGAAATATGTCATCACTGAATGGCAGGTCGCAGCTACTAATGAAAATGAACATTATGATTAAAAAACATGATTTTAGCGCAAAACTGACTTTTTATTAAACCATTGACTTCTACGACGTTTTGGAACATTAAGGGGGAAGGTTGACGTTCCATTAAAACCGCGGGTCTCCTCATCATCATTTTCCCACCGCTGAGGGTGGAGCTGAGCGAAATACTGCGCTATGTATTACCGTCTTACCGACACATGTTTATTTTCATGATTAAAGGGAAAGGCTATTTTTACAATAAATTATTTTTGCCAAAAAATTGATATATGTGACACCTCTCACAGTTTTGGAGTTCGGTCCTAATATTGAGCAAAGCTCATACGTTGCCGTTTCTCATACAGTCCTTAAGGTGGCTCTGTCATCAAATGCAAAACAAGCCTGCATGTGCTGACTTTATCAGTCCATTTACAGAAACCACCGCTTCAGCACTTCGATTCCAAATAGAACAGCCAGTAAGTCGATGCGTGAGAAAATGCATAAATGGATAATAATTTGACGGCGCTTGTGCCAATGACTCTGTTCTGTGTGTCCGGCGGTGGGGGAACAAGCTGAATTTATAAACATTTTGATCTTTTCGTCCCTTCTGACTCAGCTACTTTAATTCAGTAACGATTCTAATAAGCAGCAGCATGCAATAATTACTGCATGATCCTCATATGTTGATTATACTGCCACAGACGATTATGTAAATTAATGTTATTAAGTATAGAGTTAATAGCGCTTGACAAAGACACCAATGACACTAGTGTAAGGTGACACTGGCAATTTACGTTTCGTTCTTTGATTCACAGAGATTTACGGGCAAGGTAGTTGTTTATGAGAGTTTTAGGCATTCTCCTTTTAAGATGATTCTAAGTTGATTTATGTAGCAGCTGTAGATATTTTTACACACCCTTGCTGTAGTGCGAGTGGCTCTTCTTTGGGAAATAGCTTGTCCCTTTAGAGTGAATTTGTCATAAGCTATGTTAAAATACACCTTGCTTTATGGTTTGGTATTTAAAACAAGTTTTAATGACAAGTGCAGTGTTCCATCACTAAATTACTTATGCTGGTTGAACTAAATAAATTATTTTATCGGGCACGTCAATAAAATTTCAATGGCGAAAGGACAACTTATATCTATCTAGTTCAACACTCCTATAAAAATAAATTTTGAAAAGTGGCACGTTAGATTTCCATTAAATATGCAAAACTACAACACCCCGAAACAATAAGAGATTTAATTAATCAAAGGTAACCTGGGGAAATAGCTGCATCCAGTGGTTCAAATTATTTGATTTGCGTTACAGGATCGCAGACGAGACATAAAAGTGATAAAGAAAATCGGAAAAGAAACTTAATGACGTGCCTGTTTCCCGAGTCTAGATTGTCACTCCGGTTTCGGCAAACTTCCCATTGGACACGGTGACAGCAGAGCACCGCCTCGACGGGGGCAGTAACAGCCACGGCTGCCATGTGTGCGCGTACAGAACGGGGTGCTGAACTCAGCGGCCTCGCTCTAATGCAGACAGACTCGCTTCACCTGTATAAACGCGATTAAGTACCGCAAACTAGAAGCTGCCAATTCTGAGTCTGTCTCCACGTGAAGAGAGCTGGATTACCGCACATGCTATTCCGAATTTTTAGATTCACTCTGAAGATCCATGTAAGTTCAATGAATATATAGACCGTGTGGTTTAGCGATGTGACTTAACGTATAGAGTTATTGTCTAATTTGGGTAGGTTAAATAAAGCGGAACAACTAAAAACGCTAAAGAAACAACATTGTATTATTTTATACAATTAATAAAACTTTTACTTGATAACGGTAACATAGACTGCAATTCATAATGCGGCTTCCTCCATATAGGCAAGAATACATTTGGCAGCTAGTTATAATAAAGTAGCTAGCTGCAATAATTAATAATTTACAGCCGTGATGTCATTACCTAGGGGACACGGTAGCGTAAGCCGCAGTTTTCCGCGTAGCATCATTTATATATTTATGAAAACTTTTACATGAACTCTGACGAGTAAAATCTGAGCACTAAATGAGGTCGGCAATAGGCTAACTAGCTGTATTAGGAGAGTCTGCCGGCCACGCGAGCCGTAGCTGGGATCCGCCGCGCCGGTATCGCGTGTGCTGGTCGGACGAGCTTTATAAATGAATCCGGCGCATTTTCACTCGGCACTGTCGCGTAATTCACGGCAGTGTGGTTACTTATAATGCAAGCACTTCCTTGCGAATCGGGTGAAATAAAACGGAAGCATTTCATAATTCTGATCGATTTAATAATAATTCCGAGCACCAAAGCTTTCAGGCTGCTTTACTAAAGTACACAAGCCATTAAAAGGAACTGGATTAACTTTTTAATACAATTAAAACAAAACTGATTATTGATGGTGGCTTTTGAATAATGTACTGTTTTATTGTTCAGCAAACAATGTTGGTTGATTCGGACATTTATTAGAGGGGATTACTGCTTATATTTAATTGTTAATGAATGATTTTATAATTATATCACATCGTTACAGTTATTTTAGTGAGTGACCGTTTTCCTATATAAACACGATTGGTGTAGAGCAGTTTTAGTGGTGAATCAATAGGCTTATTTGATGTCATTAATGGAAGTGAAAAAGTTATTTCCCTAAAAGAGAGGCCACTTTAAAGGTATTCTTTTGTACCTCGACTGTGTTGGAGTGATGGTATCGTTATGATTTATTATTGACTTTTATCGGGAGTGCTATATTGTTATAACATATAGTTATTTTTTTCTTAAAGGATGCGGAAGTGTCTGCAGCCGTTATCCACCGTGATGCAGTGATAAGAGTTTAAAGAAAAATAGCCAGTTACTCTGGGACGGTTTACTAGAAGGTTACTGCCCAGCCACTGCAAATTGTTTTTCAGTTAACCATCTGCTTCAGATTGTTTGTTTCTCACATACATTGAAGTAGCTCTCAAAGCCACCGCAATTTTGTGTGGAACTTTAAATACTCGTTTGAAAACCTGGATAACCTTCATTCTTGGAAGCATGACAATTTGTAAAACAGCTTTGGCACACGTGGCGGATACTGCCGGCAAGACAAGTAGCACAGCTCACATTGTTCTAGGATAAATATGATCATACGAACCACCTATGGTCCAGGTTGGCATTGTAGGCTTTTATTTGAGCAGTTATGCCAAGATGCAGTGATTTAGTGGACGGCACTGTCATCTCACAGCACCAGGGTTTAGGTTTTGAATCACACCTTGCTTTGAGTGTGGAGTTTTCCCCTAGATCGCCCTGGATTTCTTCCAGGTACATTGAAGAGTAAAAAAAAAAAGCTGTTGTTCGTTCAATGAGTTTCTTCTCATTCCAGTAGCTGAAAATGATTAGTTTGTTCATTGAAATGTAACGTTCTCATTTATACTTATAATCGAACCTAAATTATTTATATACATTGAGGCAACTTAAACTATTTAGTGTGATCAATTACTTAAATATTTTAACTTGATTCAACAATTCCAACATTTTTTTTCTTCAGTGTTTCGGGTTCCTACACATTAAACAAAAACACATCCCACACCCCCATATTGTGTGTGTGTGTGTGTGTGTGTGTGTGTGTGTGTGTGTGTGTGTGTGTGTGTGGGGGGGTTATATTTACCACATCGTGGGGACCAAATGTTTCAGGTGTGTCACAGTCTGTGTGTGACTGTGTGTGTGTCCGTGCATGGGCATGCATGCACTGGGATGGCCTGGCATCCCATCCTAGGATGCCCCCTGCCCTGCGCTTCCTTGGAAGGACTCCAGTTTCTCTCTGACCCTGTATTGGGTTAGCGGTCAGAGGATACGGGTGAACTTAAACTGACAGAAATTAGTTTATGCCCCTATTACGTTACCTTTAGAGAAGCGCTGTTTCAATGCACTGTGCCAGCTCACTTGTCGAAAAGTTTAACGTTAAAACGCGGCAGTCGTTTTAAGAAGATTTGGCTGGACATATGGCAGTAGGTTTTAGTTAAGCTTCCCAACTCTCCCTCTTCTAACAGTCTTTGGCTGTTACTTATGTGGCTGAACAGTAAAGTTTTTACTGGTTGTTGTTATACGCTCAGTTGCAGGGGTAGTCATCACTATGCCAGAGGGGAAGGACGAAAATATAATACAAGAGGTGTCATATGAATGCCTGCCAAGTCAACCACAGCGAGACTGAGAGAGAGAGGAGAGAGGGAAGAGAGAGAGGGAGGGAAGAGAGGGGGGGGGAAGGAGGGGTGGTGACTGAAGCATGTGACATATAACACTAAACTTGTTGTTTTGGCTTCTGTGTTTGTTTTTGTAAGTTTAATTAACGACTTTTATATGAATATTTCTCAGTAAAAAAGAAAGCGGGTTCAATATTCCCGTCATTAAAGTTCCTGCTGAAAGTAAAAATCTTACTCAGATTTTCTGGCTTTTGCTTTTAATCCTTCCGACTGACATAAAATTCCCATGCACCTAAATAAATACCTGCATCGGTGCTTGAATGAGAAGGTCAAATAAAACCAGGACTGATTGCAGTCAGGATGCTTTAGGGTTGTTATGCAAAAAATAAAGGAACCAGCACAGCAAGTCTTGGTTTTCTGTGACTCGCTTTTGTTCTGGCCTCTTCAATGCGTTGCACTCTCCTGATTGTCTATATGCTGGAAGGACGAGCTCGAAAGCTGAAGAGATAAGCTGGATTTTCAACCTTGAGGACCTTAACCGTCACGTTGAAAGACGGCATCTCAAACTGGGTGCAGAGTCATTGGTTTCCGCATTATGATGCTATAAACCAATATAAATGATCCGGTTTGGGCACACGATTCCAAGGACATCCTGTGACTTATGTATATAGCAACATATCAAAGGGAAAGAGCTTTATCTGTTTGAAATGTTGCTGCAGTAAGAGCATCTGGGACAGTGTCAATTTATGTAGTTTATATGTAGGACTTTTATAGTATGTAATTCAACATCTACCATTGGCTGTTAGTGCCTGACTGACAGCTATCATTTCTGTAGATTCAACACCAACCATTGGCTGTTATTGCCTGACTGACAGCTATCATTTCTGTAGATTCAACACCTACCATTGGCTGTTAGTGCCTGACTGACAGCTATCATTTCTGTAGATTCAACACCTACCATTGGCTGTTAGTGCCTGACTGACAGCTATCATTTCTGTAGATTCAACACCTACCATTGGCTGTTAGTGCCTGACATCTATTATTTCTGTTGATTCAACACCTACTGTACCATTGGCTGTTAGTGCCTGACTGACAGCTAATATTTCTGTTGGTTCAACACCTACCATTGTTAGTGCCTGACTGACAGCTACCATCGCTGTATGTACGACCTCTGTCATTGGCTGTTATCATCTGACTGACATCGCCCAGCTATCCTTGGTGTGCCTGTTGAAGAACACTGTTTTCAAGAACAAGTTTTGCTGGTCTTTTGAACAAAGGAACATACAGATGCTAGTTTGTTAGCTGTTTGCATGGGGTCTATGATTTGTAAACGCAAAATGAAATGCCTGTGGGTCCAGGTGTGAAATAGCTCTTGCATGGATTGAATATTATACGAGGAATTGTGTTTTTTTTTTTTTCTTATGATTGCTGGTTAGCTGTGTTTTAGGTCCGTGCTAAAACTGAGGTACTGCAAATTGGCTTAATTCTTGATTTTCCCATTTGAAACTGCATGGACATCATTGGATGTTTGTGAAAGAATCTTTTAATTAATAAGAATATATATGACAGTGTGCCTTTAAATGTACAATATTAATTAAAAAAATATGAAATTAGAAATATGTGGCCACAGGGATTCAGATTAAAAATTTATATGCACAGAAGATATATGAGGAATCATCCTCTCCAAGAATAAACTGATCGTTATACCACAGGAAAACCTCACCTTGGCATCGATGTGTGTCCCAGGCTGGAGATGGAGGTGGTTAAACAATGAAAGGGTCGAGCCCTTGATCTGTCCACTTTGTATACAGTATATGTGCCCTTGAATCACGAGTGGGAGGGGAAAAAGCAGGCAAGAAGAACGGACCTGTGTGTCCACAGCTTAAATAGCAATTTACTTTAAGCAGCATTTTTCCCAAAATAGAAGGTAAATTACATATTTGTTTTCTGTCTTTGATGGTTTTTTTTTGCCTTTTCCTGGCTGAATTTTGTACTTTTTCCAACCAGGTTTCACAGGAAGAAAATCAGCTGTTTATAAATGAATATGTTGTGCTGTAAACTTATTTACTTATTGCTGGTGTTTCTGCATCTAATCACTTTAATCGTTTAACGACATAAATCCAATGCCTATTGGACTGGTGAAGAAAATAATAATATCAGTATATAAGTGACAAATATGCCACTGTTTGTGGTCTTTGTGAAGCTCTGGAGAATGTGTTAAAATCTTTGTAAATTATGACCAAAGGTGCTCTTTTGGCCTGTCGTATTGTTCATTTGGGGTGGATAAAATGAGAAACTTTATCAGGCTGAGTGCAGGGGATCCAGCGCTGCATGGGCACTAAGCTGATTTTTTAAGCTTAAGATCAGTAATTGGGAAAGATTATTTTTTCAGTTGAATGCCGGCGGGAACTTATCTTCACATGGTTGCCTCCAGAAGCAGTACAAGCCAAGTATCATTTAATTAAAGCCAAACGAACTTGAACCGGGGTCTTTCTAGATGGAGCGCCCCAGAAGGGTGAGGATGCCAGGTATAGCTGCATAGAGAATCAGTTTCATCGCTCTTTCACATTTCAGTGGTATTAGGCAATCATCCATTATTAATGTGCAGCCGGGCCTGCCCTCAGGACGGGGCAGCCCTGCCGGTGCCCTCCTGATGCTCTGTGTCGGGCCTCTGAAGCGCTTTCCTTCCTCTTTGAGGTGCCATTCTTTTTAGTTAAACTTCCAGGAAATGAGCTGGTGTTTCCAAGGTGGAGGAGTGTGGGACGGAAGCCGTGGGTCACTGTGGAAACCCGACTGTAGATTCCTCATCGCATGGTGTTGTGCCAGCAAGGCTCCCCTCCCAAAGTACTGCCACGGTGTAGGAGAAGGCCCCTCCCTGGAAAATGGCAGCAGTGTCCCTAGGTGCACTCCCGTCAGGCTTTGCAAGCACGGTATTAAGGGGCCAGTGAGCTTTGCTATGGTCTGAGTCTTCCCAGTAAAGCTGAACCTGTTCCCTCTCTTGCTTCCCTGCTCTTTGAAACAGGGCAGTGAAAATGGAGAAGCCCACAGCTCCCAGTTTACTGGATGTGCTGGGTCACCTTTCGCAAGCGCTAGTTGGCTTTTCCCCGTAGATGATATCAGAATAACCATGTTTGGGTCGATGGTTCTGTTAATCATCCCCATCTGTGATTCAGGATACATCCAAGCAGGCAGTACTTGTGATTTTTAGCTCGGAACTGAAGCTATCGGTGCCAGCGCCAGTGACACAAGCCCGGTTCCCCGTGGCTCCAACCTG
Organism: Cyphomyrus plagiostoma; assembly: GCA_019775915.2. Taxonomy (NCBI): domain Eukaryota; kingdom Metazoa; phylum Chordata; class Actinopteri; order Osteoglossiformes; family Mormyridae; genus Cyphomyrus; species Cyphomyrus plagiostoma. The sequence continues at coordinate 15,930,760 of JABFEA020000010.1, read as the reverse complement.
CAGTGCATTCCTGCGAAGCCGATAAGGACGTCCTCAGCTGGAGCACTGCTCAGAGAGTCAGGGATCCCGGTGTCGGTTTGGAGCTCGGCTGTCCCTGTGGGATCATGCGTGTGCCTGGCCTGTAACCAGACACCTGTCTATTCTGAGCAGCTCTTCCCTGAAACGTCACCCTCCCAGGCCCGTCACTTCTGACCCACAGTAATGCACACCGGCACGCCTAGGAACCAAACAGCAGAGCAAGCAGAACCGCCAGTGGCTGCCAGTGATCAGCTCCTGCAGCCCAGGCCAGCGAGTTCCCTTAATGGCACACTGGTTTCTGGGGAAAATCGCAAGCTACGCAAGTCTCCGTGTATTCGCTCCGGCGTAATCGCTAATCCTTTGGTGCAACTTCGTGCAACTGTATGGCTAAACCATAGAGTTTATCTGGAGCGTAAATTCAGATTTCTTTCATATTGTGTATTTGCTCAAGGTCATTTGAGGTAATTTGAAGTGCAGCTGTATGTCTAGAACAACGATTTTTCTTTAAAAAAACAAGCACAATTGAGTGTTGTGGATTTGGTGAAGTGGGAAAGTGTCAGGGGTGGATTTTAGCTCCAGTGATGGGTTGTGTTTCTCATCTGAAGTCCCTAGAAATGAATTGTTCTTGGGAGGAGAGACATTATAGTCAACATTCTTGGCAGGGTGGACCGATACGGACTCACCACCAGATTTGCAATGAAAACAGAGAATGTTTTCGTGAGATTTTCCCAGCCTGAACTTCTCCTAACCTTTCTCATATCCCCGTGTAGTGTATATAACCGCGGTATTGGCTGCCGTGTGGCTTAGCGGCCTTTTCTTCACGAGCGATGATTGACAAGCGAGATCAAAACAAGTAAAATCCTGCAAAAAAAAACGAGCGATAGCTCGAAAAGATGGTTCTGTTTCTCTTCTCCCAGGCAACGTTCGTTTGTTTTGGCTCAGATCCTCGCAGAAGTGGCCAGTTTTAGTGGGGATTATGGGAAGCAGAGACTGAAAACCTGGGGTCCTGCCTGAACACATTGTTTTCGCAAAGTGGCGTCCGACTCTGTGGAGGAAGCGTAGTGCTTCCTTATCAGCCAGTGAGAGCTTCCTGGTTTTCCTCGCACTCTCATCTGATTGCTGCCATTACGTACAGCCTCCAGCCATCTCTGGACATCCTCCCCATCTCCTGTGTCCTGGAACCAGCTTCCTTCTGTCTGGTTAGCTCATTGGGAACGTTCAGCTCTCATCCACTGCCTCCTGCCGTTTCAACTTGGTCTCTCCCCCAGGTCCAGGCTAACGTGGCCTGAGCACATGCACCATTTGGCATCAGGATTACAGGTCACACAACACTACGACTGGGTGTAGCCCAACTCTGAGTCACTAGACCAAATCTGGCCACAAAATACTCTAGAGATCTTATTATATTGTAGCCTGCAGGGTATAGGAGGGACGTAAAAGCTTCTCCAATAAGCATACAGTGTGTAACGAATTCTGCATTCTAGAAAAAGGGCTTGTATGTTTTCCAAACAGAGGTCCAGATGCCTTTGAATTAACCATGGCAGATTTTTTTTCCAAAAAAGAAAACAAACTTTTTATTTTTTTCATTATTCAGACATTCCCCCTTCATCTCATATTGTGCAATGTTCACTATTTTATGTTGACTCGCAGGACTAAAATAGGCCTTCACACAGAATTTCTGATCTTCCTGCTTGGTTTTCTAGTCTTTATTGTCTCTCTAGCTTGTCTGCATGCCTGTTCATCTCCCTCTTGGTCAGAGTTGTGTTGTCCAGTCATGCAAGAGACATGTTTCGCATCTCTCAGATTCCACTGCAGGATGTTCTTGGCACCAGGAAACGATAATGTTATAAAATAATAAACATAATAATCACCGCAGGATAAGCTAGTCTGGTAGCTCCTGGGTGAAGAGTTAGTCATATACATCTGTATACATGGGAGTTAGTCA
>JABFEA020000010.1:15900720-15917292 GCA_019775915.2 Cyphomyrus plagiostoma | reverse complement strand
GTGTGTGTGTGTGTGTGTGTGTGTGTATTTTTGCGAGACCAAAATTTGAAGAATTTGCATTAAACAATGTTTAAGCTTGCTAAATTTAGCTAACTATATTTGGAGAAAAGTTTTACACTTGCCAGAGTTACTCCGTAGACCTTGTTATCAGCAAACCTCTGCAGAGGTCATGCTTTTCCGTGAGCCGTCAATGGTCCTGGGTGCGGAAAATGAGCGGCTCTTGTGTGAAGGCAACTAGAGTGTCGATGTCAGCGGGAGCGTATCCTAAATTAGGAGTGACCAACTACTTGTTGTGAAGTTCAGCTGCATAGTTTGTTCACATGACACCCTACAGACTTACGTAACGTTGACCTAGCTAGGAAGCTTTTGTTTCCCAATCTTGGAACACCTGAGAGCAAAGCATATTAATCTGGTATTCTCAGTTATGGCTATAATTTTATGGGAGTGATTTCAAATTCCATGGGTCTGTCATCAAAATTCATTAAATTTTATTAAAGTGATATTTTGAAGCTCGAGAGAAGATCCTGTTTCTGTGGTTCAGCTGTTGTGTGTGTGGCTTTAGGACCGAATCTGAATCCTATTTTCCCCTCAGACCATGATGGAAAACCCTCAATTGCTCAGACATTGCAGTGGTAACAAAATGCATTTCATATGGCAAAAAAAGTACAGAGGCAGAAGGTATGTTTATAGTGTGACGTGGACTTCTGTAAAAACCAGTGTCTGCTCTACTGCCATGCCAGGTCCTGGGTGGAGAGCTGACATATGCCCCTCCGATCACCCCGTTTCTGACTTTGACTTTGACGTTGTGGTTGGAGCGGACGGGCGGAGGAACACGCTGGAAGGTGAGACCTGTGGTGTGGGGACTGTATCTGATCCTGGGAGTTCCACTTACACAAAAATGTTCTGAGGGCAGAAAGAAAAATGATTATTTCAAAGCGATAACCAATCAGATTGTAGAGGAGGTGGATCCAAGCAACTAGAGGAGGCGGGACCAAGACAAAACTCCCATGAGCACTGTATCTGCAGAATCAGTCTCCAAGGATGTTTCTAAAGGGTGAAGGAGTTCAGGTTTACTGGTTTGGAACCAGCCGGGGCTTTTCCCAGATGCCAGGGACTTTCGCTGCCGCGTCACAGAGTTCTTTGAGGAAAATCTGACTGGTGTCCCAGGCCCGTGGGTTTTCCATATCCTCCGCCACTTTGCCCCATCTAGTCTGCTTTTAAAAAGCTATAAAGCTACAAATTTGCCTCTGTAATCCCTTTCCACTTATAATTTGGAAGGCTCTCCGGCATGATGTCACCTTCTCCCGGGGAAACAGGACTCGGGAGAATCGATCACCAGGCTGTCAGCCAGCCCAGCACACCCCAGCAATTATTCTGCCCACCCGTTCAAGCGTTTCTTTGTATTAATCATAATTTGAAGGAGACTTCGTCTCGACGCAGTAAAACGCTTGTCGTTTGTTTTATTGCCATAAAAGGTGAAAAATCCTGCCATGCCATCTAATGAGCATGTAGATGGATGATGCTGGTGTTAAAAATATCTCTCACTGTTAAACCGTTAATTGGGCACAGGCACCATTGGAAAAAGTGATGTGATATGGGAAATGTCCTTTCTTGCACCCTTTCTGTTCCATCAGAAGTTTTTTTGATAATCTAATAAACTGTTTGCGGTAAACGGAGCTTCACCTGTCAAGCCCTTCTCCTTCCTGTGGTCCCAGATGTTACAGAATAGTAATGACAGATAACCGCTACAGGCTGTGACCAGATTTACATCAAAGATCCGAACCTTATTCCGAAGATTTTTTTATAATCATTCAATACCGGAGAGTGGAACCTTTGAATCATGTCCGACCACCGGAGCTTGTGGGCTGCATCAGTGACTGAGGACTTGAGCAGATCCTGCAGGATCTGTGTCATCTGGCGTTATGCAGTTTTATAGTCATGGCAGACAATGCCGCCCTCATCTGTGCTGTCATCCTGCTGCTAAAGTTGGACTTTTAAAAAACCAAAAAATGACCACCGTTCACATTTATGCGGAGAGCAACATTGGTGTGAGAAAGGGAGGTTTTCATTTGTAACAGGACTGTGTGTACTTTAGTTTATACACTTTATACGCACGCTGTTACAGCTATAATCAGCAGTGAATGAAGAACAATTCATTTAAAAGATTATTACGAAGACACATGGATGAAAAGTGAGAGTAGAGTTAATAAATCACACATTTCTGCTTCTTCTGGTGAGTCACAATGCCTTAACCTCAAAGTTCACTTTGGCTGCGGCAAAACAGATGGAAATTAAAAAGGTCCATAGATGTGGAACAAACCCCCAGAATCGAAAATGTGAAAGGTCACAGGATTTTTCTATTTTTGATGATTTTTAGTCAGATGTTTCCATGAGACTGTAGCATTTTGCTGCATTTCCTTAAAGGGAAACCAACGATACTCTCATTCTTTTATATAAATACTCTTGCCTTGCTGGCTAATTCTGCCTATTCCATCGTGCTTAAAATACCTTTACTTTCACTACACAGGAAGGTAATAATGGAGCCTTGCTTTTTTTTCCAGGCTTCAGAAGAAAGGAATTCCGTGGGAAACTGGCCATCGCCATTACTGCCAACTTCATCAACAGAAACACCACAGCCGAGGCGAAGGTGGAGGAGATCAGCGGCGTGGCCTTCATCTTCAACCAGAAGTTCTTCCTTGAGCTGAAGGACGAGACAGGTGGGCTCACAAATCCCTTCTGCGTAACAGAATATTCAAGGAGACATGGAGACCTGGCCTCGGAAATATATGATTGCACCTCCGAATCTCTGGGAAGGAGTCACTACATTTAGCCGTGTATTTTCTAAGCAAGTAATAAATGAAAAAAGAAAGTGAAAGAAAGAACAAGCGAAGAGACAGACAGATAGCTGGTATATCTGTAAATCAGGTGGTGGATTAATCTCGCTCACGGGCTTTAGAAAGCATTCTCTGAATCCACTGTGTAGTGTAGTAGGATAGTTCTGATCCCATTTGCCATATCTATCTTTGCGTGCGTGAATTCTATTCATCGTGATAAGACTCATACCATTCAAAGTTCATGGCATGTTGGCCAGCTGTTCCTGAAGTCAGCACGGGGGGGTGGGGGGGGGTGGGGTGCTTTCTGCTCCCTCTGCCAGTATGGATTTCTCAGTATATTAGACTGTTTTCTCTCCCCACCGACATCCAATCTTAATTAAATCCCCGCGGGCATCGGCCATATTGCCGGAGGGGAGCGTGTATCCTGATTGGTCAGTGTCAGTTCGACGATCTCGCTCGCTTTTGCAGGCATCGACCTGGAGAACATCGTGTACTACAAGGACAACACTCACTACTTCGTCATGACCGCGAAAAAGCAAAGCCTTCTGGACAAGGGAGTCATCGTTCATGTGAGGAGCGACATTTCGGGGCTGTTGTGCTGCACTGTTGTACTGTTTAAACGCACCCCCTCCTTTGCTATGGCTCATCAGAGTTGGCATACAGACATCTCGAAGATAAAAAAAAAATATTCATTCTCAGATGGTGCGGATGCTTTACTCACAATTCATATCTGTCATCGCTAACTGCAATGTCTGGGCACGTCACTGTATGACTTCATTCATAAAAATGCAATGGAACGCAGTGTCTTTCAACCAAAGTTGTGAAAAGAGGATTAAGCGCCTTGCATAACTATAAACCATTTACTTCTAAATGGCCTCTCTCTCTGGGAATAAATCTATGCTTTCATATGCCAAACATGGACGAGTGAAGAAAGTTGGTTAATGGCCCGCTTGGTGATTAAATTTAAGTTTAAATTTAAGGATTGAAGAAATTTATCATACTGGCAGCCAGCTTTTATACCAAAGGAGGTATAAAAATTTGTTCTAGAACAAATTTATGAGGCAGATCACCTTTTCCTCACCAAGGACCCGGGAAGGGGTCTCCTGTTTTGGCTGTCATCAGCCCACTGATGTCTGGCTTTTAAATGCGAACATCCCACCATGTTGAAATGAGTTTGACTCTGTTAATGTGGAAGATGACATCCATTCATGCTACTGAGGGGTCCTCTAATGGTCTCCTTGTCACCAGTAGACTGATACTCGTCTAATCTGTATGCCTTTGAGAATTAAATAACCATGCGGAGTCTCTAACGAGAGTCAAACACTATTAATAATTAGTGAAAGCTCCTGGCCAGCCTTAGGCCGCAGTGGTTAGAGAGTGTTTACACCGGGGTAACGTTAGGGTGCGTTAAGTAGAAGAAGCTCTAGCACAGCTGAGATTAGCATCTACCGGACAGCCACTGAACATACCCGGCGAGTCAAGCCAAGCCACTGGCGAGATGAATTCCCAACGCTGTCTCCCGCCCCCGTCGCTGACAGGACTACGCCGACACGGAGATGCTGCTCAGTGCCGAGAACGTACAGCAGGAGGCGCTGCTCTCCTACGCCCGCGAGGCCGCCGACTTTGCCACCAACTACCAGCTGCCCTCGCTGGACTACGCCATGAACCACAACGGGCAGCCAGACGTCGCCATGTTCGACTTCACCTGCATGTACGCCTCGGAGAACGCGGCGCTCGTGCGCGAGCGATTCGGCCACCGCCTGCTGGTGGCGCTGGTGGGGGACAGCTTGCTGGAGGTGAGCCTGCTCCCCCTAGTGTCCTCCAGGGAATGTTCACCCATGTTCAGTTTCTGTCTGGTCCTTTCATTGCCATCTTTGCACATCGCATTAGTATTCCCGTCGAAACCCTTGGACTTTGTTCATCTAAGGTGTATAAACGAGTATAAAATCATATCATAAACATAAACTTCCAATCTCTGTCATTGATAAGAATTATCTGCTAAGTAAATAAATGGTATGCAGCCTTAAAGGTGCAGTGACCCCTCTGTCTGTCTGTAGCCGTTTTGGCCCATGGGCACTGGCTGCGCTCGGGGCTTCCTGGCGGCCTTTGACACCGCGTGGATGACGAAGAGCTGGGCTCAGGGCAGGCCTCCCCTGGAAATCCTGGCAGAGAGGTCAGTGAGATGGCAGCCTGGTTCTGCGTGACCCTGCTGGGCTTCCGTAGAATACAGGTCACTTAATAACGCCAGGTGTTTCCCCCAGGGACAGCCAGCCATTTAAACTCAATTTGCGGGTTCTTATATATCATTGCCTTTGTCCCTGTAGAACGTAAGGGTATCGCATTCGAATGTCACTGATGCGAATGCCAATTCTCTACACTGTTCCTGATTTCAGAATCAGGAAAACGGCCGCCCATGTCCATCTGGACGTGTGTTTGATGTGCGTGGCAGAGCGCGAGCGTAATGATGGCTTTATTGTCATGTCTGCATGCAGGGAAAGCCTCTACAGACTGCTGCCTCAGACGACCCCCGAAAACATCACCAAGAACTTTGAACAGTACACTATTGATCCAGCAACCCGGTACCCCAACCTCAACTCCAACTGTGTCAGGCCGCACCAGGTAAGCTGATATTGGATGACGAGCCACTGGGAAACTTCAAACCCATCATGTTCTACGTTCGGTTTTATATCTAATTAAGCGTGCCCAGTAACACGACAGAAGCATTTACAGTTCAGCTGTGAGCTTTTTTTTCTCATCCCGGTGAGTTTGGTGATTGGCATATGCCTTCCTTCAAGCTCCGCCCCCTTTGCGCCATCCCTTTATGAGCAGCGTGTGACACTGACCCCTCCTTCCCTGTCATCCTCTTTCCCTTCTCTCTTGTCTCAGGTGCGCCACCTGTACATAACCGGGGAATTGCAACCCGGGTCCCTGGAGCGTGCCGCCTCAGTCAGACGACCTGTGAATTTGGGCCGAAGAGGTCAGTGAATGCAGGATCGGTCCTGGTCCCATGTGAGCTGGGGCTTGTAAATAACGAAACCGATTCGCTCGTCCGCAAATAAAATCTGCCGGCATGTTTACGCTCAGCTAGACCGGATGATGTCATCATGTGGGCGCCAATGTGGGTGCCTGTAGTACCACAGGTGATGCAGACACATGACAAATGAAAGTGCCTCTCTCGATTAGCTTGACGGTCGACGGCAGTTTATTAGCAGAAAGAGCACGGATTGCCAGCAGATGCGATTTTGTTTTAATCCGATTTGACGCTTACCACAGAGTCACGCAGCAGTAGGGATTACTAACACGCCACAGAGTAACAGTAATGAGGAAGGGGAATAAAAGCCAGAAGACAACAGAGGAGAGCAAACAATGCACATAGTGTGTTAAGAGACAAAATTGCTCAAGGTCAGCTGATTGCCCAGCCTTGTATCCAGTATCTTTTCTATGGGTCACCATCAGTGGGTCATCACATCATCTGCGGTCATCAATCCTGTATTGACCCTTCACTCTGCCTGTGGTTCTGCTATATTTATGGTATCAGTTGGTGTTCATCTCCAGTAAAGGTTATTCAGCCGTGTGCAGTACTTTGCAGTCTTAGGCAGTCAAAGAAAATGTTTATTACTATTGCTAATATTTATGAATGGATGAATTTAAATTTATTCTGGTCACATGCATAGACATACATACATATTGACTGAAAAAGGTGTGATACCTGCCCTTTTTACATTCTCTAATAGGTACTGTAATCCTTTCTTTTCCACAAACCGGAACATGACCAAAAACAGATATTTTGAAGTTTCTTACACAATGATGAATATTTTTATGATCGTCAACCACCTTATTTTAAAACCTTTACAATACACAACCAAATGCAAAAGGTTCAAATGTTTCACACTCTCTGAAGTTGAGTTACCTTGGTATTAAGTGCATACTTGCTCAGGAAAAAGAAACACGATTTAACATCAGAACATGTGCAAAATAAACAGCAACACATTAAAAAGTAATCAAGATTTTCTTCTGTTCTCCAATATCTGATAACTGATATCTTGTTGAATGGCTAGATGAACATCACTTTAGTTCCCAAACATCTCCTCCAGGGGACCTCAGTCTTAAAATGGGTTCATTAAACGTCTCCACCTGCTCAATTAATGAATATTTTTTTTAGGAGAGATTTCGGCCAAGCTGACAGACTTTGGCAGACATGTCATAGTTTCACACCAACACGGAGATCAAACTTTTGCACATCACTTTATAAGTGCGAGTGACTGTGTCAGCCTCTTGTATAACCAACAATTCAACGACGTGCCTTATAAAATAATAATAGAATAATATTCACACTTTTCTGCACCTGAGCAATGATTTCCTGGCAGAGAGTTGGTATTTACTAGTAAATTGTGCTGGGAACATTTTGTTTAGCAGTCTAACGATCTCCAGTCTAATGATAAGACCCATGATAAGATTCCTCGATGCCCTCAGTGAGATGAAAGTGCTCGGCCATTGTAGGCTGATTGCCAGCTGACGGTTGTTTTTAGTATTCTCTATCCAGCCCATGCTCCTATAATCACTACAACATATGCCATGTGACCTACACTATATTTTAACATGTTCTGGCTCACTGTGAATGTTTGACGAATAACACTTTGAATTACTTCATTCAGTCATTAAGCTCCTAGACGTAAAGTGCCTCCTTTTACCCTCGACTTGTGAAAACTGTGGATCTGCTTGTCAGTGCCATCTTGACACAAAGACAATATGTGCGAGAAATGCATAGGTAAACCTCCTGTGAAGGACCGGAGCTTCACATTCCATGTTAAACAGTGAGACACGTCTTGACAAAAACATACGGCTTTGTTGTGCTTCGAAACTCTCCGCGTCTGTGTATTTGGCTTTAAGAAGAATTCTAAGGATAGTTCCAACTATGACCTCATTATATAACAGCCTGCGGTGTTCCAGAATTCTGCTCTTTTCTTCCAAGTTTGGGCGGTTGAGTCGTTCTCATGGTCTCGCTGCGCTGGATCTTGCCCACAGAGTCTGAGATCCGGCCCAGTCGGCTGCTGACGTGGTGTCAGAGGCACACGGAAGGCTACAGGAATGTGTGCGTGTCTGACCTCACTTCCTCCTGGAAGAGTGGTCTGGCGCTGTGCGCCCTCATCCACAACTTCAGAGCTGACCTCATGTAAGACATTACCGTGGCTGCCGCACTGATTACAAGACGCCGCACATTAATACCGTCAGAGGCACTGACTGGCTTTCAATTTATCAAATGTCTTTGCTAACACGCTAATATGAAACTCGGGCGCCATCTGGCTTGCAGCTGTTCCTTGGTCACCGCGGCGATGGTGATGTAAACATGCATGTCTGTTGGCTGTTGTCAACATACTAACAGTTTACTCATAGAAATGCTGTCGCTTTTGTCCACTAGGCATATGTGTGGTCTTTTCAGCTTTGTTCTGAGGCTCGCCAGCGCACAGGCTTTGGGGCCGGTTAGTTAGATTCCAAGTAATCCATCATGGCCAATGTCAGTGGAATGCTGTTGAGGTTGTGTGGTCATGCATTTATATTTGTTTTAAAGCTATTTATGCATCTTAGTGAGGTCATGTGAGATTACAGATTAAACAACAAGCTATACACATGTGGCTTTTCTCTGTTATCTGGTGGTGCTGACATATGACCTCAGCAGCATTCTGTAAGACAGCTGTTATGTCTAGAATTACATGTCAAATGTGGGGCTTTTACACTTTAATTTCATCATTGACCATTCAGAGCTTTAACCATAATGCGGGGATATGTTGTATCTGAGTCGTTAAAGTGACTTTGTGAGATGCACCCTAAGAACAACAAACCTGTCCCCTGCCTATGAATAAAATTATTAAGGCTGAATAATTAATGCACATTTGTGATTAAAATCTCTGAATGGTCATGTAGAGGCGCCCCCTCTGACAGTTTTTGGCCAACAGGGGCCCCCAAACTCCAGGACCCCCCCAGCCCTGTTTTTACTTTTAGCACAGGTGCACAATTTTTAAGTTTTTTAGTCTTTTAGCATGAAAGCTGTTCAGTTGGCAGCAATTCACAATTTGTCTTTTTGTTATTGTGTCGCAAGCCTGTATTAATCACCACAATACTGTGCCCTTCTTTTCAAGGTGGTCTGTCGCCTCTGCCAGTGAAATTCGTATGCTGCTGTTTTGTCCGTCTTGCGCCATGAATCTCATAACCCACCATGGCGTGAAAGCAAAACGAAACAGTGGCCTATAAATCCCGCTGGCCATTTCTTCACATGTGTTGTGTGAGACCGCAGAGAATCCTGAGCTCCTTCTGATATTCAACCATATGAAACTCTGCTGGAGAAATATTTGGATATCATTTCAGCGAGCTATAATTCTTCTGACTTCCATGAGCTATAAGGAGGACCTTGGGCAGTACACTGTTCTATCAGCATTTCCTGCTTGTGTCTTTATTGATGTGGGGTCTCTGTTGTCTCCTTAGTGATTTTGATTCACTCAATGAAGAGGAAAGTGCCAAGAATAACCAAATGGCCTTCGATATCGCCGAGCGTGAGTTTGGCATCCCGCCTGTCACCACTGGAAAGGAGATGGCATCCGACAGGGATCCGGACAAGCTCAACATGGTGTTGTACCTCTCCAAGTTCTACGAGATGTTCCGTGGTGACCCCATACCTGCATCAGGTGACCTTAACTGAGTGTTTTAATTCTGCCTTTGGTTTGGATGGTGCTCTAAGACAGTTATGTTTGAAAGAAGTAAACAAAAAAAACAGAAAATCTCGATAATTTTATTTCATGTCTTCCATGAATGTTGACCTTATGGTATTATTCCCCAAAGTGAACTATGGTTGTCATATTACTTCCCTTGTGAAAAGAATTACAGAAATTATGTATCCTAGAAACATCTAAGCTTTCATGTGTTAATCCTGGACATTTTAATCGCATGTATCTTCAGTGCGTGATTTTATGGATGCATGATTTCTTGAGCATTGTGCACACATTGTTGTTTCCCGTAAATCTGATTCACATCAGTGCTTTGAATGAAATGTAATTTGAATGAAACGTATTTGTATGTACATATTATTATGGTCTGTCCCAGGCTTCAAAAGGGAAACTGATCAAAATGAAGATTATTCTGGAAAGATTGCCAACTCCATTACCAATTTAAGGAACATGTCACTGCCAAGAAAGCGGATACCAAAGGTATTGCTCATGCATTTTCATGTTGCTAAACATGTTATTGAAATATTTTCTTGTGGCAGCTTAATGCAGGGCAGAAGTTAGAACAAGCCCAGAATGGCTTTGTTTGAACATCTTGGTAGGAAATTGAGAAAAATGGAACACCGTAAGGACAGGACTATACTTTAAAATAAACTGGAGTTAGATGACAGGGAAAATCCATTCATTTGTACAGGCAAATCAAGGGAGGAAATTGATTCGTTCATTTCTTTCAGGGTGAGCAGAAGTCTGATGATAAGGACACAATAAGCAAAAGGCGAAGGAAGTACAGCAATTATTTGGAAGAGGTGGGTGTGAATTTGGGGATTTTGGCGTCCATTTGCACCCATTAATAACCTCAATACCATTTATTTAGCTAGTCGCATTGCACATTTCAGTAGTTTAGCCGAAGTACAATCCTCAGGGGTCCTTCTGCACACTTTAAGAACCTGCAGTGTCACTGGTCTCCCACACATTCTGCTCTCTGCTGGCAGACCTGACCTTAAAGTCCTTGTAAGGCTTGATCCGATTCCACCGCCTACACCGCAGCCACGCCCCCATTACCGCTCGTCCGCCCTGGTGTCTTGACAGCTGTACCTGATTCTCCTAAATGACTCGGCCGTTTAACCGGCCTGTGTGAGAAATGGTCGTCCTTATGTCAGGTTATCGAACATCTCAGCCCTGTATTTACTGGGTGCTTGATTCCGATTTCTTGACCTTTGTTTCTGTTCCTGACTACGACTCTCATCTCCGGTTTTGGTTTCCTGTTCATTCTGCGTTTGGGTCCCCTGTAAACTGAGCTATCTCATTACAGTCCTTTTTTTTTTTTTTCTTTTTCAATAGGCCACCAACTTCCCCAGTCAGACTGCCAACTCTGTGGGTGAGGACACAAATCTGAAGGAGAATAAGGTCAAATTCATGGCCACCAAGCTGCAAGCAAAGTTTGAGGAGAATGCCCCCAGCTGCTCTCTCCGCAAGCAGGTCAGACACGCCGTGATCTTTGTCCTGTAAGCTCCCCTTAAAGGAGGGTAGCCCCCTACTGGAGTTGAGTTACTGCCCTTATGTCCCGCATAAACCATTATACTACTCAGTAGCTGTCAACTATGAACCTGATGTTTTTTTTATTATTTGGTTTCACTGTTACATCTGGACCTATATATGACATTTTAAGATCTTACCGAAGGATCAAATCCTTATGTTCCATAAAACGTACAATGGAAGCATGACAGCATCAGTTTCTGCTACGTTAGGGATGCATGTGTTACACAGTTAATGATTCCAAGCAGAACATGGACATTGTAATAATACAGATGTTCAAATAGTTCTGTTGAATTATATTAAATTTTCTGTGTAGAAGCTATAACAGTTGATTATATTCAGCTCAGAACACTAGTACAGGTATCAGCATTCTATTTTCTATAATCATTTATGGCAGTACAGGGCACAGACCAAGTTATAATCTGGAGCTATTGCACGTTTCTGCTAATTAGATATTTGCTTATACAGACACTCCTCTTCTTACAAACTTTCAACTCACAAACTTTCAGACGTACGAACGAAGAGGACTGTAAGTCCAAATGGTGTTTCTCAGGCTCCCATTTCCTGTCCGCAACATCAGTTTTTTTTCTGCGCGCCAATTCCGCCTAGCCTATGACTTCTGGCCACTAATCCCGCCGCGCAGCAGCGTAGCGTATGTAGCGTGCGTACTCCCAGCGTCCTAGTTCTCTGTACTTGTGTATACCTTTAAAATGTCGAATGACGAATTATGAACATTTCAAGTTACGCATGGCCGTTCAAAACGTTACTCATTCGTAAGTAGAATAGAGTCTGTATTTATTTTGTACATCCAAGAGAGCTGGGACCTCTTTATTTTAGCAGTCAGGACCTGAATCTATACCAGTAGTTAATGTAGCATATTAGCTCAATTGAACTTGAAAGATTAACTGAAGTTGGGTGACATAAAACTGAACAGCTAATCTTACCATTGATGGAGGTTCATTGTTCTCATTCTCTGAGGGGTTTTTTTCCAACAGGGTACAGTTTATCGCTCGGGCTGATTTGTTATTCAGAAACGTATTCTGATACTTATCACGTTCTCAGCATCTACTGTGGAAAACTATCGTAAATCTACACATTCCCCGGAGTGATTCAGGCAGCGTCACCAAGACTGACATGACCAATGCTGCAATGTTACCCATAAAGACCTTGTGTTTAACAGTCAGGTAGTGTTTACAAAAAGTTGGTGTATTTGCTTAAGGCTGGGCTGGGCCTCTGTTTGTTGTCTCCCCTGCATTTGCATCGTATTCCAACGGCAGCAGCGTCTAAGCTGTGGAAAGTACGACACTGGCTTTCTGTACATTTTAAACAAATATGGAAGAATTAATTATGTTGTTTATGCAAGTAGATGAAATAGTTTAGACATAAGACATTGCCCTGAGCAAAGCTGCACTGTTCCTAAATGAATCTACAGTAGTAAATATGACATAAGATGGTCGCTCATTTGGGATCGGGTATATTTGGGATACGATATATACATCAACTGGCAACCCTGCAAGCTAACAATGTGGTCTGCATAACAGTTCTTGTGGGTGAACTTTCCTTTCCTTTCCTTTCCTTTCCTTACCTTTCCTTTCCTTTTCTTTCCTTTCCTGCTAAACCCTTCTGCCAAACCTCGCCTCTCCTCTCCTGCCGTGTGTCACCGCTTCTAAAACCTAAAGACCGAGTCGGACTTGGCCACGGCCAGGCCCCCCCGGCCTCGCTCTCTCGACCTTGTCGAGAACCCTCGCTTTGCCAGACCCAAGGACCAAGTCCCGGCTCCCCCTTCATCAAAAAGGCAGGTATGGGCAGCTGCTCTGGACGCCACCCCACGGGCCGACACCCCACGAGGGAAAACCCCAAATGACACCAGACGCGGATTTTAAATGACTAGATGCGTGGTGTGGTGTGTGACTTGGTGGGTTAGGGGAGTGTGTCTGTGATTTGGAGGTCGTAGGTTCAAATCCTAGGATCAGCAGATGCCCTTGCCCCAGTCACTCCTGGAACTGGATGACCCTGCCTTCAGAAAAATGTCTCACTTCGGATAAAAGCGTCTGCTAAATAGATAAACATGAGCCCAGCTGAATCCCTTGCATAAGTCCCCCTTCTTGCTGTCGGCTTGTGTTTACTGCCTCCGCGGCCAGGTCACCTGCGGGCAGCCCGGAGACCAGAGGCCCGCAGTCACACGCAGATTCTGCTTCCCGTTCCAGCTAGCCCCCCTTGCGAAATGCGCACTGGAATGCGGCACCGCGCCCCTGCCCAGCCCCCCTCCGTACATTCCCCGGGAGCCCCGACAAACGCGCGAACTGCCTGAGGCCGGCAACACCCCCCATGTGGATTACCCAGAGTCCCCGGCTTCTTGCCACTCGGCGGTGCTGGTCGTGTCCGGAATGCTCCGGCGGCTCCGATGCCTGGAGGATCAGATCAGCGAGGTGACCAGCTGCCCTGCCAGCCTGCGTCCGGCCTGCTGGGAATCTGCTTTGGGTTTAAGTGCTGCGCTGCACATTTACATTGATTCTAGTGGAGATTAATTTAAGGAATTAACCTTAAACACGCAAGAATATGACAGTAGTATTCCTGCTAATTCCTGGGCTTGTCTACCACCATTCCCTTGCTCTTTTAGTATATTTCCATATAAAGTATTTAGCATACTTTACTATGGCTGGTAAACTGTATTGCTGCAGTTAGTAATGGCAGAATTGGCATAATTTCAGGAGATTTTCTGTTTCACCTCAGCTGGTCCCAAACTGCTTCTTCTCTCGATGCCAAAAAAAAAACGCTTTTCATACAACACAACATACATGCAAATGGAAAAACCAGACCAAGATTTAGCGTGCGCTAAATAGCTAATGGTGTCAAAGTTCCAGACTGGCTTAAAGGTGGCGCTCGCTCACGGTCTGCCTTTCCTCCCCTTTGCCTGTCGGGACCACGCAGAGGAGAGCTCAGACGCAGAAAGCTAGGGAGTTTCAGAGAAAGAGTATAAAAGAGAAGGCCGTCCACCTCAGCTCCTTGTTCTCTGACCCCACCCAGGTGACTC
Organism: Cyphomyrus plagiostoma; assembly: GCA_019775915.2. Lineage (NCBI taxonomy): Eukaryota > Metazoa > Chordata > Actinopteri > Osteoglossiformes > Mormyridae > Cyphomyrus > Cyphomyrus plagiostoma. Next base: position 15,903,172 of record JABFEA020000010.1, on the reverse strand, counting down.
CTTCCTGCTGCTGTGCTATGCTAGCCTAGCTTTGCCACAGCGCCCCCCTCTGCACATTCTGTGGTATTAACTGCTACCGTCATGCCCATTTGACTATAATAATGCGCATAAATTGACACAGCGGTTTAAAAATCTGCAGCATTTAATAACCGTAACATTAGTCTTTAATGTGACTATTGAGTAGTGTGAATGGGCTTCTACATGGTCATTAAATATTTATAATGCTTTTTATTATTAATGCCTTTTATTAGCGAAAAATACCTCTCCTACTAAAGGTCTTATGACTAACCCCAGTAAATAATGTGCTGGTTTTGCAAAGCCACTGTCATTCATCTGTCCATCTTTCATTTGCTTCTCCAATGCTGGATGGCTGTTGAGCGGCAGTCATTGAGCTGAAATTTATTTCGTAATCACTGGGTTCTGATTAGCATTGTCTGTCTGAGAGGATTTCTGGGTAACCCAGGAATATCTTTCTCGAAACAATGCTGATGAAGGTTGAGCTTCTTTCCGAGCGCTTCGGAAGCGCGTATCAAACCGAAAAGGGTTCTAATACGATTCTTGTACCCTGCGGTTCTGATCTTTAGAGGCAGAACTAATGGCCAAAGACAGCTGGAGGTTTGCTGTGGGGCGTCCGTGGTGTTTTTCCTCCCGATGACACAAGACGGTAATTCTCAGTGATTGGATGATCCCGCGGTGGCTTGGTGCAGCCAGTCAGATGCTTTCTGCCGTCGCTGAGCATTTTACCTCCCTGCAAACACCAAAGCTCACTGTCTGATCGCCAAGCACCCAGGCTGCAGTAACAGCAAAAGCCCGCTCCGTGCTTGCTTAGCCTTGATGGTTGACCTCCTCTTCCTCCCCCCCCCGCCACCCCTATTTTGCCCCCACCTCATTACTGGGAATTCCCCTTTCCAACTGGCCTGTCTGCTCCGCACAGAACCTCCTGCCTCCTGCCAGGCCCAAACCCTCAACCTCCCAGACTCCCCCAGAATCCTCTGCTCTTTGTTATTCTTCTCCCGGCTTGGTCCCATCTCCTCCCGGCCAAAGACAGCAGGTAAAAAACCGGTACAACCTCCCCGGCCCCCCCAATCCGCCTCTCTCCTCATAGCGGCATGGGTTGATAGCAGCCGTAGCCCACAAACACGCGCAGCTGTACCCAGGAGGTCGCCGCACTGTTTGGAGATGCCTGCTGGCTCCCCCACTCCCTGGGGGGGGGGGGGGTATGTTAGTCAGACACACAGACGGATGTTTGCTGCATTTTATTCCGGTTTGTCATTCATGCCTCAAATCCTCCGCCCCCCAATCTCTGCATGATCCCGTGCTCCTGTGTCTGAGTAAAAAAAAAACAAAGAAGAAGAAGAAAACGCACTCAGGAGGCAGAGGCACGTGGAGAGCCTTGGGGACACGGCGGCTGATGTCACCTCCTGCCCCAGGACCTTAGCCAGAGCCCCCCCAGTTCATTCACTCGCCCTTCATTCACATCACCTGTCAGTGGAGTTTGTCAGAGTGTGTTAATGAAGGGTTTTGGTTATGAATTAGCACTCTAAAGTAATTACAGCGATAATCATACGTGCCTGAGCTCCACGGGTGCTTGACATATAATCTTCTTGTTTATATAGTAACATCCCGGTTGACAAAGCGAGAGACTCTCTGAGGTGTGACTCGTCCTGTCTGCCGTTCCTTCTCCTGACCCCCTCTCCTCACGTTCGGCTGGATGCCGCGTTCTGCCCAGTTAACCCAGTTCTTTCCTCTGGCCGTAGTGCGGCGGTAATAGCAGCTCGCGTCTGATTCTTCCAAAAGCTGCAGAAATGCCTCAAGCTAATGTGCCACAGAATGCCACGTCCGCAAAGCAGGTGGAGAGCTGGCGGGGCGGGGGGGGGCATGCCTGCACGGATAGCCTGCTCGTTTAGCGGTATTTTTGTTCACTTACGATCGCCTTTAATGATAATTTAAAAAAAAAATAAAAAATCCAGTTATTTTGCATGAAGAAAAACTGCTGGTATATTTGGGCTTTTTTAAACTGGACAACTAATTCACTACTTAAAACAACAACTACTGTTTACTATTATGCTTTTTGTGATCGCCCCCCCCCCCCACTAACCTGGAACACATGAAGGGAACTGATTGCTATGAAAGAGTGTTTCTCAGGCTCTACTTGATTAGCAGTCCACTTTATGTTCATTACTCATTGGAACCAGAAGAAAGCAAATCATTGTTATAGGGCAGTAGAAAATGGCTATTGAAAAAGCACACTGCCATTAAATGTGTCTCTGCCACTTCAGACATCCTGCCTTACACATATACGCCTCAGGGTTGTGTACTGACAGCTTGGGCGGTATCATGGTGATCCGCTCAGCAAATTTTGTTTTTTAAACTGCCGTCAAAATACTGTATACCACAGTGTAATGTCTGAACAATATGATGGTATTAAAACTAGTTACTGAAGTCTAATGCT
>JABFEA020000010.1:15879634-15897429 GCA_019775915.2 Cyphomyrus plagiostoma | reverse complement strand
GCCATCTTGATGCATGCCACCATTTGAGGGCAGCAGGCCCGCTTTATTGACCAGTCTTTGGGTGGTGACCTAAAAGCCCTTGACATTTAATCTTATGCTGTATCTACCCCCCCCCCCCCCACCCAACCCCCCATTTTCCCAGGGATCCCTGCGGAGGGAGTTCCCGACAAGCCTGGGCGGCAGTGACACGTGCCACTTCTGCCAAAAGCGTGTGTACGTGATGGAACGGCTCAGTGCTGAGGGGCTGTTCTTCCACAGGGAGTGCTTCCGCTGTGACACCTGCAGTACCACGCTCCGCCTGGGGGGGCAGGCATTTGACTCCGACCAGGGTACGGACGAAACATGCAAAATGGGGCTGTGCTGATGTCTTATGTTTACTGATGTTGTTGTTGTTTTTAATAACAATTATTTATTGTTATTATTATTATGCCATCACTTGGCAGGTGGAGGTATTTCTTCAAACTTTACGGCTTTACGATAATTGTGTATTTTAAAAAATTAATCATATCAATTCACGATATACTCAGCCATACTCCTGCTGCCATGGAGACAGTGGAGACAGATAATGTAAGCCATTGTCTTTTCTTCCTGCATTATCATTTGTAACTGATACCTGTGTTTATAGGCAAGTTCTACTGCAAGCTTCATTTCGCTCAACAGAAAGCACTCATCAAGCATAGGAGGAGGACAGTCGAACTGCAGAAGGTAACCGGAGAAGCTCGCAAATGATCAGTACAAGCCATCTTCTATTTTAAGCCCTGGGAGACCTTAATCCGCACCAAGACACATATATATCAGTTAGTGTAGCAAAATGGTCCTTGAAAATATTGACGGTAACTGACTTACTTGGGTGTCTTTAGATCTTAAGCTTGTAAATGTAAGGCCTGCAGACAGTGTGTCATGTGACTTTGTTTTAGGGTGATCGGGAGGTGGGGGCCCAGGGGGGCTCGGTGACGATGGCCCCCGATGGGAAAGCTCCCCACTCAGCCGACAGTGTCCCGGAGAGCCAGCCAGCAGGTACTGCCAGCTCTTTCTTTAGGAGAAGCCTGATGCCCGTGACGTGGGCCCTGACGGAGGCCCCCCGCCAGCTGTCTCGCCGTCTCTGTGGCGCTACGCGCGCCGCCCGCCTCCACCTGGGGGAGCATGCGGCGGAGTACGGCTTCCTGTTCGAGCTGCTGAGCCTGGGCCTGCCGCTGCTGTGTGTGCTGCATGAGCTGGTGGCCCAGATGCTGGAAGAGGTCGGGCCCCTTTGCACGCACCAGCTGGTGCTGTGGGCAGAGCAGCAGCTGGGGGTCAGGCTCTTGTAACAAGCCCCAGGCTTACCGGTCTACACCCAGTTAAGGGTCTACACCCAGTTAAGGGTCTACACCCAGTGCGGCACGGTATCTTGTGCTCGGATGATGGCCGCTGTCTGATCATGTACACAAGCACTTGCTTACTCTGCTGGTACAGATTCTTGGGAATTATTGAATCAAAGATTATTGAATCAAGCTGACTGATTGGCCTGAAGTTATTACAACGCAGGCTTTTTCTTTCTATTGGGATATCAGCCAAACAGGAAGTGCAACCGATAGCTTCACGTGGTAACTACCAAGTGCTTTAAAAGGCTGTTTGTGATCTTGAATGAATAAATGCACAACCTCTAGCATGTCAGAGGGTTATGTGCACTTTGGGATGGTCACCTGTAAAGTTACGCTGTCCAGTTCAAACCAGCCTACCTGATACTGAGTGAAGAGCTATTTGTACACGTTGCTTATTCAGCTTCCAGCCTTGATTTGTTTTTTGGGCTCAGCTCAGGTTACAGGGTGTTTTTCTTTTCTTTTTTTTTTTTTTTTTACTAAAAAAAGTAGCCAAAGTGGACTCACTGAAAGCACTTTATTTGAGGAGCTGACAGGGCTGTATTTTCTGGATGGGACACAGCCGGCAAGAGTCCTCCGGCTGCAAACGATGAGGAGCACGATGTTGTTCCTGTGCCTTATAAACCGTGTTACATTCTGATCAAAGCCGTGTTACCCATGGTATTACCAAGCATTTTGCAATTGAGAAACATTCGTTTTTTTAGCAGCATTTACCATTTACTATTAAGAAACGATTCCTGAAAAGTAGCTGTGACCATAACTGTAAATATTTTTATCATGCACTGTATTTGTAATTTTCTCTCTTTCCATTGTTATAGTATACATCATGCTTTGGACAACTGTTGACAGTTTTAGGACTTGTCAGGCTATAAGAAAATGTTTACACTCAAAATCAGGACTTTGCATATTGCTGTATTTTGCATCCTCTTCTGAAACTGATCAGTATTTTGCGGAGTAAGATGGAGCAATACATTGGATTGCAGGCAGTAATGTCTTTACAGATGGCAGTTTACATTGCACATCTTATTATTACATTATAATACTGTACATCTGATAAATGCAGGTCAGAGGTATTCAGTCAACTTGTTCCTTTCCATTATCAAGATGTTTAGCAAATATTTTATGAATGAAAGTGAACACTTTGAACAGGGAGACCTGCTTGCTAAGATACTTGGTGAAATTTTTGTGTTATTAATTATGAATTAAGTATTGATTAAGCATTAAGCATTGGCACACGTGATAATGGAATTCAACATGTTGAACTGAATACTAGCATTTCAAATGCCGCGACTGTCTGTTTGATCTCTGCGGGAGATTCGAAGTGTCATCTGAAACGGCTCAGATGTTCATGCCTGTCTGTATGGACATATTTCATCCCACATCCATATTTGAAGGGTCTAGAACAGATATAATGTTATATCTATCTAAAGCTTTCTGTTTTGTAGAGCACTGATGCCATTTTGTGCCTTATGTTCGTTCAGCTGAGCGTTGCCACATCAATCACAGTAGAGTAATTCACTTTTGTATGTTGTGTCTGGTGTCCACTGGAGCGTGGATAAAATCATTCTGCTGCATGGAACGCAAGAAACCTTCTCTTGGGAGAACCAAATGATTTCACATGAATATTAAGTATTACAATCACACGATTATCCCAAAAGAACCACCGTGTGGTTGATTCACTGTCTGAACCTACTGCTTGCACAGCGTGAAGCTAAATGATGTTTGTTAATTAATCATGCAGTCATGGTTTACTCTATTCCGTGTGCAGGAATGTACTTTATGTGTAGCGGTGGAGGCATGAGACTGCAGGTGGAGAGTGAGCGCTTACAGTCCCGCGTATCATGCTAACAAGATGCAGTAGAACCAATGAATTCCAATGAAAACAGGCCAGAAACATTTGCATAAGGCCATGTTTCAGTAATTTATGAACACGTTCATCGCAAATAATAATGCATTCATAAAGCATTATAAACATGGCTATAAATATTTTTTAGGCAATGTTACAGCACTGTTTATTATGCATTATGAATGCTTTATGAAGCTCTCATCTACAGTGAGCTATGTGTATCTTTATAGTGCATCATAATGGTTGGTATAAGCATTAAGGATACTTTTTACTGCATTATAAAGGTGTCTATAGTGTATTATATTTTTCTATATTCATAATGCATAATAAACATGGCCATAAGTAAAGTCTTACCAAAAAGGATTATATACTATATTCAAAGGATTATAGTAACAGCACAGCTATTATTCATGGAATGTTCTGTCTGACTCTGCCAGGCCATGTCTTCTCTTCATTTCACCCACTCTCTTATGGTTACGTGTTTATATGGACATTTCTGTGGCTCTTACTAATACGTGGTTTCTACCTGTTCTCTTTTCCCACCTTTCCTTTCCCAATTTTCATTATTCCATTTTGTCCTGATTTACTTGTAGTTTGTTTCGAGTTTCCACTGCTGCAACCTCTGATTGGCTGAATCGTGCCAGCAGGAAGGTGATGACCTGCATGGTCATGTGGTCACATGCACTACTTCTGATTGGCTGCCTTCACGAATCATAATTAACCATTCGTGTTGAGAACGCTGGGTCTTGTGTATTAAAGCATGCAAACTCTTTTTGACACGCCGTCATCCACATTGTCTGCACCTTCAGAGCCTCTAAATTAGGGGGAAAAAATAAATCAAAATGGCTGTACATTTAAGGAGTCAAAACATATTTAGTTGCACCTCTGATCTTGTCACACTAACTGGCATGTTCTGACCATGCATCTGCTTCTGACATCCCTATCCTGTGTGCTGGAGGCTTGAGTGTCTGAGAGATGCTTGCTTATAACACGCCCATTTCTCTTCACCTCCATCACATCTCCATGTCTTTCTGTATGTTCCAGAAGCCGCTTACTTTTCAGAAAGTCATGCTGAGGCTCTCTTTTGCCTTCTGAGCAAATTGGGATTCATTGCTCCTCAGAAGAACGCAATTATGCACATTTTTACAAAACTCATAATCAGATTTGTCTTATAGATGTATGACTGTATTTTTAAGAATACATTTGAAAGCCTGTATTCTGCACAGCAGGGGGAAAAATGTTTTCCTTCATATTTGAAACTGTACATATAAATAAACTGATTGCATCACTCACTTGCTTCTTTTTTTCATTACTATAATTGGAATGTTTGGAAAATGATGTATTTTGATGAATCCAAATAATATGATTATACAAAATTGTCTATATATCGCCTTTGCCCAGAGTATGACATCACCACTTTTGAAGAAGACCAGACCCATCCTTTTTGGTGGGCTTTTTCTTATTGGTCAGTGTGGTCATGGTACGTGACAAGGTTTGCATTAGATGCAAATCGTCGGCGCATTAGGTGCTTCAGCCACGAGCCTCAGCTTAGGGACCTTCCTAAAGCTGGTCAGCCAATTATATCCCAGTGGATATATTCTAGGGACCATATTTAGTCTCAGCACAACTTTACTATGATCCTACTGTGCTTTTGGAAGGAGGCAGAACTCTGTTTCTGTACCATGCGAGTGTAAACACTGCAGCCAGCACAGATACTCTTGTACCCTTTGCTTGTAATGCATGGTTAGCAACCCGGTCTGTTTGACAAGACTAGCCTTTTTGAGCCATTCATTCTCTCTGTTCTGCGAAGTGGTCAGCTACTGCAATGCAACAATTTCCCCTTAATTTCAAGATATTTTTATTTCCATATTTAAGGTTAATTTCAGAACCAGCATCTGGCCCTTGACAAAACAACACATTTTGTCACGTTTTGAAATGAACCATAATATTGCTTGAAGCCTTAATACAACAGACCCACTACTGAAGTCTACGAACCATTGGGTACTTAGAACCAGGCAAAAGATTCTCCAAACTGCGGTGCTACTGTCTGGGGTTTCCTCTGTTCTGTTTCAGCTTTTTCTATCCCCTCCAACTGTGCCCCCACCAGGCCGTCCGGGTACGATCATCCAGTAAAATGAAGATTCGTTCTCAACAGAACACAATGTAGATCTCTGCATTTTCCAGTGTCAATTCTTCCACGATGTAAATGGAAATTATGCAAAATTTGTATGACAAAAAATGTTTTGTTACCTGCAGGTGCTTTGGAGAAGATAGACACATAAGTGCCAGCACAAGATACCTTCATTATAGTGATGACTGCAGATCACATTTTTCATGATCATATCATTCCACCACACTGACTATGTAATAATTATTGCTTTTGACCTCCAGAGAGATCAAGAGGGGTCATCGCTTCCCAGAGTGCAATAGGAGTTTCTAATACGTCTTTTGATAGAATTGGTGCCATGGACTGAATGCCAAGCCAGCTGGTGCACGATTCCTGCATTCATTTCTGCCCCCCACGCCCGACACACATTGCCAGCAGCGGAGCCTGTTTCCACTCATTAACGGGAGGGAACAAAGGGAACTGGCAGGCCAGTAATTGTATCCCCCGCCACCTGATTACAGGGTGAGGGCCGCTTACTTCCGCATTTTGGGGCGAGGCGCTTCCCAGCTACCAGGCTAGGGGCAGCAGATGTTTTCACAGCTGCCTCCAGCGAGTGGAGATGATGAAATAACATTTACACAAGGGGCAGCCCGACCCATCAGTCTAAACACTGTCCGACCAACATCCACATTGAAAACAGGTGGTTAAAGAAAGTATGATAGATCACAATGAGTTGCCTATATGCTCATCATGTTTCATCCACTATAGCATGATAGCCGCAATCCTTTATACATCAACCTCATTCACATTTTACCTGATAACCGTATCACTATTGATTGTGACACTTACCTGGCCTACCTTCAATCCACTTCTTTTTCCCTGTCAGTACACTGAAGATAGGAATGCATTTAAAGCACAGTCTGATTACAGTCCATCAATTAATCTATCAATCAATGCACCAATCATGTTTGTCACAAAGCTCTTGATGAGTGATTCCCAGTGCAGGAAATTGTGAAAATTATTCCCTAAGCCACTCAAAGAAGATGATTATCCAGTACTTCTTGAAATAGTATCATGATGGAAGACAGTAACTGGGGGAGGGTGATTACAGCCCAGAGATCCGGGAGGATCATGGTCTGTGATCCAGGCAGGAGACCGACGACGGACCCATGCAACTGTGTGGAAACTGTGTCAATATACTGGGTCAGGCCAGCATGTGGGTCAATTCTCTAGACACCATTGGAGGCCGGTTATGTGGGTCCAGCTGATGATCTGGTAGCTCAGGGCCAGATGGCCCAAAGTGTGAGGCAGAAGGGGAAGCAGCAAAGGAAAAGAGGTTACCCACAATCAGCATTAATCGGGTTTGTTACGACATAGTGGTGGAATGGCGGTAAACCAATATACTGCAGTCAAAGCTTGGGAAAAAAACACCAATATCTCTTCTATATATAGAATGAATATTGTAGATTTGGAAATACGACCCACCAGATGGTTTGTGATGTAGTACAGGGAGGGGCGGTTGTAAAAGAAACTTTACTGGGGAATGACAGTGGAGATGGGTTTGGCAAAACAGCAGGGAGGAACAGAAATGAATTACAGATTCGGGGATACAGGGGGGCAGAGCCAGGGGAAGCAGGGCGAGGGGAAGCAGAGCGAGGGGAAGCAGAGTGAGGGTTGAAGCTGCTTCGGGGCGTCAGCGTGTTTTCTAGAATGAGAAATAACCAAACTCAGATTCAACTTATGATGGGTAATAAGGCAGAGGTGGGGTGAATGAATATGTCAGTCACAACCCACCGTCATCTTGTGGTGTATTGATTTAAAAAATGAATCAATATGCAATCAAAATCAAACTGGGGGGGGGGGCACTCTTGTAATATATTTTTATTATTAATTTAGCGCCTAAACCTTGTCAATGCAGTTTTATTTTCACCCTTTAAGGTGAGAACAAATTTCCTTTATATTGGCAGGGTCATTGAGCATGTCTTTTTTAATCATTTTGAGCCAATGAGCACTAATAGAAGCATAAAAACGACTAATAAACACTTTTTTCTTTATTGCTGTACTTAACGTCCGTCACGGATGTGAGTGCACTTCATGCAGCTTTACTGCTGTATGTTTCTGAAACAGGCCGCATGAGATAGGACCCTGACAGACAGAGGGAAACCAGCATCAGACCAAAAAAGAGACAGGGAACAAACGGCATTATAGTCAGCTCTGAAACAATGGGGAGCTGGTTTAAATCATACAAGCCAAAGCTTGTTCTGCCCAGTCATTGTCAATGCAAATGTGGCAACGTGATACGCAAGGGTTACCCCCAAATTATATACAGTATCTGTGCCCATAGGAATGCTGGGAAATCACAAACTCACTTAACAACAAGCTAAATCATTTAAGGAAACACTGTCCCTGTGCAAGTGAAATGCATCTCAAAAACAGATTAAAATGTGAAAGTTCTGTTATCGTGATCTTTTCGGTTTTCATTATGCATGCCGCGTTTTGACGGCTTATTTCCATCTCGACAGAATTTCCCTGCTTTATGCTAATAGGGAAAAGGTCTTCAACACATTCCAAGAACGTGTCAAGTGGATTAATTGCATTTAGCATCAAAGATCGTCAACGTCTCTGAAACGTCTCACTGTGTTGTTGGCATGTTTACTACAACCTGATTACTACCCTGATAGGCTATTTTTTTCTAATATTTGTATCAGCAGTAAGTCAATATTTAGATGGTCTTCCAGCTCACTGGATCTACCACACATTTTTCCTCTGTATTGAAAGTTGCTGTAGTGATTGCCTGACGCACATTATTCATCAGCCTCTTATGCAGTCAGTCTCAAGAGTAATTCAGAGTCCATCCTGGGAAGGAACAAGTGAAACATGCTCTGTGTGTGTGAGGTTGTGTTTACCACATTGTGGGGACCAAATGTCCCCTTGGTGTGGTAAAATCTGTTATTTTTTAGCTTGTGGGGATATTTTTCAGGTCCCCACAATATAAACCAATTTTATAAAAATCGGCGAATTCAATCAAAAAATGCGTAAAGTCCTGTATTTTGATAGGCTGCCTATAGTTAAGGTTAGGGCTGGCTAGGGGTTAAGGTTGTCATTGCTGGGATTAAAGGTGTTACCCATAGAAATGAATGGAGAGTCCCTATAAAAACATGAAGACAAATTGTGTGTGTGTGTGTGTGTGTGTGTGTGTGTGCATGCATACTCAGCCTTGAGCCTTATGCTTTCCAGTATAAGATCCTGATCTCTATGACTAGGATAATAACTACAGTGGGTGGTTGCTATGAATTAATGGGTTTGCACAACTGCACAATTGCCATTGATGAATCTGTTGTGGAAATGCTTCTCTGTGTGGATCGTTTAGAGAGCTGCCCCCAGCCACTGGAGACACGGGCCGGCATAGAGACACATAGCAGTACTCTTCAGACAGGCTGGTCAGCCCCCAGCGCAAACACAGAGATTGTGCAGACGCGTGTCACGGAAGTCATCCCTCGAGTGTAAGTGCCACATCAATGCCGTAGTTATTCATTCTGGTGTCGGTATGTCCTCTCTGCTGGTGTGGAGGAGCTTAATGCACTTGTTGAATTCATTGGTGGTCTCATAGCTATGTGTGGTAAAAAGCGCTATTTCCCAACCCAGTCCTTATGGACCCCCAAACGATCCACATTTTTGGTCTCTCCCAGTTCCTGACACACCTTGACCAGGTATTCGGTGTTTGTGATTGGCTGGGAGCTGGGAGGGAACAAAAATATGGACTGTTTGGGGGTCCCCAAGGACTGGGTTGGGAAACACTGGTATAAAGGACAGTGGGGAGCAGGATACAGAGAAGAGACCACACACCCTGCAAGTTATTAAGCTGTAAAGAGAAACTTTACTATATTTTGGAGCCAAAATGTTTTGGTAAATTTAGCATAATTATAGGGTACTATTCATAAGTTGATTTGGTAGTTAAAATAACCTTAAAAATGCCTAATAAAAACTAAAAAGGAAAAGAAGACTGAGGCTAAATTAGTTCCACCTTGACTTTGACTGGGTAATCAGCCGTAACCAGGCATGGGATCCGATCCCATCTGGGCGAGATTTCAGCAGTCAGCAAACACCTACTGCTCCCCGTGTTTGTGGGCCCAGTTTAGCAGTAATGGAGAGGGGCTCACAATCTGTTCCTGCCTCTGGAGATCAAAGTTCTGGCTCTTCCTGCTCGCAATGAAAAGCGCTTACAGACATAAGAATCGAAGAACAAACAAACCTTACTGCCTTTGAAATGGGAGCAATAAAGTGTAGCCGGGGAGGCATTGGGTAAGCTCCTGCCCCCCCCCCCCTGGGCTGCCGTGTCATGTGGTTCCGAGCGCGGCGATGCGCGGCGAAGCGCAACTGGGGGCTGCGTGACATGTCTGCTTCCCTGCTCACCTCAGCTCGGATCCAGAAGGGTCAGATGGACCTGACATCACACATTCCTCATCCGTGGGGATCCAACGCAGATCACCCTGGCCTGCTGCGGGAGACCTGGGGGTGTTCCACGGTGAGCAGCCCCTGAAACTCGCTTCCCACATGTCACCATGGCAACCAGGACAACACCGACCTAAACACTGTCAAAGGCTATATCCCAGTGAAGTTACACCCTGCCCAGACCCCTTTGCTGATAAGATACCACCTTTTCTTCCCTACCTCCCTTCCATATCCAGTGCCCTTGGGAGGTCATTTAAAACCAGGGTCTACTATGTGCTCACAATTTCTGCCCCCCTGCTAGAGCCAGAGGGAGACGTTAAACGCACGTTTGACTTGGCGGTGGTGTTACGCCGTGCTCAATGGCAGTCGTGTGCACAGAGCACCGGACATTTACGGCAGGAAACTCCACACGCTGGACAGACCATAGGCTCCCTCTGCGTCAGCGTCCGACTGTGACACCTCTCGCAATGTTCATTTCCAGCGTGATGGGGAGGCTCAAAATACACTTTCGATCTGTGCCGATGAAATGCAACGAGTTAATCGGCCCTAGAATATCAGTGAGGTTCATTACCAGTGTAAGGAGTCTTCTATAAAGGTATGATTTAGTACAAAGTAGGCTTTAGGGATATTTCTAGAGAAAATCACAGAAATGTCACAGTAAAATGGCAATGTCTTGAATTCCCCAAAAAGCACTCTGGAACATTTTTTGTGCTGTGTGTCCATCTACATTGCATAAAATGTCCCCTTTTATATTTTATAATGCTTTCAAGGAAAAGCATTCATACATTATAGAAAGCATCATTACATTTTAAAGCTGTAATTCCATAGCAACTGTGATGTAGTTTAATTGCTGTATTTCTATGAATGCAGACTTATCCTTTTGTAGACTAGATACTGCCGTTATGAAGGCTGCAGATCAAGCTGAATGCATGTTCACTTCTGGGTACTTTTTAAATTCATTTTGCAAACAGCACCAAAGAATTGACTTGGCTTGCAATGCCACCCACTGGCCAAATGGACTTTACATTCCTTGTTCTTATAAATTAATACATTTGCAGATACATTGATGTGTCCAGTCTCCATCCATCCACTCTCCTTCTTTAGCTATGTGGCAGCACCTGTTACACCCTTAAGCAAGAAATTTGGAGTGAGGTGAACCAAGGGGAAACATTATTTAGCTGTACCAGATGTTCTAATTGGTTCTAATACCTATGTTCTAACACCTAAATTTTTAAAATGTTTCATAAGCCGTTGTTCTGGGGCAGCGTGTGGCTCAGTAGGGTAAGCCTGGGTGCCTATAATCATGAGGTGGTGGGTTCAAACCCAGCCTCAGCATGTCTGTGGGTCCTTGAGCAAGGCCTTTAACCCCCAAGTCCCTGGGTGCCGCGACAGGCAGCTGTCCTTTGCGGACAACGTACTCCACAAAGAGCAAGTTGAGGGAGGCATAAAGACAATTTCCCCACAGGGGGTCATTAAAAGTACCAATTTTAACAAGATCATTTGTGTTGGGGCTATCACTTTTCTCATAAGGTGTTTATTAAATTGATTAATTAATAGCACCTAATGTTAAACTGAATCTGTTAGGGTTACATGTTACAGAAGCCATTGAACCTTAAATAAGGCATAGGCCAAGATATGATTTTTATTATGCTTTCTCACCTTGAGACTGATCAGCTCAGCTTCATAATTTGAATAGAAAACAGCAAGATAAAATATACATGACATATATTGTTTTCCAAGACTAATATGTATGCATGGATGGATGGATTTTTTCACTGCTCAAATTTCCGGAAACACTGACTTGCGTTAAATAACAATGGCACTAGGGGGTGCTAAGGGCTACTGAAAGCTGATTTTTATTCACAACAGAAGTCAAGGCTTAAATGACTAGAGTTTTCATTTATTTCCTTCTGGTACTCTGGCTCTCTTCCTTAGTCGAAAGGCATTGGGCCTAGGTGAACTGGCCACTCTGAATTGTCTGCAAGATAAATTTGTGTGCGCAAAAGTGTCCCACAATGCATTGGTGTTGATCTCCATCTTAAACTCCGTGGGTCTTGGATAGATCCAGTTTAACCATGTATGGGTGTTCAGAGGATGCCTCACTTATTTATGGGTGGGCAGATAATACCTCACTTATCTATGGGAAAAGGGCTTTGCTTTTCTGCTACATTAGGAGATCTGATTTGCTGAGGAGGATCCATTCTATACTCTTTATGGCTGCCTTGCAGCGCTAGGCTTAGCTTTGTGTGTGGTGTGTAAACAGTTACACTGTGTCTTTTCTAGCACTTCCCGGAGTCAAGGTAACTGCAGGTGATTGTGGGAAGACAGCAGACCCATGTATGGACCACTGGGGCCAAGGCCAGGTGAGCAGAGAGACTCAGGGCTTCAGGAAGGTCAGCTCCTGTTTTTTGTGATTCGCTGGAACATCCGCCGTAGAATTACGGCAAAATAAAATGAAAAATCGTGGTTGCTAAAGTTGTTTATGTTGTGTGATCTGCCAGGAAATTGCATCTGCAGTGCTCGGTCTCAGTTTTTTCTTATCACCTGAACACCAAGTATGTTTCTTTTTTTCTGATTGGAGAACACATTGATCTTTCCTGATGAAGCATTCCTAACATGAATAATCACAATTTACATGCATCTGATTCACAGCTACCAACTGCCATCTCATAAATGATTCATAATATGGGTATTTTATTGTTGTCATACTGTTATGTAACAAAGGTTCATCACTGCTACAGAATTCTGTGTTTTTTTTAATAACATTCTGCTCCCCAGGTCTCACCGGGCAGCCCAATAACTCCCCCAGGATCTCCCAGTTTGTTCCTGTTTGAAAACCCCTTGCATTCCCCAGGTCCATCATCCCCAGTGTGTCAACCTACATCCGTAACACCCAAAAGTCCCAAACAAATTGAGGAACAGCCAGATGAGCAGTTGCAATCTTCTGGGAAGAAGAAGCTGACAATTTCTCAGCATGAGAGAGAGAAGCTTTTGCAATGGGACTTGGATAGCCCTGATGAACCAGAGACCCAGGACACGGCAGGATCGGCAAGGATTTTTGCCAGACCCAGCGATCAAAAGGCCAGCTGTGATATCTCCACAGCTCCTCCTGTCACCATTCCTACATCTGCCCCAGCCCAGAGTCAACCTCCACAGTCACCATTCCAGCTGGTGGCTAACACCCTCAGGAGATCTTTTGGACATGGCTCACCTTCATCCACCTCAAGTGTGAGCAGAAGGAGCAGCTCCCAGAACGGCAGGCCTTGCTCTGAAGGCTCTTTCAAACTTAGCTCCCTCTTGTGGGGGAAGACAGGTCGGGACCACAATTCCAATTCCAAGGGAGGGGGACAGAATGTGCATCCAGGCCCATCGCTCAACCCAACTGTGATACCCAAAACGTCTAGTGTTTTAGAGCTGCCCAATTTACTGGAGAACGTCAGTCTGGGAGAGGAGTCTGGGAAGATCTCCAAAGACGATATGGCCATTGTGTCCCATAAGAACTTGAACTTCTTCTCCTCCCTGAGAGTCAGGAAAACTGACAGGGTGACAAAGAAGGTGACTGAGGGTCAGGAGAATGACATCTGGTCCATGGTCTCGAACCTCAGACAGAAAGGTACTGGTACAGATATTTCAGATGACAGAATGTTGCATGTTAGCTTGAATAAGCATTTATCTGACAGGTCAATGTAAAACCTTTAAGGTAATTCCATACAATAATTTAGGTCTTGTCCCTTTTACAGTTGTCTGTCTTAAGCTGTCTTTTCCACATAAAAAAAACATTCTTTGGTGTGAGCATATGTAGCACACAGACTCAACATGAAAGGTTAGCAGACAACATGGGCTTTGACTCACGCTTTAGGTATCAGCGTCTGTTTGTCATCTCCCTCCCCATGCCTTGGTAATCGTGAGGAGCTAAACTGGCTGACAAGCAGCCCTGCCCTAACCATGTTACCTCCCATTACTTCCTCAGCATCAAACACTTAGGCTTCTTGAAGCCGCGTGCCTTTTAAGTTGAGTGACAGATCCTAACCAAGTTTCTCTGTGGCACGGCAATGTGAGATTTTTCTTCATTCTTCCCTAGTCGCCTCTTTTGTTTCCTTTTCACCTGTTTGTAATATTTATCCTGCTGTATTTACTTTAACCAGACTCCCTTTGGCCAGTTCCCTTACACTGACCAGATGCCTTGATGTAGATACGAGTGCCAGATGCTACAGGATAAGCTACCTAGGGGTAATCTAACTAATAACTGGCTCACAATATTCAATCCAATTATGCAGAGAGTGAAGCTCACTGAGTGATTTAAGCCTGGTGCACTCTCCTTGCTTATGCAATTGGAGTGAACAGATACCTAGTTTAAAATATTGAATTGGCAAGATTATCTGTTTGGGAATTAAATTATTTGTTCTGTGAGTGCAGTATGTCATGCATGGGGACAGGGGGCATGAGAGTTCAGGATTTACTGTGACCAGCGATGCAGGATAAACCAGGCCACCTGTCGCTGCATGCGCTCCCTGGACAATATCTGCCCGTTGGTGGGGGGGACACGGGAAAACCACACTAAATGAAATGCGATTCGTATCAAGGAATCTAGCGATAGCTCATGAAATTAAGGAATCTTTATGAAAAGCATGATATTGCCATGGAAGTTGAAAAAATGAACACACAGAAAACGAAGACCACAAACCATGAAGTTAAAGCAAATTCTCTTAGCTTTCACTCTCGGTGTCAGGCTTCTCACTCTTGACACCCGGTGGCCGCTCGTCATTCAGTGAGGTAAACAGCCCTCAACGGGGGACCTGATAGACAAACGGATGTTTATGTAAGCGACTGATGGTGTATTGTTAATGACTGAGACGGGACGTCCTGAAATACGATCCAGCATCTGTGATTGGAGGATGGCAGGGTGCAGCGTCATCCAGTGATGTCAGCCTCAGCTAAAGGTGCTTCCTTCTTTTTAATCATTCATTACTCGACTGAATGTCCGTGTGCATTTCAGCAGCAACTGCGCATGTTGACATGAGCGTGAGAGCCTGGACAAATGCTGCACTACTCCAACAGGTGGCACTCAGCTTTATCTCTGTATGCAAAGAATTTCTGCTTTGGACCTTTTGAAAAGAGCACTGGCATCCTGTTAACGCAGAACCTGACCAACTGAGCACTGACATCCTGTTAATACAGAACCTGACCAACTGAGCACTGACATCCTGTTAATACAGTACCTGACTAACTGAGCACTGACATCCTGTTAATGCAGTACTTGACCAACTGAGCACTGACATCCTGTTAATACAGTACCTGACCAACTGAGCACTGACATCCTGTTAATACAGTACCTGACTAACTGAGCACTGACATCCTGTTAATGCAGTACTTGACCAACTGAGCACTGACATCCTGTTAATGCAGTACCTGACTCACTGAGCACTGACATCCTGTTAATACAGTACCTGACCAACTGAGCACTGACATCTTGTTAACGCAGTACCTGACCAACTGAGCACTGACATCCTGTTAATACAGTACCTGACCAACTGAGCACTGACATCCTGTTAATGCAGTACCTGACCAACTGAGCACTCACCAAAACGGAAAACGCTATTTTTACAGCAGGAGACTTGGGTTGATATTCAATCAATTTTTAGTGATTTTTTCGAGTACAGAGACACACACCCAATATATTCAATATAACTCTAACTGGGATTGCAGTAGCTTCTTATTTTAAAATAATGTATTTTTTTAAATGAGTGATCATAAATCCTATTTCGTCAACCACACTCCTGTAGTGTTCAAGGCTGCCAAGCCCAAGAAACTTACTTCGTTTTGAATTAAAACAACCTTTGAAGGCTATAGGTTAAATGCATAACCCTTATTCATGCCTATAACATTGCCTTCACTCTTCATGCTGGAATTGTTTGGTCAGAGCATTGCTGTTTGCTGTTAGTTGAATTTGGGATTCCTGGTGCTCCCGTTATATGTAACGCATCAAATCAATCAATCAATCAAATAGGTTTTTATTGTCAATCCCCTATATGTTCATAACATACAAGGGAATCGAAATGCTGTTCCTGCGTCTACACGCTCCTGTTTAACTTGTTCCCTCCTTGGTGCCGCAGTCTCCAGCCAGGAGCAGCGGAGCTCCAGTTCCTCCAGTGAAGATGAGAGCGCCGTTAGCAGCCCCAAGGTGAAGCCTTTTGACCAATCAGATGTGACCTGTACCAGGAAGAAGTCAACAAAAAGATTAATAAGAGGGACCATCTAATCCATAATGTATTAGAGAGGGATTATCATGACGCCCAGAGAAGCAAAGCATGGAGCAGTTGGATAGGTTTACATAGGGATGGGAAAATCCCACCCTTACCGCGAATGGCCATTTCTACTCATTCCTTTTTGGGCCTTTTAGAACACTTATAAAAAAATAACTTTAATGAAGTGTAGGACAGAAACCCAAGAGGTCTATTTTATATCAAAATCAATATGAGGAGAGACATGCTTTTAAGCTGAAAAGGACATTATGTGTGTGACTGATGGATTGTCAGGTGTAATTGCCTGGCCTTGAAGGACAGTTTGGCGATCGGGTTGCAGAATCAAGCGTCACTGTCCTGCCGCTGGAAAGGACGCGTTCTCTAGCAGCAAAGGTCGCTGTACGCATGGGGGGGGCAGCAGGTGACGTAATAGTGAAGGAGCTGGCCTGGACCAAGGCCCTTAACTCGAGGGACTGTTGACCCTTCTTCTTGAAACGTACGGCGCTTCAGGTAAATGTAGATACGAGTGCCAGATGCTACAGGATAAGCTACCTAGTGCTGCAATGTAGAATAAAATGCTTCACCAGTTTGGATTAAATTTATGTGTTTATCAGTATGTAAGGCATTACATGTCATGCGGTGTCTTCAGCAGGACAGCCCCTCTCTGAGGCAGAAGAGGAGGCAGGAGCGGAGCATGCTGCAGAAGGCACGGCAGGAGAGGCTGAAGCGGCTCCACAGAGCTCAGGTGCGAGACACACAACCTTCCGGCACGACTGTGACATGGAGCCGTGATGACGACCTCGCCGGGTTGCAAAGTTCACTACCCACTGACTGAATTACAGAAAGCAAGCGTGTGGTATATGGCTGCATTTCTGTGGCGGGCTGAGGCGGCATGGCATGCCGTGGGTGGGTTTCATGCGCAGGTCATCCAGAGGCAGCTGGAGGAGGTGGAGGAGAAGCAGAGGGCTCTGGAGGAGAACGGGGTCACCTTGGAGAAAATGCTGAGGGGCGAGATGGGTGAGTCCTACATAATTGGAGCTGGTGGGACATTTTGCAGGGTTTTAAGACACAGGAGAGGTTTGTGAAGACCGGGCTGGATTCTCCAGGAAGAACCTCCATCCTTGTATCCAAAGTGCTTCTTCACCATTCCTCACCTGCTGAGGGTGCTGCCCAATCTTTGCGGCCTTTTGAAGTCGCAATGTCCCTTTACCCACTTGACTGACTTTATTGGAAGACACCTGGACAAGAACACGTTGGGAACAAGAAAGGATTTAACCTTTTGTTCTTGTTCCACTTCAAAGTACTCGTAGATCTGAAGGTTGATGGGAATCTAAATTGAAGGGAATTAAGTGTTCTTGGGCTGGGGAGCAGAGTCACTACTTAGGCCCTCGTGCCCCTGTCCCAATACGTGCAGAACTCTTCATGCACTCTCTTGGAGTCAAGTGTACTTTCATCCAGCCTCCCTAGTGTTCACTCAAACCTCACCGCCCTTTCAGAGCTTCATCGATTCACCCTGTAGGCTGGACACGTTGGTCCTTTACTTCTGGCTGAGGTCGTACCACTCAGCGCGGTCATCAGCATAAGTGTGAAGAAGGTGTGGCCGGGGGTGCCGCAGTGCCCCCTGTGGACCCAGCGAACAGCCCATATGTCCTGTATACATGCCATGCCAGGGGTTGGGTGTGCGCTCAGGCCGGGGCACAGTGAGGACAGCGCGGCCTATCGACTGATGGTGGGGGGGGGGGGGGATTTTGGGGGAGTGTCGGGGCCCACGGGGTAACCCAGTGTGGGGG
>JABFEA020000010.1:15859448-15870705 GCA_019775915.2 Cyphomyrus plagiostoma | reverse complement strand
CCCCCCCCCCCCCCCCCCCCCCCCCGCCGACGGGGGAACCAAGTCCAGCGTAGGGGTTTCTTAGGTAGCCTCCCATCCGAGAGCGTGCCTGGAGAATAGCTCCTTATATGTATAAAAGACGTGCTTCTTGTATGTGTTGATGGTAATTGGCAAATTTTATTCTATTGAGAAACTATTTACAATAATAAACTTTGACACACAAACTTACTTGTTATATCTATATTAAATTGATTTTCTAAGTCTTACTAATTCATGTAGTATGTTTATGATGAATTACAAATTGTTGCCTGTTTTTCCATCATTGTCTTAATGCTCACGTATCTGTAACTTATTGCAGCTCAGAGTATTCACACCCCTCAATGCTTAGTAAAACTTGGCAGCAATAATATGGAATGTGGTTTGGTGAAGTCTCCACCAACTTGTTGTAGTTTGTGCCCATTTTTGATTCTCTTTTTCTGGCACATTCTATCAGGCTCTCTCCAGTTGCACTGGGAGTTTTATGCAGAGTAGCTTCGAACAGATTCTTATTCTGACAAATTCTCTGTAGGATTGAGAACTTTTTTGTATAATTTTTCAGATTTCACCACAAAATCAGGTTTGTTTTCGTACTGGCACACTTGCCATATTCACCAGTATTTTAATGATACATACTCTTAGGAAGCAGTCAAGTCAAATAAAACTTTGTCATCTGTAGTGCAGTAAAGGGTTATGACTTGCGTGTGCTCCCTGGGATCTGAACCCATTGCCTTTGCAGTGTAGTGCAGTGAAGGGTTATGACTTACATGTGCTCCCTGGGATCTGAACCCATGGCCTTTGCAGTGTAGTGCAGTGCTCTGGTTTTTGAGTTACAGGGGCTTAAATGGTGTTCCTTCTGTGACTTTCATGACAGACCAAACATTAGTGTTTTTGGAATAATTTACATAGTGCAAAAAGTTGTTAATACTTAAAGGCGAGGGGAGAGAGATGAAAGATGACAACTATCTAGAAAAACATTATATAGTACTTAAGATTAACATTATTATTATTATTATTACTGGAGAGTAACACTGGCATACATACGGTCTATAGAGTTATCCATGGTTATTTATTAATTTTTGCATTTACTCAGACATAAATTATTAAATATATTTACAGTCTTCAAGGTGCAGTGAGGTTTTCAGTTGACTTTGGTTGAGTAAGTTTCTTAGTTCTGCTGAGCTCCTATGATGGGGGTCTTTCTGGACGAGCCTGGCATTAATATGGACATGGTACAAAGTCTGTCAGCCTAAACTTTTTTTGAAATTGTTTTTTTGAAATGTAGAAAATGGTCAGTCATATCAACCTTGGGATGCTTGTTAATTTCAGTAAAAAATATGCAAAATTATTGATTTTATAACAAAAATCTTTAATCTGTTTACAGAAATATATATATCACACTGGAAACAATCAGCAGTTCTAAGTAAAACATTTGCTTCAAGTAGTAAGAAATTGAAACCCAAATTTATAGTTCCAATATATCTGTTATGTGTTAATTGATGAGCAGTTTTATTGGGCGCTTTTTAATTAGAAACATCTTTTCAATAACATAAAACAACAACATTTGTGTTCAGTATCCCTTTGGGAGCCAGTGACAACAATTGCAATAAATAGCAAGAATGCAAGAACAGAACTCGGTCAGTTAAAAAAAATGATGACACTTTAAAATAACTGTACTGAAGATATTTACAGATATGATAAACATTGCTTGTCAATTGACTTCTGTTATGAGTAAATTGGCAACATTTTTATAGAATTAAGCAAGCTCTATATTTTTTCTCTATCAACCATTTTTCTAGCCCAGCTCTTCTTGTGTACAGTGATTTATATTTGCAGAAATCCACTGGAAAATAACAACGATGAGATGATAAAGTGAGCCACACGCCGCATTCTATGGACTGCTCATCTCCGCAGAGTCTGATATCTGATCCCTTGTGAAATCGGACAGGAAGTGATTAATGGGGGAAATGTGTGGCTTTTTGGTAGCAGTGAAAATTGAGTCAGGGCGTCGCATTAGCACACGCGCATGGGCGCAGACTGGTGCTCGTGCTCTGCTGCAAACATTTTTATTGTAAAATGTTACTCTGCCATTCCTGTATTTTTGTGAAACGAGTTTGTTACCCTCGCATTATGCGACGTCACATGACTCTTTCATTCGTGTTATTCCCTTTCGGCGAGAACAACAGCCTAGAATGATTTACCTCCATTACCTGTCGTTGTTTTTTTGTCCTATATGTAAAAATTTCAGCGGGGGGGATAAAAGGAGGAATAGTCATTTTTTCACAATTGAGTTAGATTGCTACAGATGTCGTTGTTTTGTTGTGAAGAAATAAATGTTTTTTATGTCAGTTTTTTCCCCCGTCTGTGAATTTGCCAAGCTTGGGAGGGGACATGGCAGGAAAGTCTCAGCTCTGCTTTGGTGGGAAGATGGCAGGCGCTGGTGTTGATTAACAGGATGTCGACCTTCTGGGGGGGGGGGCACTTCAGGCATAGGGCTGCAAAATCCAGCATAGAATCTTAGCAGCATATATCCATACGGAGACACACTGGCAGTACAGTTCCCCTGTGCTGCAACCCTGTTACCACCGACAATTGTTGTGGAGGGGGGTCCAAAACTGGCCAAGGAGGGGGGTTTTGTGTGGCATATGTATGAATGTGTGGAGGTCTTTATATTCTTGCAAGCGTGACCCCGTGTGACATCAGATGTGCCATGCGGGATGATCAAGGCAGGACTGGCATACTTATAGACGCAGCGTGAATTTGTGCTTGGATTAATGAGTTCCTGCCCCCTGGAAAGATGGGTGTAGCTTGAGTTTGGTGGGATCCAGTGTGACACCTACACAGGGATCACACAGTAGTGCTTGACTGAGCTCTTCATTGCAAAAATAATTATCTTTTTTAGTGTAGTGCCAAATGTGTGTTACATTGTTAGGAATTACTCATCACAGATGAGTACCTTGAGTGCAGCTTGGGCCCGGATTTGAAAACTGACATCAGATGTGACTGATCTCATAAATTGCTCCCATAGATTGTGACATGTCCAAAATCTTAACAGGACAGTAGACTGAGAGCTGAATTTCGCAGTGAAAATTCCAAAGCAGCAAGTGTAGCCGGGCTGGCCCAGAGCTGCAGACTCGTGTCATGTTGGTCAGGTGCTGTGGGAATAGCACCCATCTCGCCTGACTGTCAGAGTCACCCATAGGGTGTTGGCTCAAATTTTAGCCTGAACGCTGGTGTCTGGGGCCTTGTTGTGAGAATACAGCTATACATATCTATGCATCTGTAAATTAAGAAGTGATGGTTATTGCAGGAGTGCAAAGGTCGATGCCAGGCTGTCTGTTGTGTTCATAAGTTGTTCTGCACATATCTTACTGACTCCTCAACAAAATGTTTAAATGATGGATAAGTCACCTGCACGTTCATAGGAAAATATTCTCAAATTGGTTCATATTATGACTGAAGATTTCTATTTAGCTGATATTTATGGGCTTTTTCAAAAGGCTAAAAGGCTAAGTTATGGGATAAGAAAATCTAAATACTGGAACATCAAGAAAGAAATAAGGTCACGTAAGGGACCCTGAGGTTCCATTGCTTGCTGGATGAGGAATTTGTACCATTCACTGAGATGATTTGTTATGTAGAGCCTAAATACCATGTCTATTCTGTTTTGAGCTATGCTGTGTGCTTTTATTGGGCAACTATGGGGTATTTTTTGAAAAAAGTGTTCAGCCAGACCCTGAATAGGACAACCTGTTAGATGGATGCATGGATGGATGGCTGGATGGTGAGTTTTGTGGATGATTTAGAGGTGACATCCTTACTAGAATGGAAGATGTGAGGATCAGCCTGTCCCTCGTGTAAAGCCAAACGCGGCGTTGGGTTCTGAAGGTGCGATAATAACTGGGAATCGCAGAGCGGTGGCCCGTTGACAGTGTGTAAGTGTCGCACTCCATGGTACCGCAGTCAGTCCTGCGATTTGGGGATTTCTAGTTGCAGTGAGAAAACACCCCCCCCTCCCCCCCCATTACTGAGCAGAGACTGAGTGAAGGCGCAGCTCTGGGGAAGACGAGAGGCTCGCAGAAGCCACAAAACACAAGTAACACCAGAGAGATGCAGTTGTTTTAAAGGACAACATGGGCAGTGAGCAAGTAAACATTTGATCATAAAAGGCATTTATGTGGTGAACGCAGCTGCTAAAAAATGTTTAGAGAACATTAGCGTTTCTCTGGTCTCAATAGCGTGTTTGTGAAAATACTCACTTTGCATTTGCTGGCTTGTTCCCTTTATAGTAGCCGGGCCCTGGGGAGCTCTGAGTGTGGGCGGGTGAGGTTTAGTAGGGATGGGTTTGAGCTGCGCCTTTATGCGTACGTGGCCCTGAGGAGCTCCATCTCCCCCCAGTGTCTGAGCTCCAGGAGGAAGGGATGAACGCCATCAACCTGCCCTTGAGTCCAATCCCCTTCGAGCTGGACCCTGAGGACACCCTGCTGGGTATGCCCACAGCCATACATACCGGTGCCTGCTGGTTTCATTCCAACTCTACAGACCTGATTAGTCCCACTGTGTTGCAGAGCATCTTTCTCCTTCTGGTTTGCTTTAGAGGAGAACGAAGTCCGCACCATGGTGGACCCGAACTCCAGGAACGACCCCAAGCTGCAGGAACTGATGAAGGTTTGTGACATTGAGTCAGTTGGATTGTGATTTAAAGTTAGAAAAACTCAATTAGTATATTCTCTCATTGCATCATGCTGAACATTTCCCAGAATCCTTTTCGAGCCATTCTAATTTCATAGGTGATTTTAAACATGCTGAGATAAAGCTGTACAGATTTTTTTTGCATAAAACTGCATAAATATTTTGTCATTTGGTCAGTGTATGAATATTTGAAATGTTTCATACAATCAATTGTTCTGTTCTCCCGTTGCTAAATATGAGAGCCTATCTTTGATTTTTTTTTTAGGTCCTGATAGACTGGATCAACGACGTGCTGGTGGGGGAACGAATCATAGTGAAGGACCTGGCTGAGGACCTCTATGATGGGCAGGTCCTGCAGAAGCTCTTTGGTGAGGAACACCCCACCGTCTGGCTCCACCGTCATACAGCTATAGACGGTACTGATGGTCCCCTGACGGAGGCCTCATTTCTCCTGACTTTCAGAGAAGCTTGAGGGAGAGAAGCTGAATGTGGCGGAGGTGACGCAGTCCGAGATCGCTCAGAAGCAGAAGCTGCAGACTGTTCTAGAGAAGATCAACGACACCCTGAAGATCTCCACCAGAAACATTAAATGGAACATCGACTGTAGGTGTCTGACCTTATTGGAAGTGCTAATGCTGGCTAGTGATGGCTTTTGGGTAGGAAGCATTTACATTTTGGTGGTTAGAAAAGGCTAAAGATCTGTTCGATGAGATTGGAGCCGCTATTGGAAAAAACGGAAGGTGGCAGTGATGTATGTACTTAAAACTGAAGTGAAATTGAGATTGTTTTTCAGGGACTGAGTGGAACACTTTCTGACCAAGTGAGCTTAATCCTTGTCTATGAACACAAACCATGGAAGAGCACTTAACCCTGGCGAGTCGCATTAAATCAAGCCTAAGCGATAAAGGAGACTGCAGCAGACAGAGCACTTTTTTTTCAATTTTGGGGGATTAAAGAATGCTTGTTTATTTCATTGCATCCATTTTTACACATTGGAGGGGAGCGGCTGCTGTAATCCTGTCCCCAGTGCTGCTCGGCTCGTTGGCTGATTCCAGGGCGAAATGTCACATTCGCCTCGGCGGTTTCCCCCGCTGTCGTTCTGACATTCTGACCCGTTCTGCTGCTCAGGGTTCGAGCAGCGGTGGCATTGGGGTGCGGCGGTGTAAAGAAAACAAAACTGATTGCACGTCGCTCTTTCTTTTGATCCCTTTTTCATTTGCCCTCCCATATTCATTCGGGAGATGCATTCCCCTTTTTTCTCCATCAGTCGTGTTTTTTGTTGTCGGGCTTCAGTTTTTTAAATCGCAGGATTTCCTGTGCTCTTTTATCCTTTAGAGATTAGCACAGAAATCTTCAAAAAATCAATAGGATTTTTCTCCCTGTGACCCCATGACAAATCCCCTTTTTGTTTTTTTCTTTCTGCCCTTCTTCGTAGATGTATTTTTGGGAAAGATGAAAGTTTAGTACTGTATGGACAGGGCACGGGTTTTAAAGCAGTTATTTTGTTTGTAAATTGCAAAATCAAATAAGCTACATATTGGCTTTTCATTTCTATTATGTAAAAACTGCCTTTATTATTTAGTATTTGTTTGATGTTCCACAGCGTTATTTTCCTCATTGAAACACATTTTTTGCAACGATTAAAAAAAAAAATCTGATATTTGATTGTTGTCAAAAATCCGTGTTGCTGGTTTGTTTGGTGATACTGGAAATATTGTTGGAATTTAAAAAAAAAAAATTGTTTTGACTTTTAACGTATTATTTCCTATGTCCCCAACAGCGATTCATGCTAAGAGCACGGTGGCTATCCTTCACCTGTTGGTGGCGCTGTCTCAGCACTTTCGAGCCCCGATCAGGCTACCGGATCACGTGTCCATTCAAGTTGTTGTGGTCCAGGTACCTGCGTTAATGCTTGATTTTCAGCTAAAATGATGTATAGGTCCTGTAAATATGCAGCTGGGATGCACGATTAATTGTTTTCGAATCACAACACTTGGACCAAACACTGCCTCTTCCCTCCCTAAGCTGTATCAGCAAATTTCAGGATTGTGTTACACAATGTGACAGAATGAGGGGGCAGAGAAACAGGCGTTATAATAAAGAGCAGATGAGGTTTAACTTAGTTTAATGCTCCTTAAATTTGAAAATGAGCTGTTTGTTAAAAATGTGGAGTGTGCCTTCACTGTTCTGCTGTGGAAAACAAAAGATTGATCAGTGGACCAGATTTAACAGTGGATTATAAACATGTCACAGGCCGGTACCTTTAGACCTCCATTAAGTGGTGAATTGGCCGACCAAATCCCTCGTCCTCCACTACAGAAATGGACTGGTCGTCCAATGCAGTCATCTCCGCCATGTCGGCTGTTAGAAGCAGCAGAGCTGAAGACATAACTTTGAATACAGGCTGTCCCGTGGATACAAACGACTTCTATTCCCTAAGTCTGTCTTTAATTTGAATTTGTAAATAAGTCAGAAAAATACATGCAGCACATAATATTAAAAAATAATATTAACAATAATGATCGCTGTTCGCAAGTAGTTCGTAAGTTTGACGTTCTTAACCTGGGGATTACCTGTATTGATAAAATTTAGATGCCGGCCAAGGTCGAGACATCGGACTGAACCCAATATCTTGATTTGTAATCAATATTGGCTGATACTGATATGTTAACTGGTACATCGCCGATTTCTACATATTGTTTGTTCCATGTTCATAAAGACAATATGTAATGCTCAGTCATAATGATGGAGAGGAATACTGTTCAAAGGGTGGGAAAAAAAAATCACAATTCATGTTTTACACAGAATCAGGTAGCCCTAATTATAGTTATAACGATTCTGTGTGCTCTACACCAGTTGTAGCATGTAGTAGCTGTTTACCCTACTTATCTGCTATCTATGTTGCTTTTAGTTCTGATCCTTTGCTATGGCAGGGAGTGCTATTGCATTATTTATGCGCCTTATCCAAAGACATTTGTACAGTATTCAGTTTGATGCATTCATGCATTTATGTAGTCACCATACATACTGAAGTGTTCAAGGTTAAACAGATTACTCATTGCTACAAGAGGCATTTTTCTTCCAAGGTCTGGCCTCCTTTAAGTCAACCTGTTCACCAGTTGCCTTTAATGGGAATTTTCTTGAGTTCTAGAACAATCTCCAGGGTAGCGTGTTACACTGTGGTTCCAGCCTGATAGTCCAAAGTCCAGTATGGAATGACTGAGTCTGATTTCAGTCACGTAGTTCATGGGGATCGAGAGAGACGTAAAACGATAGATCTGCTTAAGTAATTCCTTTCTCCTCTCCTGTTCCGTCGCTTAGCTGCATTCCCTGTCTTTCCCACAGAAACGTGAGGGAATTCTGCAGTCCCGACAAATCCAGGAGGAGATCACTGGGAACACAGAGTGCGTGAGCGTAACTGCGTGTGGTCGGCTGTTGCTCAGATCCACGGCATGTATGCAGGAGAAACGGGAGCTGTGCAAATTTAGTCAAATTATTTTGGGAAAAATTAAAACGCACGAAAAACACCGAAGCCTTTCCTCTTCAATACAGGTGCTAAATACGTATTTGAAGAACGGGCAGCAGAAATTCTCGACACACTGGTTAATGTCCATTCACCTCGATATGCGGTTTGGTCCAAATGAAAATGTTTTAAGCTATTTATCTGGGTAGTAAGTGTATATTTGCTCAGTAAAAAACAGAAACACAATAAAGTGACATTTTCTTCTGTTTTCCAAGAAGTTCATCCAATATCCTATTGGATGGTTAGATGAACACCACTTCAGTTCCTAAACCTCTCCTCAGGGGCAACCCAGCCATTACATGCGCTTCTTAAATTTCATCACCAGGTCAATTAATTACTTAAAAGAAAAAATACTCAATGAGATACTGCTTAATCAAACAAGGTGGGGCAATGGTCCGGTCAGAAAATATACTGGGGTAGCTTTATGAGAGTTTTTGAATTGGCTAAGCTGACATACCTAAAATCACAGTTTTCTACCAACCTAAAGGTCATTTAAACATCCATTTCGGTGGCCGCCTAAGACTTTTTGCACTGTACTGTGGATTTAACGGCAGACACTTGAGATCCACCTCCGCAGCAACACCAGCTTCTGAGCGTGATGCACCAGCCAAAGAGCCACACAGAACGAAGAGACAGATTGAGAGTCCCCCCCGCCCCCCCACCCTCGCCGAATCGCATTTAGGGACAGAGCCCCGTGTTAATGAGCTCATTCGCTGCGAGGGGGGGGCCCTGGGTCCTGCCAACTCCTGCCCGCTTTGTGAGGCCGCAGCTGATTGCCAGTTTCTCCAGCGGGCATGAGCCAGCCAGCCAGATAAGGGCCGTCGCTGAGCGCTTGTCATGCGGCCCACGGCAGCTGCCGAACCGTGCAGATTGGAGCGGGAAGAGAAGGCGCTTGTGGGCAGATGTTCCCCGAACCTTGGGCCCCGTCGGCCGGGTCCGATCCAGCTAGCCTGCTCGCGCCACTCTGGGACAGAACCCACAGCCCTGAACCCAAACCGCTTTGTTCCTCCTTCTTGTCTGCTGCTAGTGATTAGAACATCTGCATTTACCTAATTCTAACTCGTCAATTGAGACGCCTGTTTGTTTTGTGACTAATTTTTTTTTTTTAATAGAAATTGCCCAGTGCAGCAAATAAACTTTTTGTTTCTTTCCCATCAGGGCTTTATCTGGAAGACATGGTATGTTTTTTTTTTTTGCAGAACTCATTATTGTCCATTAACAATGTCTGATTTTTTTAAATTTTTTTTTCTGAGTAAAATGAATTGAACATAGCTCGCTCGATGCCAGCACAAATGGATATTCATTACCCTTTCATTATTTTTTAGCCATAATTGCTAGATTTTTTTTGTTGCAAGCCATTGTAGGTAATGACTCATTCACACTGTTCCATGCAGAGCGCGACGCCTTTGATACGCTGTTTGACCACGCTCCAGACAAACTCAACGTTGTGAAAAAGGTGCCGATTTACCCTAAATGTCGGCACAGACTGCTTTTGGCTCTGTGGTTTCTCAATACTGACTCGTCGCTCCCTTCTGATCGTAGACTTTGATCACCTTTGTGAACAAGCACTTAAACAAGCTGAACTTGGAAGTCTCTGAACTGGACACACAGGTAGAGACTTTCAGCCACTTTATGCGGTTTTATCTGCAGCATCCAAGCTCTTTCTGGAAAGGTGGGGTGACATTTGTAGGTTTGGATCTGTTATACGAAATCATACATCTTGTTTTTAAAGTAAATTCTGATTATGGTGATCTCCTTTTATCTGCATTATTTTTTTCCCACTCCCAGTTTGCCGATGGTGTTTATCTGGTACTGCTGATGGGATTACTGGAGGGCTACTTCGTTCCCCTCTACAACTTCTTCCTCACCCCAGAAAACTTTGAACAGAAGGTATGGCTGTGCCACCGTGGTGGTCGCCATGGATACGGTTTCAGGCCGGACCCCGGTGCCGCCCCGTTCTCCCGGCCTCTCCCTCGTTCTGGTGATGCGAGACATGTAAAAGCGCTGCTGGTTTCCCAGGCTTCGGTGCCGCCGCGCGCGGACGGCTAAGTAAATACGGGCAGCTTTAGGCTCCTCGGAGGAAATCTCCTATCGCCCGTCAAGGCTCCGCTGCTCGCGCGTTTGTTTGTGTCCACGTATATGTCCTGGTCGGTCCAGAGTCGGTCCTGTTGGGGTGTTGGGGTGGCGGTGGCCCATGCAGAGACGCGCGCTCCACGTTTCGGGGGCCCGGTTCCATAATCGGGCCTCACAGGACGTGCGCGTGGCGAGCGGCATGCGGATTAGCGGTAATGCGTAGCGAAAGGGTTTCTTCCAGGTCTTGTCGTGGCTGGAGAGCCTGCCACCTGCCCCAAGGAATCCCTGCCCCTCTGCCGCTCACACTGACTATTAATAGCCCCCCCGCCCGGCCGAGTAGCTCCCAGTACTATCTGATCTGCACTCACATCCTCTAGGCAGCAGGCTGCCCGCTCGCCTGTCTTCCTCATCCGCTGCCCGCTCGCTGTCCTATTTACTGGAGCAAAAAATGCAGAGTCCGTGCAAAGGGCTCCTGTGTTACATGGCTGAAAATGAGGTCAATACATATATTTTGTTGAAAAGCGCGTCCGTGTACCTGGCCAGCGCTGATAATGGATTCGGCCGGGTAGCTTGTCCATGGGCTCGACGTGGCACTTTGGAGACGTCGAGAGCAGCCTTCCGGAGTTCTTCAGAAGCGGGCCGACACTGTGCAGGGGACAGGCACAGCGTGGTTAAGCCAGCTAGATACGGCTAATCTTCGGCCGCGGTTCTCTCGATTCATGCTTAAGACAGTGTAGTTGTTGCTTCACCTGCCCTGTGTGAAAATGTAGTATAGTACTGAGGTACTGAGCGTTTTGCAATACTCCCCTGTAATATGTGCTATTGGTGCACTAAAAGCTCACTTAATGTTTTATTCAGTCCCGTCTTTCTTGGCTCTGTCGCGCCAGCCTTGGGGGGGGGGGGGGGGGGGGGGGGGGGGGGGGGGGGGGGGGGGGGGGGGGGGGGGGGGGGGGG
>JABFEA020000010.1:15836760-15850700 GCA_019775915.2 Cyphomyrus plagiostoma | reverse complement strand
CAGATACCACCTTTCCTGTTTCAGCCATACTAGAGCTGCTAGCAGATACCACCTTTCCTGTTTCAGCCATACTAGAGTTGTTAGCAGATAACATCTTCCATGTGCTTGGATTCATGTTGTGTTGGCTTCATGACGGATCTCTGAGCAAAACCACAAGTAAGTAGGTTTGGGCTGTTTGTATCTCGTGCAAGTGCATTGTGTTATTGCACTTTAACCTTGCCCACAATGTTCAATAAATGTTAAGGTAATGTAAGGTATCGGAACAGTTTCTTGTTGTTAAATGGTTTGACTTTTTCCAAGGGTCCAAGCAGGCTGGACTGAAATGTTGCCCCTTAAAATGAAGAAGCTAGTATTGTTTCATAGAGGCTTAATGAGTGTTTATGAATTTTCATATAGATAGAATGTGGGACATGCATTGAAAATAAATGTTGATTCCCTTTCAATCCTTACTAAAATATGCAGTTGCTTGATCAAGATGTCAAAGCATATCTCTTGACTGAAAGGATTAAAAATAAATCAAATGGATTAAAAATAAATCAAATGAGTTTCAAGGAATTGACTGGCTAACCGTCAAGGGCGTTAGTTTAATGTGATTCACAGATCTCATCCTGAAGAGCTGTCCTGTGTGGTTTTTCCTCTTTAAGCAAAACACAGCCTCAGAACACCAGATTAGACTGATTAAGGAAATAATGCTTGTTTGAGTGTCTTGGTAGTCAGGGAAAAGGAATACCTACACGTTGGCCAACCTTCCAGGATTACATATACGAACCCTCGTGAAACGTGTCGCCACAATACCGCTTCGGTTAATCAATTGCTCATTTATGGCCACAAGATGGCAACCACCGTCATTTTTGGCTTCCATCTGAGATTCCGCCACCTTTATGAAATGTAGTTCAAATCAATTACATGTTATTACCTGCTGATTAAGCCATCAGTGCAGTTCATTCAACAGCAAAACCTCTTCTGAGGTAAAGCTAAATAAGCGGCTTTGGATGCATTAGGTTACGTGGCTGTTGAATTACAGTAGAGAATAGAGTGAAGGGTCTGTTCACAGATTGTCTTGGATGAGCTGTTGGCTGAGTGTCATTATAGTCACCTTAAACATCTCAGAAGGTGCTGACGCTTATGGATTAAAGCAGAACAGGGTGCTGTCAAATGTGAGCCGATGTTGTGTTTATAAATATCTGTGATCCATCTTCCAACTGCTGTTCTTGGACACGGTCGTGTGACTGAGAGGACCCAGGGCAGGGTATACCATAGCGCTTCTCATCTCATGAAAGCGCATTATCGATATGTCAGTTTTTTTTTTAATGAACATATGAGGACGCGTTTTGCATTGATTAGGTGGAATATTAATGATGAAAGTAAACACAGGAGCTCTGCCAGGAGAATTGGTTTAATTACAATTTGCCACCGGTAGTTATCACAAACTAATTAGGAGAAAGGCATGTATTGAGAAACTTCCCTGATGATCTGGCTTCCCGCTGCTCAGCAAATTCCTTTGTTTTCATTTGTGTTCATTTGCGTGTTTTTTCTTTACAGGAAAAGCCTCCTAACTGTTGGGTTGATTATTTTAGGTTTTTATGTCTTCCTTTTCTCAAACATTATGTTATTAAATGGATAGGTCTGAGTAAGTATATCTATCTATCTATCTATCTATCTATCTATCTATCTATCTATCTATCTATCCGTCCATCCATCCATCCATCCATCCATCCATCCATCCATCCATCCATCCATCCATCCATCTATCTATCTATCTATCTATCTATCTATCTATCTATCTATCTATCTATCTATCTATCTAATCAGGCCGACAGTACGGTGAACCCCATACCCTTTATCTTACCCAAGCGTCGAGTGAACTGGGCTGAGCAGGCGGACAGCAATTCCCTGCACCTGGCCTCGCTGGCAGCGGATTAGGAGAGAGGTCGCTGGGCAGCAGTCAAGTGAACTAAACCAGGCCAATTTACCTCTCCAGCCCCCTGGAGCAGAGGGGTCAACTGACGCTAATCTTCAAAGCCCAGCCACAGAGGGCCTGTGGGACGTTAGCCAGGGCCGTCAGATAACACAGCTGATGATGGAGCCAGAGGGAAACCTCAGTGCCTGGGAAAGCCTCCCCATCCACCCATCCACGCGTCAGCTCTTCCCATGTTTTGAGGTAAAATATGTTTATTTTTGCTCAACACACAGAAGCTAACCCTTTGGGATGGGTGTCGTTTTAAACTGATGGCTAAAAATGCACACCTTTTTTTTCCAAAGGGCGTGTCTATTCCCCATTGGAAGCTTTAGCTGCTTTATCTGCTGTTTTTTTTTTCGATACAGGATGATTGAATCAGCGCTGGTGAAAGAATACATTAGCAATGCTCGACAAGAGAAAATGTCAGGCGGGAAACAGTGCTGGACCACACCCCAGGCGGCTGGCAGGAGTGTATGGGGTCCGTTGCTCCTCCCCCCAGCCAACCAACCCACACACACACACACACACACACACACACACAAGCTCGCCTATGAGAGATGAGGCCGCCCTGTTTTATCACCCTTGGCTGGGGTGGAGATAGATACTCCCACACCCTAAGGCACTGTCTTATGGCGGGACACAATCCCACACAGCTGTAAAACTGTTTAAAAGCAAAGTGCTGGGGTGTAAATTGGACCCGGAAGGTGAAACCTGAGAGAGGCCGTTTTTTGGTAAACACTTGAAGCACTGCGAGTCCTTACCAGTCTCAGATGTTTCAGCTTGCCGGAGTTAGTTACTCCGCCGGAAAGATGAAGAAAAAACAGTCTCACCATAATGGCTGTTTCTGTTTGTTTCATCAGATCACACTACTCAAGTATTGATTCCAATTTGAAACATTTTAATATTGGATGTACGAAAAGGGTACAATTACAGGTGAATATGACTACTGAAACAATGTCTCTTTATTGCTGTTCAGAAGATTATGTTAAATCTAGACACCCTGTATATACAAATGGTATTTGTGTATGTACTTTTCTTATTTTCTTATTAGGGTTTATGCAATGATGTACATTAAGTTTAATCTATTTATTGTACAAATTGAGCTCAGTTTGCACAGCAAGCATCTGGCAAAAATCACCCTGTGCCTCTTTCTCAATATGGGTTTGGTATTTACCCAGGCCGCTGTTCTGCTATTGAAGTGGGCTGATCCTCTTCTCATTACAAGTCTGTTTCCTCATTTCGTAAATATGCATTTTCTCCAGGCTTCTGAACAGACAATCTGTTAGTGCTCCCCCGAGTAACTGTTTTCTCTACAAAACTTCGACAAGCTCTTGAAGCCTTTCTTTGTGCGATTTCATTTCAATCTTCCAACTGGAACAAAACAGATACATTCACCAAACACCATCTCAAAAAAAAAACACGTCTGATTATATTGTATTTTAGCATTAAAACCCTCTGGCATATTTTTATTATGACAAAGTAAAAACAGGTCACAGATGTATTTAGAAATCTATGTGGATCTGAATTTTGGACGATAAGGTTTCCCTGAAAAAATGTACCTGCCGATGTGTAAACAAACACTGAGACACTTTCGAACAGCCCACACCATATGCGATCTGCGCAGTTATTCATCTCCTAGGTAATGAGATAAGAGAAGCCCTTTCACGAATGCTGCTTCCAAACGCACACTGCCCTCAGCTGCGTGACCATGAAGCGCTTTATGCAACGGTGTTAAGCGAGTATCTGCCCGCGGCCTCCCTGGATACACTGGGCTAATGTTTAACCGAGGGCTTGTGCAATGCTCTCGGCTGTGAAGACGCACATGTAAATAAGCCAGCCTGGGTGCCCAGGTGCTAAATCGCTGCTACTGTGCATGTGAAAGGAAGAACAGACCCTCCCACCCGCCCGGGATGTCTCTGCATAGATAAGTTAGCCTTTTGATCACTAATGGTTTGGTATTGCGGACACAGACACCACCCATGAAGACAAGTACTCACAATATGGAGATCTTTAGAAGTTATCTTCTACTTTGCATCTTGTGCAATATTGTGTGTAACACGTTTCAGGAAGAACCACGTCTTTTTATTTAAAGGAATTAAATATAAGAATAATTTTTTTATTGATAATTGCTTATTGTGAAACTACTGTCTTTTATGGCTAGGTTCATATTCAGAAAATGATGAACAAGTTTTAAATGATGCTTTAAAGTACACTGCAAACTCAGAGCTGTGAGATAATTTTACCTGAATAGATATCTTCAGCCTGGGCTCTGTATGGTCTACATGCACGGTTGCATATAACAAACGGTGCTGATTGATGTATTCAATAAAAGTCAGCTTCTTTTCGTCATAGACCCCTTTCATTTAGAGCTGGTGGTGTCAAAATAATAATGCATCCACATGTCTGGCTTGCTCAGACAAGATAGGACATGCTGCCCCAGTCAGTCCTCTACCAGGTTCTGACCGAGCTCTCAGCGGTGTGATCTCTATGCTGGCGTTTTAGCAGGGCTCTGCTATCCACTGCTGACGGCCTGCTGATTCCAGACCCCTCATTTTCGTTATGTTTCTCTTGCTCTGGCTTGCTCCCTCTCACACCTCCTGCCCTGCACACAGAGGACTTCCCAACTCTTTCAGCTGTTTCAGGTTCAGGCTTACCTTAAAATTTAGATTCAGCCTTAGCATCAGATTTAGCTAACCATCTGATTATCCCTTATTAGCAGTCTTAGTCATGTTATTAAGCATTATTGTTAGTCTTAGTCACGTTATTAAGCAGTATTGTTAGTCTTAGCCACGTTATTAAGCCTTATTGTTAGTCTTAGCCATGTTATTAAGCCTTATTGTTAGTCTTAGTCATGTTATTAAGCATTATTGTTAGTCTTAGCCATGTTATTAAGCATTATCATCAGTCTTAGCCACGTTATTAAGCCTTATCTTCAGTCTTAACCACATTATTACACCTTATTGTTTGTCTTAGTTAGCCACATTTTTAAGCATGATTGTCAGTCTTAGTCACATTAAATCTGGTCTGTTATTCTCTGTTTAATAGTGGTAATATTTGTATCGTTCGTGACAAATATATCCCATCTAAATTACTCAAAATAAAGTCTCAATCCAATATAAAAGTTTCTTACATTCCCTCTATGCATGATATTTTTTTCATAGATGTATGCATATCAACGCTGAACAAAGTGTCTGGGGGAAATGTACTTGTTTACATTTTTATTTGCATATATCATAATAAACAGTCTCCTGTTTGAATAAATGTATGAAGTTTATCGTTGACGCAGACATTTTTTTTTTAAAGGCAAAAGCGTGTGGCATTTGAGGAAGCCGTTTTTCATTTAATTACTTGTATTCTAGGATCCCTTGATAATTAACATCAAAGACCTTATGCATCAGTTTCTGTTTATGATAATATATCACAAACGGTGTAAATAACACATTAAACAGGCCATAATTTGTCACATATTCAGCACTGAGAGTCACTGAGAATGTATCCTTTTAATTAATGTTGCCTGCTAGCAAACAGCATCATCCTGCTGCTAAATTGATAGCATACTGGTTAATAGAACCAGATAATTTGAATCAGACATTAACTGCAATATATAATTAACTTAACTTTCTGTAATGTGATATTAAGTTTTAACGGCTAAAGAAATCAGTGTGGTCTGTAGGTCTGGGGTGAGGGATGTCTGGAAGGTTGTGGGGTCATATCCAATAGTTGACAGAATAATCATATCAATCATATCATGGTCGTGGAGCATCTCCTATGGATGACAGAATAGCCATGTCAGTTACATGATGGCTGTAGGGTCATATCCCATTGTAGACAGAATATCCATGTCAGTCACGTGATGGTTGTGGGGTCATAGCCCATGGTTGACAGAATAATCAAGTCAATCATATAATGGTTGTGGAGTGATACCCTATGGATGACAGAATAACCATGTCAGTTACATGATGGTTGTGGGGTCATTTCCCATGCTTGACAGAATAATCATGTCAGTCACATGATGGTTGTGGGGTCATTTCCCATGCTTGACAGAATAATCATGTCAGTCACATGATGGTTGTGGGGTCATATCCCATGCTTGACAGAATAACTATATCACCATTGGGCCCTTGAGGAAGGCCCTCAAACCCTAAAATTGCTAGAGAAACTGGTTGCTGGCTGACCTGAGACTGTATGACACTTGGCACATAAAAGCATAAATCTGGTTTTGCACTTTTTTTTCCAGTTGCTGGGTTCTGTGTATCTAAATTAATTTTTCAAATATCTTGCATTATTATTATAATGACAATGTAATTAATTCGCAACAGGTAGAAACGCCAGACACAGTCTAGTCATTTTAATGATTAATTCACAAATACATTGCTTAATCAAAGTAAAAGTCTTGGATGTTTTTGTGGAGCTGTATTCGCTCCACATTTGTTTCTAGCCCATTTTAATCAGTGTTTCCCCAATTGTTTCTAAATTGTGAGGATATTTATACCCCCTAAAAACTTACTTAAGAAGGTTTTTATTGTCATTATTAAGGACTACTCAACAGGCCTAGTTTGCTAGGTTCCCTTGCGGAACATGCGCTTCCCGTGCGGAGCTGGGAGCGCCGTGAGGTCACGCTGGCGGATGTGATCCCTCCTTCCCAGGCTGGCCGTGGGGCTTTTCGGGATGACGCCACCGTCGCTCCGCCCCGGCACAAACTCGCTCCTCGCGTTCATTTCATTCCTCATCTCATTCCGGACATTCTTCGCATCACTGTCCGCGCGGCGCCGACTCCACGTACATTTCACACGGCCGGCCCCAGAAAGGCGACAAATAAACTTTGCATAGTTTACCAAAATTAAAAAGCTCTGTCTATTAAGTAAAGGAAAACAAAAAGGGCGAATAAAAAACAGTCACAATAACAAAGGTATTTGAGGTAAGTTTGCATTTAGTTGAGGGTATGTAAAATGGTCGCAGGTGACCAGGCACTTTTGTGTTTCATTACGTTACGCCTTTCCTGGTCAAACTGTACACAAATTTAGTCGGAAATATATATTATGAAACGTTCCTGGTGGTAGAGGATGGTTTTGAAGCGGCTTAGGTGCATTGTTTTCTCGACGCTGTTGCAACAGGGTGCTTTCACTTTGTCCGCTGACTCGCAGCGTCCTGCTCGTCTGACATGAGCACGAAAATCTTTGACATTTTTCACATTTTTCTGCAAAGAAGTCCGATCTCGCTCTCGCCGTGGCTGCAGCTATTTTCTCGGTGTGACCAGAGACAGTCCGAAAGCAGCCGTCGGATGAGATCGCACGTCTGTGATCAGTTTTAGGGAAAAACTGGAATTTTTTGTTTTGGGGGGATAATGACGGCTCGAAATGTTTCTGTTATTTTCCCCACAGTGGTTTTAGCTGGGAGTCGCAGATCGGAGTGGATCCTTTTCGGAAGTCAGCAGAAACATTGTTTTCCAAGAAGACTTGTTGCACCTTCGAGATACAGCGCTTCTCCAGCCTTACCCATCGGTTTAATTAAGTAAGTGTACATATATATTTTATTATTTTTTCCTCACACGCTCTTGCGCTGTATGTTGAATTCTTGGCATTCCGCAAATTGTCTTTGTGTAAAATCACGTCGCATTTTTGAGCCTTGCTATATAATTTTCCGATGTGTTTTATGATTAACACAAAAGAGATATTCTTTATTTTATTTTAGCAACTCTCGCCATTTAGCCCTTTTTCCCGAAACCAAGGTTTTTTTTTGTTTAAGTAAGTCGACAAATTTCAATTACGGTATTCAACACCCTTAAATGCGAAGCGATGAAGAAGCGAAGTAATAATGTTGGGAATCGCGTGTCGCAAAATGGTCGTGTCACATAAAGAGCATAAACGGTGTGACTTCACAGTTAATTACTCGGGAGTTTATTTTTTAACGGGGGAAAGTCCGTATTTGGTAAGATCATCTTGTAAATTATTTATTAGGGCTGCTAGGATGTTTTTTTACCTTTTTAAAAAGTACCCTAACTGCCTATGATTCTGTCAATAATTATCTAAAGTGTAACGACTTGGTTCTTGCTCCAGTCCGGGCACTTCTCTTACAGTTTTTGCGGTCGCTGTTAGTCCCCCCCCTCCCCGATATTTTACACCGACCAGTTCTCCAATCTGCATGATTTCTTAATTAGTTTTGAATAGAATCTTAAATTTCTTTTGTGTATTCATAGTAAAGCTTGTGCATCAGTGGAGTTGTATTCTGGCTCCTTTTAAAATCACTGTTTCCCAATCTTTCTAAATTGCACGTCGTCCTTTTCATCTTTCTGTGGCTGTGCACATTTCCATTCCATTTTCTGCGCCTGATTACAGTCCGATGGTGGTGAAGTGCAGTTTTTAGGAGCGGTTGCTGGTACAGGCGGAGAGCCGTGCTGTTGGTTTCTCCAGGAATATTAACACCGGTCGTGTTATTTGTTTGAGATTATTTCTAAGCTGCTTTGTTTGAAACCGATGTTAGTGGTTTGAAAATTAGCGACGGGGAAATAGACTATCACCAGGCCCACGCTGTCCTTGGGAGAGCCAGAGCAACAAATTTAACCAAAGGAAAATTATTTTCATACTAAAACAACGAGCGGTAGTTTTATATGGAGCGGAAACTCGGTTTGGTATGCTATGAAGTTCTTGTAACTTTTAAAATAATAGTTTAGGCCTTCAGTGTGCAGCCATTTTACGGAATACTTTTTCTATTGTCAATTTCAAGAAGGAGATTTATATTTTTGTTTAGAAACATTTCTTTTGTGTGTGTGTGCGTCCGTCAGAAATGAGAGGCTCTAAGTTTGCCTGAGTTTGCGGTATGCCTTATAAATAACTTCTGCTGCTCTGAAGTGGATTTTATCTCGAGTTGCACATTTGTGCGATTTGGGAAAGACATGCTGGATTCCAACTAGGGCCTTCTTTTAAAGAAAGGAACAGTCGAGACAGTATGCTGTTTGTTGATTTCCCTAACTGGGCCATTATCTTTTACTACAGTAAACATATTGACTTCTAAGAGACTTAACCCCTGACATGTCATGATGATGAGAGGTAAATCTGTTTGCCGAGGGGGAGATAATGCCAGGGGCAGCAATAGTTGCTTTGTTTGGGCTTATGCAACCACTGGACCTGTTGGACCCCAGCCTGCATTGCATTTTCAACTGCAAGAATAGGACATTGTCTTCCTCGAACCCGCAGCCCGACTGCGGGGAGTTATTAAAAGATGAAAAGATGAAAACAAAGGCCATAATGATTGACAGAGCCACTGGCCATCCTGTAGTCGTGACATTAAATCATGTTTTATTATTCGTATTTTTGAATAAGTTTCTGCCCCAGTGCATAGTTTGGCATTTCTTTCTGTGTATCTTTTAGGATGCTGCATATTTTTGCAGTCATTTGTAACCCGACCTGTTTAAGCATCCTTGCAAATGTGTTGTGGTCTCAGATTTACATGTGAATTCTGGAAATGTAATAGGAAAATGGAATGGGCTCCTTCTAGTGTATTGTCATGCTAGCAGTTAGCTGCTTATGTATCTGTTTGCTTGTTTAGTTTGGGAAAAGTCAGTTGATAAAGTAAAGTACGTCCAAGTCTTCAAGGAAAGGAAATTACATTTGAAAATTATTTTGAACAGCATTAAAATGATTGAAACCAAGAGGTTGTTTTTTTTTAAATTTATTGCACGTAGAGCCGAATCAGGATTTTTGTCTGAAATTCCAATGGAGCAAATAAAATAGTGATTTATTCAATAATACTCATGATATTCAGAACCAGGAGCTGCTTTTGTTTTTTTGCAGCCCAAATTGTACATATGTATTACAAAATCTTTTAGGTTGCATAAAAGTAGACTCTAAGCAATGCTCATGCTGGATTTAGGCTTCCTCCTCAATTATTGTGTGTGTGTGTGTTTTGAACAGTTAAATTTTGTGGAGTGTTCACACAAAAGAGCAGAGATCGCTTTCACACTCACGGGACCAGTGTAAGAAAATCCTCCTTTCACTGGGCAAAATATTTATGTGAGGGCAAAAGGGTCCCCGATAAGAAGTCCAATACAGGTTATTGCCACATGTCTGAGCAGATCTTAGGGGTCTTTGTGACCTCTTCCTCAGATCACTAATGAGTAAACTAACGGTGACTAAAACCAAAGCTTATTATCTCCTGTTTTGCTATGCGCAGAAATGACTTTTTCTGAATCAGGTTTTCTAGTTTGTTTCCACAGAACTCTTCTAGCCATTCTAAGTACATTTAAGTAATTTTTAAGTAACTAATTAGTTTTTGCAGCAAAAGTTTTTGAGTGTGTTAAAGTTTCTAGCTGTAGCTATAATTTGGGTAAATTACCTTATCAGCATAATACTACAATGTTGTGTTTATTCCCATGCCCTGACTCGTGGTTTATCAGTGGCTGAGGCATTGATTTTCTTTACTGGAGTTAATGGTAAAGGTGAATGCATCTTGTGATATCCACAGTTCATTTGTAATGGTAGTGGATATTGTACACTATATCACACACAATCGATGCAATTTAATATGTTAGTTTTAAACTAACACTGTTTTATTTTTAGAACTTTTCTTTCTTGACTTATTGTTTGCACTATTTAGTCAAAGGAAGTGAAGTTTTTTTTGTTTTTGAGAAAGTCTGCTAAGAGAATGCAGTAATCTTAGTTATGAAATGAGAGAAAAAAAAGTTATTTTGCTCGGATGCCCAGTGGATTGGGTTACTTCTGGGAATGGGGCGTTCTGGGGTAATGGGGGAGGAGAGGGAAACTTGTTGTCTTTGCTCTTGTTGGGGCTGTGACTGCTCTGAGTCTCAGAAGGAAGCAGCCCCTTTTCAGGCTGGCATCTGGCATAGGCCTTTCTCTGCACCTGTAGGGAAAAAAATGCAAATATGAGCATTTGCTCTAGCGACTCGCTGTCCTGAAAATTCGGGCTAACGACCGTTTGTCTAGCTGTGCCTGTCTGGGCCGGGCTTTTGTTATGTCTGCGCCAGGCGGCGAAGGCGGTTTCACCATATGGTTTGTGTATGCTTCAGATAAGCTATCTGTTAATTTAGCTTATCAATAGCATTTTAATATGCTTCATATTTGAGTCGCCAACTGCTTCAGCGTCTTCGTGGGGGGAGATGGAAGCCTTTTTTTGTTTCTATGCAGGAATCTCCGGCTGTTGCTGGATTCCGCTCGGTCTTATTTCACTTGTAGTGGAGTGACGTTGGAATTTTTCCTGCCCCCCGGCGGTGATGCTCAACAGCTTGTGAGATGCATTTTGGGGGGAAATTTGGGAAAATATGCAGCAGATAATCGATTAGTCTCCATGCCTCTTGTTAAAAGTTCATGTGTTTC
The DNA here is from genome assembly GCA_019775915.2 of Cyphomyrus plagiostoma. NCBI lineage: Eukaryota > Metazoa > Chordata > Actinopteri > Osteoglossiformes > Mormyridae > Cyphomyrus > Cyphomyrus plagiostoma. The sequence goes on along the minus strand of JABFEA020000010.1, from coordinate 15,839,411 downwards.
AGGCAAACATGGGTTTTTTTTTCTGTGCCAGTGAATTTAACAGGCAAAGGCTGACGTACGATTGACGAAAAGACACGGTTGTCTCTTCTTCCCCTGCTGCATTGAAAATGAATAAATGCAGGAAGTTTAAAGTCCTAAAGTGCACCATTAAAATCATAGTTTCTTCATTTAGAATTATTCTCAGACACTGATAATGTTGAAGCCCTTTGTGTGCTTTTTATCCTTTCATTTTATGTTTGGAATATTTCAAGGCAAATCTTCTAATTTCAGTTTGTCCCTGATGTCAGTGTGAAATATTTAAGTTAATGAAAAACAGGATCTTTATATAAAACGTTCTTTATGTTTTTCTTGTATATTATATTGCAATTTGTGTTTTTGTTTATATAAATGAAGTGCCAGTGTTAAAAACAACATTATTGATTTTGAAATGATTATAATGATTATATGTTCCTATTTGAAAGGACAGGTTGAGTGGATAGTAATCCTACCTTGTCCCCATTAGCTGCAAAGTACCGGCATGTCCAGGCAGATGTTTCCACAGACTGTCCAGAATAATAGTGGAACGTGGAATGTTAACACATCATCAGTTGATTTTGAGCATGGTGTCAATCTTCTATATGATCTATTGATACACCATTGGTGGTTAGTAGTTTAGTAGTAGTCTTAGTAGTTTTGTTACCTCTGCTGACCAATAACAGCTGCACATTTAACGTACCCTGACATGTCATAAGACTAATATATGCTGTAGCTGCCGGTTCTCACCTGAAGGTTCTTACTGATTTGCACGCTTTGGTTCTGCTTTGCTGGTGCTTCTGATTTATCAATAGGTGTCAGAACGTATCAGTTCAGCGGTACTGATTTGTCTGAATCAAGTTGGGAACCAAGCATTCTGCATTGCTTTTCATTACTTATTGTCGGCAAAGTGCTCAGAGGCCGGTGTTTAAATACTCACTACATCCTACCCAGACAATGGGGCTGGTTATTTCCTGACCCTACAGCCACTTCTTTGTATGGTGGTGCTTGGGACCCCCCTGCTGTCATATATGCCGGCGAGGAATTTAATACAACCTCCCCTCGTTAACTTTTGGTACTTAAATGGCAGTGAGAAGTCGGCATGTCATCGTTTTATTGAGCAGATTGTGGACCTTTTGCTTTAAAGGTATAAACCAGCAGTCTAGGGAACTAACTGTGACGGAGGTGTGGAGACAAAGCTCAGCAGGTCCTTGTGATAATGCTGCTGTATTCTTGGCCTGGAATGTCATACTCATTTTAAAATAAAATGTAATTTACGCTCCGCGACTGAAACACAATTATAATAACAGCGCAATACGCACCATTGTCATGCAGGATCTAGCAAATAAAGCAAAATGAAAAGCAAAAGGAAATCTTCCCTAATCAGTGTAAAATGTAATTTGAAGGAGGGTGGCATAGAGCAGGTTTCCAGATAACCCAGATTTCAGTCTCCATTGATCCGTGGCATCCTCCTGCCAGGAGGACCGCAGATGTGGGATGGGTTTATAATTTCCATACGCCCTCAGACGGGCATAGCTCCGCTAGGCCCGGCTGGATGCGAACAAGCCACACGCTGGCACCTCTGGCGCCACCCAGCGCCCTCTGCCTGGTGCCGCCCTCTGTGTGGTCACGGTAGGCCGTGCGCAGGAATATCCCACGGGGGACGATGCAGCCGGCTCAGATGCAGCCGGCTCAAAGGAGCAACGGCTGCCGTTTTATTTTGCACAGGATGTTTTTTTTTTTTTTTTTTTGTTGTTAATGAAAATCTTATCCATAGCTGGGATTGTAGCCATTATCTTGGAGGGGGGAGTGGTGGACCAGGCCCCCAAAAGTTATGGAAAGTATTGGATGCTTGTCAAGCTCTTCAGGGCTTTTGTGCATTAAACATAGCTGTGATTACGACACGAGAGCAAAATAAGTTAAGGTGACTGCAAGTATTGGAGGGGCATTTTGTTTCGAGGGGGTCATTTTTGGCCTAGCTCTTGATTTTTAAGTGTTTTGTAAGAAATAAAAACAGCCGTTGAAAGCAGGGTAAAAATTGGTGAGGCACAATTACCTGTGCATCAATAATATTTCTCCTCTCTGGTTTACGAGGACCTTAAGAATCTCTCATGAGAATTTAAGTTGAATTCCTGTATCTGATGGACGCAAGAAAAATACTAGTTTAGTCAACAGAAAGCTGGGGACAGGGGAAAGTGATTTATAATTTAATTTTGCAAGGGGCCTTGTTATAGTAGGATAATGGGCTGAATTGTAGTGGAGTAAAGGTAGGGTTTTACTGTTAAAGGGGTAGCCATCTGTGTGCTCTCAGAGCCTTTGGGAAAAAAAATCTATTATTTGACCCCCATGTGCACAGAGGTAAACTTTGTGCCACAAAGGGAATTTTTGAGCACGGCCTGCCGCACTGCAGTTACGGGGAAGCTTCAGACGGGCAAACGGAGAGTGCCACCAAAACGGCGAGGCTGGCTGGGGGCCACTGACGTCACCGAGGCGAATCTGCCTCCAGAGCGGCGCCACGGGGCGGCTGCCAGGCTGTGAGTGCACTTTGGCCTTGCCTGCCTTGCCCGCCTGCCTTTGTGAGGGCCGCTTTCGTTTCAAAGGAAGCGTAATCACGGGCGAGACTGCCCAGGTGTGTGTTT
>JABFEA020000010.1:15809635-15821734 GCA_019775915.2 Cyphomyrus plagiostoma | reverse complement strand
CCCCCCCCCCCCCCCCCCCCCCCCCCCCCCCCCCCCCCCCCCCCCCCCCCCCCCCCCCCGCCCCCCACCCCCCCCCCGACCCCCCCGGGCCCCCCAGCCCCCCCCCCCCCCCCCCCCCCTTTTTTTGAAACAAGGTTCCCCGGCTGGCGGGAGAGGCGAGCCGGGCAAATTGGAGCGGCGTCCGGCCCACTCCGAGTGGAGGCTGGGCCTGTTGTCGGGCACGCCAGCTGTCACTGGGTCCTAGTGCCAAACCCGTTCCACCATGAGCTGTAACTCAAACATCCACCAGGGCTGGCTGGAATTGCCTGAATTATTCAAGGCATTTTTTTTTTTTTTTTATCGGCCACTTCCCATCTGTGCAAGATTTAGCTTTGTGCCTTTAAATCGCCAACAGACTTTTTTTCCTCTTCTTTTCCCCCTTGTGTTATATAAGCCTTTTGTAGCACGTGCTTAAATTAGTTTGTGGAAGGGAGCCGGAGTCTTGCAGCCTACCTCGGTCTCTAGCTCCCATTTACTATATGTTTACGTGCCGCGGGTGTACAGTACTGCAGGGTAAATGCTTGCATTGTCGGTGCCTTTCGATTGTATGTATAATGGTGCTGTTCTTCTGGTATACATTGAATGACATAATACGACGACTTAATTCTGTCCATAATTGCCTGTTAATTTTAAAATGCTCTTTTAAATTGAGTGTTTAAAAAATCAGTTTAAGCATTTTTAAATATACCCAACTAATCAGTGCATTGCACTCACGATTGAGGGCATTTCCAAGAATACTGCAGTTCTCTCCTTTGTACGGTCCCTGGGCTTTACTTTCATTTAATAGCTCCGGTTTTTCCTGTTTATAATTATGCAACGCTGATTATTGATTCTGTCTGGGTGTCCACCATTTAATTCTGATTGAGCAATTTTATATATGGAGGGTTACTGCCCTGCCTGAGGATATCCGACATAAGTAGACATGGGTAGGGAGACTTCTTTCATTTTGGTCTCGGATATTCATTGGGAAAAGTGTTTTTTTTTTTTAAAAAGAAATGTAAATATTTGTCGGAGTGACCTATGTTTTATTCATACAGGCTGTAAACTGGGCAAGTAATGACACTTGGCCTTGAGTATTTTTCATTTAAAAAGTTACACTTGTCGTTTTCTTAAAATTCTGAATGTCATGTACATTGTTCTATAAAATATATTGGGTGTGACTGCTATCCATAAACTTGAACTACAGGTCATCTCCATTAAATATTCTTTCCAGGTCCCAATACAGTGATAATCTTTTAAGAGATTCTAACCAAAAGTGGGAGCATTTTGATATAGGCTGCATTTAAGCTGAAGCAGTTTATAATGTAAATATTTCTGCAGTGCATGTGTGAGCCGGCCTGCCTGCAGGAGTATGGATCTGAGCATGTGTGCACAGCTTCTCAGCCTGTCACGCCTGCATTACCGGCTCCCAGAGGTATTGCCCACCTGTTGCATCTCAATCCCACACAAAGCATTTTGCATGCAGCCTATGGGCACCGTCACATTCAATTCAGCCGGAATATTCTAGCATAATGCACACGCCCTCGCTGGCTGGACGTCCCGACAAAGCGGGTAAGAAATTTGGAACCGGACTAACAGTGTAGGTGTAGCAGTGTCACGGTCGGTATTTGAAGAGGCGCGACTGATAACTGGGAGGCAGAGCCCCCGCGTGCACGCCGGTTCGCTCCCCTGCAGGACGCGTCTCCGAATCAGTCGTGGACACGTGCTTCTTACGGGGGATCGCAGGTATTTCACTGCCCAAGGAGCCAGGAGCACACGCGGGACGCTGCACATAGCTCGCGACGAAAGATGGCGTCCTGAGTGCCCTTAAAGCCCTTTGTTCCCATGGCTGAATGCAGTTAATTAGCAACAGTCTCTATAGCAACTGCCTCTCGGTTCAAAACAATTTCTAATTTTTGCAGCTTAGCTTATCATCCTGTTTACCTGAAGAGCTTTTTGGTGCTTTGAGTCTCATTGGAGCTGGCGCCATGCCTGGTCTTAGAGGTTCATTGTGAGGGAGATGAAAAACAACACGCCGAAGACATTGTAAATAGCACCCGGCCGCGATGCTCTCTGAAGAGGAGGAAGGTTGCACTGGGAGCATGTGACAGCGTCCTGGTAAAAAGCACAAGACTGATTACTTACATAAATCACCTGCCGCACTGCTGTCCTTTATCTACCTCTGTGTAATTAAATTCCCTCCAGACTATGTATGGTTGCACACGTGACCGTGGCCCTTTCATACTGGCCAGTGCGTTGGTGATATGTGTCAGAATGGACGGCTCCCAGAGATTTGATAGCCGAATTGATAGGGTTCCTGCTCTATGGGGGCACCCTGTTGCGTGTGCCAATTTTTCTTATATTTTCAGCTTTGATGACTTTTCTTCTAGTATTGGTTATTTTTTTGCACCGTCTCTTAAAGGGTAAAATGTTTCACGTATTTTTATTTACAGAACAGTCAGAATAGAAATGTTTTTCAAACAAATTTTGAACAAATGATGCAGTGGGAGTTTTTGAGTCTTTTGCGGAATTACTTGTTTTTTTTTTTTTTTTTAGCTGCATGTATAATGAACTACAGTGGTACATGGGGAAAGGTCTGCGGGGTTCATTACGGATCAGCCTGATCACCACGGATGCCATGGAGGTGTCTTTGTGTGTGGTAGGTATAATGCAGAAGCGAGGGCTCCTTTTGCTACACTGCTGGTGCCCGAACACCCACTCTGTGGATCTGTAGTTATATCCTGCTCCCGCTACCGAGAGCGTTGGGAGTGTAATTATGGGCGGAGCCAGCCTGCGGTCGCCTGTGAGCCATTCGCCCATGGGGGGCATGGCGTACAGTGACAAGCAAGTGTAAACTGCTGCGCGCCCCGTGTTTATTGCGGGATTAGTAACAGACGTGTGCCCCCGCAGCAGATTGGAAGCGGTTATTTGTCTCGCCATTTGCCATTGGCTCGCTCGCCGTTTTGACCGAAGGGCTGTTCCATGCTGCAGATGTGCGGGGGGGGGAAGCCACTTGGTTTGCAGGGAAGCCGAAGGGAAGATGGGGCCCAATCAGTGGGCCTTGTCTCTAGCCTGGTTCCCGTATCCGTCAGCTGGCCCCTGTGCACTGCCACTACTTGGCACCCAGTGTCTCTGGAGGGAGTGAGACTGGATGAGGAGAAAGCAGGAGGATGTGTGTACATATAAGCATATTGGGCTCATTTCATAAAGCTCTGTAAATATGCATTCATACAGTGTTCAGATTAAGATGTTGTTACTCACCTGTATAACGGATACTATCTATACTTTTATATGTTTTCCTGTTTACGCCTCTCATTTTTTTCTTAATGTTTATAGTTTTCTCTACCGTTCTCTTTAAAATAATGTAGATTAATGTCAGCCTCGTGCTACCTATTGCTATTTAAATGCTGCAGTAATTGTCGCATTGTTCCCGGCCGTTCCTGCTGAGGCCTTTGCCTTCTCTAAGCACTGAGTCACTCCGTGCTCTGAAATGAACCATTTTCTCGTGCCGTTTCCGGAGCCGCGCTTCCAGTATGAGGGCCTGTGAGGATATGACCTGAATCCTCATTGTTCAATACAGCTGGCGTGAGATTATAGGCAGACCTGTCATCTCCATGCAGCCGCACGGAGGGAAATGAGAAGCAACAGGGTTCTGCAAATGTGTTAAGTTCTCGACGAATGCGAGTGCCCTCTGTCTGATGAGCAAAATCTATGTATTTACGGTTTGTTCACGGGGGTGGGGGGAGATTCTCTTACTGCTCCGTTCCTTTTCTGTGCCATTGGTGTCCAGGACAAACCACTTCACTCATTAGCCGCAGGGGGTGGGGGCAATCTGATGAGCAGGGGCTCAGCATTGCTGCACATTGTGGACCAGCTCCGAGAGCGTCCTTCACAGTGCCGTCTATCTGCAGCCACGTGCCTCAAATGAATCCCGTCAGAGGGATGTGGGCCCAGGTCTTTCTGGGAGAACTGGTTTCCTTTGTGTTTCCAGAACATCCGAATATGCCCCACTCAGCCTTGGTGTCTAGCCGTCCTCTGCGCCCTGAGCTCCGTCGGAGTGATATCAGCGTGCAGCTCAGATGGTTCTTCGAAGCAAAATGAGCACATTATCAGGGGCTAAGGGAACCGTGCCGGCCCGCTCCTCTACTCATCAGATTTTCTGCATTCCCCGTTCCTGCTCTGAGGCGCCTGAGAGGAACGTTAGCATTCCGTGGCTTTGACACGCGGACCTGCATTCCCCTCGTCCTGCGTTTTTAACTGCCCAGGGTCAGGGCTCCGTCTTAACATATCTGGAACCGTTTCTCTTTTTTGTAGGAAAGAGGCTGATAGTTTTTGATGTCTGTGAAGAACGTGTTGCTTTAGCCTCTTAAAGCTGGAGGTTTTTTTTTTTTTGTCCCGGGGGGATGCATGCAGTGCATGGGAAGGGTATACAGTGTTGTTACCCATGGTTACTCATGGTTGATGGTACAGCTGATGCTTGTTTGCACCTGTTGCTTTTCTTTCCCTGCCACAATCAGAGTGATGTCCGTTTGGCCATCAGTTCCCTCTCCCAGAGGTGCGAGGGGACAGGTCTGTGAACCACAGATGGTCTTAAAGCGGCGAGGTCCAGCCCCCTGTAAATTAGATGCTTTTTATAAGCATCTTATGAGCTTTTCAAAGCTTTTCTCCTTTATTTACATCCCTGCAAGCTGTACTGTGGTTGGAGGAGAGTGATTTCAGCTTTGGGTTCATGAGCAAGACCCCTAAACCCCCTATTGCTGCAGGTACTCACTGGCCCTCTTTTATCCAAAAGGAAAGGTGTGTCACTTTGGATAAATAAATCAATGTAAATCCTGTTTTCTGAAGGATGTTAGACCCAGTAAATCTGGGAGCATTTCCTGATTATCAGCGGCTGCTGTCGGGTATTGGTTGCCACAGCATAAGCCAGATTTTGCTAATTGCCTGTAGTGTTTTTGAGCCGCGTTGAGGAGTCGCCCAGGGCGTGGACTCCAGTGCTAACATGCGCGGACCTGCTCGAACGCACTGGGAGGTCGGTGTCTGCAGCGAGATGGGGGGGGTTGTAGTGCAGAGAGAGTGACCCTGCATGCGAGGTGTGACCACACTCGGCATGTCGGCACTTGTTTGAGATTCCCACCTCCCGCTCACTGAATTAAGCAGCTCCTCAGGTTGCCCCAAGCATCCGTGCCCCCCCCCCCCCCCCAATCCTATCACCACCTCATATAACAAGGAGATTCAGGTGCAGTTGTTGGAAGGTAACCTTAATGTGACACTATTCGCATACATTGAAATGTTCTGAAGGCTACTTTCCATCTCGATCCGGACTATTCAGCTCACGGTCCTCGAGGTCTAAGCCCTGTTGGTTTCCCAGCCTTCCTTTATCTGTGAGCCTGGTGTGAAGCCTCTAGCCAATCAGAATCAGTGACTATTAAGCTAACTGTCTGAGGGAGCTGAAAACACAATTTGGGTTTGGAATCAAGGTCCAAATTTGAAGAACCCTGATCTCGATTCTTCGGAGACTTGATGTCGTGTCCGTCAAAGAACATGGAGTCGTGAGAAGGTGGAGTGCTGCATGCTCCTGTGCATGCATGTCTTATTTGCAGTCCTCTATTCACAAGGAGTCACTCTCATCCTGATGATTGTTCCTAGCAGCATGAGCGTGATTCTTAAAACTTGCTCAGTGAGGGACACCACCAGCCCCCCCCACTCCTGAAAAGAAAGACCTTTTCTGTTAGATAGCTGAACACCTCTCAGAACAGAAAACTACAAAATTAGAGTTGAAGGATGGGTTGATGTTGTCATCTCTCCAGGGCTCACTGCTGTATGGAAGGATAATTGTGTCATGTCTGATGCTGTCTTCTTTTTCTATTTAGGAATCTGGTTGAATGTGACAGCCGTTTTGTTGTGTCAGATACATAGATCCCAGTGTGTCCAGTGTCGGGCTGGTTTCCAGTCGCTGTAACTATTGTGCTCGGTCTTACAGTTCCGTTCAAAACAAAATAATAAATCATGCGCCGTAGATCTGCCCTTTAATTGTACCTAGTGCTCGCTGTGATCCCGGGGTTTGTGGGAGGTTAGCAGAGATACGACCTAGATAGTGTCCCCCCCCCCCCCCACAGGGAAAGTATATAATACTCTTTGGGTCTATGAGTGTGCCCATGCTTCTCTTCTAAAGCAACGTCCTTTCAGTCTTGTGGGTTGCGACTGCATCATGAGACAGTGGTGGAAAGTTCATGTTCAGAAGGTACAAATCCAGGCCATGATCTTGTTTCAATTGACAAGCTGAGTGTAAAGAGTCACAGTCACAGAGGACAGAACCGGTCGGTTGGAACACAAGTCTGGATTTGGACTTTCTGGACCTGAACTTTCCACCCTGCTTCCTGAGGACAAAGAAGTGAACCACAAACCGGAAGGAAGATAGACATGCAAGAATTTGGAACTTCACGACCATTCAGTGGATGCGTTTTGTTTTAAAACAAAGGGAAGGGTCTTGTTTTTCTGCCTCTCACATTTGTAACGGAGATGTAAAAAGAGTAATAAAGATGGGCAGAGAGCAGAAAAATGGACGACGAAGAATAGAGGTGGTCACAACAGGAAAGAGATTGAATGGCAGTTGTGCTAAATTTGTATTTTCAGAGACATTTTTGTCAAGAAAATAAGGTACCAACCTTGCCAAAAATTTGAACGGACAAATGATTCCAAGTTTGATTAGTTTGCCACAAAGGTTAATAACAGTGGGAACAAATCTAGGGCTCACAAGGGAATGTCAGTATTAGCTTGTCAAGGAAGTGACTGTGAGGACTCTCGGAGAGAGAGAACGAGTGTGAGAGAGAGAGGGAGGCATGGCCATGAAGTTTGACTTTTCATTTACACATATTGGTCACCGCTAACAAGTTTTCTTCATCTTTAGATGGTGGATTGATCCCGAGAAATTGAAAGTATTGATTTAACCCCGTGTCTGACTGTGGGACAGCTTACATCGTGCTCTAACACCACCTCCGCCCGGCTGTCGTTCCTCAGGGGACTCATATTCATTCCCGCGTCTGTCCACCCGTCCGTAACGATTATCTCAGCAGCTTCCATGTGGTCCCTTTCTCCTCCCACTGTCCTCCTCCAGCCGCCCCTACAAGGTGCACCTCCGCCCAATGGGCGGGCCGTGTCGGCACTAAGTGTGATGATATATGCAGACACAAGTAATTAATAGAGTGACTCAGACAGCGATGCACAGTTTTAATTGGTCTCCAGAGAGTGTAGACTGGCCAGAACAACCAGGTAGGACAGGTTGCGGTAACAGACATTAGAAGCCGGCCATAGATCCTGATTGAAGGCAAACTCCAATGCATTATCTCTTACCATGCTGGCAGTTAGAGGCATAGAAAAGGGTTAATTGCATAATATGCTGTTTCCTAGGACAACTCAAGTGGGTTACCCACAAGTCCTACAGGTTCAAGATGTCAATAGTCTGTTTAGAACATACTGTGGTCATTAATCTCGTGCAGATTTTTTCTGCTGCACATTACCTCAGTTGTCTGGAGAGATTCCTCATTGAAAAGCTTTTATCTTTCTTTCAGGTACCATCATTAAAAGTATATTATCGATTTAATTTCACGATTTATTCAGGTCATTGATTTTTAGGAGGTGTTTGTTAATTTATGGAGGCATTCGTTAATTTATACACTGTGATTAGGACCTTTTAATAGATCCAGCCTCATAAACAAACTCTTGATGTGTTAATCGATCTTATTTGCAGCTCATAAATCTTCATATGGGATCACTGTTCTTGTGGCCTAAAACCTTTAATTAACCCCCCACCCCCCAGCATTGAAACATTGTGGAATCTTATGGCTGTGAACTATGGGTGGTGACTTGTGTGGGAATCACAGCATTGCCTGGTGATGGCCTATTACCGACTGCTCTGCTTTAAGCTCTCTAGCTGTGGGGTTTGATGTCTGATGGGAAAAACCTGACTCTGTTTAGGCTTTTCTCCATGTGCTTTGTGGCTTGTTTTTTGTCAGCCAGAAATTACAGATGGAGCAGACCTATTTGAGGTATGGCGCAATTTAATTAAAGGCAGGAATCCGTTTTATTTCAGTAACAGATTAGTCATCACACTAAATATACTCTGATGAAGGAATAAATGAACAGTAGATACTTTATAATCATCAATTTTTGCCCTGATTAGCTGTTTGTATATTATTATTTTTACCTTTTTTAGTTTTCTACTACTGTTTAGGCAGCTCGATCGTCTCATGTTGGCCCTGTGCAATCTTCAGCACAGATCGCAGTTGTTTTTTAGGTTATGTATTATGAAAAACTAACCTTTGATATAATGCTGAGCTGGCTTTAAAAGTTAGAATGCGTCCCCTCGCAATCCTTGATGAGTTTTAATTAAAATTAAAAAAGAAAAGTTTTGTTGGTAATACTACAACTCTGTCGTGTAAAAATTTAATCAGCTTCAAAGGCAAATCTGCTTGTTCTGAACTCCTGGAAATGTGTGAGGGGTGTCGTTTGACGGATTTGCATCCCAGCATGACGCAGCAGCTTTGCGCTGCTTTTTCGCCTGGTTGTCTTATCAAGGGCCAATGGGGGCGGCTGTGCTTACAGGCGGCCAGTTGCACTTATGAAAGCGACGGACTTTAAGCTAGTTGGACTCGCACTTACACTTTCTGACTGTACGCCCATTGAGGGGAACGGATATGTTTCGGTGCCATTATGAGTTTTCCGCTATATTTACAGTTTTTTTTGTTTTTTTTTTTTAATGCTCAAAGTCAATGTGCTTGGTGTTGAACGCGCGCCAGGTTGTGGCCTGTGGCTTTGTAAGACATTCATGGACACCGTTGACTGAGCTAGGACTGCACTTTGGAGTGCTGTAGTCTGACTGTGGCACTATTCCTTAGCCCGTGAAACAACAGCCTGCGCTTTTATGGTGACAGATTTTCGTTGTGATACACACGGACGGATAATTTTAAGTGCAGACCAGGAAGTGGCAATTAGGGCTACAGTGATCGTGTTCCTGAAGTGCTAATTAAACGGTCGCGGGGATGTTCAGTGTCCCTCCGCAGGGCGGGCCTTTGTGACGCCGGGGAGATCCTGTAAGGCCTCGATTGTCATGGTCGCAGATGCCGTGCCTTTGGCCTCGAACCGTCTTATTGGCCCAAACCCTGAGCTTGGGGGAGGGGGGATGGAAGCTAAGCCACATACAATGGGGTCCTGGCTGGCCGGCCGGTTATTACACGTTGGCTGTCAGATGCCGGGATCAGCAGACGTGATCCTGTGCTGCAGCCGCCCTGACTCTAATGTTCAGCCCGAAAACACTGCCTTTAGTGTGGGAGTCGGGGAGGTGTCTCAGGCTGGCCCTCTCTCAGGCTGGCCCTCTCTCAGGCTGACCCTCTCTCAGGCCCCTGAGCTACGATGCTGCCTCTGTCATATTACTCATTTATCTTATTTAAGGTAAAATTATAGCTCAGGGGTATCAAACTCCAGTCCTGGGGGGCCGGAGCCCTGTGTAACTTAGTTCTTTCCCTGTTCCATCACAAAGGATTCAGCTCAAGAGCTGTGTGGTAATTAGCACAAGGAGTTGAATCAGGTGTGTTAAATGAGGGGAAACAAAAATGAGCAGGGCTCCGGCCCCCCAGGACTGGAGTCCGACACCCCTGTTATAGATAAAAGACAAACTTTTCTGTCCTCAAAAACATATGTGCTGCTTGTTAATACTCCTGTTGGACAGAGATTTATTGATTTTTTTATCTTTGTTGCGGAAGAATGGGAACACTAACCTGACAGGCATCTATATGAAAAGGGTTAGAAGATAAAGAAAAAGTTAAAACATATTCAGTGCTTGGGGAGGATGCTGGCTTCCAGTCCATTGTCTTAAAAGTTGCAGCATATGAAGAAAGCTTAGCTGGTGATGTGGGGGGATGTCAGATACAGCTGAGAGGTGATCTGACAGCACAGCAGTGTCCTTGGTAGAGCCAGACTCCCCTCCCTCAGTTTGTTGTATTTTTCTTCTGGATTGGTTTCCTTTTCTTTTGTATCAGCTGATAATTTCTCACCAATACAAACATGCACTTATGGTTTTTCTTTTTTACATCAGAAAAGAACTGCCTACTTCTATTTTAACTTGAGCTGCTAACATTCTGGAGCAAAGTCACTATAAGTATCACCTGTATGACTTCCAAGCAGCCACTTTTTTAATGGTTTCCCAACTTGGCATGCGGCATTTCCCAGGATGCTGTTGTTCGTGTGAGTAAAAGGCTTCCTGCACCCCCACCCCAGCGCCAGAGACTGCCTAGCAATAAAGCCCTATATAGTTGGTTTTGTCTATTGTGATGTAAATTTGAGCTGGAGACCTTCGAGTCATCCATCACGCATGACAGGACAGCCAGGCTATTGTCTGGGCCCGCCAAGCGCCAGCACTCCACTCTCTACTCCGCTCAGGAGTTGGGGCCTGGCCCCACTGCATTATGGGAGAAGAAAAGAGCGGAAAGGATTATGGTCGCTGTTGCTATGTAAATATGGCATTGTCCGCCACCCCACCCCCCCCCCCCCCCCAAAAAAAAAAAAAAAACAAAACAATAGGGTTGTAGAGAAACACCAACTGTATGCAAGCAGTGTGGACTGTCTTTTGAGGGAGTTCCAGATTAAATCTCTGTGAAAGGCTGCACCGTGGATGTGGGAGCTCAGGAGCTCTGCCTAAGTGTTGTCACTCTCAGGCGCCGTTTGCCTTTTTCGGTGTTTGGATGGGGGGAGCGTGTGAAAGATGCTCTGTGCGGCTGGGGGAGAGCGGCGCCGAGCGGGAAAGCCACATGAAGCGAGGCCTCGCGTGCGGAGCTGAACGGGGCCCTGGCACGCTGCAGGACGCGCTGACATCACTGCGGACCGCAGGGCCAGATGTGCGCGCCCAGCTTCCTGCATTAAACACAAATACATTTACAGGAAATGAGACCTTTTTTAGAACTGTAGTTAAGTGCCATTATTACTAATCAAACAATGTAAGCCAGCCAATCAAAACAATTAATATGCTTTAACCCACATGAGTAAAATGCTTCTGGTATAGAGGGAGTCTAGTATACAGAGTTTTAAACAGTGGAGTATGTTGGGTGACCTGGGCTGAGCTTTATTTCCACTCTAAAAGTTGACTTTGTGTTTCCCATGCTGATTTGACCACAATTGTAACATTAATGTTCTACTTCATTGCAAATTGTCTCGGCATTCAGATCGTGACTCGAGGCTTTTGAAATGTAGTGGTTTGGGAAACTTAAATAAAACAAACAACAAAAAAAAAAAAACAAAGAATGAAACTGTAAAATTAAGAGGAAATCGCCTCAAATAAGGGATTAAAACTCTGACCAGTAGTTCTAATGTAGCTTGAAGAAACTAAACTGAAATCTGCTTATGGGATGGGCCGAGAGGAGTGGTGTATACAAGTAAGTGGGGTTTCAGACATTAGATGTTACTGCAGCACCAAAAGAGAACCAGGAGAACATGGCGGGTGGTTTTGGGAAAGTCTGCGGTGGTTCTAGTAGCCTGTGCAGCCCCTAGCATTTGGATCTGGCTCAGACCCACATCACTCCACGGGCGGGAAAGACGCTTGATTTCAAACCCCGCCACCCCGACCCCCGGATCTTTTAAGGATCCTGTAAGAATGCAAGCTGGGTGCCGCCACACTTGGGCGCAGGGGGAACACACAGCGGGGGCCCGTCTTCGGCTCGGTGACAGCATGCTGGCTGCAATTAAGCGTCTCGGGGCCGAACATTACTGCTCTCCAACAGAAAACAAATCCATTTCCATTTAGCCGCGCTGAAAGGCCACGAAAGGGTGGCAGAGAAGAGCCCTCACAGGGTGCCTGCGTGCAGGCCTGGCACAGCCTCTGAGGCACGCTGCTGCGGAAGGGCGGGCACGTTGTGGGCCCCCCTCCGGCGGGATACAACGCGGATGGCTAAATTGGATTTCTAATTGTATGAGGAATCGGGCTGCCGCGGGACAATCCTGGGTAAGGGGGGCCTGCAGGCCCTTTGTGGGCAGCCGTTGGAGTGCTATTGATATGCCCCCGGACCTCTGAGGGTCATTAAGATGCAGGGGAAG
>JABFEA020000010.1:15788072-15799644 GCA_019775915.2 Cyphomyrus plagiostoma | reverse complement strand
CCCCCTCGGCCTACGCCCCACCGCCGAACGCACTACGCCGCCCACCCCTCACTGCCCCCCCCCCCACCGCCCGTCCCCCCCCCGGCTTCGCCGATGCTGAGCCTTGTGTGAAACCTGTTGAAGGACCAGACAGTAAAGGACAAGGCTCTGCAGAGCATGGCTTCCATGTCGTCGGCCCAGATCGTCTCTGCCACCGCCATCCACAACAAGCTGGGCCTTCCGGGCATCCCGCGTCCCGCCTTTCCCGGGGCCCCTGGGGTAAGGGGCCCGCCGTCACCTGCCAGGCTAGTGTCGAGGGCCCAAATCCTGTTACGCGCGGAAGGCGGCTCTGAGGCAGCTCTTGTCTGACGGGCACATAGAGGACACGAATGCTAGGCGAGATAATGGTGTCGTGGGCACTTGCCTGCGTGCATTTTGTCACTTTGACAGTTATTTATGAACTCCCAGGACAGACCTTTAAAGGTAGCAGCAGACTCTGCATGTGGGCGAGCTTGTTTTACTTGTCCATTTATTTATCTCTCCTCCAGTTTTGGCAGGGAATGATATCGACAAGCCAGCCCGGATCATCACAAGAGTGAGTACCGTAGGATTTCTGGAATACAAGCTACAATCCCCCCCCCCCCCCGCCTCTTGTCGTCCTCTGTGTTACACAGCAGTCTTTTCTCCCTCTGTTTGATCAGTGGTGCAGGAATTTGTGTTTTGCAAATAGAGAAACAGGAAGGATCCAAGGGGAGAAAAAAAAACCTTGAATCTGCTTTCTCTTTATTTCTGGTGTATCATCCCCAGCAATTTCTTCAATGTGACTTTTTAAATCAGTTTTAATTGTTTTTTTTTTTCTTTTTCCCTTTCCCCAGCATTAAACCATTTGCCCAACAAGCTTATCCCATTCAACCAGCCGTAGCAACACCCATTTCAGGTAAAGGGGTCGTTTGTAGATTAGCTTTATTTGTGGATGAATATTTATTTCCTACGAACAGCATTAAAATCGTTTATGCTCCATATGTTGAATAAAATTAAATATATTTGTGTCCTGCTGCTGGTTTCATCTTCTTTTGTTAAAAAAATAGTTTATTCAAGAGTTTATTTTTCATATACACAGTCAACAGTCTGCTCCACTATGCAATGAAAGTCTTACATAAGTCTTACTCTTTCCATTACACAAAGTAGCGTAAAAACACAAATCAGAAGTACAAATTAAGGAACAAAGTATAAATTAAGGAGCACATGAAGGAGAACAGTAGATACAAATACATATCTAGTGTTTTTAAAATGTCTGCTTCACAAGTGGTGTGGGCGGAGTCCTAATTGGTGTTTTCAAACTGCAGGGTACGAGCCCCCCACTGCCCCGGCGCCCACTGTCCCAGCCTGGCAGGGACGCTCCATTGGCACCTCCAAGCTCCGGTTGGTGGAGTTCTCCGCCTTCCTGGAACAGCAACGGGACCCGGACGTGAGTTCCCACTCCCCCGTCTACAGGACTGTTGTCCAGAACGTAACCCTGGCTCCTGATCAACACCCAGAGGGCTTCCTCCAAGACACAGAGCCATACAAAGAGTTGATCTTTCAATAGTGTTTCACTTACTGTTTCTGTCGCATTCATCTCTGTTTGAGCCATCACTCTAAATGTTTTACATATACAAAGAACGGCAGAGGAACCTTCACTGGCACAAAAACAGCCTCATATATCAACGACCCTGAACTAATTTTTCGAAAAGTGTTACACATATTTTATTATTTGCCCTGGACAGGGGTTATCTGTCATGGTTTGTCTGCATTCCTAAGTGATTTTATCTGTCTATTGATATTGCGTGACAAGAGTCATTTGTCTTACATTGTGCAGAATATCTGTAAATGGTCGCGTCTCATGAAAGCCAAAGCCGGCGGCGGCGTGCAGGACTCCCTTAGCCCGCGCAGGCGTGACAGTGCTTTGAATCGACGCTAATAATGACATCAAACAGATGCGGTGGTTCCTGTAGCCCTCAGTAAGACTTCGGTCAGCCGCTGCGTGTCCAGGAGGCTTGATTCTAACCCGATTTCCTTTTCCTGTCCAGTACAACAAGCATCTCTTTGTGCACATCGGACAGACAAATCACTCCTACAACGATGCCTTGCTGGAGTCGGTGGATATTCGTCAGATTTATGATAAATTCCCCGAAAAGAAGGGGGGCCTGAAGGAGCTCTTTGGCAAAGGCCCCCAGAATTCCTTTTTCCTTGTAAAGTTTTGGGTGAGTTCTAACGCCATAGAGACACCACATTGATCTACTGACTCACTCCTTCTTTTTTAAACAGTTTGGGCGCACGCACGCGCACGCACACGCACGCACACACACACACGCACACACCCGCAGACTGTGTAATTGTTGGACCAGTTTCACTAGCTGCTGGGAGGGTGTATATATATGTGTGTGTGTGTGTGTGTGTACACGTGTGTGTGTGTACATGTGTGTGTGCACGTGTGTGTGTGTGTACACGTGTGTGTGTGTGTGTGTGTGTGTGCACGTGTGTGTGTGTGTTGCAGAGACAGGCCCGGAAGGCCCCAGCTCAGGCCTCAGTGGGCTTGGCTCTTTGAGCCGTTCAGGCTTTACTGAGGCTTTGTTTGAACACCTGCCTGCTGTCTGAAAGGTGCAAGGGATTATGGGAGGGAGGGAGGGAGGGAGGGAGCGCCTATTGCCCTCCGCTGATGGAGACACACAGTGCTGTTAACACCTTTGTTCCTCTCAGGGTTTGAATATTCACTGTACTCTGCAGTGGAATAATGTCGTCCAAAGGCTTTTCAGATGTACATTCAGGCGTTCTTTTTTCAGCAGATGGGTAATTCCTTTGGAAGGACACTTTCTAAAGCATTTTCAAATTTAAGGAATGTTGGAAAAGTTATCCACGACTGAAATTACTGCTTTTGCCTGAGGGGGGAAAAACTGTAAATCATTTAAACAAAAAAACGCAAGCAATAAAAACCTGTTTTTAAAATAATAATTTATACATAAACTTAAACCATCGTTTTGTATTTTATTTGCTAATAAAGTTCCGTGGAACATATATACACGCAGACACTAAATTCGTCCATAACAAGCTTGTTGATTTCAAGCAGAATGTTGAAGAATGCTCACTGATGTTTAATTTGTGCCTGTAAAATGTGTGTTGCCATGTTTGATATCAGAGAGTATGAGAACTCGCGATCAAAGCCCCTGCCAATTCCGCTCAATATTTCAAAACAATGGAGTGACCCAGCAGACTGCTAATGGCTGTTTAAACATCGCATCCGTTTACTGAAATGCAAAATGCTAGCCGACAAAGTAGGGCTCGTCACAGCCAGAACGAGCCTTTTCTAATTCTTTTGAAGTGCCGAGCGGATCTGAATTTCAAATGAAATGCAAAATGTGCACAATAATACCCCCACGGAATATTATATAAGAATATTACTGCCTGTCTTAATGAAGGAGCAGAATGCTGGACACTGATATTTGCTCTTTTATTGAGATAATGATCACCGTCTACATGGCCCAGGAGGTCCTAATACGAGTATCTCTCTCTTAGCAAGTACAAAATCACCTTTTAGCAAAATGACACTCCTTGTATATTTATTTTGTTCTCAGTTATATTATCTTAGCCATCTGAGCGTAGCTTGGAGATGTGCCTTTTTACATCTGGATGAATTTAATCTCCAGAATCAAAAGTGTTTCAAAGTTCCCCGTATTGTGTGGAGAGGTGATTTGAAAGCCGTTGCACTTCAGTTACTCATAAGAGGCAGCAGCTCAGCAGCAGTGTTCCGTTAGGCCCATTTTCTTCCGGAACTAACTAATTAAGTACTAAAATTTTTTTAGCTTTGTGTATATTGATGTTTTACAAGCTGCCTCTAGAGGGCGCATTTATTCAGCACATCTTTGGAACCTCAGCCTTTAGAGCAGGCATTGTGTAGGTTCAGATCCCTTTGGTAGTCATGTTTACTGGACAAGAACTGGACTTTTTGGCTAATTGGTTGAAGAGCCCCATGGATTAGGTATACATTTTCTGTCATTGGGGGCAGCGTGTGGCTCAGTGGGCTAAGCCTGTGTGCCTGTAATTATTGAATTGCAGGTTCAGACCCAGCCTCAGCGTGTATGCGGGTCCTTGAGCAAGGCCATTAACCCCCAGCTCCCTGGGCGTCGCTATAGGCAGCTGCCCTTCACAGGCAACTTACTCCACAAAGAGCAAGCTGAGGGAGGAGTAAAGACAATTTCCCCATGGGGATCAATAAAGTACCAATTATTATTATTATTTCTGCTTGCCCACAGGCCGACTTGAACTGTAATATCCAGGATGACACAGGGGCCTTCTATGGGGTGACCAGCCAATATGACAGCTCCGAAAACATGACAATCACCTGCTCCACAAAGGTGTGCTCATTTGGAAAGCAAGTAGTGGAAAAGGTGGAGGTGAGTAGCTGAATGAAGCGCACTCTGAGCACACACAGCTATTGCAGTGTTTACTAATCAGGCATGGAAATCTCTCCATGCATCAGTGCTGTGCTAACGTTGGTCTGCGGCTGTTATGGTTATATGCTTGGGAACCCTTTCTTAATTTTTTTTTTTTTTTTTTTTAATATTCTATACTCTATGCAAAGCTTTATAGAAAATTTCTATAACTTCTGTAACAGAAATTTGACTGAAAATGATATCGTTCTGTTTTGGAGAAATTACAGATTATTGCATGGTACATTATAAAGTACAAATGTATCGTTATAACATAGAAGTGAATGCTTTTGCTTTGCTGCACACCTCTCTCCAGACTGAGTACGCGCGGTTTGAGAATGGACGCTTCGTGTACAGAATAAGCCGGTCGCCCATGTGTGAATACATGATCAACTTCATCCACAAGCTGAAACACCTGCCAGAAAAGTACATGATGAATAGTGTTCTGGAGAACTTCACTATACTGCTGGTAAGCTAGCGCTGTGGTGGTCGTGGCCTAGTCACAGGTCAATGGCTTGATTGTCGTCATTAAGTAGCTATGTGGAGCTGTTATCAGTAAAGTGTAATGCACTCTAACTCAGGTCTCTCGCTGGGGTGAGTAGTGTAGCTGCTCCATTAGGGCTACAACACTGCTCTTCTGGGCACTTGAACCTATTCTGTAAAGGTTCCTACTGCCTTAGCCACTTTACTACCTACTACTTTGCATCTATATCTGCAGCAGGCCTGAGAATGGCCTGACTGTACAGAATTGGCACTGGTCCAAGCCCTTTTCCTATATCTGACAGCAGAGCTAATTCAGGTCCAGAGAGTAAATGTCCAGACCGGGATTTTGTTTCAACCAACAAGCTGAGTACTCTGTGACTGTGACTCTTTATGTTCAACTGGTTGGTTGAAATAAAATCCTGGTCTGCACATTTACTCTCTGGACCTGAATTACTCAACTCTGCTGTCAGACAGATGACTGGACATATGCAGTTTACAGATACATACCATGCATTGCTGTTATGATGTATGGGACCTGTTACTTACATTGCATCTGTGCCATTATACTGGAACAGGACCTCAAATGAGATGAAACTGGATCTGTAAGCAGGGGCAGATTTCTTGTTTCTTGCGCCGCATTCAGAAATTCACTTTGGTCCCTTGTCAAAAACAAAATAAATTGTTAGCGAGTAGATTCAGAAGATGGTTAGCAGACCATGATCCTGCAGCCTCTCCTAAATTAGGAATGCATTTATTTTTAAGTTAGTTTAGTGACTGGTTGTGGCCAACAGGGGGCAGCACACAAATGTGTGGCATAAAAGCGAACGGCGCGTAACGCAGATCCCTGTCCCCCTCTGCCGCAGGTGGTGACGAACCGAGACACGCAGGAGACACTGCTGTGCATGGCGTGCGTGTTCGAGGTGTCGAACAGCGAACACGGGGCTCAGCATCACATCTACCGGCTGGTGAAGGAATGAGAGCCCCACGGCCTTTACACAGTACCACCTTTCACTCACACAGACTGAGAAGCTGAGCAACAGCGGCAGTGCCTCTAAATTAAAATCAGACCCAGATTGCTTTTTCGGTCAGGTTTGGGTGAAGCCTATTATTATTACTATTATTATTATTATTATTATTATTATTATTATTATTACTATTATTATTTGACTTAATGTATATGTGTATGACTGCAGCTGTGAATTGCGGTACAGTTGTATTATGTTTTGATACAGAAGTTCAATTTAATGGATGACTAGTCAATGTTTGTAGGAAGATGTATATATGCCAGTGGCAGTGCGTAACGGAAGACAGAATTCTCTGTTGGATTGAATTTGGGCAACGGAATAATTTTCCTTTTGTTTTCATATTGTAATGTCAATTAAGGAAAAAAAAAATTAACAAAGAATAGTAGCTTTGTTTTCATGGGTTATGTAAACTACATTATATGTATTTCGAGTGTGTATTTGTGTGGTCGCTTGTGTGTTTGTATATATGTATATACACACACACACACATACATTTTCCAAAGAGAAGTATTTGAAATATATAATGTTTTTCGATAAGTACATTTACAAATGAAAGCTATTTAGGATGAAAGATTGTGAATACTTATCACAACAAGGACACTACACAACATTTGTAGCTTTCAGGGAGGTAAGAGACCCCAGAAAAGTAAAGTAAAATGCTCCACTTCACTGAGTCAGGTGTCATACATACAGAAGAGTGAATGCACTGTGATATGATCTATATATTTACGGCATAAACATGTCTGTCTCGGCCCAAGCCTGGACAACCCTTGCATTGCAATAAGAAACTCATTGAACTTACCCCTTTAAATTATCCTGTGCTGTGCAAATGTTTATCCCCCCCCCCCTCCCCCCACGTGAATGGGAAACAAAAAGAAGGTCTTTAAGAACATATAACGCGAGAGACAAGAGCGCTGCTTTGGAGTGGAACGTCACCCTGTCCTAAGCACTTGGGTTTTCTGGTAGGACATGCCTTACTGAGGTTAGCTGTTGTTTTTGCCTTTTAGAATATAGACAAAAGAAATGTATGTGTCAGGAGACAGGGGCATACATCTGTAGGAGTAGCAGGAACATGGGAAACCATGTGATTTTAGTGGCTGTCATATTTTGTGTAATTCCAGAACAAGCTATATGTTTGGCCACTGTTTTTTTTTCCCTTTTTTGTTATATAAGAAATCCTATCCAGTGTCAGTTGGTTGCTGCCTTTACATACTCAAATCCTACAAAATCTGTGGCCTATGTTATTAGTTTTCTACAACTCTGAGCCTTAAACGTGGTGGTTATGAATTCCAAAAGATGCCATTAAAGCTGTGAGCTCTTTCCTAAGCTGGAAGACTTTCTTGTTATCATAGCATGTGGGACTTTTTACAGTACAGAACTGCCAAAGTATAACTGTATACTGTGCCTTAGTGTATGTTGTAACACGACACGTCATTTCTGTCAGAGCACATCTTTTCATTTCTGAAACGAGATCAGTTTTTGTGAATAAGAAACATACTTTTCTTTTAAATATACATGCCAACCTTAACCATACTTTATCGAAAGTATCTAAGTAAAAATATATCTAAATTTTTTCAACATCTGATCATAAAATGACTTTCGTGGGATTTATTTTTCAGAGTAAAACAATATATACAATACTGATTTTTGCCTTTTCCTGCTCTAAAAGACCAAAAATGTATAGAGATTTCCTAGATCTCAGATAATTTCCTGCACTGTAGCATGAAGGTGCCTTTGGTTTGGAATCTCCAGCTTAGAAAAGACATAAAAAAAAACTTAAGAATCACTAATTGTAGCAAAACCAAAAAAGAGGAAAAAAGTATATGGAAAAAACGGATCACCACATTGCCTTTTTAGGTTTTGTAATAAATTAAGGAACATGTGTTTCAATGGAGATAGAAAGATTTATTACAGCAACAATTTGGTATACGTTAAAATGGAAAACATGTATGTATATTTCAGTGATGATGGCTCCTTTGAGCTGCATTCATAAGCAGGAAAACAATTTAGCAGAATTTTTTTAACCTGTGCTGCTTACATCATTTTCTGAATGATAACAAGTACAGTGATTATTGGTTTAATTAGTATTAACTGCCTTGGACCTCTTAATTGTCCCATAAAGATAAATGGAAAAAGTAGCGAACTCACAAGAATCACCGGTTTTGGGTTAAAACTGCACTTGATACATAACTTGATTGCATAGATACTGCTGTTAAGGGTTGTTACCCAACGTTGAACACTACAGATAAAGTTTTTATATTCTTATTTTTAAAAATAGACTAGCCAACCACATTTGGCCTGGATGAGTTCTGTGTTGCAGTGCTGAAATGGAGATCATCAGGGTTAGACACCGAGGTGAATGTTACTTGACTGTGAGAATACACACTAACTTACATGCAACTGACAGAATGGACATTGATTCCCGAGCTGCTAGTTAATCACTTCTGAAATAATGAATTTTGTTTTTCTAGGTGCCAGAATAAACCCCTGTCCTTATTTTTTTCCCTGTTCTTCTTCAGCTATACAAGTCTTTGGCTGGTATGTCAGTTCCTCAGTTTTAGAGATTTAGAGTAATATCCTCAGCGGTCTCACACAATGGCAATGGTTTTAGAGCAACCTAACTCAATAGAGGAAAACGAATCCAAACTATGTTCGCACAGTGTGGCGCCATGTGCCTGCAGTAGACTATGGAGTTTTGTATTATTTACAATCAAATAGACTTTGTTTAACCTCCTTTTTGGTGTATGACAGCTGTCTTGCCCTGTGTACTTTATGAATAACTTAATGAGGTAAACTCAGTTCCTGTTTTATTGTGCTACATGTATGCAACAGTTTTTTGTGATGACTTCATTATTCTCTGGACTAAAGTCAGTGGTTATACTGTTACTGCTGCACTGCTGGTACATTTGGCGAGTCGGTTCCATTTAGAAACCTCTCGAGATGCCTCTCCTTTAAGTGGACAGAGAATTTTATTACCTTTTACATAATGAATGTTTAGATGGCGTTTTATTAATATGGACACTACATGAGGACGTCTACAGGAATTTTGACGCAAACATATCAGCAGTTTAGCTCTTGTCATATTTGTATTTGTCTGTTTGTAGGTACTGGTACCTTTTGTTCGTCACCATTCTCAATGTTGGCTTTAAAGTGAACTTCTTAAGCTCAGATAGCATCATGAAAACTATTGGGTTTGTGTGCAGATTTTAAAGGTGCTTTGTATAAAGAAAAATCATGTATCCTGGCTTATCTGGGCACAAAATTGTGTGAAACCTTTACTATCCATAATGAGGGTAAGCGGAGGGGCAAGGAAAGTGAAAAGAAAATTGCTTAGTGTGTGTGTTCATTACTGCAAATGGTCTCGTCTTTGCTCGGTAACATTTTGATGCCTTCTTGATACAGTGGTAGATATTTTGTAGCTTTCTAGAAAATTTGTATGCAGATAATATCAAATGAAAATAAATGATAAAAGTGTGTCCTCTCGTGTTTGATTACATGTCAAGGCACCCGTCTGTGCGTTTGTTGTGTGTAAATGTGCTGCATTGTCAATTCATTTTTATAAATGAAACACCTTCCTAAATAAACGCACCCCAGTCACTGTTTACACAAATTATGGCCTTCAGCAAAGCAACGAAGATTTTCATACAGATGAGAATAGTACCAATCAGTATAATGAATTTAGTTAAAATTAAGTTTAGTTTTAAAAATTCAGGCCTTCTGCATTTATCGGGCAGGCCGGCGCTATTGTTAGTGAAACGTTAGATTTAAGGGCAAAAGCCTGCCAATTCAAACGTATGAAAAACGTAGTTTTACAACTGACTAATTAGTTTTAACTAACCTTATTACCCTACTTATTAAACTATAAAATAATAACACGAAAATATATACATCAGGAAGAAAGCGTAGGCATGGCGTGAAAGCATTTTAAAATCAAATTATACTCCCACGATAAACTGTCAATAACCGAGGCGCACTACGAGTCCAAGGGCGGTATGGCTGCCAACTACCTGGTTAGAGGTAATTACATTTCTAAAGCGGAAGCCTATTTAAGTAACTCTGAATAAAATGATTGTTAAGACAGGGCCCGTGTAATTAACTGTCTCTTCTAGGAGGCTATTAGTTTCAGACTGCGTGAATGCAACTAATAATCTTGAATATAAAATATGAAATCTGACTCGAGTAAAAGAACACGATTGCTATAGTAAGCACATCTTGTATACAGTAAAGTACAGAGGATACTATCACATGGCGACATGAGATATTTTCTTTGGTTTTCAGAAAACGCGACGGCCGACTCCACACATTTCGTTGAGGGCACATGAATAAGGTAAATATCGTTTATGTATGTGGTCATTTTACATGGCAAGAGCGATTAAGAATTCTGTCTTCAATGACTGACATTATGATACAATCCAGGTCCATGACCGCTAACGTTCAGTTCTTTGAATTTACTGTGGCCTATTTTGATTGCTTTTCGACTTCTTTTGGATTGGATCATACGGATGAATACGTATGCACGTCTAGCAGTTATGAGAGAACAGTGGAATTAAGTTAGAAAGCTTAATACTTTTAATTAATGGTCTTCGTTAAAATACCAATGGATTATTAATGAGGGACTTCTCAAAATCTAATGCGAACTCCACTTGAAGTTCTTTCAAATTTATCGTGTTTCACAGACCGACTTACATTTTACATAAGAGTTTAAGTATGTTAAGGAAAACTGAAAACGTGCAGTTGGATTATTGTATGAATTTCCGAATTAAAAATATACCACTATGATATTCTCTCATTCAGCTCAAGGGGGAGCCATAGTCAAATATATGACAACGGGATTTACGTAAAACGCGTTTTAAAAAAACCGTAACCTGTATCTTGGACCACTAATGATTCTAGTTATTTTCCTATACATTCATTATTATGTAAGTAAATCACTATATGCAGCTAACGACAAAATGTCCTAATTGAGAAATAAATATCCACACATAATGCTTGTATGTTTTTTAAAACACACCTGTTATGTTTTACTTTACAGTGGCTTTCACAATATCTGTAAAAGTATATATGAGTACATTTTGAAAATTAACTTTACACATCATATCCTAGGGGCTCTCACAGGCCCCTGCTTCAGCTTTCACGGATCATACGCAATATGATGTTTGGGTTTGGGTGGAACACGCTGCTACTTAAGGGCTGAAGGTGGAAAGTTCCCTGAGATGCTTCACCCTGGTTTCATATCAGCCTGTAATTTGGGGAAGAAACACTGTGTTGTGGGAGCGGAAAGCAGAGATGTAAGTCTGCGATGTAATGAAATCCAAGCTTAAAACAGCTCACAACAGTTTATCTTAATAGCATAGAATGTTCAGATTAATTATATCAGAGATGTCATTATTTCACTATAAAAGTAATGGCATTGTTTGGTCTAAGAGGCACCTGCATTGAGAGAGAGAGAGTAGAGGCATGTCAACATATTTGCTGGATTCCACTTTTTCCCCTCTGATTTTTTTTTCTGTCTTTTGGGGGGGGGGGGGGGGGGAAAGGAAAAGGGGAATTGTAATTTTTGAATAATTGTGCTGTTGGGTTGACACACACTGTGGGTCCAATGTCTACTTTTGGGTTTAC
>JABFEA020000010.1:15771849-15787972 GCA_019775915.2 Cyphomyrus plagiostoma | reverse complement strand
GCACTCTGTCTGCTGTAGGGATGACACTCTCTGTGTGCACTCTGTCTGCTGTAGGGATGACACTCTCTGTGCGCACTCTGTCTGCTGTAGGGATGACACTCTCTGTGTGCACTCTGTCTGCTGTAGGGATGACACTCTCTGTGCGCACTCTGTCTGCTGTAGGGATGACACTCTCTGTGTGCACTCTGTCTGCTGTAGGGATGACACTCTCTGTGCGCACTTTGTCTGCTGTAGGGATGACACCCCCCCTCCGCACACTCTGTCTGCTGTAGGGATGACACCCCTCCCCCCGCACACTCTGTCTGCTGTAGGGATGACACTCTCTGTGCGCACTGTGTTGTACAGCCCATAATCACCATACACTGCAAGTGAAAGATTTTATTAGCAATTTTATCAACAGCTTTGACTTCCTGAATACAAGATGTGTAAAAGAAGTGGAATAAAACATCACCCAAAGAAGGTCTGTTGGCTAGCTGTTATCTGTAAATGGATACACAAGATAGGAATACCTTACCAGGGTTGGACTTGCCAATCAAGAGCAGAAACATCGGAGAGTGCATCCTGTATCTGTGTTTGTATAATCTCATTCTCTCTGACTCTCCATGCTACTATTTATTGTGTTTCAGCATGTCCACAGGATTGTGGGTAATCCAGTGAATGAGATCCTTCATCCATTTTTTTTCCTCTGAGTTAGACTCTTAGTCTAGAGCATAGAGTCTGAGTTAATCAAACCCTTAAATAAGCGATTCAAACTCTGAAGCCTCTCCTTTCTTCCTGAAGCAGGCAAGCTTTGGCACGAAGAAACAAAGCCAAACTGAGGAAACTTAATTTGCCCTGGTGTCCATAAAGCACAGGAATGTTTCTCTGGCTCAACAATAACGGTCTTGCATTAACTGTGCAAAACCAAATCTGTTAGTTTGTGAGTTATTCTCTATGCACATAAATATTTCAATTAATTAATATCGTTGTGCATCTAGAAATTTAATTAGCTATATGTAACAAGTTTGTATAACAAGCTGTGGTGCAGTTGGCAAGCAAGTTACAATTTAAATAGAGATTTATTTAAATAGAGTGGCTCATTAAAGCTCATTTAGCTCACACTTCACCAATTGCACAGCCAGCTTTTAAGATGCCTGGGATGGACAGCCCAGCCCTTCAAGAAACAGTGAAGTCTTCATAAAATTCTTGAAAAGAATTGCCACTTTAAGTGTTTCGTGCCTCAGTGAGGAACTCATTTAATTTTCTAAAAAGATCTAAATCTTAAGACTTTTGGTGCAGTGAACTGTAATGTGTCACACATAAACCTACCATCCCTGTCAAAAAGTTGTAAAAATTAGTACTTTTGCTTGTCACTGTGGCTGTACCCTTGTATTTGGGCATTTTTAAGTACAGACATGGACACTGAGGAACATCCCAAAGGTACAAAGAGCATTAATGTACCATCGATTGTACAGAAATGTTCCTGAGAGTCCATTTCTGTACCTTAAAAAGTACAGTTACTTACAGCTAAGGGTACAATTGGCAGATCCTTGAGGGTACAGGCACATTAACAAGCAAAGGTACAATTTTTTTTTCTGAGAGTGTATATTTTGGATTTAATATATTCTCTTTGCATTTACATTTAATTTAATTATGAGGCACCCATGTTAATTGGACCAGCACGGCACCCTGAGTCAAAATGAGTTTTCTGTCGCGCAACCTTTCTCGTGCTAAAAAAATAATGGGTGGAGTCAGAGTCCTGTTTTACGTGAACTTAGTGTTAGACTTGTCATGTGATCACAGAAAGAAGGGAAGCCCGGGGCCCTGGGCCAGTGCGCGCGACTGTCTGCCAGTGCGGTGCTCCGCCACGTGAAGCTGTAGCGCGCAGTTCTGTGCGTCCTAACTTCGGGATCAGGTTTTCTTACCCGTACCGGTACACTGTTTCTTTTAGGTTACTTTCGCATGTAATTGTAATTAAGTATCGGATTTAGAAATGCGGAACCTATACACTTGACACTATTTATAGGATTCTTAAGTTTCATACCTTTTAAATTTACACTGGCAAGCAAGTGACATTTCAGACCTGAAGTACTCTATCGGACTCATTTTAGCAATATAGAAATGGATGTGGAGGAATGCAAAGTATCTGTGTGGGTTTGCCGAGAGGAGAAGCTGGTCTCCGGGTTGTCCAGGCGGACTACCTGCGCCGATGTTGTCAAAGTTCTTCTCGAAGATCAGAACTTACACCAAGGCACGACGATGCTGTCTGGGTCTGCGCAATCCTACTGTATTGTGGAAAAATGGAGAGGATTTGAAAGGATTCTGCCAAACAAGACGAAAATACTTCGCCTGTGGAACGCATGGGGAGAGGAGCAGGAAAACATAAGATTTGTCCTGGTTAAAAATGAGGCATCTTTACCCAACACAGGACCGCGAAGCGCCGAGGCGAGGGTCGTGCTGAGCAAGGAGAGCCCGCGCGTCTATAAGGGCACTGCACGAGCGACCATGACTCTGTCCCCAGAAAAACAGAGAAGAATAGTTAGAAAGGCTTTCAGAAAGCTAGATAAAATTAACAAGAAGAGAGCAGAAGCTCTATCTAAGGATACTTCTTCTGTTGAGAAGATGGAAACTTTAGTACATCTAGTAATATCCCAAGATCATACTATTCGCCAGCAGATTCAAAGGATTAGGGAGCTTGACAGAGAGATTGACATGTACGAAGCGAAAATTCACTTCGACAGGATGAAAAGACATGGGATCAATTATGTGCAGGACACGTACCTGGTGGACTCGAAACCTGAGGTAGATTCAGTTATTCAAAGCGACCAGCCGTGTCCCGCAGAGACCTTTTCCCAGTTTGAGGAGTATACCAGGAGATGCGAAGAAGTTCTCATGCTGCAGGAGAAACTGGCCGAGCAAGAATCACTGATGGACAGTATTACTGCTGAAATACAAGAGGAGCTGAACCAAAGCTGGATGAAACGACGGCAGAAGGAGCTGGCCGGCAGAGACCCAGAGAGCGGCTGGAAGGAGGCGGCCGCCACCGGGCTAACAGCGGACGCATCGGCGGAGACGGACATTTCACCATATAGTGAGTCGCTTTTGGAAGAGGAGAGGATTAAAACACAACTGGACACGAGCTTATATATTGGGCTACGTTTGAACACGGACCTGGAGGCTATTAGGGGCGACCTGAATCTGAGCCAGGAGTTATGGGATGCGAAAGATAAAGAACTGAGGAGTCTGTTCGAGAAGGTTAACGCTTTGGATACAGAGGAAGCAGCAAAAGAGTCGGAGGAGGAGAAAGAAAATACCAAGGTGGTGACTGAGAGTGTGATGCCGCCGTCCTTGGAGAGGGACTGCGAGTGGGTGGAACAGGCCAGGGGGCTCTCAAAGACCTGCGGCACTAACGACGAGGACTCGGACACGGGGCTCAGCTCCATGCACAGCCAAGACTCGGACAACGCAGCTGTTTGCGAGTCGCTTGTCTGATTGATTTTTAAAACTCGGCACGGTTGCCCCTTAAACTCAGGAAACCACACTGTTCGTAATAGTAAAATTCACCTTGTTCATGTAAAATACGTAATTTATTAATAAGATGACAAATTACATTCACACTATGGTTGTTAAACGTAAATTTGAAAATCTATCACTGTAAAGCTCAAATGAAAAACTAATTGATAAATATGATTCCAGAATCTAGTACGATAGAAATCTTAACATGATTCTAGTTACTAATGATTTGTCGCAATAAAGAATATGCTCTTGATTTCACCACTTTAAAGTGTTATTGAAAATAAACGTACTGAAGTTTCTTATGTGTCTAGAACATTCGGAGACCCGCAGACTTTCCACGTTTTTGCTCCCCTGCCAGATAGTCCTCACTAGCAAAAACGTGGACTGCTGCGGGTCCTCCAGGACCGGATTCGAAACACTGGTCTAGAACAAGAGAACGATAGCGAGTATCTGTATGTCGCAGCTGTGACTGCGCTTCCTTTCCACCCGGCTGCTGGATGGGATGGACCTGAAAAGGGACTGAATCGCGCAAGGACCTGAATTAACGCGTCTGTAAATTTTGCGACCCAGATCGATGGGTGTGAGATGCGTAATGATCCTTTATTATTATATGCGGAACAGAAGTGAAGTTTGAAATATCACGTCGTTCTGTGGTTTTCATTGTTTTTTGACTTTCCATTAAATCCAGTAATTAAGTACGTTTTTTCTAGCGTAATAGACCTTTGTTATTTTGGAAGAGCGTCTCCAAATAGTGCCGTTCCAGACCATTCATAATGGTGTGACTTAAATATTGAATATGAAAAAGAATGGTTTATATATATGTTATTAAAATATCAATATGCATTTTCCAAAAGTGTTTTATTAAAATATATTTATGGCAAATATTAAAAGTTTCTCCAGAATATTTAATCATATTGTGATTGTGATTGACTACCGTAGTCGCACTAAAATATATTTAAACCCCTTTAGGGGAGTTGGTTAACCATATATTGTGCACTAGTTAAAGCATTCATCCCGTATATAATCCCGTCTGTTCAGATTAAAGCAGCATCTACACTTTAACTGAGACAGAATATTCTGTGCATGAAAAATTCAATCTGGATTTTTCATATAACTGTATTTTATCATACATTCCAAGGCAAGCAAATCTATCAACACATAAACTGGGATTCTTTACTGATGAAATATGCAATTAATCTTGCCATATGCAGCCGTATGAATTGTTCCTATGTTTACATGGCTTCCTTAAATATGGCTGACCTTTTTTCTAATTCCTTTTGTTATATCCCACAAGGATATTTGGTAGAATATTTATGTTGATCCCTGTGATGTGAATTATATGACAATACCTCATATATAGTGTCAAAGGTCCCTGAATTGACAAAATATTTTGATAGCAAGGACTTTTGTTGAAAGTACATTTTTTTATCCAGTATAAGTCAGTCTTGCATGCACATTTTACCAGATGCATTAGTTGAGAATCTCTGGGTGAGTATTTTGCATATTAAAGGGTCCAACAGCTGGACTCTTCTGTAATTTTGGTTCCATCTATTCATAAACATCCATATTCCCGCTCTGCTGGAATGGCTGCATGTCCAGTGTCAAGAAATCAGAATAAAATAAAAGTCAGGGCATGGCACACAAAATTCAGCTGCATGTGCCGTTTGGCACCATTATTAAGTGTGAGGTTAAAAGAATTTTAGCTGCTGCTGGAAACAGGGCACGGAACTGCGCTTTATAATGCGACATGTGGGAGATGCAGGTGCCGCTGCAGCAGGGAGCCGGGAAATTGCACCTTATCAGAGGCTGGAACAAAGGAAAGGCTAAGCTGGAAAAGTTATATTTAATAGCGGGAAGGGAGACAGGTGGTGTTCCCCTGAAGACAACGTGTATCCTGGGATATGGGGAAGCTGACCCAGGTCGCCATAAGAACTCTCAGATGGGAATTTTCCACATGGGTGTGCGATGTGACTTGCTGGCATGATGATTGCACTGGGTAATGTCGTTTATTTCAGCTGTACTGCTCAGCTTAGCCGGGCTTGTCTGTAGGATTGGTGACATACTGACAGCAATGCAAATAAGGGACACCCGCAGTTTTCTGTTATTGTTGTATATTCTAATCTACCAACAATATTTATATACTTCATATATAGAAGTTGGGTATGTATACCCCCATGCATAATGGCAGTAAAAGAAACAATTCAGTCTTTGTTTTCTATTCTGTCCGCATGGTGTTTCCTTTACAGCTGAAGGTAGGTGAGATGGGGGTTGATGAAATTGCGTAAATGAAGATCATCGCCCACATAGGGATCTTTCAAATCCAGATACTGCAGCCAGAAAATCTGTAAATATGGCAGATATGGTGGACAGACAGCAGGTGTGTCCACAAGCGACACCCGAGGGAGGAGGAGAAGCGGCACCTGCTGACGGAGAAGGGAAACATCTGGCAGGAAGCGACTGTGGCCTCATGAAACAACCTCTGGATATTTTTCAGAAGTAATTTGCTGCAATTCAGAAGCATTTTCGATTCAGTTTAATTCAAACACACATTTGGCCAATTCCTTTATGTCATTTAGGGGTATGCACTACCATGCGTGCCACGTCTGGACACACAGTGAAAATCATTTGCTTTTCACCAAGATATTGACCCTAAACACACCTCATGGTTATATAGTAAATGTTATTTTGTGAAGAAGTAAAGAGATGGAGTGCTGTGACAGATGGCCAGGCCCCCACAATCCCCTGACCTAAATGTTGTAGAGCTCGTTTGGGATGAGCTGAATCGAAGAGTAACAGCAAGGTAGCCAGTATGTCCCCAGAATGTATGGACTGTTGGAGACGCACTGCGGGTGGCTACATCTGGAAGATGTTTGAGGGAATGATATGAGTCTGCAGTGCTGTCACTGAAGCAAAAAGGGGCTGTTCTGAGTCGAAATTTTTGAGCTACACTCTTGGTTTTTGTAGTATTTGATATGAATTACATCATTGCCTCAGTGCCTTTTTAGTATAAGGTGAATAACAGCTAAAATAGAGTCAAATGCATTAAAAACAGGTGTGTCCAGACTTCCGACTGGCACTTTATACTAATTTGTATTAAAAGTATGATTATCCCATTGAATGGTTAGGAGGAAGGTATTCATCCATCCATCCATCCATCCATCCATTTTCCAACCCGCTTATCCTACTGGGTCGCGGGGGGTCCGGAGCCTATCCTGGAGGCAACGGGCACGAGCCAGGGAACAACCCTGGACGGGGGGCCGGCCCATCACAGGGAAGGTATTCACTTCAACCTAATAGAATTACTCATTAATGTGTTTCAGGCATTTTTGTCTAATTAAATTTAAAGCCAAATATTTTAAAACTTACTACTAAAATATAAACTGTATATTTTCTTTTTACCCCAGTGTAATATTGTGATGAGACAAAACATTTTTAAGTGAATATACTATAAATTCAAACATCCTTAATTAATTTGGGGTGCAGATTTCGAAGGAATGTAGCTGTCATAACATCTGGAGCAGGGTCAGAAATGCAAATAACTTCTGAAAACGGATTATAACATTTAAAGTTTTTTTTGTCAAAGCACAAAATCATTTGCAGCTCTAGCCTTCGCGTTCTGTGATTTACCTGAAACAAGAGCAAAGTGAGAGCACAGAACAGCCCAGTGTGCTGGCATATTATTATAGCAAAACATCCAGAATGTTTATTTAACAATAAAATCAGGTCATTGGGAGCCAATATTACGAAATTCTGCAAAGTTCTGTGTCTCTCTCCACGACAGAAATATGGAAGATCTTCCCGGAGAATAGATATGCCACAGTGGTTACAGCAATGAATTACGTTGCTGTAATGTGAGAGTTAGTGTGGGAAAGTGAAACCTGAAAGCTTTTTATCTGGGCAGAACTTGCCACGTTTCGTCCCTGGCCTGATCTACCTTCCCAGATAGCTTGCTGTGAGAGCAGCTCTGGTTCTCTTTGTCGAGTTGATAAGAAAAGTTGAGTGTATTGCTGGTACACCCACCTGTGGGAGAATGCGAACTGGTGTGTAGCTGCTTCAGACATCGTGCGCCGTCATTCTGTTCTGTTTTGTTTTGATTCATTTTAATGTGAATTCCTCTCAGAAACGAGGGTGGCTCAACATGCAGTTTGATTCTCTGTGTATGTGGTTTGCATGCTCCCATATTTTTTCTATGGGTTTCCTCCAGAACATGTGGTCAGTTGCACTGATGTTTGAATTTCCCACGGTGTGTGTATATGTATGTATGTTTTTTTGCGTGTGTTTGTGTCCGTGTGCCCCGCCAATGACCAGCATCCTGTCTGGCGAGTCCTCCTGCCCTCTGCTTTCTGCAACTGATTCCAGGTTTGCTGTGACCCTATGCTAGATAAACAGATATGGAAGGCTGATTGTCAGATTTGCGGAGGGAAGCCAGGTAGAGACTCAGGAGGAATGGCGCTTCACATGCCTCCATCATGGGTGCTGGATCTGCAGTGCGGGGGGGGGGGGGGGCAGCCAGTGGAATAAAGCCCCACATCTGTGCTGGCTTTCGGCTCCTGTGTACAATAGTCCAGCTTCATCCCTTGTTATAATGATAACGTGTCCTGATCATTCCATTATGTGCATTTAACCAGCCCATTATGAATAAAGCAGGCACTGCTAAATATTAACACCAGATGCTCTCGCTATTAATATTTAATTAAGGGCCTGTGAAATGGGAGCCATTATTTCAATACACCAAGTAAAATCAGGACAGGCGTCACAGAGATTCATATTTCTCTTAAAATGCTGCATTATATAAATAATTTTTGTGGGTATAATAAATGGCTTTTTATGATACGTTGCACGTTCTGTTAATTTGTAATGCAGCCCTTATGGATTATACCGATATCCGTTGGAATGCTTGCAGGATAAATATGCGCTAATTGCAAGGTATTTTTTCCATTGACTGAGCCGCTATCAAAAGTCAAATGTTTGAAAGTTCAGTCGTCGGTCAATAACTCCAGTGAGGCACGGAACGCTCTGTACCTCGAAGATTAATTTCTATGGACAAAATGGCACGATGGAATGCCGGAATGGAACTTCAGCCAAATTAAAAACTATTTCCATAAGGTAATAATTATGGAAACACCTGGCTGCCATATCATGATATCGTGAAATCCAAACATTCACCGCTACTGCCATGAAAATCAAATCTGTTAACTTGAATTATCTTAAGAATGTTCAGTGCTGAGAAGTTTATTAATTCCTTGATCTCCTTCCGGCACCAAACACGTAATCAAAGGCAGTGTTTATTTTTCAGATGTATTATTCAGACTTAAGTGGCACATGCTGGGATTTAAAAAGAGAATATAATATTGCAAAGTTTAGAGAAAATTCATCTCAAAGATCGCTATAACAAATTTAGTATTTCAGGTTATTAAAGACGAAATGCAAATTGTAATTAGCTTCAGCCAATTCATCACTTATATACACCTACTGATGCATGTTATAAATTTAGTGAAGGGGAGTATTTTCAAATCAGTTTAAGCAAACCTGCTCCGTATTCAAATTCATTGTTCTTTTGGCCAGAAGACCGCTGCAGGAATAGCTCAGTGCTGTAAAACCAAAGCATTACCTCACTCACACACACTGGTGTTCATTACGTCAGGGGCATCTAAACCCGAGCAAAGTCGGGATGGTATAGATTATACTGTTTTCTTTTGAGTGATTATTAAACTTTAAAAGTTTAGATTAGCTTGGTGAGTGATAAAGAGTTTGGAACGAACGTTGCCTGTGACCCTTATGTGTTCTTCAGAATCGCAGCATTGAATCATGAAGGTTTACACTGGAGACCAAGTAGCGTAGTATGACTTTTCCATTTGGGAAACTGTGGCTATCATATGTATGTTGACATGATTAATTATTATGCAGTAGAGGCAATATTGTGTATATAAACCTTAGTGCCCCCCCCCCACTCTAAGTACTATAAAAACCCTCCCCTTGTCACTTACTGTTTGTATGTCGCACCGTTGTCCTGGGGGAGTGTTATTCTGTGCTGCTGTATGCTTCTGTATAAATGGTATATAGACAGTAACATCCACTTCACATGTGATTGTGTCATTGCTGATTGGTTGGTGCTGTAGCTTCACCCCTCCAGGGCTGGACGTCCAGAGCCCGCAGCCTGCTCTGTCTGTGTGGAGTTTGCTGCTTCCCCATCTTTGTGTGGGTTTCCACTTGCACTTAGGCATCTTGGATCTTGTGTCTGATTACATGCATGTGCGCTTGCCTCTGATGCACTGATCCAGGGTGTGTGTGTGTGCGCGCGCGCGCGCGTGTGTGTGCTCGTGTGTGTGTGCGCGCGTGTGTGCATGTGTGTGCGCATGTGTGTGTGTGCGCGCGTGTATGTGTGTACACATGTGTGTGTGTGCGTGTATGTGTGTACACATGTGTGTGTGTGTGCGCGCGTGTGTGTGTGCACATGTGTTTTTGTAATTATTACATTGGGGGACCAGATTTCCCCACAATGCGATAAAAACCTGTAACATTTTACCATGGGGGAACATTTTTCTAGTCCCAATAATATAAACAACATTTAATTTATGCCAATGTTAATATTGCTGCTATAAGTTTTATTTTTATTGGTTATTTTATTATTTTATTTTATTTACTTTATTGTTCTTATAGTTCTATCTAAATCTCTCCTATCATCTTTACATAACTTTCCTAAATCGTTTATTTTCATCAGGAGTTTGTTTTTGTAATGTAAGAGAATTTCCCCACGGTGATTAATAAAGTAATTCTGATTCTGAAACCTCAATTTCATAAAAAGAAATCCATGACTGCAATCAAAACACAAGAATAACCAGATGTCATATTTTGTTTTGTTACTTATGGTTAAGGTTAGGGCTGGGTAGGGGTTAAGGTTGTCAAAGTTAACGTTTTGGTTGGGTTTTGCCCATAGAAATGAATGTAGAGTCCCCATAAACGTATGAATGCATGGCTGTTTGCATGCATGCGTGTGTGTGTGTGTGTGTGTGTGTATATGTTTTCCCACTACCTTGTACCCTATGCTTCCTGAGATAGGCTGCAAGCTCACTCTGTCACTGTACCCGACAAATGGTTATGGAAGAGGTATCAATGGACATTAAAAAAACAACATAAGAACTGTTAAACTGTCAAACAATCTGCATTATAATCACTGGCGCCTCAGCTGTCTCCTATTCATCAAATGCTTTGACATTTCTACCATTTCTCACTGTACTAGAAAATGCTCTACATACCCGGTGCCCCTTGGTTTATGTCCCGTAGTAGAATTCACCAACTGTTCAAACTCGTAATTTTACTGTTTTACTACGTGGCTACTTGCCTGACGTCACATGATCCAGGAACATAGTCCTACACAGCGTCCAACTATGGAAGCAGGTCTATGGTAGGAAAGATTGCAGCTCATGACAAACACCCACCACCAATCACCATGATGGAAATAAAGCATCACATGCTGTGCTGGCGTTAGGGAAACAGCAAAGCCCAGCACAACCTTGGGAGAAACACACTCGCACATCTGGCAGGGCTTTGGGGATCAATAACTAAAAATAAAGGTGTGAGTGTGACTTTTATTTTTCTTCAGATGTGCCGGATGCTCACTTTTTTTACAGGCCCGTGACCCATGGCTCATAAATCTCAGGAAGCAGATGCCGCCCTTCCCTTTTCCTGCCGGCCGAAAGCCGGGTTCGAGTGAGAGATTTGGGCCTGAAAATAAAGAGCGGAACAGAGCAGTGACCTTTAGGCAGCCTCCTTAGTTCATGCATGAAGTACTTCGGTACCTTGCTCTCTTGAGTGACATCACTGTCATCCCTAGTCCTTCCAGAGGCACTGAAATCTGTGAATAGCATATACTGGTTTAAAAGCATATATCCTTCTATTTAGGGTGCTTCACACCATGTATATAAACCCATGTGTTATGTATATAAACTCTTATGGTTGTATATAAACCTTTGTGTCCAGCCTCCTGTTTCATATTGCCCTGTTTTGTACTCCCAGTGTTATACAAACCCTGCCCTTATCATTTGCTGTTTATATGCTGCACTGTTGTCCTGGGGGAGTTGCTAATCTGTGCCACTCTATACCTCTATATAGACTGTATGACTATAAAGCCCACTTGACTTGACATGACCTGACTTCACTGACCACTTAGTGTTGGATCTGGTTCTGTGGATTTTAAGCTCTTTGTGGCTGGATAGTAAAATTGTACTTATTAGAAGATGGGTAATAGGTGACCTTTTGTTATATGTAATGTTATATGTAATGCTGTACCCTTATATAAGCACAAGTTATGCTATTTTGGAATCTTGCTTTCATTCTCTGAACTGCACCCCACAATGAGCTTATTGCTCAGTATGTAAGCGCTTTAACACCATGACTGAGTGGTTCCAAGCGTGGAATGTTACAAATCCATAAAGTGGTGTGATCTTATTGTTGGGGGGAGTGGGAGGCTCCCAGTACACCGCTGGGTTTGGAGATGCGTGTGGGAGTGTGACCAGGCCCGCCCCGTTTCTGCATGGCGCCTTTGATCCTGAGACACGCGGCCACTCATTACAAGGTCAGAGGGATTTGAAGTCCGCATTCCAGCACACGTCGGCCCCCACACTATTGGGTCATTAAGAGGCAGACCTGCAGTGCCACTGGGCGCTGAAGCAGCCGGCTCGCTGACAGCCCCCGAATGTCTGCTTCGATCGACCGGCGGTGACTGTAGCGCTCGTTAATCAGGTTAATCATACAAATTGGGTTAATAACATGACTTGTGGCTGGGTTGACGGGCAGGACCGGTTTTGTACGTTAGTGACAGCCTGACATTGTGACCAATCAAAAAGCACAGAAATAAGAAACCATGAGGACTATGCAAATGAACCAGCATATTTTATTGTCAGTAAATTTTATGTAAGTCTTCAGTCTTGGCTGGCCTTGAAATGCTTAATCTTTGTTAGTTGAAACCAGCCTTTCTTTTAATCGCACTCCTAATTGTCACTATCACCTTACACATCATCCTGCGGAACCACCTTAATTTCCACTGCTAAAATGCCTTCTGTTAAACATATATGCCTCAGAATTACACTGGAATCCAGTTGCAGGTATGTGCAGTGGCAGCACAGTGGGAGCACTGTTGCCACACACCTCCAGGGTTGGGGTGCCTTTGCTGCGTGCATGCAGGGTCTGCATGGCCTGGCAGCGTCGCAGCGTCTTACTCCCTCACGCCAAAGTTATGCATTTAGTTTAACTGGCGCCTCAAAATTGCCTATGAACAAAAGCCGGTTCAGAAACAGGCTTAGACTTTATAAGATCCTTTCTTCCCCGTCACGCAACAAAACATAAATCACTCTGAAATTAAATCTTTTTTCTGCTATTAAGGGGAGAGGCGTGAGGATACTGCTAATAATTCATTAAAAGGTGAGGAAATTCAAATTTACTTTTAATAAGTCATTATACGTTTTAGTTTAGGAATAATACTGTTCAATATACTGGAAGACCAGTTATGCAGTGAGGCCGCAGTTAAAATGCAGTGGTCCATAGCATTTTTGAGTTCGGCTCCTACTGCTGGGAAGTTGACCCCAGCCAGAAGATCCTGGGCTACAACTTCGCCTCGTTTTATTGATGTCGCCAGCAAGGCTCATGTTCTTAGGCACCTAGACACACCTTAGTGTTCACTCCTCTTTCTGCTCTGCTGTTTGCTCTTGTGCTGAATGCTAGCTAAAAGCATTAAACATCAGCTGGCCAAAAACTCGACAGGTCTCACATCAAGACAGGCATGTAAATTCAATGACTTGGGGGGAAGGATATAAATCAAAGTCCCCTCATCACCCACACCCCTTTAACTAATATTGAACACGTAGAGCCGCAGATAGGAAGCATCACAGCTTTCAGAGTGTATTGAACCTTCGGGGAGGGATTTTTCCCTGAAGTTTCCCTGTGATACTAATATGTAGTCGCTTTGGACCTAAAACCGTGCTAAGTTGCTTAGGAGAAAAGAAAACAATTGGAGACCAGCCTGTCCTGTTTTGTCTTGTCATTCCTGTTATATATAAATGAAATGTTTTGTTACTTTAGTGAAGTCTGGTTTTCAAAAATATCTATGACATGGAAAGAATGACCTAACTACACATCCAGTTCGTGAGTAGTTATCAAATTATGATTGCACAAAACCAGGTATAATATTACATACTGTCTAAAATAGCTGCCCAAAATATGTTCAGGGCATTATGAATATCTCTGAATTGTTTTCAGGTTGTGATTCTTTCTGCTTTAATTTACAAAGAATTAAGCTTGGGGCAGCCATAGAGAAACTGAGAACGCTACTGCTTCTATGTGATCTGAGCGAAGATCATGATACCATTATGTTCCCTTAAAGAGAATAAGCGCGGAAACTCTGTGGCTCATATTCTCTTCCTTAAAGTAATTGTGGCCTGTGGTAGGAATCCACACCTAATATTGCTCATTCCATGTCTCTAAATAACAGAACATGCAATCTCGAATTGTTATCTTGTCAGGTTGATGGCACCTCACATTTTACAGCAAGTCTGGAATACCTGTGGTTGGTTACGATACTGAGATAAGAATAATATCGATGCTGTGCATCATACAAAGTTAACCTTGGGGTGAAATTCAGGGTAAAATGAACCCTTGTGTAGATTAATCCTGCTGGTTTTGGTCAATGCACGTTTGCCGAAAACCGATCAATTAATTCTCTTAAGATAACTCATTGGAACTTGAATATATTTCTACCTTCTGTCTCTAAAAAACATGAATTTAAATTAATGCAGAAGTTCATCCAGGTTCCTGTATTGCTCTAAATAGGTATGTTGGATGGAAAATGTATGGATGGATAGACACCAGTAATATTTATTCAGCACAGTAACACAAGCAACCAACATTTCACCTAGAAACCATTAATCATTCATGCTAGTGCAGCAGGTAGTGTAGTTTGTAGCAGGCTGTTCCCTGGCATTCACACCTGAGGAGGGTCCCTGTGGGCCCTAGCGCCGCAGTTTGTTAGCTTTCTCTCCACCTATTGGACTAGCTGCTCCAATAAATTTGTCCGCCTGCTCTGCCCTCCTATTAATCGTTGCAGTCTCCAGCCTCTCCAGTGGCGTCCGGGTCACAGTAAGGTCCAGACCACCGCTCAGTCACAGGTTCCTTCCAGAAAAGCCAAGACTCTCTCTCCCTCTAGAATTACTGTTACTGTATGTGCTGCTGGCTGGCTGCCTTTGGGCCTGTGGGCGGAGCTGAATGAACCACGCCCTCCTCGGAGCGTGTAACTCCACTCGATGAAGCCTGTGGAGTAGAGAGACGAGAGCGGCTAACAGCATATGGCGGTGCGCTAGTCTCCGCCTCCAGAGTTTGTGTGGAGTTCATGGGATTAGGCCTAATTGCTGTTACAGTCAACATAAAATGGGGGAAAAACAAAAATGGTAGCTGCTCAACTCTTACATAGGCTTTATCGTACCCTTGGCTTTTAAGAAGCATACCCTGACTGGGTGTTTTGCAGGATGCCCACTGCAACGGCTTATCTTATTTTCCGTGTGCAGCTAAGTAACACCTTACTCATGTTTCCTACAGGCTACTAAGAGCTTGAAAATATTTAGTTATTTTAAACCAGAGTGAGTCATGGAATTGACAGATTACTGGTTTTGTTATTTGTCGGTCTCACAGCACCTGACCCTTATATATGCGTATATTTATTTAAGAATTCAGGTTACACTTGTTTTGTTTCCTAGATAGTTGGGCTGGAACCTGTTAGCATTTGGTTCTTCAACCACTAATCTGGTTTATTTGAATTTTCAAGTGCGGTGACTCAGTCGG
Organism: Cyphomyrus plagiostoma; assembly: GCA_019775915.2. Classification (NCBI taxonomy): domain Eukaryota; kingdom Metazoa; phylum Chordata; class Actinopteri; order Osteoglossiformes; family Mormyridae; genus Cyphomyrus; species Cyphomyrus plagiostoma. Next base: position 15,772,648 of record JABFEA020000010.1, on the reverse strand, counting down.
TCCAGGTTTTTGCTCCTTCCCAGCTCCCCAGCAGGAGCAAGAACGTGGACAGTCTGTGGGTCCCTGAGGACCAGATTGGAAAGCACTGCTCTATATCTTCACGTACCCTGTCTTCCTTCTGCAATCCAAAACCATCTATTTAGGTGAAACAGTGCCTCTGAATTGCCAATTGTGTGTGTTTGTGTGAGTCTGTGCTGGGATGTCATCAGCCTTTCCTTAGGAAATCAGTGCGGCTCACCTAATCTAATGTTTATTTAAATTCCTCCATTTGCTTTCGAAGCGAAAAAAAAAAACCCCCACGCGTTACCCCAATATTCACGCTGACCTGCATCTTAGGCCTTGAACAGTAGGCAGCTGTGTTATACCTGAAATTCTTAGGTATTTTACTGACACTAAATGATCTGTGGCTGTTGGTGGCTCTTACTTCCTATACTGTAGCTCCAGTGCTGCTGCAGTCCTGCGGATCTTCTGTTATTCAGTAGGTAGAATGTATGCTGATGTTTACATTCCATGTTGGAAAAAATATGTTCTGATTCAATGAAAGCAGTGGGAAAAGCTAGCATTGGAAGGGCACTTTCTCACCTCCCTTGTCTGTTCATCTACTAATTATTGAGCATTGTATATCAGGGGTACTCAACAGTAAGGGGACCCTCCTTTTGCTTGGCAAATTTTATCATTGGGGTCCCCCCACATTCTCCTGTAATTTTACCTTCAGGACCCCCCAGCCCTCCCTGGCCGGAGGGCCTTGGATGTTAGCTGTGTCACTGAATGGGAGTTGGGGGGGGGGGGGGGGGGGGGG
>JABFEA020000010.1:15758859-15771749 GCA_019775915.2 Cyphomyrus plagiostoma | reverse complement strand
CTGCTCCCCCCCTCCCGCCCTGGCGGGTGGGCCTGGGATTTTTTCTTGGTCACTTATTGTAATTTGCCCCCCCCCCCCCCACAGGAATAAATGCTGTAATATAAAAACACTATATTACACCTAAATAGCTGAAGAGATTAATCCTAATTGAACTTAAATGCACCTTGGCAGTTGAAACTTTGAAATTTGTCAGTGATATATGAACTTAATATAAAACAAAAGAGAGTCTTGACTGCAAGTCTTCACAGCCCTTGAGGTTACAGCGACGTCATTTTGGGTAAGTGTGTTCTTACCCGGAATACTTAACATATCCCTCTGTGGAGAACAGCTCAGGCTTGCATGAGTTAGCTGGGGATAATCTTTAGGCTATAGTCTACATCTTCCCACAACTTCTCTAATGGATTCATGTCTGGGCTTTGACTGTGTCCTCAGACACTCAGACAGACACTTTCTTCTCACTGGGCCAATCTGTTGTTGCTTCTGCTTTGTGCTCGGAGTCATTGTTCTGTTGAAATGTGAACCTTCTCCCCAGACCCAGATCTTTAGCACACTGGATTTTCTCCAAGATCTGGCTTTACTCTGCATAAAAGGCACCTTTCCCTCAGTCCTCACGAGCCTCCCTGATCTTCATGTCAGATGGCTTTTCCCTTTCCTCTCCTCCTGCTACCCTCCAGTGAAGGCCATGTTTGTTGCATAATTTTGATGTCTGTTGATTTTAAATTATAATCATTACAGCCCCCACTGCCTGTTGTTTCCTTAACCTAGAGCAACTGACCCCGGATAGTTCCAAGAGAGAACCTTATCATGGCCACCCCCGAAATTTCTAAACTGGATTATTCACTCCGGTCTTTTCAAATCTGTTTAACTACTGTGATTTAAGACGCTTTATCACATTGTTGTGTCTGAGCTAATTTTCCTTTATTTGACTCGCAAACATGCGATTAAGATAAGAAGAATGTATATTTTCAGTTTGATTTTATAAACAAATATATATTAATGTACAAGGGCATGGAGGCTTTTATAAAATGTCTTCTAGAGTATTCACATTCACACTATTCACTTGTGCTGTTTCAGTAGTTTATCAAGAGATGTGCTTATTTAACATTACAAAGACCAAAGAAATGCTTTTGATTGGTTTTACAGAAACTTGTGTAATAATGTCTTCATGTCATTCATCATTATTGAAAAGACAGCCACAGTTTGCCCTGGGCTTTACGTCGTATTTGTTGTATTGTGTGAACTGTCGAGAATAGCAGGTGCGTAAATGCAGGTTGACATGGTGTGAATGTGCAACATGGGTCATGACTCCCACCAAACCAGAAAAACCAACATGGAGATTGTTATGCTGTGACAGATGAGTGTTCTGGACGTGTCAATAGCATTAGTGCAAATATGGTGTGCAAATATGGGTTTTGTGCAGTGATTCTGGGAGATGGTTGACTTGGTGTAATCGTGGGCCATCGCATGTTGCTGACTAGGCCCCCAAGCCATAAAGTTTGCTGAGAATGAAGACAGACATTCTCACCAACGATTCTACTGATTAGAATTGCTCAGTTCTCTGTCTCCTTATTACTTATTAGTTATTACCAGAGCCGGATCAAGGCATTGGCAGAATAGGTAGTTGCCTAGGGCCCGCAAATTACCTGCGTTGTGGAGGAAGTGAATTGAGCATAAATTTTTTTGGTATGGGGGCCTGCCAAGAAAAGCTTTGCCTAGGGCCCCTAAAAAGGTAGAGCCAGCCCTGCTTATTGCCAGCATAATCATTTTTACAGAGGTGTGTGGTTCAATATTTTAGGATGCTATTATCAGAAGGTCTGCAGTCTCCTGTGGCTGGCAGAGTGATGCCACCGTTGGGCCCTTGAGCAAGTCCTCCAGTCCTGCCATCCTGGAAATAAATCCTTGGTACATGTCCCTTTCAAGCACCATCAGTCCTTAATAAAGTCATGAATACAAGTGAAGGCTTTGGAGACTGCACCATGTGTGAAATGGCAGCTGGGACTATTGTGACCACTTGCTATAAAGAAGATTACCCAGACAACCTTAGCCACGCAGAATTAGCTCCATGTCTGTGAGGGGACCCGGCCCAGGGCATAGAAATCGAGGCAGCACGTGCAACTGGCATAATCGGATCCTGAAACGCCCTCATGCTGCTGGTGGGAAGTCAGTACTACTGGCCATGAGTGAATGATCCCATCGTTCCCATTATATTTCACCTGGTCACTGCTCGGGCAGCTGGTGATATAGGCCCCGATTACTCTGCCTTTGGCTGCTCTTGATCCAGACCAAATCAGACCCACATATCTTTGTGTGAAAAGGGAAGAGAAAGAAAAGATTATCATAGCATCTGAACATAAATGAGATGAAATGCAGGGGCCAGGTACATATCAACGGCAATGAGACCTTTCAGGCTTCAGATAGTTGGCTTGTGCAGGACCAGAAAGAGGATGTGCTTCTGCCACTATATTCTAAAGCAGCCGTTTGCTGCTGTGCAACAAGACCAGCTAATGAGCTGGTGGAGTGTATGGACTGGTAATACTGAGTGCTTAAGTCAGTGGCTACAGTTCAATAGAAAATTATGGGTGGAAATTGTGATTTCATACAGCAGCAGGGGGTCTCTTTCTAGAGAAGGTAATAAAAGCGGTCATTAAACAGCAGGGCGTATTGGGATATTTCTTCCTGTGTCGGGAGTAAATCTTTCAATATAAGCTGGAAGTGTTTAGGTTTAAGGCCAAATGCTACTATTACTGCATAAGTCAGCCTTGTCTGAGAAACGGGGACGCCGGGATCAGTGAGATTGCCATTGGTGCTCAAGCAGAGAAACGTAGCATAGTGAACATCAAGAATTATCCTTTGCTGAAGACGAAGCATTAGAGCGCAGAAGTGACTAGCTTAGTGCAGAAATGCCTGAAGGCTTTGCCTTGTAACGCTCGGGGATTAATCAACAGCCTTGTACTTAGACTAAATAACTCTACTCTGTTTATACTTAGAGATGTTACACTACTGTGAGGTAGGCAAATGAAGACAGCTAATACTAGACTATGGTTTTAATCTTTCATGCTTCTGTATGGTTTGCTTTGCCTGGATAATTGCTCATGCCTTCAGGTTACAGTCACAAAAATGTCACGAGATCAGGCTTTATGTTATCTGACGTTGAATAGTAAGGGAATAGGATCATCACAGCCTACCAAGAGTGGCTTTCATACCCTTAAACTTATTGTTAGTAGGGTTCTAACAAAAAAGAGTGTATACATATACAGTGAATGGTAAAGTTATGCGGAAGAAAAACATTTATCTCCGAACGACCCTCCTATATCTTTGCTCAAGACAGAAAAATATCGAAGTCCATAACTCAGGGTTGCTAAAGTAAAATCTTTATTAGCGAGATGATGCAAATTAGAGTGACAGAGTGTTCCGCATAACCCCCCGAAAGAAAAGTGCCCCCCCCCATATATGATCACCATATGACATTCTTGGACTTACCCTCTTCTCATGACCTCCTGTCTTGCTTACTAAGTGCATACATAATGATTACATGATTGATTGATTACCTATTACCTATATGTGATAGCTTTAGAACAAAATGCTGACCAGTACAGCAAAAGAACATGAAATAATAATTCTGAGCAAACTGCCATCCATGATGAGCAAAGACCGTGATTCAGAATTTAAGTCTGCAAATGCAGTGAATGATTCTTTACAAAGGCCTCAGAATAGGGGCATTTCCCACTTGTAAATCTCTCATGCATTTTTTTTTGTATCTCCTCTGCATGATGACTAAACTGAAGTCCCCTAAACAAGCACAGACTTAGACTAAATGAACCTCGAGGAGCCAAAACAGTCTGCAGGAGCAGAGCTGATCGGGACACCGTGCCCCAGACCGAAGGGCACGTCTGCATCTCCCCACCACCTTCCCCTCTCATTTCCATCACGCTCCTCTCGAGTTCCTCCTTTAAGTCATTTTTGTCTCCCTTCCCTTCCTGTGAATGGTCTGCCAAATACACACGAAAACTTGATCTTTCTTTTATTATCATTCAGAGAGCCTATCCCTACAGAAACGCTTGGTGAATGTGTTCAAACAGAAGGAATGGCTGTGAAGATATAATTGGCTGTAAACTCTGATGTAGGAGAGTATCGTCATAAATCAGATACGTTTCTGTTCCTCTATGTCCTGTAAGGGCCGGGTCCTCAAATTTCACAGTGTCTTTTACAAACGGGAGGGCGTGATGGTCAGTGCCATGGTGAATTATTTGCCTTCTCATGTTATTCTGACACCCTGACCTAGAAGCAGTTTGTGGATGGATGGAAGTACTATGGAAATATCAGAGCTCCTAAAAAGATACTTCTCCAGTACCCTGTTTCCATGAAAGTCATTGGTAGGAAACATCAGGTTTAAATTCCTAGATTTGCAATACTGTTTTACTGTAGCTATCTAGGTTAAGTACTGTACTCCGGAGGAGTAGAGCAGGACTCCTGAGACTTGGTTTGGCGGTCTAATGGATACTCCAGATGCTGTATGTTACTAGCTATAAACAAAACATGCGTGGTGTAATTAAACATATTAGTCTGCATTATAAATTAGTGCTGTGCCTTGTTGTAAGTATAGACAGGGTAGGAAGTTATTAATTAAAGAAGACATCTTCTGTCAGGTTGTAATTTTAAGGCAGATATCGGTGGCCAGAGACGTCTTTGTCTGTTTTCATTTTGTGTGCATTTCTGATAACAACCACCGGTTTTGTTTTGCACTGTTTGTACCGCCGATGCTGATATTCGTTTGTGCTCATGGCACAGGCAAGGGAAACATCTATGTCAGTCATGTCCATGATGTCATGTGACAGGGTGCTTTTGTGACAGGGTGGTCCCAGGCTTTCCTCCTATGGGAGGGGCGCAGAAAGCGAAAGCCTCCCTCCATCAGGTGCCCTATATCATATGACACGCCTCCCACCAATCAGACAAAAGCTGTCACTCAGGGTAGCGCGAGAATTTACCGCGTGGCAATATGTTTCGCAGCTGTTCCTGGCCACGCCAACATGTGGGCTTGAGTTACGTCCCTCTGACGGGTCCCCAACCCCCCCTGGGCTGCCAGCCAGCTCCTGGCGTTGGAGAGCCCTCCTGCTCCACCCATCCTCCCAGGATGTTTTAGGTTCAGCACCTCACCCCCTCAACTCAGTCCCTTTCACACACAAATGCACACACACACACAAAACCTTCAAACCCACACAAAAAGAGAGTGTGGGGCCTTTGTCCGGACGTCTTTCGAGGAGCGTGAAGGTGGAGGGGCGGAGGTCGCTCCTGATATACTGCTGCGTGCCTTAAGCTCCCTTTGTGCCCTTTGTGGAGGTAACAGTCATGTAATAGGCAGACAATGGCAGTGTGGTGGCTGGGGTGCCCCCCCCCCCCCCCCTCCATTCTGCCTCTTCGGGAAGGTGGCGCTGTGACTGGGGGGCAGTGCTGTTACTCTCTGACTTTTGTGTTTCTAGGAATTTGGGATCCCGGCTCTCGAGGCTGTCACTCTGGGAGTCGGGCCGAGGAACCGCAGTGCAGTGGAACTGGGACGTCATGCAGCTTTTGCTGCAGGTTTCCAGATCGTTCTCCAGACAAACGATGTAAATATCTGGCAAGAATCGAAAAATGACAATGGCTTTTGAGCTAAATTATTTAACAAAAGCACCATATGGAGAATTTTACTTCATGGAAAATTCCTGTAATTGTGTTCATGCATATACTTGCTTTGTCTACTTTGCAAAGTCAGTATAGATAGATGCATTTAATAATTTTATTAAGTGGAAATTAAAGGATCTCTATAAGATCCTGTTACAAGATTTTTATGAAACAGATTCATTAAATTGGTCTCTATGCAATTTGTAGAACTTTTTGATCTGTAGTAATTGTTGATCTGAATAAATGAATTTTAAAAAAAGAATGGCTAAATGTGTGAAGTAATGGTGTGTGTGTGTGTGTGTGTGTGTGGGCACGACTGTGTGTGTGTATGTGTGTGTGTGTGTGTCTGTATGCGTGTGTATATGTGTGTGTGTGACTGTATGTGTGTGTACAAGTGCAGGCAATAGATACATAAAGATATTTGACAGCACTAGGCAGGAAGGGCCCTTTTTATGCAGGAACCATAATTTTCCAGGGTTTGCCTGTCTCCTCCGTGCAAACAGACCGGACGAAGTGAGCAAATACCCAGCGCTGAAATGTGTGAGCTGTGGATCCAGCTCTATTTTCACATCCCCCTCGGGAGGCTTCTTGCCCAGGAGAGAAGATGTGAAGGTTAGGCAAACAACAGAGCCATGGATGATGTGGAGAAGCATGTGAGGTTTGAAGTTTGGCCAATATGACATTCAGCCCTTTTTCTATTCTGTGTCATTCATTGTGGTGGGATTTTACGTGTGTCCTCGTCTCATGGCGGAAATAGCGTTTAAATAAAGTACCCTTGCTTGTCAGGAAGCGTTATGTCATACAGCATAATCTCTTGCCGCTATTTAGCTCTCGGAATGTGTCACTTAGTATTCCTGTTACCTATTGCATGTCTAAAAGCAGAGGCCCACGGCTGTGTCCCTAATAAAGGCAGGAATTCAGAAGCACTGCTTTTCATTAAGAGCTGAGCAGAATCCCACAGGGTGCCAGGTGACAGCAGTGCTCTCAGGAACAAGGCCGTCGTCATGTCTCTTAATCAGCTGCGTTCTCTATCTTTGGGGAGACGTGGAGCAGCCTCTCTTAGCAGCAATTATGCTGAATCTCTTGGGAAACCAGAACAGTTGTCAGTAACATCTGTAGGGGGTCACAATGCACAGCATTGCAGCTGAAATGCACTGTGGATGGTCCCAGCAGGGACTGGGGGACTCAAGAGGTTCAGTTTGAAATCTTAAAAAGGGCCCCCGTCCTGGGCTTTTCATACTGTACAGGTCAAGAGTTTAAAGGGACCATATTACGCTCATTTTCACTGTTCATCATTATATTTTTGGGGTTTACTCGAATTGATTTACATGCTTCAATGTTCCAAAATTACATCTTTTTTCTCATGTCTATTCAGCTGCATCACCGATCAGCACAGTGTACTCTGATTGGGCAGCTCGCCTGATTGGTCGAGAAAGTGCCAGCTGCAGACCGGGGTACGAGGCGGGGCTGCATATGGGCCTCAAACCCATGAGCACATAGACGTAATCATCATGATGACTTCACAAGCGTAGTCAGTTTCTCAAACTTCAAGGTGTGGCTGTGTATCCAAACCCATGAAGGTGCAGATGTCATACAGGGATGCTTCGAAGTTGATTGTCAGATGTACTGTTTATGAAGACAGCATGACGTGATGGTTTCTTCAAAATGTTGTGTGTTATAATGAATAAAATAAGTTCATTTGATTCCCCACACACTACAGTCCTACTGCATTTCAATAATAAAATGGCCCGTCTAAGGTAGTTGGTTTCGCCTAGCCCCGCCCCATATGTAGCCCCATTACCCAGACTGCAGCTAGGTGTACTTGGGTTGGTCAGCTTGCCCTATACATTCTACCCTGTCTTGCAATCTGCAGACAGATCCTTGCAGGGAGGCAGCCAATAAGGATTGTGTTATGAGATGACCTCACCATGTCACGGAAGCAAGGGCTGGAATTCCAGCGAGGAATTTAATTTAAGTGGTTTCTATGGTGAGAGTTATTCCCTTTGGCGTGTAGTATGCGCCTTAATACTTTGCAGAGCATTTATATGCACACTAAAGGAAAACGAAAAACCTGGAAAAGTATAACAGGTCCCCTTTAAAGAGGTTGGAATGATAAACAAATAAAATCCAGCCATTGGCAGTTCTGAGGGTGAAAACACCTTGTTAATGAGAGCATTTACAGGGTAATGACCAAACTTGTTAAAGCCAGCAGGAAGACTGCAAAAATGTCATGGACCGAACTCCGAAAGGGACTTTTCCAGCACCTTGTTCAATCCATGCCTCAAATGAATTTTGGCTGCTCTGTAGGCATGTCACATGTTTGCTTCTGCACTGTTCATATAATCAACTGAAACTGGGCAGTGCACCTTAACTAATTTAAATGTTATGTGTTCCTGAGAATTGCATTTGAGTTACAGCTTACAGATGCAAACGCTTTTGACGAAAGATGGATTACGCGGCAGTATCATTTTTTGAGATTAAGCGTTCATTGCAATCATCTGGAGCTTAACAAAACGACAGCTTCCTTGCATAGAGGGTGGTAGGGTGTTGCTTGCAGATGAGCAGCATTGCTTTACCGGGCTCTGATGTTTACAGCATGAGTGCTCTGACGGTCTTATTGGGACACTGAAAGGCGGTGTCCTGTTTCCCTGCATTAGCATTGCGCTTACTTCAGATGTAAGGATCCGGATGTGATTCACAAGGTTTTCGCAACTGTTATCAGGGACCAGGATATGGGAACGTGGTCTTTGTGCAGTAAAATGGCTCAGTTGGGTCACATGATTTACCCCTGAATATATAAAAGATCTACAGGTAAATTGTGGGTAGACTGCTTGCTGCCCCTTAAGTCTCACCACCGGGACAGGTTCAGCTGGTTCACTTAATTCATCCACATGAAAAAGTCCTTTAAAAGTTTTCTTGCTGCATGGTTGTGTATCAACATAATGGTGAAAAGTTAATCTCCTTATTTCTCTTGACGATTGAAAGTTAAATCAAAACAAAAAAGTTTTATTCCTTTAGAGGTAACATTCTCGTGAAAAATATTTATTTTTGGATGTAATATTTAATTTGATGGGTATTGTGGCTCCATTTATTAATATCAGCCCATTTTGTGGTATCTGGCTATTGGTCTTTGGTGAACCGTCGCTGTCAGTTGCCGCGTTGAGCTTTCATATGTCTAACAAGCCTTATTTTTTTCTGTTGAGCTGTTAGATGCCCAAAAACGCTTCTTTTTTCTAATCTTGCATCAAATTAGTGTAATCCACCCAGTGACCCTCAGTGACCTGGCCCACATTCAAGCAATTCCAGCCACTTGACACTAAAATGCGAGCTGTGTGGAATGACAGGTATGTACTTGTTTTGGAACGGTGCACTCTGAGTATTTTGTCTGCACGCAAAGACGTGTGACATGTTTTTGTGTGAGTGTACAGCTGCCTGCCAACAGGAAATAAGAAACTGATCTAAGATAACTCCCCGCAGCATAAACCCACAAGTCCTTTTGGACAGAACCAGATGGTGCATGTTCCCTTTTAGATATTAATGATGAGCGACCCTTTGCTCGCAGGATTATGCTCACAGACATGGGACAATGTGTCTGCCACTGAGCAATCATGGTTTGCAACATTGAGAAATGGCTCATTAGCTCTTTCATATCTTCAGCATCTTTATTAATTGTTGTTTGTTGTAATTTAGAGCAAAACATGGGGTGGGGAAAAAAACCATGCGCATATGGATAATGAGCTTAATAATGCCTGGACTCTGTTATCACACATAAGGACTCCCCGTCAACGCTGTCGTGTTCCCTGGGGCTATTTTCTGACATATGTCCCTTCATGGTACTCATTAGGATGTTGATAGCTGGAGACCTCAATTTTATGATGCACTTAGGTAATGAAGTGATGTGTCCTCTTTTACTGTGATTTCCGTCTAAACGGGAGTGGCAGGGTGGAAAGCGGGGAAGATCGCAATGGAGACAATGGCTCCTTGTATAACGTGCACACTTTTTATGCATCTCTGTGGAATGTGCTTTGTTGGTAGAGTCTTGGTACATAACAGCCAACCATTTATTCCCTCTGTCTATATAGATACATTTTAGAAAGTCTGTTGTATTCATGAACACATTTTAAATCCCACAACACAAGTAGATTAAATCATATATAATACATTCATATCAACCTGTTATTTGTTGGTCATGGAAGACAACTTCAATAAGCATTCTCATCATACATGCACTACATTTTAACTGGATATTAATTTTTGATCCATTGAATCAAGACTTTAAAAAAAAGAACTTTCTTAATGTTACATCCTGAACAAATGCAGTGAAAGTTCAGATTTGCTGGCTCCCCATCCAGGATATTTCCTGCCTTGTGCTCTATACTTCCCTTGAGGTATGATCCAGACCTTCCTGTGACCCCTGTACTGAATAAGTGGTTGGAAGATAGATGGATGGATGGATGGATGGATGAGGTTTGGTTTCTCTGAGGGCAGAATTAAAGGAGGTCACCAAATTCATTCAATGTTCATTTCATATACCAGCCTGGGGAGGAATATCAGGCACATTTGAGAAGTAAAAATTAAAAACGCAGTGTCTGCAGTTAAGGAAACCACACAAACGTACAGTAGTACTGCTTTTGGATTTTTTTTTTGATTGTAGACAATCATTCACACATCTAGACCGTCTTTTTGGAGAATATGTCATGTGGTGTTGCCAGTAATTGATGACATATTCTATGATGTCCGTAGTGGCCTCAAGCAATTTCCCAGAATTTAAGTTAGCATCTATCACCTTATGAAACAAATACTGTGCTTAGTGGAAAGACTATCTTCAAAAATCTGGCAATTAAATAAGATATGATTTGACTTCTGTGTTTTGTTTTGCCATGAAATATATTTGTGCAGACCTGTTTTTAACATAAAAGACCAGTTTATTGTCGGAAAAAAATGCTTGAAAACACTGAAGAAGATTGGGGATGTTCAGTAGATGGACTTGAGATTCCAAGCTTCCTGTGCAGGTCTGCTGTTTGGGTGTGTGTAAGGCCTCACTGAAAACCTGACCTGGGGTTTGATGAAGCTCAGCCAGATAAGTCCCCTCTGGCTCAGTTTGTTCTTCCGTTCCTGGTTATGGTGAAACATGCCTTCTGCTGGAGCATGGAGCAGAGGGTAAACATGTTCCCAAGGGCTGAACGGGGGAGAGATATTGGCAGGAGATAAACAGTGACTGCGGCATTGTCAACTGTTTACACATACAAGCAGGCACATGTGTGAGGCATGTTTAGAATACCCGTAGTGTCCATTTGTGCTTTACAAGCATGAAAGATCATTTTTCTTTGTAATTTCTGTGAAATTTGACCTTTGCCGATGGCACCCTTGGTGACCTGAAATCACAGGAAAGTGAATTTCCTCTCATTCTCTCCATTCTTTATACCTTATACCTTGTGAAGTCTTTTTCTGAGAAACGAGTACTGCATCAGATAATTGTATTTGAATCTACTGGATTTTGGACAAGTTGACTACGCTCTCTTTTCCTGAGTTACATTTTTGATCCAAAGAACAATTGGAAAATAAAATCATTTACAGCAACTAAATAGCTAAAGGTTCCTAATGTCAGTAGAGATTCCCCAACTTCCAAGAAAGTTGAAGCTGTAATGGCTCAATAGGCAGCCAATTATATAATATTATTTGCTGCTAGAAGTGCTATGAATCGCTGTACAGAGTGTATAGAGAAGTGACCCCTGTTAACTGTGTGCGCCCTTTTTACTAACACTTACAGCTTTATAACACAATAGCACAATTCTCTGTATATAACTGTTCAGCATTAAAGTATTTATAGTTTTTCTGTGCCTGAAAACTTGGATTACATGTAATATAACTAGGTCTGCAATTAAATGCATATTGGTAAAGCAAAATCCCTAATATTATCGATTTATCACCATAATATTAAAATTATGCCATTTAAGCAAACACTTTACCAAGCTAAGAATGTGGTAACGATCAATAAAATATGTCTTTATAGAGTTAAATATATGGTTATAATCAATAAAACATGTAAATAACTAGCTAAATATACAATGGTAATATAATAAAACATGGCAGTGAAACAATTTTTATCAAGCTAAATACACAGTTATAATCTATAAGATTGGTTCCTATTAAACTGAATCTACATTCATAGTCTTATAAGACATACTATCAAGCTACATGTAAATGATTTTTTATAATTAATCAAAAGAACACATTTTTAAAAACATTTGTAAACATATTTTATTGAAAAAGAAGTGAAACTAACAGAATCTTAAAAAATACTGTGATAGAAATTTTTGGCCTTAGCGCCCAGCATTAGCAGTGATTAATGCAAAACTAATCCTCCCAATCCCTTACTATTCTCAAATGCTGTATTCAGGGATGCCACTAAAGATTTTGGGCCCCATGAAAATACATTACATTGGTCCCCCAACCCAGATAAATCCAATTATGTTTCAAATGTTTTGGGGCCCGTCACTCAGGGGCCCTTAGAGTCGTCCCCTTTATGACGGCACTGGTTGTATTTCCCATTCTTTTGTGACTCAGCTCACCTGGAAGTTCCCACACTCTTCTCTAGCTTACATGCAAATGGGGGGCATCGAACCCCTCTCCTCTTCTCCCATGTGTCCACTAACAATGGCTTGTGAAATAGTAGGTGCAGATGACAGACTGGAAGTTAGCAAGCTTGGCCCATTCTGCGCGTCTTTGTATAATAACTGGGACCCCCATCTCCCGTTGCCTCTGAACACTGCTCATGTGTAGGTGTTGCATTCCCTGGTTAAGTCTGATTTCTCAAGACTTTGTGAGAGAAGAACATAATGGAAAAAAAGAACTGCAAGTATCCTGTCCTATCTTATACTCTGTTTCCATTTCCGTTACATTAGGACAGTGAATTGAGGGCATTTTCTTCTATAATCATACAGTGGAAATGATCTAAATTGAAACAGAATGTTAACCTCAAATTTCTTTTCCGTTATGTTGAGCCTAATCTGATCTCTGGAGGATTTCTAGCCCATTCAATTGACAGAAACTGTTTTACTTGAACTCGTAAGTGTTTTGAAAGTGTTCCCTTAGAGCAGAGGTGTCAAAGTCAAGGCCCGCGGGACAGATCCGGCCCGCGGATGAATTATCTATGGCCCCGGGATGATATTTGATTAGTATTAGAACCGGCCCGCAGGCCACAGCCGCCTGCTGCTGTTTTGCACGCACCA
>JABFEA020000010.1:15719148-15741118 GCA_019775915.2 Cyphomyrus plagiostoma | reverse complement strand
CAATGTTCTACCAATGGTCATGAAAATAAAGAAGACACATTGAATGAGGTGTGTCCAAACTTTTGGCCTGTACTGTACATGTGTGTAATGGTAAAGAACAGGTAGGGTTACAGTACTGATGCTGGCTTTTCTGTTTAAAAGTGATGCCACGCAGAGCTGGCTCGGTAGTGCCCTCCCTGGAGGCCAGGCAAATTACACTTGACATTTCATTTTGACAGAACGCTCCTTAAATGAGGATGAGGCTGCTGAACGCTGTGCTTATAGACCCTAGTGTGGAGTGGTTGGATTACACCACTGAGATGGTTATACTTGTCCTTCAGCTGCTGCATCCTTTGTCACGTACTGTAGGCACATCCAAAGTACGTAAACGCTTGCATGGTTTTTAATACTCCACATGGAACATTATATGCTGTGTAACATCAAAAAAGAGCCCAAAAAAGCCCATAGCTATCTGAAGCACTGCTGTGTATATTTTGTGCATTTTTTCCTCAGCCCTCTAAGGTACAGAGCCCTCCATGCTATTGGTATAGATGTTACTAGCGGCAGGTTGCTAGGGTGACCACCTAATCCATGTCAGGAGGGACACTGAGCCACTTCAGGTTTTACAAACTACATTACAACTGAAAGGCTCCCACGCTCGACTAAATAGTTTGGTTTGTCGTGTACTTTTACTGGTTTATTTCCTTGATTGAAAGACTCTTGCAGCTGTTTCAATTTAACATTTGCAACACCTGCATTATCATAACAGACTGAGCAATCAGCACGGAGCAAGAACTCAGTGCTTAAGTGAAATCCGGGTCCTTTTAATTGAAATGGTTGAAACGGTAATTTGCAAACCCTCTAGTAGCTCATAGTGTCCCTCCTGACATGGATTAGCTGGTCACCCTACAGAAAAGATCTTACAAGAGAAGATGCAGGAACTTGACAAAATATCCCCTGCACCAGATCGTTTCGGGCTTATAGCCTGGCGATCTACTGTTGTTGTACCCTGCTGCTGTATGAAATAGTAAGCTGGACACCTTTCATTCGACAGAAGAACCCACTAGACAAATAAATATTTTAAGTCTGTGTGGAAATGAGCAGTACCTAATGAATAATTGTGAAGGGAATCCGGGTGGTGGCATCACACAGCAATGCATCATGGGACTTATACAGACTGAGCAGGAGAAAGAGTGAAACCTCATTATCAACCTGCACGTTTTGTCTTTTTGATTACGGTTCCATTTCCATGTTGACCATTTACCATCTGCCCGACATTTCATCACACTATCGTATAACAATAGTCTTTTACATGTTAAAAACACCAGCCCGTGCTATTCTGAATCCAATGCCTTCTGCAGGCGGGTTGCACAAGGAGGAGAGCTGTTTTCAAAAGTGAATCCATTCCCCAAAGATGAGCTCAATAATGGCGGCCTACGTGAATGAAAGAGCACATTGTGACCTTGGCGCTCTATGTGCATCCATTCAGCCGGCCTCTGCTCATTCAGCACTGCCTCGCGCGAGGGGAGCTCTCTGGTTGGGCGCCGTGAGTGGGAAGACAGGAGGTGGAGGATGGGAGAGAGAGATTGGATCCCCACTCGTCTCCCTGCATCCAATGGTGCCACTCGAAGCAAACAATCCCTTTGTTGTTCTGATTGACTTGTTTTGTAAACTGGACTCCCCATCCCAACACATGAGTGCGCTTTCAAATATCGTGATAATCACTGAACAAACACCCTTACGTGTTTCTTACGCGGTTACCATAGAAAACGGTTGCCTCAGTGCCGAGGACGTACAGCTGCTTTGTAACCATTTGTGATGGCATTGATTTAGCTGTGCTCACTAAGCAAAGCATCCAGTAAATTATTACAATACTAAAATTAAGCATTACTTGTCTTTATTCCATTATTTAAAGGAACAAAACATTGGCAATGTCCACCCTGTGATCCGAAGCCATTATAAAGAGCTGAAGTCCACACAACAGACTTAAGAAAAAGTAACAGTGTATATATAGAATCTGTTCTGCTCGTCTGCCATTGTTTTGTACCATATAGTTAAAATAACTGGTTAATAATTCAAATGTTTTGTAGAATTAAACATCCATGCGTCTGCTTATTAAATGGTATGTCATCATGATGAAGTGTGCCAGTCCATTACAATTACAGTGAGGTCCGGCCTTTGAACCTCTCTCCACACAAAAATGAAACGCACAAGCAGAAATACCCTTTCATTTTTTAAGCATTAATTACTTTTAAAAGTCAACCCAACGTTTGACTGCCAGCATTTTACGTCACTGGGTCTAAATAGAAGCTGTAAGTGACGGGTGAACGTTGAACATGATTTATGTTATGAATCATCAAAGGAAGAAGGTCAGAAGTGCACCATCGTTTCACCACAGAAACGAAAAGTCACTCAACATGCCCAGGGTCTGGTGTTTTACTGTGAGCACCAAATCACTACTGCAGCTACCAGTTGTTATTTCGACAAGCAATCACTCCTGTCTGTTCATGCCTTTGCCTTTCATTTGAGTGATCTGGTGGCTTTAGATTTCATGTAAATCTCTACCAGATGCACTCTTTTGCTCTCCTCTAATTGATAGCTTTGATAGCCTGTTTTTCCTTCTCTGTGGGAAATGCTCAAGCAAAATACTTTCCCCTTAAACAGGGCAGCTGCGATTACAACTCAGTTCCTCCATTTGTAAGTGTATCCTGATTTCTGAAACCAGGAAACCACTTAGCTGTGACCTTTGCAGTGTTGAAGAAATGCCAAACGGCACACAGACCGTCCACTTTGCTCTGCCTTTGTCCTTCTGTGAGACTTGCAGTTTGAATGGTATTACAATCATTTCTCAACGGCCATGAAATGAATCAAGCACTTTGAAATCAATCTTATTCATAAACATGTACCTTCTCCAGAGTTGCATAAGTGCTAATAAAACATAACCAAAGCTTTCCAGTCAGATTCATTAAATAGCTAAATGGTTCCCAGTAGCCCACACTTCCACTTAATCTTGCAGCAGTGGCACCTGGTTCTGTTTCAGAATCACGAAACACGGCCGAATTTCACATTTAAAGCATTGCTTTGAAGATATTTATATATGCTCATTTTTTAAGGATATAACGGCAACAGAACATTTTTTATCATAAAAGAGTGAGTCACATGACTGTCTAGATGGTAATGTACTCAAGCCCCTGGTTTTGGCTAGCCCAGAGCCAACTGAGATAACTCTGGTGCTGTTAAATGGATGATTAAAGGTCATACGAGCAAGAGCAAATTAATGGTATTCCCTAACACGTCAAAGTAGACATATTCAAACTGGAAATCGGAAGCTCTACATTTCAGGAGCGTGTGAGGGTCACAATTCGGGACTTGGAAAAGGAGTTGTAATTTCGATGGTGTGACGATTGATGGAAGATGAAATGTCCCTTAATCCCTGGGCGGTGAGGTCAGGCAGTGGTGACTGGCGAAGCAGAAAGGTGAACGGATCTAATCTGAAAGCCAAAGGTGCTCTCACATTTGCCCTTATAAGCAACGTCGGGGCAAGGCCTTCAGGAGGCAGGCATGTGCTGTTGCTATGGTGACCACCCCACCCTCAACACAGCCTAGCAGATTAGAATGAGCTCTTTAAGTCAGACAAAGAGGAATGGCATGCGAAAGTGCGCATGTTTTATGTCACTTTAACAATTAGTGAAAGCACCTTATTCGCAATTTAAGTGCTGCTTAAATGACGGAAAGTTACGGTCATTTCAAGTGGCATATTATACACACAAAGGCAATAGAAGCTTACTGATATATGGGGGCCTGGATATTAAAAAAATATATTAACAGCCATGAACATCAGCCTGTACAGGGACACACTAAAGTTATTAGATAGTTTAAGTGTAATAAGTACTATGTGAGCACAAATAAAACATTTAAAATGTCAAGCATTATTTATACATCATTGTTCATAAATTTGTGTTTTTTGTACAGTATATGCACTCAATTTAAACCAATTTATTACATTATCATGCTTTATTTTGAAAATGGTGCACAATAATGTAAAGTATTTAATAAACGGGTCAGAAAATTGAATTAAGAAGCTCTTTAAACATGATATTTGAAAATATAACAAATCTTTGTACCATTTCCTACGCAACTGCTAATTCCCTATATGGTGAATAAAGTGGGAGTTATTGTGGCTTTTTGTGGTCGGAGGTGATAACTGGAACAAGATACAACTTTTGATGCTTTAGAAACAGAATGCTTTGGTGATAATAAATTAAATGATATTAAATTAAACATTTAATTACTCTCACCTTCCAAAGTAAATGCATCAGTCTCTAAAGGGGTGGGTTTACTGCAAAGTCAGTCTTGTAAATAAACAAACTCATTTGCATCTTGCGCCTTTAATGTTGTGTCCGTGAATCATTTCTTACTGCCAGTCCATCAGATAGAACCAATTTCCATTGAGGAGACAGTGGAACACATTTTAAAAGGGCCAAAAGATTCTGAATGGCGATGTTTGGCAGTCTACTGACTTTTCACAGATTTCCAGAGATGTGGAAATACATTTCAGAAATAAAGGCACAAATGCAGGCAAATACATGCCATTTAAACATTATTATACTGTGATAGATGGTACAGCATAGCCTTCGGGCATCTACAAAGAATTTTTAATAAGTAAGACATGATAAATTTCAACTACTCAAAATATTAATGATTTGGCAGAATTTCATTATGGCTTTAAATCCATCTGTCTGAGAGAAATCAGGAACTTGTATGTTTTTCAGCTCATCGTTTGATTTCATTCAAACACCACTTCATACTAGAAGGACGAGTTTTATTTGAAAATCAAGGTCTTACTCCTTTTGATGGTCTGTTTTCCTAAATCTTCATCAATATGATTATATACGTGTCCGCTTATGGTAATAACGGCATCCGTTTTCAGGATCAGATATAAACGACTCCAGATGGTTTGCTTTAAAGGTGGTTTAGCACGTCCTCTCCCGGGCACTTTGAACCCACAGTGCTCTCCATCGTAGAGCAGAAAGCTGTAGGGAGTGAGCGAATGAGTCACTTTCCTTCGAACATGTAGCTCGCTCTATATTTCTGAGCACACCGCTTCATGCTGTCTGCAAATTACGAGAATATGTAAGATTTATATAGGCGTCTTATTAAAGGGCTATGCAGGATTTGTAGACTCTTTCAGGTGGTCCACAGAACCAGATGCCCCAGCATGACTGAGCAACTGTTTGCTTCTATCTTCCATGTCCCCTTCAGCTTAAACCCCTTAGTCCCCAAAGCATTTTGGAAACTGGCAGGTAAATCACAATGCTCTGCCAGTGTGTGCCAATTACCCACTGAAGGTACACAGTGAAGGTCATGGGGTTTCCTCCAGGTACTCCGCTTCACCCCCAGAGGCCAAAAACATGCTATGGTGAGCTGGAGTTTTCAAATTGTCTATAGGTATGGATGTGTGTGTGTGAATGGAATGCGTGCTCTGTGGTGAATAGGAGCCCATCCTGGGTTATCCTTGCTTTGCACCCGTAGCTGCCAGGATGGGCTCCGTACCCTTGTGATCCTGCATAGCAGGATGGATGGATGGATAGCATCATACTTCATTCAGCATGGACCAACCATGACATCATGACATACAATCGGTCTGTCACTTGTCTGGAAAAGTGTCACGGTTTGTTTTGATGGTGACTTTTAAGGCATTTTCCAGCAAAACTAAAGTATTTCTTGCTTGCTATGTGTGTCCATTTATAAAGACTGCATTATTTAACAACAATGTGATCTGAATTGTAGCAAACCAGTACATACAGTGTATATTCACATCATAATACTCATACTGCAGATTAATGATTTTCTCTGTTGTACGCCCCAGTAGTTGGAGGAGTGCAGTGAGCCATTGCCAACACATGTGGAAAGAACATGTGTTCTTTACATGGAACAAAAGCCTTTGCAGTGAGATGGTGGCAGTTTGCAAACCATTAGCTTAGAGGAGAAAGTTCTAGAAAGTCTGTGCGGCATTATTATTTTATATCTTAATTTTTACTATTTAAAAAAAAAATTAAAGAAACACAAATAAGCAAATTAGCAAAAGTGGAAAAGCTCATGTTTATCAGTAAACATAAAGTACTTTTCTAAAAAGACTTATCATGGTTCTAAAAAAAAACTTAAGTATTGTTTAACTAATTACTACACATTTAAAAATAAAAAATTAAATAAAAATACACATTTCTGCCTTCGTAGGTATTGTTCAATCCAATCAACCCCGACATCCACGCATGGTGTGGGATGGGCATCTCAGAAAGGGCACAAATCCATCTTTTAACAGAACTTTGTTTTTTTTTGCTCCCCCGTCCTCTTCCCTTCCCTCCGATTGGCTGGCTGTGAGAGGGATGTCAAACAGACAGAGCTTGCTTAGAGTCAGCCTCAAAAGAGGAGCTGTCATCGGGACGAGCCGCTCAATCAATCGGGGGACGATGATTGATAGAAAAGGGGAGAAGAGTCTATCAGTGGGATTTGCTCACTGGTGTGTGACAGGCTGGGAGGGAGGTGGCTCCCTTTGTCGGCTTTAGCCAGGTCAGGCCCTTTTTTTGGGCCCTTTCACCTCACCAGCACTTCCTACAGGAACCACATTTGGGTAAATTGGCTGGGGAGGGATGCTGAGCAAGCACTCAGCCTGACATGTGACCGAGCTTTGCAACTGAAGTCACAGTGCATGGAGCATCTCTCCACCAATCAGACACAAGACACGAGGCAGGGGCATCTCTCCACCAAACAGATACAAGCCACAAGGCAGGAACATCTCTCCACCAATCAAACACAAACCACAGAACAGGGGACATCTCTCCACCAATCAGACACAAACCAAAGGTGCAGGGACATCTCTCCACTAATCAAACACAAATCACAGGACAGGGGACATCTCTCCACCAATCAGACACAAACCAAAGGTGCAGGGACATCTCTCCACCAATCAGACACAAACCACAGGACAGGGGACATCTCTCCACCAATCAAACACAAACCACAGAACAGGGAACATTTCTCCACCAGATACAAGGTCAACTTTTCTTCTAGTTTGAACTACACAGTTAATTCACAAAAAACAACAAGTTGGATTATCATGTCTGGATAAGGAGCCGGGCACATCTGTCTGGACCTGCTAGGTTTGTAAATGAGGCACAGAGGCCACTATGTTTGTGTTCTAGACAGGAGAAAGAAACAAGGAGAGGAATGAGAAGTGGGTCTGGAACTGAAAAGAGTCTACAGGGGCACTAGACAAAGAGGCTTATAATTGTTACCCATTTATACGGCTGTATTTACTGTCACAATTCCGGTTTGGGTATATTACAGCAGAGCATCTCCTGGGAATTGACTTGGAAACATTTGAATTACTAAACTGTGGCCTTAACCTCTATGCTACCTTATGCCCACTCCTGTTACTCCTAAGGCATGACACCACGTAAGTCGATCCCTTTAATAAGGCCACCTGCAGCACAGATCTCTACATGTAGAAACACGGTAACAGGCAGAGAATTCACTTTGAGTCTTGTGGGACCTGTGAAGTCAGAAGCTTTTCCAGAGACAGCATTAAGCCAGTGTTAATGAGGGCCAAAGCCAGAACCCAGAGCAGAAATACAAGTCAAGGGAATATGTGATTCTGGTCGGAGACTGAAGCCACGTTAATGGAGAGCTGAGAGACATTCCACATGCATAATGACCAACCTGTCATTCATCTGTTTCTTAAAATGTCCCTACTACCAAAAATAGCTGTTATTTACTCACAATTGCCAGACATTACTCATCAAAAATGTCACTGTCAGAACAAAGGATACTGCCATTGGTACAGTTGTATTCCCCAAGGTACAAACAAAATTACTGTACCCCTAATGGTACAAAAATGTTCCTGAGAGTTCATTTCTGCACCTTAAGTTAGGCTAAAAGGTACATTTCCCCACCACTAGGGTACAACTCGCAAACAATTGAGGGTACAGCCCTAGTGACGAGTAATTTTACCCTCAAAGGTAAAAATAAAATGAGGTCAGCAGAATGTAGATGGTCCTTGTGGTGGAGCTGGAGTTATGCCTCCATCCGCTGGGAAGCTTCTCGGCCACCTGGATGTCAGGTGCAGCTGTACAGCTGTGTGCTTGTGAAGAATACAGTGCTATTGTATCACATGTGGAACAGCAAATGTTCTGTTAGCATGTTAATCCACAGTCCTCTTATTAGTCCTCAGACGGAATTTGTACCTGATGAGTAAAGTAAGATGCCGATAATCTTTATTAGAAGACATTTAGATGTTTCCTTTTATTTCTTGAATATTATTTCCTTTTATTTATTCAATGTAGATTGATTTTATATTAACAGAATTCATTTGTTAATTGTATTCTCTCTTTAAATAACAGGATTATTACATGGTTGATTAATTGTTGGAAGCACAGAGAAGTATTTTGTTTTTTGTTAGATTTTTATAAGAAAAAAATAATAAAGGAACCGACGAACAAGCAGTTATTTAGCCCAAATAAGTACTTAATTACTGATTCAATACTACCTCCCGAACACTCCATTATTCACTAAGGAGCTTGTTTTCTCCCATTACAGTTTGTGAAGCCCATGCTCTACTGCCCACCTGTGGTGATTTTTGGGACTTGTTCTTTGGTGAATTTCAGTTAATTGTTAATGTATTTTTAAAATAGTATCTGTTTAATCAGTTAGAAGTAGAAACCAATTTCAATGTAGATGGACTAATATTTAAATTTTAACGTAGAACATTTTTCTCACGTTACCTTTTAAAAATATAAAGGGAAAAATTTGTAATAAAATGCCTTCTTATCTGTAAAAACCTTTCTTTCAATTGAATCAAGCAAATTAAAACATGTAGCAAACAAAAAGGCCACATGATTTTAAACGGAAGGCCACATGATTTAAATTGGTCTTGGAAGAAATTTAAAATGCTTTCATCGCACTCCACATGTCTAATGGGTATAGTAGAGTAAATGATCAGCTGTTTTACTGAAAAACTCCATTGTACAAGCTGTAACCTAATGTATCGTGATTTGGCATTTTGATGTCAAAACTTTCCAGTTTGTAATAAGTGAGTGTTGTTCATTAACTGTCATTTTTTGATAGCTAAAACCTGATATTCAACTGCACGTCATCTTATTAGCACTATAGTATGTGGTTCCTACAATAACGTCTACCTTGACCATCTACACAGCAGGATCTGTGTGTTGCCATTTGCAGACATCTCATTTTTAATATCCTGAACACTACAGTATCTATAACGTGATAGCAATGCCTCTACACTCTTTCAGGAACTCAAGTCTTACACAGATGAGTGTAATTCACATTATTGTGGGTCTCTAGCGGTGAACAACAGCATTGGAAAACATAAACAATTCGCTCGCACGCACAGGTTTAAAAAGCCCTTCCCCCTTAATATCTATTTTTTTACTATTTGATACATTGCTTCCCCTTCATTGGTTACTTTTTATGTTCATCACAAAATTTCTGATCAGATGGTGTCAAAACTAAGAAGTCATTGGTTACGGAGAAAACGCAAACCCTTCAAAGATTGTGATTGGTGGAAAAAGTAGGTTAGTGGTGCGGCAGTTATCATGGAAGGGGAAAAAAAGTAGGTCATTATATTGCTGCAGTTGGTCACTAGTCTTGTTAGACGCTTCCCACGTGTTTCATATTGTCTCCATGTGAGTACTGCGTTTTATTTTTTAACGTTGAGAATAAAGTATTGGCATACGATCTAAAACGGGAGGCGTTTAATCACGTGAGATGTTTTCTTTGGCACTGGCTCGCCGCAGAGAAAGGTACTTACTGTCCTGCTTTCTGCTAGGGGCGGTGTGGGCAGAGCCGCCTGGATAACTTTTAAAGAAATATGATGCGATTTCGTAGAGACGCTCAAGTGTCTCGTACTGTACCGATCATAGCTGTACTTAGAAACCATATAGGATTGGATATAGATAAAAATTATTAATTGCACGTATATTTCACAGGTTATTTAAACCGGTTGAATTTTTATGGACTTTAAATGTTGCGTCAAAAATAAAAGAAAGCAACTTCTTTATATTTACGCGTAATTTAACGAGATATTGCGTTTGCGGTTATAGTACTTTTATGATATGTGAAATTTTGAACAACAGTGTTTAGTTTATCTTGTGTCTTTCGTTCGTTTATTATTTTATTATTGTCTGGAAATTAATATTCGTCGGCCTGCACGGCAGCGATCCGCGATGGGCCGTTTAACACATAACAGTGAACATTAGACATTACATGCGCTACACGTTTTGGTGCAGATACAGTTGTCGCTTGCCGTCCACAGCGGATAAATGTATCCGTGCATGTGCTTAACTTTTATTATAAATAGACACGATGATGTTGAAGGTTCAGCTCTTCTGCTGGTGGAAAATGAAATTCTAATCAAATACATCAAATTCTCTCATTAACATGAATCACATTACCTGCCTGTTATTTAAACTAATGTTCAAGTGTGTCATACTGAAGAATAATAGCCATCTTTCGGTTCCTCTTTCAGACGGTAAATATTTTGTGTACGTAATTAATATAAAACATTGCTTATCTAGTTCAATAACCCCATAATTTGAAATATGAAAATCAGGAGAATTATAATACTCGTGATTAATAATCACCCGATCCTCCTGGAAGAAATGATTGTCACATATGCTCCCTTGACTTAACGCCAAAGCTCTTGCTGGGTACTTGGAGGACACCCAAAATGTTTCCATTTATAACAAATCAGTTAGTGCCTTCCAGTATTTTCTGTTGAATGCCAGTAATGCTGCCTGCAATTACTGCTTATGAGGATTCTAACTCGATTTTATAATATCGTACAATAACTATGCTATGAATCCTGTCCCGTACTCGTATCTCAGGGTCCTGTATAAATCATTGACGTAGATTATACAGTATATGCTTGCCTCTGTCAAGGTAAACGGTTCAGGTTTGCTCCTGGTAGAGTTTAAGTATTTGACTTAAATTTATTAGATGCCGACGATTGGTGTGGTAGGACTGCCGTTGGGTATCAGGGACTTTCCCAGTAGAAGTTTCTTTTACATGATTATGGGAATTAAGTTGCATGTGTCTGATATTTTGTAGCCGGAGGTGTTTTTGATTTAAACCTCCCCATGCATCTGAGCAGTGTCCCGTTTTTGGGTCTGGGCGCTGCCAGCTCCCCCAGCACTTCCTGTGCTGTTAGTCACTATCTCCACCGGAGGCTCCTCTGCATCTACATTTTCAGCACAGTCACATACGCTTAGAAGAGGCCTTACATCGAGAAGCAAAAGAGCAGCCTTGGTTGTTTTTATTATTATTATTTTTATTATTTTTATTATTATTATTATTATTATTATTTTGGTGGTGGTGGGGGCTGAAGTTATTTAAATATCTCCACAAGTTTAATGTTGTCCCCCCAGCAATTTGTTTGATGGACTAGGATCTTCAGGGAAGAACGACAGCATAAGCATCCTCGTGTTTGAGTATTCTTTACGCTCAGACTGAAGATTGATACAACAGATGAATAAGGAAATAAGGGCAGTAGAAGAGTTATGGGGAATAATCTAATGCATTTGATCTGCTGGGTTTGCATTAGAAATGGACTCTGTACTGTAGGGAAACGCAGCAGAAAAGTCCATCATAAGCAAAGTGCAGGAGTTTACACCAGCCACATTTGGTCCTCATCCTGCTCTCAGGTGTGAAAGAGAGGGGCATTGGCATGACGACACAATGTAGAACTTGCTGTCAAGCCGGATATGAAGTCCCCGCATTTCAAAACGTTTTTTTTATGGTCGTCAAATTAAACAGGGAGCTGGAACATTATATTCCTTTGCTGTGTTCTTTCTGAAACAGATTTGTGGAATGTTATTTGATTTTGATGGAGGAGTGCGTACATTTGAGAGTCTTGTTGGATGTGATAACAGGTGTTGGGTTGGGATCTTGGAACGGGCCCCATTACTGAAGGAGAAAAGCATTGATTTTGCTCATTTGTTCTTGATTACAGGATAGGTTCATTTTCAGTTCGCCTGATTGCAACAATTGTTGGCTTTTACCACGACTTTCATTTAAACTGGATGTGATGTTTTTAACCTAAAACTGGCTTATTTTATATGTGTAGGTTTATTTCTTACGTTAATGTTTAGGGTTACCCTCAGGTGTTGACAATTAAGCGTTGCTTATCTGGTTCCCCGATGTGTATTATGGTCTATCTATCATGCTGCTTTGATGGCAACAGTGAATGTGTTAGTGTGCTTGTGATGGAGACTTACTGTTCTTCTTGTTCTGTGTTTCCTTAATGACCAGTCATTTCTGGATCCTATGGAAATCAAGGTCTGTGTGCCTGCTCGGTGATTCCGATATTCTGACTCTGACGGAATTAAATATTAAGTTATCCTGGTGCTTGCAGTTTGTTGTATTTTTAAAGTCAGTCACGTTTGTGAGCTACCCTCTAAAAGAGAGGATACAAGTGCTGTTCAGTGTAATCCTGTCAGTACTCAGTAACTGAGATACGTGAATTGTCTCATCTCATTTTGCCGACAGTGGTTTGGCAGAAGTTAGATTGCGGCCTTGGGGGTGTCTGGCGTTATAGGCAGCCTAGCCGGGTGCAGATCACTTACCAGTTATAAAGAAAACTGGAGGCAGCATCAGCAGCAGGATGGCGGAAAAATGCATCTTTGCGTGTTGGGAGTCGGCTGTAGCAGGGGGCGCTGTCATTAATCCTGCCGCTTGGACCAGTCGGAAAGGGGTGTGAGAAATGGTGCCCGGCGTTTTAATCCGATGACTCCGGAGTCTTCCGTAAGCAGTTTGCCAACCTGCTGGAATCTCAAGCAACCAGAAGTCCCTCCTGACGCCTCCCTGCTCCCAGCTCGCCGCCCTTCTGTCTGAAGGCTTCCACCCTGATTCTCGGTGGCAGATTTCAGCACCACGCTCCACGTAATTGCTGCTCCTATCGGTGCGTGGCTCAGCAGGTCAGGGTGCTTTGCCTATGACCGGAATGTCGTTAGTTCGAATCTCATGCTTGGCATAGTGATGTCACTGTTGGGCCCCTGAACAAGGGCCTTAACCCTGAATTGTTCCAGGGACTGTCTGACCCTGCTTTCTTAAGAAAATAATATACACTGCCTGGCCAAAATAGTCACCATTTGAATTTAAATTGGCAAGTACTTAAAAGCCAATGATTGTATCACTTCTTACAGCTCAGCAATGTTGTACAGCAATAACGTGGAGTACCTGGGTCTACTGAATGGCCAGGTTATCCCATCAATGGATTTTTTTCTTTCCTAATGGCGTGGGCTTATTCCAGCGTTATAATTCCAAGATTCATCGAGCTTGAGTTGTTTAAGAGTGGTTCAGGGAGCATGAGGGATCATTTTTACGCATGAATTGGCCACAACAGAGTCTTGACCTTAACCCCACTGAAAGTCTTTGAGATGCTGAAGAAGACCTTACAGAGTGGTTCAACTCGCCTATCATCAATATAAGATCTTGACCAAAAATGAATGCAAATCTGGATGAAAAAAATGGTTGTTGTATAAGCACGTGGAAACAATTTATTGACTATTATTAAACCTAAATGCAGTCCAAGAAATATTAAAGTGTGCAACTTATATAAATATAATGTACATATACCTTTTTTAAATTCACTTGGTTAAATGACTACTATGTCCTTTGTTCGGTACAGATGTTTTTGGATAAATCAGGATTGTCAGTCATGGCTATGTTTCTGGTATAGATGGGCCAATCCACATTATTTCAGTTCTGATCCGATTCTGATGCATAATGTTGATACTGATATAGATTCTGATACAAGAGCTCTTTCTACTTCTTATATATTAATATAATAAATATACATTATTCATGATTTTTTTAACTAGTCAGTCCAGATTAAAAGATGTACCGATTTCACAAAACAGCCCGAGGTAGCGACCCCCAAATCATCCATTGTTTTTCCATATTATTCAGGCTCTTTGTCTAGTGGGATTTTACACTGGGATTTTACAGTAAATGCTACTCCCACCTCTCAGAACTTTGTTTTTACAAATCACTGTGATACTAGTTGCTGTTAAAAGTGTACAATGCTTCCACCCTCTTGTCTGGTGTTCTTGCGCTCCTCCTACTTCGAAGGGCGCGTTCATGACGTCGTAGCAGGCGGACGTCACTGTGCTCACACCCACTGAGTGGCGTAAATACCAGCGTTAGCGTTCGGCTTGAATGTCGCAAAAAACATCTAAAATGCGAAAGAGCGGTCGTACGATTTACTGTACAAATAGATTTAACACAAAATAGGAGCTGCTTTTTAGAGACTTATTTAGTAAGTAGGTATCGGACGTGGACCGGTCATGCATGGCCGATACCCCATCTGTGAAACAGGTCTGGATCGGCGCTGATACCAATCGAATATCAGATCGGCGCATCTCTAGTTCCTGGTTTCTGTTTTGCTTAAACGCCACATTTTTTTTAGGCTGGACTAAATTTAAGGGTAAATGCTCGTAGACATTGTGTTTTGTGTATTTATTTCAATGCAGAAATGCAGTAGAAGAAGGGTCACCTTAGCTTCTTATTGCACATGCCAGCCCCCTGCTCATCTCCCTTCACCATGTGATGTTAGGATTGAAGGAGAAAGCTCTGCTTCTCTCTTAGTGCAGATGCTAGATGCACATTCTGGGTATTTTTATGTCAATCAGCACTGTCTTGTTCACGTTGTGCGGGTTTCTGTGGTGAGATGCTGAGTCGGAGGAATATGTAGCAGATGTTTACACAAATAACACATTTATTAACAGCAGGATGTGTAGAAAACCCAGCATAAAATATATTTAAAAATATAATATATTTTTTAGTAGAAATAGAATGCATGAAGTCATACATAAACTGCAATACGCCATGTCCAACTAGAAATTCTTCCTGGGTGTTGACACTTTTAATACTGGTTTTAATTTTTCATACTGTTTATTGGACTCAGTTGTTGGGTTGCTGTGTAGCACGATAATAAGCTGTGTTTTCTAAAATGTAGCTGGTTAACGTCATCATTTCTAAAATAACTGCTTGCAGTCATTTATTTTAGGGATATTTGAGTGGCAGCAGTTTTTTCAGCTGGCTTCTGCTTTTTCTGTATTGTTTGCTTTTTTAATGTCGTCCCACGTTGTTAAAAAACACTGTGGAACGCCGGTTGTCTGCCCTCCCTGCATCGCTAATGATAACAGCAGCATCTCCTGCTTTTACTCAGTGCTGTGCCAATGTTAGCGACTGGCTAGGGTGAGAATTCACGTTTTCACGTTATTTATTTATATGGTGTCTGCTGTCTGTTTTATAGCTCTTTCTGTTTAGTGACATTTGTGGTGTTGGGATGATGGATGAACATAATCGCACATGTACTGGATAGGGGCAGGTGCTGTATATACACTGAATGCAGTGGCCTGCCTTCCACATCCATCCATCCATTCATCCATCCATTTTCTGACCACTTATCAAGTACAGGGTTGTAGGGGTGGCACGGTATACAAAAGAGGGGAAAGTTCCTTTATAGGTCAGATTGCCATATTCACTTTGGTGTAAAGTACCTAAACACTTTTGTATGTGTTGGTCATGCACAGGCCCTGTTAACCTAGGTTAAAGTGTCATAGTCATTCACAGGGAGAGGACATTAAACTCATACCACCAACCGAAATTAAAATGACGAACCTTCATTTTGGGATTATCCAGTGATTGGTAAACTGCTGCACTTGAGAAGGAAAACTGTAACCTCAGTTTAAAGATTTAAGTAAAGAATAAATGGGTAATTTTTAAAAAGTGTAATTTTGAGTTTTGCTGACTCTTTAAGATCTTCTGGCGAACAGGCTGATTCAGCTGACCTATTTTCTGCTGACCCTGATTCTCTGGCTTTCTCTCTCTGCAGAAGTGTGGATATTAAGTAGCCTCTCGCTCTCTCTATCTCTCTCTCTTTATCTCTCTCTCTCTATCTGCCACTCTCTCTCTCTCTCTCTCGCTCTCTTGTTTGATTGCTCCGAGTCGTGTCATTTTGTGATAACGACCCATCTTGCGAATTGAGTTTGCAGTAGGGTTTTTTTAGTTGTTGACTGTTTAATAAAGGCTGGTGCAAAAGTCTCTCTCTCTTTCTCTGAGATTTGTTGGCACGGATAGGAGGTGACACTCTGCATTTACAAAGCCTCTGTAGAAGCCCTGCTCATTGGTTTTGCTTTGGTCTTTGAGTTGATTAGTAAACTCACCTGGTATGTGGGCTGCTAGTGGAAGCTCTATGTGTTGGTAGTGTGCTTACAGCGGTACACAGTTCACTGATGCTGTGGCTGAATCTCTCCTCATGAGTTATGAGTCATGAGCTTAATTATGTTAATGGCCAACAACAAAGAAATGTCCGTTTTAATTGAACTACATTGCATTGTGAATTAATTTTAATTTACCTTCCGGTTATTTTTATTTTGTCCTCAATGTATAATGGTGATATTCTGTGTTTATGTGAAAATGACCTTTTTCTTGGGGCTCAGTATATAACGGCAGATAAACACATGCTTGACAAATAAATTTAACATTTTATTTATTAAATGGAGGGAGGGGATGAAAAACAGTGACAGACTATGATGCATGCATTCTAAGGCCAAAGTAATTAATGTATAAGAGAAAAGTAACAGATGGAGATCTGGGAAAATAATGTGTAGAAGTCTGTCCTCAATTATCTTACTGTGTAAGACATTGTAGTGACTAAGCGGAGCCTATGAGTTGTGATTGAGAGGCCAGACAGGCTGTATAGTTTACGCTCGCTTGTTTGATAGGTGATACAGGCGAGTGTGTTGCGATGTTATGGAGGGCTGAGGTGACACCCTCTGATTCTGTGTGGGTATGGATGAGACAGGAGGAGAGTCTGCCATGTTGGATTAAGAGCATGAGGATCTGTGTGATACAAATCAGAACATGCTGCTCCAGCTTGTTTATTTGGTTGGTAACACTTTATTAGATGGAGCACAAGTTACTTAGTAGCACAGTTACTACTCAAAAACAAATCATGAGCAAATATAGTAACTGACTGAAATACATGAGCTGTTACGATTGATTAATCATGAACAAGCATGGGATCAGTAAGTAACTAACACTTAGTTACTGGTTAATTAATACATTAAGTAACTGCATTATTTATTCTCCCACAAGTCAAGTGTTACTGTTCGGTTAGTTAAAATTCTTCCACCAATTTGATGTTCAAAATTTGTCCGAATCCATTTATTCTCCAAGTACAAAAAAATACAAGGAATTTGTTTTGGTGTCAGTCCTGGCATGAAGTATACGGATATGAATTATATGTTGAATATGAAGTGTATCTTGTGCCAGCAGGAATGAAGTTGGGGGTTTTTGGAGCTCAGTGCAAAATGCTGTGTTCACTTGTATTCTGCCGGTGAGGAGGTCTTCTTCAGGGCTCTGGTCAGGAGGGCTAAACCTGTGCTGCAGCCAGGGCAGGAAGAGCAGAGGGGGCCACTCATATTAGCCCATTGGCAACAAGAGACCAGTGCTGCTTTTCCGAGTCATTGTTAACATACTAAAGCTAACTTCTGCTAAGGTGGTGCATTCCGATACTGTCACGCAAAACAGGAGTAAACGATAACAAAATGACAAGATATACAAACTAGCTAGATCTCAGAGTATTACCTAAAATAAAACTATGAATCTATCCACAGTAAAAATAACAGCAAAATATTTAGGCCATACATTGTTCATCTTAACTGAAACTGGGCAAATATCTTTTTGAACAAATAAATGGATCTGTGTGCTTAAGATGAATAGTGTTGTGCAAAACATCTGTCTGTTACTTGGTAACGACTGAAGTTTAGTTGTGGAATGTTCACAGACTTATAGAGCATATTTATATGGTTACACTGGCTTTCCCTTTGGTTTCTTGATGTGTGTGTGTGTGTGTGTGTGTGTGTGTGTGTGTGTGTGTGTGTGTGTGTGTGTGTGTGTGTGTATATATATATATATATATATATATCTCAGCTGGGAAATTTTGGAAGTAGTTCTAGTTTTCAAGTGGTCTAGTTTGAGCGGCTGTCTGAGCTGACCACCTTTGGGGTGTCTGTTCTTGGGCACACAGATTCAACATTGTACTTATAATTCACAATACCCGTATAATTCACTGAGCTGGATTTTGACATTTTCGGAGCTGCCTTTGCCACTGTGCATTCTTTGTAATCAGCATTTACCGAAATAAATGTCACCTAACATTTTAGAACAGTTAACTGGTATTTTTGTGGAGTGGGGTTCTCTAATATTAAAAGGCAATGACGGACTCTAGTCTGCGTGGGAAGGAAGGTGTTGACAATGGACAGTGGAGAAGCTAATCACTCTGAGGAGGTTTTTGGATGCTGTGCTCCCGGTCTGGCTTGATTAATGAAATGTGGATGTTCTGGGTGCTGAAGTGGTTGTGCTTTTAAAAGACCCTTCTTGAGATTGAGCAGTCCTGCTTGGTCCAGATACGTAAGGCACCCAGAGGCTGCTTAAAAGAACCTTTCTGTAGTCTGGTACACTTGGCTTGTAGTGGTATGAACAGTCCTCCCATGGATTTATGGTAAAGCGACAAATCTGGAATGCAGTTGAGTGTGGGTGTGTGTGGGGAGGGGTTGCAGATGTTTAGGATGTGTATAACAATAACGAGAATGTGTGTTTGTGGATTCTGTGACGAGAGATGCTGTTTAGCTCATAAATGTCACTCAGTATGCAGGAAAATTTGCCCAAGATAAATGATCTTCCTTTTTTTTTTTTTACTTAAAACCCGCCCAAAAATGCAGAAAGAGCCCTTTGAATATAAACAGTTGTACTGGTGGTTGTTATACACCTGTTATTTTGTTGTGTTTGTTTCTTCATCATTAAATTAAGGCACTTGTGGTTTGCCTCATTGTCCTTTTCAAGGCTGTAAATAAGGTTAATTTTATGCAAGTATTGCTTAATATGGTCACGCTACTTTTAGCAGGAATGGTCAACCTGATTTAGCAATATTAATCTTTTCATTTTTAAAAAGCTAGAATATAGGTGTTAATTCTGTCACTTTAACATAGTGAATCTATCACTGCCTTAGGAAACTGATTCTTTTTCTTCAGAAATGCTTTTCATTGGATGGATCCTTTGACCTGTACTGTTTGCATATTTCCCTTTCAGAAAAGATCAGCTTGAGAAATGGAGTGAGTTTTCAGAAGGGAAACCTATGTGAACAATTGAAGTAAGTATCCTGATATTGGCTCATTTGGTCTCATGGAATAAATTTATCGCTTGATTTATCGCATTTGTAATGTCAGGTTCACTACCTGGACAAAAACAGCTGCACCCTTTAATCCTTGGACCACCTTTAGCTGTGATTATCGTGCACATCCACAAATGGATTGTTCCCATGTGCTTATGCAGCTTCTCAACGTTTTTCTTCATCCAGATTTGCATTCGTCTCTGGTTGAGATCTTGAACTGATGATAGGCGAGTCGAACCACTCTGTAAAGTCTTCTTCAACATCTCAAAGTCTTTCAGTGGGGTTAAGGTCACAACGCTGTGGTGACCAAATCATGTGTGAAAATGATTCCTCATGCTCCCTGAAGCACTCTTAAACAATTCGAGCATGATGAATCTTGGCATTATCCTCTCGGAATGTGCTCATGCCATTAGGAAAAAGAAAAATCCATCAATGGGATAACCTGGTCATTCAGGAGATTCAAGTACTCAGCTGACTTCACTTTATTGCTGCATAATGTTGCTGAACTGTAATAATGATCCAATCATTCGCTCATAAGTACTTGCTGATTTAAATTCAAGAACACTGCTTTTTTTTGCCAGTCACTGTATTTAATATGTTTACTTTGTTTTGTTTTGTTCTGTTGTGGGAGAATATTACAATGTGCAAATAGAGATGTCCCAATCCACTTTTTGGTACCCCTTTCCGATCTGATCCACTCAGTATTTATATCAGCCGATTTTGATCCAGTCTTTTAATAAATGTTTAAATGTACATAGGCTACACATACAGAGGCGTTGCTACATTCTTAGTCTGACAAAGCTTTCCGATTTCTCAGTGTTCCTCCTTATGATGTTTCTGCAAGTGCCTAATTAGACTTGTTGTATTAAGTGATGCTCTTTTGCTATCTCCACTCGAAAGGATGGCTTTGCAAACACTGCAGGTAGCTGGTGGGCTACTTTGAGTTTCCAATTTAAGGAATTTCCACAGTCGACATCTCGACAGCTCGTAGTTTCAAGCCACGTGCCTCAGGCTCACTGCACTGTGTGATGGAACCTTACAATCTGCACAAATGAGGCAGATGTGGGACAGTAAATGGATCGTCCGCCGTAGCCAGTACTGATCAATTAAAGAACGTCTAGATCAGCAAGGATTCCAGTCTTTGATATCGGCTTAGGATGTCACCGGTTGCGAACCCTCATTGCCATTTCTCAGCATGCGAAGCGGCCATATATGACTTATCTTTGAAAAGGTCAGATACATGCATATCTCTGTGCTGTAGATAATCCAATGGCAGACCAAAGAATGGACGTTTCCTCCACAATGAACGAGTTTATGCCTGCTGGCCACACCGACCTAATCGGCAGCTCCGTGGGTACGGCTGGCCTGGACTACACCCGCAAGAGGAAGGGCAGCTCTGCCCACTACCAGTAAGCCCTGCTCAACCCTCATCTGCTCTTGAAAACGCAGTTTTCTCAGTGGATCATTTAGACTTTGTTCATGGTGCAGCTTTTTTCCCAGAAAGCACAAAGTGTTTGAAGATTGTGTACATGGCCTCATAAGTTTACAGACTGTGTAATGAATATTGTTTTGTTTTTGCAGAATCGATGGATTTTCTTTTGAGTAAGTAAAAAAAAAAAAAAAATGTGCAAAATTCTTAATCCACTTGGTTACTGGTGATTTAAAGAGAATCTGAAAAAGTGTGTCTTCGTTTAGTTGAATACCAGCCGGCCCTTCACACTGTTTTATTTGCTGTTGTGTTATTAGTCACTTTAATCTGAGTAAGAATATAGTTCACATCGTGGAAGATTTTAATTGAAGTCTCAGTCTCAAAACACTTAATGATTCCAATTTTTAAGGTCTTATGTCCTTTTTCTGTTCTGACTTTGAATTTGGCACATTCTATTAAGAAAGTATTAAAAAAACTTATACGAAGAAATAGTCACTTGCTTGATTGCTCCATCTCTGATTTAGAAAATGCTAAGTAGCCTTTGTATGCCTTGAAAACAATCTGTATGTTGACTTCTTTTATAGGGACACCATGGACATGGAGACGGAAAAACAGCTTGTAAGGTAAAGTCCTCCAAATGTTTGTGGCAGTTTAGTTTACGTAAAGAGGCCCTATTATGCTCATTTTCTTCATTTTATTTTTGGGATCTACTAGAACAGATTTACATGATTCGGTTTTTCAAAAGCACATTTTTATTCTCATACTGCACATCTCTATTCACTCTGTTTATAACCCTCTGAAACGCTCTGTTTGAGCTTTAAGCCCCACCCCCGATGAGCCCAGTGCGCTCTGAGCAGGTATGCTTACCTGATTGGTTCATTTGCGCTAATCAGTAACTAAGAAAGTCGCCGCGCAGGCTGCAGGTCGTTTGAGGGAGGGCCAGTCTTGCAGGTAGGCAGCCAATAAGGATTGTGCTACGAGGTGACCTCACCACGTCACGGAAGTAAGGCCTGAAATTTATACGAGGCATTTCAGGCAGAGCAGAGAAGAGTTTCTGTGGTGAGAGTTACTCCCCATGGAGTACACTTTAGGCCTTAAGACTTTGCAGACAGTTTATATGCACTGGAAAGGAAAAACCCGGAAAAGCATTAACATTTCAGGTATTGTCATAAAGGCACCTTATTTGCATACTGTATATACACTCACCTAGAGGATTATTAGGAACACCTCTTCAATTTCTCATTAATGCAATTATCTAATCAACCAATCACATGGCAGTTGCTTCAGTGCATTTAGGGGTGTGGTCC
>JABFEA020000010.1:15698886-15719048 GCA_019775915.2 Cyphomyrus plagiostoma | reverse complement strand
GGCAATTCTGAAGGCGAAAGGGGGTCAAACACCGTATTAGTATGGTGTTCCTAATAATCCTTTAGGTGAGTGTATGTGGAAGTAGAAGTTCAGTGGCTCAGTCAGGTGTTATTTCTCTCCCGTCCTCCTTCCTCCTAGGGAGTGTATGGATCAGCAAGGCCGCCTGAAGAATGCCAGGTACCCTCCGTTATGAAGCTAAAAGCTGTGGGTGAACTTGATCTCCCTACATATGATTCAAAGTGGAGTCCTACAGGAGAGCCATGTCGTCTCCTTTGCACCTTGTCAATATTCTGAGAGATATTTCGCCGTCCTCTTGCATGCCAGTAGGATGTAGATGCAGAAGAGTCTGGTTCCTGCCTTTCCAAGGTGCTTCTCTCTGCTGTTTTTGCGCTGAAGGGAAGCCCACAGCCAGATCGAGAAGAGGCGTCGGGACAAGATGAACAGCTTCATTGATGAGCTGGCATCCCTGGTGCCCACCTGCAACGCCATGTCCCGCAAGCTGGACAAGCTGACGGTGCTGCGCATGGCAGTCCAGCACATGAAGACGCTACGCGGTGAGGGTCCACCTCTCAGCGCCAGAGAGACCTGCACAGCCGTGATGGATTCACTCAGCTGTGGATGTTCATCCACCTTCTGACTGGGGTTGTTGGGGCAGCTGGAGCCTATTTCAGGCAGAACAGGGCAGTGTGACTCCCTCAAAGGGAATGACAACTGTAGATATATTAAGGTTATATGGGGGAAGAAATTCTGGTTACTGTTAATTTGCATGCTGTATGTTCTAAAGTTAAATCGTGTTTTTGTCTGAGCACATAAACGCCTACTACTCCAATAGATAGCGATTTCCTTTAACTGCCTAAGATTTGCACCATACTGTATGTGATAATATTTTGCCTCTAAATTTATGAAGATCAGAGTATTTATGTTTTGTTTTCCCTCCACAGGGACTGCAAACCCCTACACTGAGGCAAACTACAAACCAGCATTCCTCTCGGACGATGAGCTGAAGCACTTAATTTTGCGGGTAGGGGCTCTCGTGCCCACTGTGTGGGTGCATTAGCAAGACGAGGCGCGGATTCTCATGATCGCCGCTGTGTTGTGTCCGTCCACAGGCCGCCGATGGCTTTCTGTTTGTCGTCGGCTGCGACCGCGGCAAGATCCTGTTCGTATCAGAATCCGTCTCCAAGATCTTAAACTACAGCCAAGTAAGCCTGCCGCCAGCACACGGAAGCCACTGGAGATGTTTCCTCAGTCAGGTTGGGTCTCGGCATATGGGGCTGCTTGTATTTTCGTATCAGCATTTTATTCATGTAACTGAAGTTGTTTTTTTTTTACGTAAGAACATAAGAACTATACAAACGAGAGGAGGCCATTTGGCCCATCAAGCTCGCTTGGGGAGAACTTAATTAATAGCTCAGAGTTGTTACAATCTTATCTAGCTCTGATTTAAAGGAACCCAAGGATTCAGCTTGCACTACGTTATCAGGAAGACTATTCCATACTCTAACTACACGCTGCGTAAAGAAGTGCTTCCTCAAATCCAGTTTTAGCTGGTTGCGATGCATTATTTTCAGAACGGTTTCAATCCCACAGCACCTGCGTGCTTCCTCTCAAAGTCCAAAGAAAGGTAGTTAGAACGTGAGTGTGTGTCTTGTGAGGGACGGGGGATCCTGTCCAGTGTGCGATTCAGGATAAGCTGAGGATGGAACAGAGTTCAGCAAAGCTGGAAGAAGGCTTGGCAGCGATCCAGTCGCATGTGCGCCGTATGTGGATGCACTGCATGCTCCTTACCTCCTCCTCCTCATGTTTACTTTTCAGAATGACCTCATTGGCCAGAGTCTGTTTGACTACCTGCACCCGAAAGACATAGCCAAGGTGAAGGAGCAACTGTCCTCGTCAGACACCGCGCCGAGGGAAAGACTCATAGATGCCAAAAGTAAAGTGCTTCGGCCTCTTGGAATGCAATGTCTTCTCTAGACAGCAAGATCAGCAGAGTGCTGAATGCAGGACATGCTCTTTTACCAGTTGGGAGGTTAGAATTGCTTATAAACCATCAGCAGGGGCCCTTATTGCTGACCTGGAAATTCCTGTCTCACACACTTATGTGCAATTAACAAAATCAAAGGGAAAGTAGTTGCAGTCCCTGTGTGTATGTATAGCCTATAAGGGCATCCATTTTTCCCCCCAGTTTCCTCAACAAGGTTTATGCACGTAATAGATGGAGGGCCGGTGTGGGTGCAGGTTTTTGGGATGACCTCACAATCGGCCAATAATAAAGCAGCGGTTCTCAACTCCAGTCCCGGGGACCCGCTGTCATTGGCTGATTAAGAGGGCATCCCAAAAGCCCGCTTTCACCCTCCATGGACCAGGATCCCCACCCCTGTTATAGATGATTAACTGTAGGTGTGTTAAACTGGGGAAAAATCATTCCCAAGAGAAAAGGCATCGTGTGGATCAGTTTATTGACTGATCTAGATTAATCCTGCGTGTCCTATTTCAAGCTGGCCTTCCGGTGAAGACCGACATCGCCCTTGGCCCTTCCAGACTGTGTTCCGGGGCAAGGCGGTCCTTCTTCTGCAGAATGAAGTGCAACCGTCCTTCTGTGAAGATGGAAGATAAGGAGTTCCCCCCCACCTGCTCCAAAAAGAAAGGTGTCTGCATCTGCACACTGGTCTCTGCGTCTGTCTGCAGCTTAGTCATCTTCAGCATGGTTGGGTTCCCTTAGCTAGCAGCTCTGGAAGGTTCTGGAATTTGAGTGAAGCATCTACTGTTAGTGATTCATTCTTATGTAATAGGAGGGAATTAATTGCATTCAGTAGGCTGATAAAAATGCTGCATTTTGTGTTGGGTGTAAAAAAAAAAAGGGTGTTAGGGTCCAGCTTTGTATAAATAAGTTTTTGAATAGCATTTTAATCCTTTAAAAAAATCAGATTTCACACTTCTACATTTCCATGCACATACAAATATCCGCAGACTGATTTTCATTTTCCCCGTATGAGATTTTACTACTGCTCGTCAGTATTTTAAAAATAAATCGGTGTAGTATCCATATGTTGTCAAACAGTAATTTTCAAAGGCATAATTCCTCATAAATGTTTTTTTTTTTTTCCCAGCCTCAATTTTTTTTTCAGGGTTGTTTTTTCGTGGACACACACACACACACACACACACACACACACAAACAAACACGCAAACACTTTGCACAACCATCATAAATGACACATAACTGGAGCCAAGAATAGACTCCTGAAGTACGTAAGAAAATACTTTCCTAGCTAACTTTAGTGAGGGGAAAAAAATGACTCGGATGATTGTTTTGCTGGGAGATAGATGGGGCTATTTTGTTGTAGGTATAACTGCTTTGCTTATGTAGATGGGCATACTGATTATCTTAATGAAAACTTAAAAGCACAATCAGCACCGTGGACAAGGAAATGTATGTTTTAACAAAGCAAAACTCTCCCTGTGCAGTATGAAGTTAGCTGTTGTAGAGCTGGGTGTGTCTCTTGTGCTCTCGAGCGGCTGTCCGCGATACAGAAACAGCCCGCATGTGTTTTCCGGCATTGCAGCCGACCGCAAGAGCTTCTGCACAATCCACAGCACTGGCTACCTTAAGAGCTGGCCGCCCACGAAGATGGGCCTGGACGAGGACGGCGAGCCCGACAACGAGGGCTGCAACCTCAGCTGCCTGGTGGCCGTCGGGCGGCTGCACCCCCACCTCTCCCCCCAGCCCACGAGCCCGGACGTGCGCGTCAAGCCCACCGAGTACATCTCCCGGCACGCCATCGATGGCAAGTTTGTCTTCGTGGATCAGAGGTGGGCTACTTTATTACTCCCCAAGAAGACCACTGAGAACGCCTTCGAAGGCTCAGGGCACTTAAGTCAGCTGCTTTAACATGCGTGCGCAAAGAGAAGGATTTAAAACATAAATATATACCCTTTTGTCTTTAGAATGCATGACCCTACGCCTCGGCCGAATCGAAAGGCTCCCTAACCTCTGCGGATAATCTTGGCACGTCAGACTGGCCCTGCAGCTAGTGTGAGATGGGTGCTGAGTCTTATTCTCGAGGCCTAGGGGGGCGGATGGAAAATTAGGAATGTCTTAAGATATCTCTACACCCACGTCCCCAGATGCTCACAGAGAGCAGTGCCATATTACGTGGCACTGCCTCCGGCCTGCCTTAATTCTGCTTTTTAATTAATTGTAAATAGTTCAGCAGGAGCGGAATTATACATTGTGGGCTGTTACCATTTCGTGCAGCTAATTATTTGCAGAAGCTATTACTGCTTAAACATAATCAGGTTTTTAAAAATGGCCCATGGACCTTTAGTCTTGCATATAAATGTGGTAGTTTCATTATGTACTTGTGTTATGTGAATGGAAAACATTCCCCATCTCTTGGTTCTATTCCAGGGCCACTGCTATTCTTGGCTATTTACCCCAAGAGCTTCTGGGCACATCTTTCTATGAATATTTCTATCAAGATGATATTGGGCACCTTTCAGACTGCCATAGACAAGGTATCTGGCCAGCATGACTTGCATGGTTAGCAAGACGGCTAATGTCACTGTATTGCCTAGTGCATTAATTAAGCTTTGTTTGATTTCGGCTGATTGTTTCAGTAGTTCTTTATCCTCATATACAGAGAATTATGGTCTGCCCACATTAGATACCTTTAACCCTAATGCAGTGTTTCCCAACCCGGTCCTTGAGGACGCACAGACAGTCCACGTTTTTGCACCTTACCAGGAGCTGGGACTGTCTTGGGATCTCCGAGGACCGGGCTGGGAGACACTGCCATAGTGAATTAAGAGCATAGTCGTCTGGCTTTTATGATGTGCTGAATTCTTGTGCATCTCTGTCTTTCCAGTGCTGCAAATGCATGAGAAGATCCATACAAATTGCTACAAGTTCAAGATAAAAGATGGTTCCTTCATCACCCTGAGAAGCCGCTGGTTCAGCTTCATGAACCCCTGGACCAAAGAAGTGGAATACATCGTTTCTACAAACACTGTTGTCTCGTAAGCGTCTTAGATTCCCACCGCTGTTCCTAAATGCCTGTCAGTAGCTACCTTTGGTCACACTCGTGTAAAATGAGCAATTATTGTTATGAATGTTCCCTCTACCTACTGAAGTGAACTCTAGGGTTATTATTTTCCATCGATGTGTTTAAACAGGACTTACTGCTGTGCTGCCAGATGTTATATGGTAGATGTTATACATTAGGTGCTATAGTGCAATGAGGATTAACTGTGATGGAAAGTCATTCTGCTTCTGCAGAGGTACAGGTGACTTCACAGACTATTCTCGGAATGCTGCCTCCCCCCAGAGCATGGATGGTGTATTTACACCCGGAGATGGTGAGGCTTTCATCTGTCCTCCCCTATTGAATATCTGCTCATGCAAACCAGGCACGTTACCTTGTCGGCACTCATAACTGGAGCTTAATCTGGTGACAGAAGGTAATTTCTAATGACTGTATGGACTGACACACTGCGCTGGCATTAGTGTCATTTCAACACGTTTGTATGAGCCAAGATTGTTGGTATTGTTTCAGATAAGCTGCTAGATCTTTATAGATTCATGTCAGCACTTTTGCCAGCTGCCACGATGAGTGGTGCTCATGCGCATTCTGCTT
The DNA here is from genome assembly GCA_019775915.2 of Cyphomyrus plagiostoma. NCBI lineage: Eukaryota > Metazoa > Chordata > Actinopteri > Osteoglossiformes > Mormyridae > Cyphomyrus > Cyphomyrus plagiostoma. The sequence goes on along the minus strand of JABFEA020000010.1, from coordinate 15,713,412 downwards.
TTGGCACCAGGCATGGGGAAGCGGGCGCTTCAGACGGTACCTGGCATCGGCGGTGGCACGCGGCCAGGGGCAGGGAAGATCGGACGCATGATTGCAGAAGAGATGATGGAGATCCAGAGGTAAGTGAATTAATACTAAAATGGTGTGGACATCTTAAATTGCTCAAAGAGGATAGTAATTTAATTCACAAGGTGGCAGTACAATTTCCAGGGATACTTAACAAGTGAAGAGAGACCCCTCTATCCTTCCATTTGACCCAAGTACTTGTGCTTGTGCTATTCAGGGGAGGTTCAGAGCCTATGGGTATAAGGCAGGGGGCAACCCAGGGTGGGGCAGCAATCCATCACTGGGCAGACAACACATAGTTTGGAAATGCCAATTCACCTTAGCATTCTTGGAATTTCTACCATTTCAAAGATGCAAGCTGAATGCCAGCAAATATTTTGTGTGGATTCCATTATGCTAAACTGATGATTGATATAGTCACTGAATTTTTGCCTTTGCATTTGAGTGTTTTCACGTGTTCTTGTTTTTTCACATTTTAACCTCCGTTTCATCATAGCAATGACACGCTGACTTCCCTGCCGCTTAACCGTAGGGTTCGAGGATCATCGCCCTCTAGCTGTGGCTCGAGTCCCCTTAATTTCACCCCCACTTCCCCCCCAGATTCCTCCTCTCCAGGAGGAAAAAAGGTCAGTGATGCCCATCCCTCACCATTGACTGTTACAGAATCACATACGTTTTGTAAAAAGGTACATTGCTGAATATTGCTTGGGGAAACCTTGAAATTGTTAGTTGTAAAATTCAGGTTGGTAGACAGTATTGTGTCTCAGCCCCTCACACAGATTTTGCCGAGCTACGTAAAATGAAACCATTTTACCCAGAACCACTTATTGAGAGTGGGGTTGCAGTACGCTTGGAATCTGTATTAGACACACATGCTAAGGGTAATTCAGAGCGATTGATCCACCAAAACAGCCTGTCTTTGGACTGTTGGAGTGAACCAGATCACGTAGAGAGAACCAAGGCATCCACAGAGAACTGCATACCCCACATAATCAGGGTTTGAGCCCAGGCTGCCCACAGCGGCATAGGAAATAAACTGATCTGTTGTTATTGGCTCTGAAATTTTGATATTCTTGACTTTTATTTTTTTCTGACAGATCCACAATGGTGAAATGCCCGACCTGCCTGCTACAGGGTTAGTACAAGGACCAGACTCGATAGGCTTTCCATATGCCAGCTGCTCCGTAATGAGTAAGTACATTACAGAATAACTGCCAGAAAATGTAAATCTGTAGTGCAAAGGTACATTTACCATTCTGTAGCGATTCCGGATGGTACCAACTTTCGTGGAAGCCAATGCTGTGTAACAGTGTCGCCCCGGTGCCCTGTGCAGCAGGTGACAACGCCCACACGGGCATCAACATCATGGACGATCCGGGATCCAGCCCAGACAATGATGAGGCGGCCATGGCGGTCATCATGAGTTTGTTGGAAGCGGATGCAGGCCTGGGGGGTCCGGTTGACTTCAGTGACCTTCCCTGGCCCTTATGAGTCCCCCACGGGGGTGGGGGGGGGCAACTCTGAGGCGGCTCGCAAGAGGCAAGAAGGGACATGGTGAGCATGAGGGGGGCACTCTTTCCAACAGGGAGCGCCGTCTGTAACCGTAGCACATTAGCGGGGCTTAGCCTGACTTTACTGCAGCAAGGAAAGAGCTAAAAAAGCCCAGGGAAATGTGCTACAAACCAGTCACCTTGGCAAGTCCTCCCCTGTGCTGTGGGAAGCCGGGTACAGCTGCTTGCGTTGCCCATGGACACTGAGGTCTCTGACAGGCCTCATCCCCAGATTTTTTGGAATGCGGTTTATTTTTGTGTTAGTTTTTTTTCCTTGTTGAATATTTACCATTATTTGTTTTATTCTCTGCCATGTGAGAATTAAATGTTAAGTATACAGTGCTGTCAGGTAAATATTTTTTAAAATAAAAAGTTCACTTACCGTGCAGTGTTTTTTTTATTTTGGGAAAACAAATCTTACAAGCGTTAAGGGGGGGAAAAAAAAATCAGGGGACGAGAAACTAGTTTTGTAAATGGGGGAAAAAAAAGAGAAACTATCAGGACTGCAGTGTGGCCTTTTCAGGTGAATCAGAACTTTATCTGGCAAATTTCACAATGAATAAGAATTATGCTGTTAACTGCTAGAAAGCATAGCCACCCTACAAGGCCAAGAGAATTACCCTAACTTACCTGAAACCCTGATCCAAGGTGCCAGATCTGAGCCAGAGTTATTTCAGTCCATAACTACAGACATGGACACAAGAACATGGTTTCAGAGTCTTTATTAGACCAATGCTTTTCAAGTTTTCAACAAAAATGATCCTGGACCATAGGAACTATGTCCAGCTGGATATATACCCTGTCTAACGAGGAACACAATCAGATAAGTGAGTCGGGCGGGTGGAATCCAACTCCGGCTGTGTGTTGCAAAAGAACGTGAAATCAAACGTGAAATGAGAGCTAGTCCTAAGGTTTAATGGGTGTTTACCCAAGGGGTGGCATCACAGGATAGAGGTGACCCACGCTCCCGTGGTTGAGTTTCCAACTGCCTTGAAGTAGCAGAGGGAGCAAGAAACATACTTTGAGCGAAAGCAAAACGTAGACGCATGTCAGCACCACAGTGCAACAGCCTGAACTCAAATAGGAACAATCAAAAAAAAAAAAATCTACTCTTAAGCCCAATTTCAAAAGAAGTGGGTTTGCTAAATGTAATTGAAATACCTGATAAAAAATAAATCTCCTTTGGTCGAGTTAAAAAATAAAAACGGGAAAATAACGACCGTCCCTTGCCCGAATCCCGTGTCCCTCTTCGGGTGATACAGCAGACCAGGTCCTGGAGGCTCTAAGGCTCTGAAGGAGGTGCAAAGGCATTTTGTCTGTCGGTGGCACTCTCACTCCTTGGTGCAGCATGCTGGGGAGTGCAGGGAGGAGGGCGGGGTGCTGCTCTCACACAGCTGGCGAGGAGACGTCGGGGTCGGGGTCGTTGCTGTAGTGGTTAGCGGATGGGGGGTGGTTAGGCAGGACGTCCAGCTCGTCCACCTGGGGCCCGGGATGTAGCGCCACCAGCTGGTCCTGGGGGATGTCGGCGGCGGCCGCCGCCAGGTTGGTGATGGACTTGCTCTTCACGCACTGGAAGTCCACGTGGCGGCTCTTGCCCTCCTCCTTCTCCCAGGACATGCGGATGAACGGCCGCTGCACGTAGTTGTAGATGACCTCCGGCCGGCCGCCGGGACGCTTCTTCACCTTCTCCTTGTAAGTGGGGTAGCCTGAGGGGGTGAGCGAGAGCGGGAAGCCATTCATCGCCTACGACAGTAACTCCTGTTACATAAGAAGCTTACAAACGGGAGGAGGCCATTCGGCCCATCAAGCTCGTTTGGGGAGAACCTGACTAGTAGCTCAGAGTTGTTAAAATCTTATCTAACTCTGATTTAAAGGAACCCAGGGTTTTAGCTTTTGCCACACTAGCAGGAAGACTATTCCATACTCTACACGCTGTGTAAAGAAGTGCTTCCTCTAATTTGTTTTAATATGTTCTCCCACGCTCTTAATACATTATAATGGTAAGCCTCCCGAAATGCCAGCCAGGTACATTAGCTGAAGGCAGTGAGCTGCTTGCTAAGACCTTCCTCTGGGATATTGATGCACTGAAGTATAGGCATCCCACTACGGCTGTGTGCTCAATACATGAAAGGTGATCCCAGTCAATCTGGAGAGATTTGGCATAGAATGTAACAATGCTACCTTATCAATTATTTATCTTAAAAAGCTTTATATATTCTAAACCTTTCTCTAGACAGATTTTTTGGAACTCTATTCAGAGGAAATCGATACATTGCAAATTAACACGGAAGAGATATATTGGCAAACGGTTCATTTTAGAATATTGGGAAAATAAACTATTTTTCTTACCTTCAATGCCTAATCTAATTTTCTTCAGCCCTCTTTCCTTTAAAACTGATTTGGCAACATCTCGATTTTCGATGTACTTGAAGAAACGGTACAGCTTTGTGCTGTATATTACTGCAACGCAAGGAGAAAGACGTTAAGCCAAAACTTATGAAAAGTCGTGTTTTCCATAGTGCAACAGAAATTTGTGGGTGTGATACATTAGGTCTGTCAATGTCAGCACATTAAAATACCCAATTATACCACACACATACTTAATTATGCAGACATGATAATTAGATTCTATGAGAGAATTTGGCTGACAAGCGTAGCCAAGTGTCGAATTATAAATGCATGGAGCAGTATTTGAATTGCAGAATGAGTACATCTCAGCAGGAAACTTGTCAACTGTAATACTGTGAATACTACTATCACTGGCTGACTGTTTACAGCTGATGTGTAGCATGTTAATAGGCCTCTGAGCAGTAAGGTAGTGGTAAAGCTGGGGGGGGGGGGGGGCGTCCGCTCACTCTGCGAGTATTCCTCCCCCATCTGGGGTGGGTACTCTTCATCCCAGTCCACCACGTCGTCGTCCGTCAGCACTACGATGTGGCACTCCCGCTCGCCGCTCTGCGCGCTGGCCACCATCAAGGGCAGGATCATCTCTTCCAAGTAGAACTCAAACTGCCGCCGTGCGCCATCATTCGAAAGCTCGTGCATTAGGGCACCTGCCCACAGGAAGGGGGGGGGGGGCGCGCGGGCATTTAGGCCATGCTTCCTAACACGGGCGTCTTTAACGAGAAACTAACATTCGTTAATTAGCCTGATAAGTGATTTGCTTAAAATATTCATCTTATAAAAAATACATGTGTGAGAACCAAATTAATCCAAGTTATAAATAAGGAAGGAGAAAACGGTCGTTTATGTTAAAACTGGAACACACACTTCCTGGAATCATGCTGCAATGTTTTACACAGACATGACAATTAAAAAAAAAAACATGTCAACAAGCAAATGCCCAGAATATTTTTATTCCCAGTACTGAAAATCTATCTTTGGAAATGTGACACCGAAAGTCAACAGCAGACTGGACAAAAGCAGGAAAGGGGCAGAATGGAAGGACGTCCACTCACTGAGATCTCTGCATTTGATAGTGTTGTAGTCAAAGGAGATGCACAGATAGTCACACGCCTCCCGTAACTCCGGAATAGAGATTCCATCAGGGCAGCGGATTATCCCAGATTTGTAGTAATCCTACCAGTATGGATATGCAGAGAACACAAAACACATTCGTTATGGAGGCAGTCATTTCAAAAGCTTAACTTTTAGTTTAGTTGACATTCCGACCATTACAGGCTGTAAATCCTGAAACCTGCTCCTATAGATGGAACTTTCAGTCAAAAGCTGAGTCACACCACAAACCCCTCCTTACGTATCTGTTCCCGCTCTGTTTATAGTGACCCCTCTGTCACAGCCTGATTTAATACAGTAGCTAAGACAGGATGATGAGCATTGCTATCTGATCCTTGTAAACCAGTATTATGTAATAACGGAATATGCACCAATTTCCTCATTTTTACACCAAGTAATGATTTAGACTGGTGTACAGATCCAAAATATACAGATCTGCCCAGTCAAAAAGCCAAAATCATTATACACTGGGTGATGGGCTAATTCACTACCAGATTAAACCAGCACCCCTGAATGACTTCATATTAATTCCATTTGCAGGAAGTAAGTGTAACCCTACTCCCAAAAGTTAATTAACTTGCAAAGTGATGAACACTTGGCTAGTATTGCTTGTCCTTGTAAACTTATACTTTTTTCTCCCCACTGCAAGTGATTTCATGATCTGAAAGTGATACAAGTGCTACTTTTCACTCCCTCCTGTATTAATACATAAAAAGAGTGTTTTTGTGTGATGTGATGTTCCATCATGGGAAGAAAGGGGTGGTGATGATCAAGAATAATTTAAAAAAAAAAAAAAAAGCTAATGAGAACAAAACAATTTAAATGTAAAAATCATAGTGAAACATGAAAAACTCACTCTTACCAGTATGGCTCTAAACACAGTTGAACTGATTCCTTCTGCAACTTCAAACTCTCCTTTATCGTTGGGCCGAGTGAAATTGTGCTCCCTGCCAGAGCCAAACATTCTGCAAGACACCAGCTGCTCCTTAAGATCCAAGTCAAAGCATGCTAAACGACTTCAAAGATATTCATCGCCCTATAGATCTACACACTTCATAGACTGTGGAGAAGCCCTATAGTGTTTAAGCGTCATATTTACCTCCCCAGCATAGTGTTGGGCTGTGCGGTGAAGATGGAGGGGTCCACCACAAAGCGTGTATTGTCCACAATGAGGGTGACCCTCTCTGAGGTCCTCAGGTTACGGGCTCCATCCTTGGAGTTCTCATACACAAAGACTGTCTCGCTGCCGGCTATGCTTAGGCCTGTGCCCAGGGCCTTGCAGGTGCCCTCGCTGCTCGACAGGCTGCTGTTCCTGCTGCTGATCACGCCACTGCTGCTGCTGGAGCCGTTGGGAGAGGCCTTCGGGGGCCTGGGGCTGCTGGGCCGTGACGAGGAACTGGCTTCTCGTTCCCGCTCTGGTGGCAGGCCAAGAAAACACACACTCTGAGCCAACAGGAAGCAAACTGATACAAATGTAATTGTGGGCCGTGAACTTTCAACACGTCAATAACAAACGTAGAGTATTTAATATATGAAACTTTGGTTCCTTTTAAAATTTCAAATTTGAGGAAAATGATTATTACTGCAGTTCGTAAGGGAAGTATTGACGGCTATCAATACAGTGTAGTCAAGAGGATGCCTTTTGCAGTAGGAATTATAAACAGTAATAATAGAATAAGTTATATTCAAGGTTTTTACATATATTGTATTTTGTATTTGCAATTGGAATGCTGAAAACAAATGAAGGAGTCGGGTTTAAAAAAATAACGGCAAGATAAGACGTCTCTAACAGATGATTTACGAGCGCAGAATCCATGAATAAGCTGTACACACCACTGCTGTGCTGGTGGGTAGGTGAAGTGATGTTCCTGATGCAGGGTGTCAGCTGACTTTCGCCCCTCTCGTGGGAGGAGTCACGTGAGCGGTCACTGGAGCGGCGCCGGTCACGTGAGCGGTCACTGGAACGCTCACAGCTCCCGCCGCTCCCATGCAGACTCATCCTGACCAGCTCTGTTTCCAGCCGAAAGCCGCGCGGTTGGGCACTGGCAAATACAAGGCGCACGTGCGTCCTCCATTACTGCACAAGAATAAATGGCTTTGCCCTTGTAAGATAACTACAAAGGTGTTCCCTGTAGTAGAGTCAAGTTGCTGCCCCCCCACCCCAATCTATAAGAAAACTTATAAAAAACCAATACAAATCTATGCCTCACAGTCTACAAAACCTCATTATGATACAACAAAAAGTCAGACAGGAAATCTTTCAGATTTTTACAAAAGATCCATCTTTTCAGAAAAATTTACTTTTTCCACCCCCTTAAATATGCAATAAATAACTGATAGACTACAAAACTGAGAAACACTGTCAATATATACACAAAATTGACATTTTCTGCTTGCACGACACCCAGCCATCATGATTATACACACACTAAGAAACTGCATTGTACTGTGCATAATTACAAACGCAAACCTAGATTCTGCACACATGGCCATTTTCAGAAAGGACAAAACAGTTATACAAGTGCCCAGAGGCATTTACAGCCCACAATAAGTTAAAAGAATTGTCATGGACCTGGTAACATTACAGGAGCTGCAGAACACAATATTGTCTAAATAAAACCACCTTTATTTGTGACGGTGTTAAGAAATTTATATAAGACTTTCCTCAAGGACACTTTACATGGTTATAGCAAAGCAGCAGTGCTTACAGTAGAAAGGGGAGCCATAAACAGCAGCCTTTATTGTACTGACCCAGAATGAGAAATGTCCATAACGCTGAGTCTAAAAACAGCGCAATCACTTTTTCTCCATTTTATAATTTGCGGAGGATAACATGACTAGGTAACAAAGCTGTAGGATAATGTAATGCAGCAAAAAAAAAATTTAAACAACTTCCCAAGGAACTCTACCCAGTCCAGCGAATGCACTTTAAAGGTTAGGGCTGCTGGTCAAAGGACTTGTTTTCAATCATGGAATAAAAACTAAGAATATGGTTTCCTGCATCATAAGTGCAAGCTAGTCAACACACACACACACACACACACAGATCAATTCCTTCCTGTAAACAGCCCTTGTCCAGATCAACAATAGTAATGTCCTGAATTGGTCATGTTCTCAGCCTGTGACACAGAGCACGTTTCCTCCCTCTATTTACGCATGGAGTTATGGGCAAAGACATCAGGGGATTTCAAACAGGATGGCGTGAGGGAAACTAAGCACTATACCGTTTCAAAGAGGAAATAATTCGAATAAACTACGTTAATGATTACAAGAAAAAAGCAAGTGAGCGATATTCCTGACACGAGTGATACTTCAGCTTTTTTGCTCTGCATGCTGCAATGACTCTCGAATCCCTCATCCGCGGGATAATGTACATCTAAAGTCTCAACACTGACGGCAGGACGGGATATCGGTACTCACATACTGTACTGTCACATACTGTATTCGAAAAGATGGAGAGAAAGAAAACACTAGCAGACCGCGTGTAAATATGCCGCTGCCGGGCCACATGCGGAGCGCAGCCGGCTCACCGGGAACTTCCGAGCTCTGTATCGGTTATATGTGCGTCAGTTCAGCACTGCTCTATATCAAATTGCCAGCATGTAACAGCTGGCGGCTCGCAAGCAAGCAGGGAGGGAATAACAGGCGTGGTGAAACCCCGCTTACGGGCCATCGCTGACTAATGCAGCTGTGTACGCACTGCTACACCCAACAAACGGCCAGCTGGCACAAAAAGGAGAAGCCCTTTTCTTACTTTTATTCTCCATGTAGTTACTGTATTTGTAAATATATCACAGCCTTCAGTTATATAGATTTCACGAACAGACATCATAATTCAATGTATGAAATGGTTCAGACTTTGGACAAAGTCATTTCAAGAATACAATTTTCACTCGCTATCGCCAACCTTAAATGTTATTAAAACTGAAAAAGCAAACAGAACAGAAATACGATACGTAAATACATTTTCGAAACACGTACCTGTCAAATCTGCGAGGCGATTTTAAGACAAAGCAACAGCAGACGAGCTGGGGAATGGACGCACAAAAGACTCGCGCACCTTTGTATACCGACGCCTTATCGACCTGATCAGCATCCTCGGGCATTACTTTTGAAGTTCTGCATATTTAGCAGCGTCCTCCTAACATGCTGGCTGACTCCCACAAGCCTTCATTCACGTCCCATTTTGAGATCCGTTTTTCGATCGCGCGGTCTCGCCTCGTAAAGACAGAAGGAGGAGGAGACGCGCCAGCCATCCGATTCAGACAGAGAGACCCGTAGCATTAGGTGTCATAGCGCTTTTTAAATCAAAGATATTATTCTATCCTGCTGACGCAGTTTAGCGCCTCTTGGGCTCCTACTCTTCTCAGTAAGATCTTCAGAAAGAACGATTATGTAGGAGGGACTGGCGGAAGCGGAAAAGCGAATAAAAGCGGTTATTTTGGTTCACCGTTACAGCCTTTAGCATACAGCGGTGATTCCATTCCAAATTGCAATTTATGATTTTCTTTATGACCGTCTAACTCTGTCACTGAACAGTACGCAATAACTTGATGAATACTTCAGTCAAGAAGCCCACCTGCCCCCGGAGTATCTTATTAAAGTACTGTACAAACAGGGTCCCGCGGTGCAGAGATGTATACTTCCCTCCGATTCACCGTAGACGCGTAAAGTTTCAGCACCCGCAAAGGTGAGGGAAAGCGTCCGCAGTGCATCAGCTGACTACGATACTTTGCTGTGAAATGCGTCGACGCGTCATTACTGTATTATACCAGTCCTAGAAAACATTTTGAGGAACTCAATTCAGGAAAAATCTCACAATGACTTGTTTGATTTAAAATTATTAATTTTGATAGGGGTGCACACAAATCATATTACAAAACACCCCTGTTCTACAGGAATCAATAGAATTTCATGATGAAAACGGGAGTAAACTGGAACTGATCTTCAGACACAAATTTTATATAATTCAAAGCACAGGTTACCTGAAAAGGTCGTTGCTAAAATAAATATGTAAATTACTAAAAATTGTAATATCAAAAATAAATAAATAAATTATTTGAAGCCACTTTTATTTTCCTGCTATTTGAATTTAAAATATTAAATGATTTGATATCTCACATATTATAAATAACCACTAAACTGCATTATAGTTCAAAAGACATGATTTGAAAAATAAGTGATGCTTTTCAAGGATTACACGCAAACCATAAAATCAACTTCACATGACAAAGTATAATTTCCATTTCATAGTGCGGTTTTAGGCCAAAAAGCCAAGTGTGTCCACGATGCAATTGGCAATCCTGACCTGCATTCAAAGGACCTTGGGAACAGCAGTAGAGACAGTGACTAATTGTGTCTGGCTTATGAAGGTTCAGGGGCACAGGTCTGATGGGGGCTGGAACATCGTGACAGATCCTGCTAGAGCATATGAGTAATCCCCACTTTTTATTATTTATAATACGAAACCGTTTGAGCAAACGACTGACATCATTCCATCTTTCCCTCCGACTGGTAATGTGTGGTAAGGATGAACCACTCCTTTACAAAACTATTTCTTTTACTCATAAATGGCTTAAAAAGTAAGCATTCAGTCTTATGCAAAGTTAAATAACTATAACAGTATAGTTTCTTGTATTGTCAGAGAGGTACGACTCAGAATCATAACAATCCGCAAAGCGGATCTGACCAGTTTGACCTTGTACACAATACCTGGCATTAGATTTTCCACTTGTATAATTTTTATTAAAAATAAAGAAATAACTGAAAGACTACCTTAGACACCTATAAAAAAAAAACCCTCTCAAATATATAGTTTTAACCATAGCGAATTACAGAGATACATGACGAGTAATGGTGGTAGGATGAGTTCGCAAAAATATCCAGTTTCGAAACAGCCAGACTCTTGCTAACTACACATCCTCCAGAACCTTACGACATACCTATCAGTCCTTCAGAGCAGATAAATCAAATTATGCATGGCACCAACAAGCCACACATTATTTCATAATCTCATAACCTGAACAAATATACCTAGTACTATCACCATAAGAGAATCGAACAAAATTAATGAACAAACCACTGCATTGATCACCTAGTCGCTAATATCTCTCCACACCCAGTTAATCATAACTCATTACATAATCACACTCAGTGGGGGACAAGATGGATCCAAAGGTTTAACTGAATAAGAAGTTCCAAAGTTTTTTAAACTGTCTTTTAAGATAAATATTCTTAATTCCTTTAGCAGACGTCAGTTGGTCACCACTTACCTTGAGTGTTTGCAGAGTTTACGAGGTCGGCTGCTAGTCTTCCGCTCCCAGTTTTCGGTATCACTGGAATTGCTGTCATAAGAATGTGGACGTGCTGCCATCACACGCACACAGATAACTCACTTGCAGCGAGTTTCAGTTTTCATGTCCTACGATAAAACCACAACAGCGACATTTTTAATTTACTAATTGCACTGTGTGTTGGTTTATTTTATCAGTGTTACAACTCTGAGCAATCGATAATCAAGATGATTTGGAGAGTTATAAACCGCAACGTCAGCCCGGACGTGACGAACAACCATACATTACAATACATAAAATACAGTGTACGGTGTTACGATTCCTACTAAGTAGGCGTGGAAAACTGCTGTCTTTCATAAGCTAGTTCACAGTAGCCAATATCTATGACAGCTCTGTACGTAAATACGAATCTTAACCATGAGAAAGCAGGGCAAAAGACGGGGGGTGTAGGGGGGGGGCAGTTAACATGAAACAAAACACACCGCAAAGATAGGAGACCACGTAACTAACATACTGCAGGTCAAATCACTTTGGCACAACAAAGCTGCTCACCGCCAAAAACTCCTGCGAAATTAGTTCACCTAATAGTGTGGTAGACGCCGGCGTTCATGAAATAAAAACAGACTGTTACTGTTACAAACACGATGGTGTGAAGGTTGTTACACAATAACAGAGAGATTGTTAGAGAAAAACAAAGTGAGTAACCGTTAAAGTATGAACTATTATAACAGCTAGCTACCTCGCTAAATAATGTTATCCATGAGTCTGAGACGATTAACTGGCTACGTTGATGCATAACACTTCGGTCATTAAAAGACATTTTTCTTACCTTTCCAAGGCCAGAGACAAATCGAGTAAACAGAAAACTAACACCTAAAATCTGTATTTTTAAATTTCCTAAAGTGGCTAAGACCCATACTGACTAAAGTGACAGGCCACACAGCTAACATCACGAGATGTGACTGAAATATCGCGAGAGTACAGTTTTATTTATTATTGAAAGACGTTTCCTTCCGGTTTCGGATACAGGGTGGGGAGCGGTGAATAATGTTGTATTTCTTGGTTGTTTATTGATGTTTTGCGCAATTATCTTTGCACTGTGATTCAGCGAGACATTCTTGTAGTGTGAGTGAGCATATTTGGCATGTCTTAACTTGGGTTGAGAAGGAGATCATACTTTTGACCTATTCAACTTCAGTCTGATCATAATTTTAATAAACGCTTTCTAAAATCCAGTGCATTCTCTCATCGAACTCTTAAAAAAGTATTTTCCCCAGTCTTTTCTGGTTAATGAACTACATAAAGGCATCCACTTACGTTCCTCTCTAAATGTTGCCTTTCAAGCCATGTCAGTTCCAAAAAGGCAAACATTATGTGTAGGTTTTGAATTTCATGTTTGCTCAGCTTAATGTAGTATTAATTCACATTAAATCGATGCTTAAATTCATTTAACAATATACATTTTATATGATACCCTTTTACATCATTGACGTATATATATTGTTATCTACATTAAGTATTTAGAGCTGGAAATTGATTTTCTAACAATGGGAATACAATGTGATATGGTGACACTGCACATTTTTACATCTGACTTTAACCTTGCTGAAGACCCCAGTATTAAAGAGCAATTGTAAATGGAGTTCTAAATATCTTTCACCATGTTATTTATTGTAATATTTAAGTTTCTTTTTTCTTTTCTTTTTTAAATGTATCAATGAGCAATAGCAGAATAAAATAACTTCTTAATCTGGTTAACATTTTTAATTTTACAAAAGTATGGTAGAAAAACACAATAAAACAATATAAATCCATACATACAACAAGTTGATGATCATTTTAAAATGATTTCCTCAGAAACTGTAACTGTAACATACATGTATTTAACATTTGCTTAAAGGCTGAAGTCCTCATTCCTACTTTTGCAAAAAAAGTGCTTTTTGTCTTCTCACATATACATTCAAAACAGTTGTCATTGATCCAGTAATAGTTTTCTGGTGTATAATAAAAACAAGAAATTATTTACAAAAATATTTATGGTATATTTATTTTTCCACAACATGGAACCTGTCCTGTACCACAAAGTCTTCAGGTTGGAGGGTTTCCGTCCCAGCTGCACCTCTCCTGTCTATGCTTCTGTGCAGAGCTGTATGAATATCCATCAGTCTCTTCTGAAGCCAGTCCTGCCTTTCCTGGACATGCTTGTGCTCACCAAGGTTGTGCATTAACTGCACTTCACCTAAGGACCGTTTCCTGTGGTTTCATAAAATAAATACAGCAGCATGTCATGTCAAATGATGTATTTCCTCATTTGATGCATCTGTTCAAAAAGGATTCCTAATAAGAAGTTTAGTTTTAATACAAATGTACATTTATTTGAAAATTTCAAAATTATATTTCAAATTTTTAAAAATGATTAAGACAATTTATAATTATGTAAAGACTTACCTCACCGGGCCTCCTTCAGACTTTGAGAAGCATATAATATAGAATATAAATATTAAAATAGTTTTCATTTTCAGCACCTGTCAAATACAGACAGAAATTTTTAGAGTTTTCTGCAGGTTTTTGAACTGATATGTGTTTATAATCAGTAAAGAATTAATCACTTCACAGGGTTTTATGATCAAATTCGCAAAAACGTTTGTGAATTTAAAACTAGAAAAAATATACTACTTTGTAAACTTTATATAACAGCACGTAAAGTACATACATTTATGAATGTTCAATCATAAATGTATTTAACAAATTTACCTACCACTTTCTACGGTGTTATCTCTGTTTCCGCACGCTATGTTGATTATCCTATCGGTAGAGTTTATTGTGACTCGTCCCCAAGGGCCTTTTATAGCTCAACTGCTGATTCATTAGGGTAAGCCTGTGCGGTATATCGTCGTCAGTTCTTTGTATTACAACTTCTGCGTGTCTAAGTGACGTCCTACCAGCACGTGAAACATAAATCAAGGATGTATGTTGGCTTCTTGTGAATATCAGGTCCTGACATAAAATATTTGTGTGCATTAAGACACCATATAGTAAATATCATTTTCCAACGCTGTATCATTTGGGGGGGGGGGGGGGGGGTGGTGCACCAAACATTT
>JABFEA020000010.1:15670671-15681375 GCA_019775915.2 Cyphomyrus plagiostoma | reverse complement strand
GAGACCTACGTCATCAGTCTTTAGTTGTCTAAAAACTCAAAAGACTGGTAATAACTATTACATGTTGACTAATAAGGTAGTCATGTTTGTGAATAAAATTATACCATTTAGTAACTCTGATCATATTGAATTATGTTAAAGTTGCAAGGACTGGGGCACTATTGCACCAATACTGGACAGCTGTGTTCACTCCCAGAAGGCATAATTCTTAAACATTTTCTCAGTGAAAACAAATGAATAAAGCTATGCTAATTTTGAAATGTGCCAGAGTAATTTGGCGTAACCTGTTACTCTGGGGAGACGTTCATGGCAAGTTTCATCCCAGTAAGCAAGTTATTAGAGAATATTTATTCAAAACATGATACCGGAAATGATAATAAAGGTAGAATTAATTAAAGGAGTCTGTCTTGAATTTAAAATTATTCTTGGTATAACGCTCTACTCGTTGAGGTAGAAGCGGTCAGTCGATAAAAAAAAAAAAACATTTTGCCATTATTAAATATACACTAAACTGTTCATACATTTTATACACGAAATCTTAAAAGCAGGTTGGAGAATTTGCCGTATATTTCATTGAAGCGAGATGCACCAGTCACAGAACCATGTGCTCTTATAATGAATCCGAACAGGGTTATCTAAGATGAAAAAGCATCTTGGTAATATTAGAGTGACTGAACCGATGTTGAGTTTGTTGCTCCTGCTTTTCAGAGTGGTTTGGCTTTCAATTCGACTCTCCACAAAGTGTGGTATATCAAAGCTTTTGACCGAAAACCACCATAAACCAGTAGCGGCTGCAATGTACCGCCGTAGTTCTGTGTTACATATTACACGGTTTAAAAGGTATGTTAAGTGCCACTGCTCCACACAGCACCATTTTTACGTGTGTACCGTAGAAAGTCTCTGTATTTCACTCTTGTATATCTGTATTGACTTCACACTTCTTTGCCAGACACCTTTGACTCGATTTCCTCATTTTCCTTCTGCATGATCGAAAGCGTGAGGTGAATGAAATTCAAATGAAGATGCGCTGAAAGTTCCTGGACTCTGTCCCCCGAGAGTTCCGCCTTTCATGCTTGCCTTGTGTATTCGCCGTATAATTAATTTTGCTCGGTGTGTTTGCCTCAGGAAAGCAGCGTAGGACAGGATCCCTACTAAGGAAGCTCATTCCATCTTATTAAGACTTGATCTGGAAAGCATCCAAGTAGTGTGAAATACTCACTGCATTTTATTGCATTTGCATAGAGAAATCCAAACAAGCACTAAAAATGTCAACATCTGAAGGGCGAAATCTTTCCTTTAGCTTTAGATGGCAGCAACAAGAGTTCGCATTTGCATAGAGGAGCAAGAGGTGTCTGGTTTCTCTAAACCCCAACTTAGTACTTACTATATAGTAAAGTGGTTGTGGGGGATTGACAGCCATCTCTGGGCAAATCAAACAGATGTTATCCCGCATATAATATCCCTGTGAGAAACCGGCTATGGGAAACTGCATTAAGGTGTTTTAAGATTAGTGGTCCTGTGACACCAAATAAACTGCGAAATATAATAAAAGAACTTTGAAAAATTTACATCTTAATGACATTATTGGCCAAATAAATGTCAGCATCATAATAAATACTCCATCCGTCATCCATTCTGCTTATCATGCGCAGTAAATCTAGAGCCAATCGCAGGCAGCACGAGGCCAGGGACCCCGGGATGAGATACCAGCCCACTGCAGCCATCATAAATACTGCATTTCAAATTTGTCATGCAACTTGTTAATCGGGGGTTGGGGGAGAGGGTACATGGGAAAACAAAGACTGTAGAATGAATATGCAGAGTGTTTGCTTTTCATGAAGATGCAAATAACCTCGATAGAGTTTACTTTGACAGTGCTGTCATCCAAGATATTTAGAAACCATGTATGGTCAAATGTTTAGAAAGCTGGGTACTTAATGATGAGTACTCTGATTATTTAATGACTAATGACTAGGAAGATACCAAAAAAGTTTTTGATCTGCCAGCATTTGAAATATTTTTCACTTCAGATATTTTATCAAAATGGATTCATTTAAATATCATCTTTCTCTAAATGTGACATTATTTCTGCCCCCATTTACTTTATTAAATTATCATTACCATTATTACGTTTAGAAGTCTTTTTTCATGCCAAAGAACTTCACAGACATCTTTCTTTTTAACATCTTTTTTTTTGAGAGAGATTCTGACCTTTACATTATAGAGGAGAAAGCAAAAAGCTGTCATTTTTAAATGACTTCCATTTTTGTCTTCAGCTCTAATGGCATTTAAAGTTAGTACTTAGCAATACCAGCTGGGTTCACTGAAGACAGCTCAAACTTTTAACCCTGTCTTCTTGACAGGAGAAAATCTAGGCCTACCTTCAAAGATCTATTTAAATGGCTATGGGCTTGTCCAGGTTATTTTACCACTTTCTGCAAATAACAGAGTTGTCTCTGCTTCTGAATAGTCATCTGTTTGAGGCAGTTTATAGTGCAGTTTTTCCTGTTATAGAGTCACGCAAATAAAATGGACACCTCAGGTAAAGTTTTGAACTAAACACAATGAACTGGCAGGCCTGATGTAAAAAGAAATTTCCCGTCAGTGACAAAAATGGCTGCGAATTGTCATTATAATACATATCCCAAAGCATTGTAAATATATTTTTGTTGTCCTCTTCATTATTTCCATTTTTGAGTGCTATTGAGAGGACTGATACCTGGAATGTTTCATTCAGGATAACCAGCAGCACAAAAGCCATCCACTGAAAAGACTCTGAATCGATTTTAAAGGGCAGAAAGGGAAGCAGGAAAGAAGGGTAAAAGGCATTTTGTGGCTGTGTGGCAAAGAGTGGGAAGCTGATTCCGTTTAGATTGAAAAAGTAATTTAAACGGCAACACCAGAAAAGGCTGTCAACATGCCAGTTCCCAGTAGCACCAAAACGGATGGCCCACAATCACTAGGGCTAAGTAAGCGGCCATCTTCCCAGATCTGCAGTTGGGTTTCATCAATGGCTATTACATATTACACAGCATTTAAGGATAGAAATTTTAGGGTGCTTTTCCACTACACCTGGCACTGAACTTTTGGGCCTAAAAACCAGTATAGCTCTTTTCCTATTGATTTCAGTCCAGTATCAGTACCAAATCCCTAAATTAGTTGGGATACTACATTGTTACTTCTATACTTTGGGGTGGGACTTGCAAGCATGTTTATTATTGATTGTTCATGCAAATGACCTGCCTCACAAACAGAAAATACAACCACCATCTTGCAAAAAAAGCACAGTAAAAAAAAAACACAATAAACAAAGTAAAACAAAAAATGTAATAATAGTGGATGCATGAAGATATCCAAGTTTTAATTTTGATTTTGTGGGAAAAACATATTCAATAAAAACTGGATGGTATGAAAAGAAATAAAAAAGCATTTGGTATAATATATTATGGTTGTACAATATCAGAAAGACTGTGATATGAATTTTTTGTGATGAATACCGCAATATTTAAGAAGCAAAAAAGGACTTCAAAATTTACTGAGAATAAATCATAGCCGAATAGAACTTGTTGTAATCTTAGAATAGGGGGTGTGAAATAAGTCAGTAGTAATTTGTGCCGTCAAATCATAGGTGAAATGATGAGGAACAAACTAAAGACAAGTGTGGATGATTAGCACATCAGACTGGAAACAAAGAGGTGATTATGGAATGGCCAGTGATCTCTGCTGGCCAAACAGGAACACGACGGGCTGATGGGATTGGTCCTGACAATTATGATTGGCTTGGAGACCAAATGCAGAGCTCATGTAAAAGCAGTGGCGGTAAAATTAAAACTGATTTTATAAAACATACGACATAAATTTGGAAAGGACTAATTAAAATTGTAAAGTGTACTAAATTTTGTTTCCTATGACAGAGTAAATAATGTTGTTTTTGAAAATATCGTGGTTTTACGTCTGGACATATGAAGGTATGAAATAGCCTCATCTCTAACCCAGCGGATTATCTCAGTCCTTGTGATGTGAAAATTTCATGTGCATAACACATCTCCCAGTCCTATAATATACTGTAGCAATTTTTGAATTCAGTACAAAATACCCATGATGTCATTTTGCACTGGTGCCAGTTTTCCATGCTAGAAGTACCATTGAATTTGGTACTGTTTTGAAGAACCAATTGTTTGGTACCTGGTGCAGTTGAAAAGTGGACTTAGTTTGTCAGTGTGACACATAACACTCATTAAGGGGCATTCAGAGAAACCGTGACATGGCTTCACGCACTGGAGAGAAGACTCAGTATAGAATCAGAGAATGATTCAGTAATGTTGCATAATAATGAGGGCGGAATTTTATTTTAAGCCATGGATACACATAATAAATAGTCAATTCAGGTCATTACAATTATATCACGAAACACTTGGTGAGCTGACCTCTTTGTTAGGTTCTTTTGGTTAAAATGGTCCCATTAAAAATGTCACTCCTACTGCTGTCCTGTGTACTTTCCCTGGAATCCCTGCATTCATAACTACTATGTGGATATTCTTTGACCGATTTTAATTAGTGCTGATAAATAAAAGGCAAATTTTTCATCCAATTTCACAAAGCCACCAGCGAGGAGGATGTTTAGCACCCTGGCCCATGTTCCCCGGAGACGGAAATAACAGCCTGCTTGTGCGGATGAGTCACGGTTTCTGTAAGTCTGTGGCTCTAAATGAAAGTACATTCGGAAATATGAAACGAATTTTAATGTATATAAATCTGACAAAGTATTTGCTTATATGTTACTTGCCAGCTGATCATGACACTGACGTCACTTTAGCGTGATTGATATAAAATATTCTACGAAGTGCAACTGCATCCCTTTCTCCACATCACCAGTGGGGCTGTGGGCAGTGTTAGTGGTCCCGACACTCTTTTCACGCGGCTCTGACAGGTGCGAAAGGCATCTGTCAAAGCACAAATACACTGCTGTTGATTTTAGGATTGAGGGCCGACTCACTGCAAAGCGCCCAGACGAATTACTCACGACACTTCAACATCCAGCACGCTGTAAGACTTGCTCCAGGCACGAAGGTGGATGGAGTCACGTGATATGTGACTGGGGAATTCAAGGAAGAGAAAGAGATTTCATTCGGAGACGGGAGAGGAGACGGGCAGAACAAATGCTGCGGGAAGGAGAGAAAACAATGCAGAGACAAAGCTGAATACACACAGGGGAAAACACATTTAAAAAAAACCAAAGACCAAAAAGAGAGCTAAAACTGAGGGTTGTGGCAAATAAGTGACCCAGGAGGGGAAGGGGGGTGATGGAAAAAAAACTGATCCCTGATAGTCACCTGACTCTCCTCATTAGGACAGATGGATGGAACCCACACCGACACACACACACACACACACATACAAACACACCTTCAATGCACTTTAGGGTCGACAATTACACTGTGTGTTTCCGTTTTCTGTTAATCTCATCTATTGTAAATTGTAAATGGACATCTGTCATGGAAAACAAGAAGAACTCACCTTATAAGTCCAATTCCCTTCTGCCAACACTGCGAGACCAATGCAATGCCCACAAACCCTCCAACAACCATTCCAAACTATATGGAATGAAGGAATCAAGACTGTCTCAGTTCTCTCTCTGCGTAAATCCTCATATGCTGAAATGCATTGAATAATAATAACAATAGCATCAAAGTGAAAGGGTTAAAGCTGATTTTCTAGGTGCTCTCATGTGCATTTGGGTGTAGGCTATAGGAGTATCTATAAAAATAGGCTTTACTTCATCTTTAAAACCATATTCATAATACTGTGCATCCACCTCTACAACTTCCTGAAAATTTCAACAAAGTCACGAGCAATAAGGCACATCAGATTAATGATCTACATCCATCCATCCAGCTCTCCACATTCACTTCTCCATTGCAAGTTCAAGGTGAGCCCGGTACAGGTCATAGCTCTCTTTCTTATTACTAGAGAATTAAAGTTCTGTTGTTGTGTGATAGGAATAACAATGCCTCACAGTCTTGTATGCAGAGGTGGAAAATTCATGTTCAGAAAGTGCAAATCCAGACCAAGATTTTGTTTCAAACAAACAGTTGATTAGAAATAGTCAAAGTCACAGAGTGGTCAGCTGGTTTTCACCCCTGCTTGTATGCACTGTAAAGCCTGACATTAAACTGTACTCCCTTAAGAGTACTGTGCCAGAATCACAGATAAATCTATTGACAAATGGACTCCCAATTTCAGTAGAGTGTCCACTGCTATAAAGTATATGCTGCTAATACTTGGGCTTGCCTCCATTCTACTGGGAGCCGTCATGTACAAAACAGCAGGGCCTTTGGAAACTGCGCGAGGTGGTGTTTACTCCGGTACCCCCTCTCAGAGATAAACACCAGCAGCAAACTCCACACTCCCCCACATACCAACTCTTTTGTTTTTCGGTGATTCCGTTTGCCTCGGGTTCTCTGCTCCTCTGCAGGTCAGGCCCCAATGTGTTGGAGGAGAAGATGAAAGGACGGGGAGGAGCAGAAGGGGCCTGCCGCTTGCAGGGTCGATGAGAAGAAAGAAAAGGCAACTTTGTAAACATTCGTGTGTCTCAAAAGGTATGCAGACATTTAATAAAATTAAAAAACACCGACACAACATCAAGAACAGCAGCAACAACAACAGAAACAACAACAATGATAAAAATAATACTAATTATTATTATTATTATTGTGTTATTATGTTTCTATTACTTATAGCAAATGGGCCTTTGTTTGAGACAGCTTATACTGTTGTTGATTAATACATTATCTGCACCTCTACATCAATTACCATATAGCATCAATTACCACTCAATATGTGCAATGTATCATGTTCACTTGCTACTAGCCAAAGAAATGAAAAAACAAAACAGCAAACTCCTTGTAGACTTGAAGGTGCACATGAATTAAGCAAAGGGTCAGGAGTTGTACTAATAAGAACCAACCTTACGCTTGACAGAGACCGATGGTTCTGTTTGCACAATATGCCCCAGAGAGTCAACACTGGTGGCCTTCTGAACAAACAAAAAACACAACTACATACAAATATTATAAAAATAGTTTTATATGTAATGGTCAGCATGTGCCATTTACTAAAGACCATATTTTTGGTTGCATCTCCCTGATTGTACTTGAATGCATTCAGTCTGTACAAAATGTACCAGACAGGTATTTTCCAGATAATTACCTCATATAAATCACCTCTATTGCCTTTGAAATTTGGCCTGTAAATACAGCTTATGGAGGATATTTAAAAAATAGCAACATGGGGAAAAAAACCCCCTGTCATGTTTGATAAATTAAAATGCTCATTTAATTGTTTCTGTCTAATTAACTCTTATTTCTGTTCTGAGGTACCAAAAATGTATTTCCCTTCCCTTATAATCGATATTGAACATATGTCATGTAACAGAGGATTATAATACAAAATGAAATATCTTTGATTTTATGTAATCCTCAGTGATGCTTAGTGTATCGAGCATAAATGTTTGATCCCACCCACAGTTACCCTTGAAAGTTATCCAGAGAGGCAATAAAATATACAGTTATTCACAATCAACCTAGTCATATCTGGTAAAAATAAAGAATGCATAACCTGGTACGCTTAGTAAAATAGTGCGATGGGTTTTGAATGTGTTTCTGGCTAATGTGCAGCAGAGGAGCAGAGGTTTCTATATTGGTCACTGGGAGAGACTGGAGATGGAAAATCACTATAGCCTGGCTCTATCAACTGTAAAGATGGATCTGGGATAGAGAATTTGACCAGAACGCAGCGCTTGACTGTGCACTTTTCATTTTCAATCTTTTAACTCACAGAGGACTTTACCTTTTGTCAGTACTAAATGAGTAAAACAAGCGCAGGTATTAGATAAGTGCATTACAACGGAGAAGAAAGAAACAACTGAGAATGGAAATTTAATACTGAGTCACATGGTGACTCACTGCAGCTTCACTCCGCTCTGGGTTGTGGCTTTGAATCCTGTGCCTGGCTCTGTGTGCGATCAGTCTGCGGAGCCTCCCGGTGTTTTTGTGGGTTTCTTCCAGGTTTTTTGGCTTCTGTTTAAATCGATGTCTCTAAATTTCCCCTAATGTGTGACTGTGAGCGTTGCTGTGTGTGCCAGTGCCTTGATTCATGGCCTGAACGTCCCGCAGTAGGATCCAAGCTCATCACGACCCTGTAACTGGTTTGGGACAATGGACATTAAAATTAGTATTTGTTATTCTAATTTAAAAGACAAACTAGCAGCTGTGGAGAGGCGAACTAGAATGATGAAAAATATCAATTTCATTAATAATTGCTATTAAGTAAGATCCACAAAATCTTAAGCAACACACCACAATTCTCGTGCAGTCACGCATCACACATATAAATGAGCGCATGCTATTTAAAACAAAATAATTTAGATAATTACATTCCACCAAGAAATTATCTGATATCCTCAGATCCAGCAGAATTTTCATGGTCATTGTGTCAGGTGTTTTCAAAATGTTTAACAAAAGCATGCCCATACACATCTGTGCCTGTGCTCATACCCAAGTATTTCACACCAGAGAGGAAGCTTGGGGGGAATATTGCCCATGAAATTAGGTTTGTGATTTATCCTCTTTGTTGCTTGGGTGACACTGAGGTATAACACATACTGAAAGCTGTAATATTCAAGCTCATCTCCCAGTGAAAACCTGGCAGGACCAACAGCAATAACTGGCTGTATTAATCTATGCCTGACAGCAAGATCTGCAATGCTGGGATGATACCCTGCTATACCAGCCGCTTCCTTCTCCCTAGGCTGGTCATACTCACAAAGAAGCTCACTTAACAGGAAGGACCAAACACTGCCCGTGCATAACAATTAGGATAACAGCAAGACAATGGTGTAATGTGCTTATCAGATAAATAAAGAAATGGATTTGATTGCTACTGGGAATTAAGTGACTGCAAAGATTTACAAGTGAAATAATCTTCTTAGGCGCGTAAGATTTTCAAGCAATCTGTACGATTACGTTGTACATCTCTTAAAAAGTCACCTAGTTCTGGATGATTTCAGTCACAGAAGAATCAAGTTAGCATGGTTCTAAAAAAGAAAAAGGAAACTTTGTAGCAACTTTGAGGTCTCCATGTTAATCCATCTTTCCAGCAGTAAACTTAATGGTGTCTGCGGCAGAGGCTTTCAGGACCTATTTCCAAATTGACCATCAGGACAACCCACAAAGTCAGTTGCATTTTTTTCAGTAGTATTTCAAGACTCACCCATGCTTGAGGGCACTGGCCTACTTGCAGACTCATACTCCATGACTTTAAACCATGGCCTAATCCATCGCCGAAGTCCCTACTTTGGTGTCCCCGTGCTTTATAATTCCAGTTGGCTGCCGGGGCTGTTTTTAGGTTGCGTATGGAATGTGCTGGAAGGATGACAGTGGAGGACACACAGACAAGGACATAGAGGCAGCAGAAGACAGACCCAGCCTTCCCGTAATGCTTAGGCATGGAAGACTGATGGCTGATCGGCTAGTGAGGGATCTCTATAAGTTTACAGTTGCTTAATTCATACATAAATTGTTATGGTTGTTGAAATTAAAAAAATAGAACTCATTTTTTTTCATTGCTGTTGCTGATCTCCCATTTTCCATTATTTTTTATTGCCATTGTGACAATCCCTTTGTATCAATGTACAAAAGAATATCGAAGGTGAAGTCCTTATCTGATGGTGCGGTATTGAGTACCACCCAGCGCAAACACTTCGAACTGCCAGTCGAAACTGCAGAAAAAGGCTCTCAGACACACAAATGCTGATATCAATCTCTGTCCTCCTCTGGGAAACTTTCTTTTAATTAGGTCTCCCCTTTATGTTTTAACACGTGTATCAATGGGCTGCTCCTAATTCATATAGTCATAAACACGGATAACTTAGTCAGAGCTCAGGCTAGTTGTGTTTCTTTTTTGCCACGTAGTGCTATCAGCCGAGGTCATGTCTCTTTTCCTCGATGGTTGGACGCAGAGCCCCATACAGTGTACGGAATGATGCTTCACAAAAGTGTCTCTCATTCATGCTATTCAAGCACATTCATTCTGTATTGGTAACGACTTTAGCGGCATCTTCAGTTTTTCCTGACATCTCCCTGTCCCCCTGAGTTTCACGCTAGCTCCAGTAGCCCCGTCCCCGTGAGACTTCCAGAGGCTTCCAGGTTCCGTTGTCACGGTCTTACACTCCGGGGAGACACTAGATCGCTTCCACTTGCTATTCATAGGCGCCTCTTTGTACCTGCTTCTAGCCATTTGCGCGATTGTGTGTAATTACGCCCACCTTTTACCTGCGTGCGGCAGGCAGAACACTTCTCCCCGTCAGTGGCAGATGGCTAAACAAACAGCGAGAGGAATTGTTTTCGCTCCTAAGCATTCAGAAGAAGGTGTTTGTCCCCCCCCTCCCTTTTCGTTCATTTTTAATCAGGAACCTTGTTGTCATTGGAAATGCCCACAAACATTAACATGTTCCCGTGCAAGTAATGCCTTATCACAGTACCGCACTGTGGCGCCTAGTTTCTATTGCTTTATCAACAAACAATATGCAGACTTGTTGAAATGTAAAGGAAATCAATAATATATTAATAAGGTCTTTGAAGTAACTAATAAATATTCAAAAATTTCATATGCGCATGCACACACACACACACACACACACACACA
>JABFEA020000010.1:15654372-15669260 GCA_019775915.2 Cyphomyrus plagiostoma | reverse complement strand
CACGACGACACGGGGAGAACATGCAAACTTCACACACATGAGACCAGAACCCGGGTCCCAGAGGTGTGAGGCAACAGCGCTAACCACTGCACCACCGTGCCCCCCTAGACAGAAGATGAATGAATTATTTCTTTATAGCAGTGTTTCCCAAGCCGGTCCTTGGGGACCTTAAGACAGTCCAGGTCAAGGAGCAAAAATATGGACTGTCTGGCAGGGAGCTGGGAGGCAGCAAAAACTTGGGGGTCCCTGAGGACCAGGACGGGAAGCACTGCTTTACAATATCCTTTTCCACCCTGTGTTACTGGAAGATGTAGTGCTGTGATGACTTAAAATTTAAAAAGCTTTTATTTCATAATTACCTAACCTGAGATATTTGATACAGTATATATGGTCATAAAATTTTGCATCCCTTGCTTCACTTATTCTGCAAAATATACAATAGATTTTTTCATTTAATTGCTTTTAAAAAAAAATCATTTACAAAACGTCTCATACACATTTCCTTCTGACACCATAATCTTTAATCTTATAAGACTCATCGCTGGCTTCTCATCCTGGTTGTAGCCCAGCCTTGCGCCCAGTGTGGCACTGGGATGGACTGCAGACCCAGCACAACTCTGACCAAGATACGCAATTAGAAGATGAATAGATCATTATAACAAAGATCTCTTTGTTATAAGTTCTCTCTGTATATACTGTAGGAGTCCCCAGTTTGTGTTTTATCCGGAACATGCATCCAGGGTGTTTAAATAGGAAGTAACTGAAATTGACAATATGAAATCAGTTTGACAAGAAAAGATTTGATCGGACAGAAATTTTGGCTGCAAAAAGGACATTTTGTGCTTAAAATATGTTCTGTTTGACTATTTCAAATGTGAGAAAGAATGCAGAAGGGTTAGTTCTGGAACTATTACATTATTGAAATGTCTCAAACTATGAAAGCTTTGAAAGTGGAATTACATTCATATTTGATAATATGAAAACCATTGAATTAATATATATTGTCCCAAGGTGTGTATGACCCTAAAATTAGTAATGATTTTAGATTTTAGAGGATTGACATGCTTTTCCTAAGGAATTAAGCCATGCAGAAATACAAAGCTGCTCTTTTGGTGTCTTGATATTATGATGTAAATGTGCTGGTTTATACCAGTATGTATGAGTAATGAGACTCCTGCTATCATCCACTAATTTTGTGAAAATTTAGATTAGATACTTTAACTAAAGCCTTCAGAAATCCCAAAAAGTTTGCATTCAGATAAAACAGGGTGGAGCCCATTAAAAAAAAAAAACTGAACTATGAACCTGAACTATGTTTAAACAAGGAGATTCTGTAAATATAAATGGGGAATTCTGTTATGAAAAGTGAAACTTAAATCTTCCCATTTTCATAACAACACAATCGTGTCACCGTTGTTACAAATCCCACATCGTGCAACCTGGGGTCTGACCTCCTAAATCATTGTGTGTTTCTGGTGGTCATCTTTGAAGAGTAATACTACCACAGAATAGCAAAGCAGATTTTAGTGTTCAAAGCACACCACTGCTCTTAATAAGGCTATATATCTCACCTCAGTACATGAACTTCTACATACACCAGTAACAGCCAGCCGTGTGCAATATGGTTAAAATGTTTCAAACATTCCGTTTTCTCCTTTTAAATTCTTTTATGTAAAACTTTATCATGCAAGTTTATACTTTGAATAAATTATGCTGCTTTATGAATAAATGTTACTCATATATTTCTGATACACATTATATACTGTTTCAGTATATATTCATCATCTTTTTTTTTTTTGCAGAAATAACACACCCAGACATATTTACCATTCTTATGTTTACTATTAGATATAAATATTCATAATATTTAGAAAATAGTTTGAATCTTCAGTCTATCATATTCCAGCACGTATGCATCTCCTCAGAACTGCGCCGTTTCATTACGAGCGAGACCTACAAACCTGAGACACCAGAGAGATAACCAGCAGAATACACTTCAAATGCACGCTACACAGTAGCAAAAATGTTAAATGAGTGTATTGGATCTGGTAAAACTCAGAAAAAAAAAACTCAAATCAAACTGTGGATGCATTAATCAAAATATATATTAAAAAAAACGTTGCTTTCAGAGGGTGAGTTTAACAAACTGTAGCCGAATTGTGAGTTGAAACACCTTAAGTGTTTTACCATTAACTGTATGATGACACTGAGGAAACAGGAGAAAAATCAAAGTGCTTGAAGTGTTTTCTATGGTGTGGTGCCGTCCTCAACCATTGCCATGGAAACACAAAAGGGCAGAATTCAAAAGTCTGTCCTCTATGGCCGCGTCAGGTCCTGTGCTGAAAATGGACAGACGATTCATATTCCATTAGAAAGAGCTGGCAGAGAGCAGATTGCTGATCGTCCATGTCTGACCATTGCACTTCTGGAGGGCCAGCTGGTATCCAAATTCGCCGACGCTGCTTTCCACAAGCTCGAGGCATCGCTTGGATTTCCTGTTCTGGATTGATCCTCCCTGGAGCACAAGACGCACAAACGACACCATGTGATTTATCTACTCATTAGATTAATACAGTGTTTCCCAATCCGGTCCTCAGGGACCCATAGTCAGTCCACGTTTTTGCTCCCTCTGAGCTCCCTGTAAAAGTCAATGTTTTTGTTCCCTCCCATCTGTGGGTCCCCGAGAACCAGATTGGGAAACACTGGATTTATATATGACAATTTGCAACACATGCATCTTCTGTCACCTTCACTACTGTACCTATAATGGACAACTGATTTTTATTTTCAATAATTAAACTGACAAATATTAATATAATCACTTTCTACATTTTTTAAATTGTCTATGAGCTAACAGTAAACACCATGTAATTTTCTGATACCATGCCACCTGCACACAGCTATCCAGAATCCTACGAGATAAACAGTAAATAAGTACAGCCGATGTAAGGAGTGGTGTAACGCAGCGGCTGACGATAAGCATGTTTGTAGGGATTTCTGTATCGCTTCAAGCCTTTTATTTCCTAGCCTGAAGGACATGAGAATTAACTGAGAGACTCACAGGGATTATTTTAGGATGGGGGTGGAAGGGGCTTTCACTTCAAAAAGGCACAGACGTAATGTAATCAGCTCTAACGTGAATCATCATCGCACCCGAAAGGGAAACAAAACGAATGCTTTTTCCTGCGAAGAAGACAGTGGCTACTGTTAATCTTTGCATATATGTGGTCTGCATGAAATAATTTAAGGAATAACAGGTTCAATCCCGTGCATGTACATATTTATATTCTGATATTAATTTGCTTAAATAAATTCAATGCAGGCACCTTACGTGCGACTAGACTGATATTATTATTATTAGTATTTTTAGAATTAGAAGCCTTATATTATCATTATACCATATAAATACCATGTATGTCTGAAGACTGCATGGTGTCCACTTGTGTGACTTTTCCCCATTAGCATCTGTAGAACTGGCATCCTTAAATTGCCTATGATGCAAGTTTGCCTGAGAGTGATTATGTGTATGTGCCTACTCTGTGATTGGCTGACATCCCATATAGTGGGTACCTCTGCCTTGTTACCTCTGCTGCCTGCGATTTTGTACTAGATAAGTAGTTGGATGGAAGCTTTCTGAGGTGGCTTTCCGCTAAGTAGTTCATCATCTAGTACTTAAGATCAATCGTTAATTAGCATGTGTTTTCTGACACCCTTCGTAACAAAATAGTTCATTATCTAGTACTTAACATCAATTGTTAATTAGCGCATGTTTCCTGAAACCCTTCGTAACTAAAGTAGTATTTGCACTTTTGCCTGCTGTCCTGTTAACAGAGATAGCCAAAATAGATGACAAAAATACATTGACACTCTTTTTTAGACAACATACATGTAATAATGCTGATGATATAATAAGAGGCCAATATTGCAATATAAACTATAATGTCGACTATAAATTAACGCAAATGGGGTTTGTTGTTGTAATACCTGTACGTCAACTGAGTACATAACAGGGATATGCGTCACTCAGAACTGACATGAAAATGACCTTGAAAATCAAATTCAATTCATAAAGCAGTTGAAAACATGGTACACACATTGCAATTTGACATTGAGTATGAAGGAATTAAATGAGTATTTGAAGGAATTAAAATGGAAATGATTTTGTACAAATTCCTATACATCGTGAAAGTGCAGCTTTAACAATAAAGTTTCATATTTCAATATGAATTACCCAGCATTTTTACATAAACAGCATATACAGAATCCAGCCCATACCCACACGATCACGAATATTTATAGCAGAAAAAAAATTCTGTCAGCCAGGCCCCCCTGTTCCAGCATCTGCCTGAAGAGTCTCTGCATGTGACCGTTATTCATAATGAATGCCACATTTGAAGTGTCACCTATACAATAAATGAATTGACTGTGATTTTGTGTACCATAGAGAAAAGGCACTTCATACAGTCATAAAAGTAACCTTACCCACACAACCCTATCCGTCTGACAAACCACAGGAGAAGCAACTGCATAGAGTCTCCTCACAAATGGTGACACACATAAGCAGTTAAATATGCAAAAACAATAAATATATGCGCAAGGAAAAGGAATTAGAGGGATGGCAAACCAAATGCATATTGTTATAATATGCTAAAACACACATTTGTTATCTTACAATCATACTAATATAATAATACATATAAGGTCAATATATGCATCTACCTGTTACCTTCCGGGTGTACGTGCGTGCGTGCGGGCGTGCGTGCGTGCAGGGCGGATAAAGGGACGTCCAGGCAGGCACACGGGATAACGGGGTTTAATGGCACAAGACGTACACACATTGACAACTTCAATGCCGCGTCTGCCGGGGAGACGCAGACGCAGACCTAAATACAGACAGGACAAATCACGGGACCGACATGCGGCGGCGCCACACGGGTGGAAACAATGGGAGATCACAGGAGGTAACGAGGTGGGCGTGGCACACGAGGGGCTGGAACGGAGCGGACGTCGCGGGGTGTAACACTACCATCTTGGAAGAAAATCTGTTACGTAATTATGCTTTTCTAAATTAAATGACATTCATGTGTTGTATGATTGCATTGAATTGAAATGAAGTAAATTCTTCTTACTGTCATTCCAATTCAGCATCTTACAGGGTCAATTTCATAAATTCTTTACAAACCTCGTAAAGCTACGTAATGAGGTAACCAATGAAACTAGCTATGTGTTCAGTCAGTCACATCTTTTGAACTGGGAAGGTGAATCATCCCTCAAACGGCAGAGGACAGGAGACAGCTTTCGAGCCAGCGTCACGCAGGAAGCCAGGGAGCTTTTGTGGGTCGTCTCGAACCCCTCGGACCATCTCATTAATGAACAATTCATAGAGAAAACCAGGCCTGGGGTGAAATAATGAGCCTCCTTGGTCTGGTGCTGGATAAACGGGAAAAAGGAACACACCGCAATTTTGCCATCAACGCACCGTGCAGCTTCTGACGAGTCTCTGGTTTCACGCCACCGGTGGACTTCTGCAGACCTACAGATCCACTGAAGTTCAGCAAAGGTCCTGCATCTGTGCATCCATTGATCGCATTTCTTTTGCACGTGTGCACGACTACATACAGTGTCCAGCAGGTGGGGATGCTTTGCATAACACTCATATTATGCACACCTGGCATTGCAGGTGCAGTGGATGGAATCCTCTGTCATATCCATGTTTGCGGCCCTTGAATCCTCCCCTGCATCTGTCGAAAAGGGTTCTTGGCACTAGGCCTGAATGTCCAGGTGATATGCAACTATCAAGGACATTTTACGGACATTGCCACGAAGTGGACTTGAAGTACACACGATGGTCATATCTGGTCTAGCTTTGGAGTATCTCAGACGGCAAAGGATGGTATGTTTGCCGTTGGCTGGTTACTGGGAGACAGAAGGTATCTGCTATGCGAATACCTGCCGATTCCAGCGTTGAATCCCCAAACCGTGGCTGAGGAGAGGTATCACACCACACGCCAAAGAACACTCACTGGTGTAGAGGGGTCTTTGGACATGTGGAAGTGTGAATCTGGTGCTCACACAAGTCCTTGAGAGCTCAGAGATTTTCCCCTGAATGCTGTTTTTCTGATGGCGACACTTTTCCTCTTGCTGCTCTCCACTGAATCACTGAGCCCACTTTTATACTTTCAGCAAACAGATTAAATTATTTTGGTCTTACTTTTGAGTGCTTTGGTGTCTTTATAGATGTTCTAATTAGATTATTTATTATTGTTTGTTAATTATGAAATAATGAAGGGTCATGGCAAACGCACGTATATCTCACTTGTTCTTTACCCACATCAATTTTTATCTTGTTCGTTATTCGCTAAGATTGATTGCTTTCGGGAAAGCCACTCTTGATTAGTTTACACAGAGGGACACATTTACTGAGTAATGACGTGGCATCAAAGATCTACTACAAATTACATTCTTCCTCTAAATGAATGTTTTTAACAAATACACATAAGTATTAACAGTATCCTCCATTTACCACAGATATATACACTAATTCTCTCATTTCATTAAACATTCAATCATGTTATATACACAGAGAATAATTTTCCATATACTGTACAGTCAAACCTCGGACTGTGAGTAACTTGTTCTGTGAGTGTTTTGCAAAATGAGCAACATTTTTAAATTCATGTTAACTTGATAAACGACTGAGGTCTTGCAATATGAGTATTACGTATGTCTGCCTAGTGCCACATGGTTCTTCTCTCTCTCTTGTTGCAGGATTGTGGGTAATCGTCCACCATGCTCGGTCTCAGTTGGCGTGCCTTACTTGCATAGTCAGAATTTAGTAAAAAAAAAAGCACCACCCAAATAAGTGTGTAGCAGTGCGAGCAATGAATCTGTTAAACTACAATGTAATGCCCACATTTCTGCGGGACCGAAAAGGAGGCAGAAGCGGCCGTCATTGGATGGATTCCCTGTTAAAGTCACGGAAAAAGAAAAAGATTCCAGTGAGGCAACAGATACCAGTGATTCCGTTAGTTATAGGGAAAGTCCTACAAAATACCCCTCCTCTTCTCTCTCTTGTCTCCCACACATCCATCCACGATTCTTTTCAAAGGTAAAGTGCAGGTTAATTTGTTTGATGTATTTTTACTTTATATTTTGCGTTGATCATTTTTATATGAATATTTTTGGGCTGTGGAACGAATCTGAATTTCCATTATTTGTAATGGAAAAATTCACTTTGATATACGAGTGCTTTGGATTATGAGTACGTTTCCGGAACTAATTATGCTCGCAATCCGAGGTTTTGCTTAAAATGCTTATTTAATGACTGAGTTACAATGCCTAATTATTCATAAATACAGCCTATTTTAAACATCAGTATTTTCCCCAGTGCAGAGATCATATCCTTACTGTACTGACAATACGAAGGACAAAATTCTACATTACCCTGATCACCAGAATTGGTTATTAAAAAAATCTGCCTGTTTATTAGAATTTATATAAATACAAAATCACCCATGACGGCATTTCATTGTGGCGAATTTCTCTTATTACATGCCTGTGCCAATTTAGCTGATTCACTTTAATTGTCCCATAAGAGGCCATCAGTCTGATTTGCTGACACATGGTCTGCAGATGTTGTTCTTCCTAGCAATTTTCCACCTTTACAAGGCTTCCTAACACTTACACCCTCTTGTTTCTAGTACCCTTGCATGCATACTGCAGCATTCCCTTACTCTGCCTTCTCTGTGCTTTCATTATAAATGCCCTTTGTTAAAAGAGCCAGGCCTTCAATTACCTGCCATCCTCATTCCTCTAAGCCTTCCCTTACATCAAAACCGAACCCATCACGACATGTGATTATACCTTAATTGCTAGGTTAGGTAAACCCTATTTAAGCTCACTGCCATCCTATGCGGACAGGCTGCGTATCAGTACCAGTCGCTGTTTATGGGGGATGCCTTCCGGCCAATCACTGCTTAGGGTACATGCGCTTTATGCTGCTGTGAGCATACCGCAGGGGAGTATTCCAGAGAATTCTGGACCCAACGCGAATGAGGCCCAAACAACCAAACAAGCAGCATTAAAAGCAAGCTACTCTCCAGAAGGGAATATAGGATGAGCACAATACAGAAAAGATTATCTTGCTCTTAACAACTGAAGATAAGAGGCCTTAGGGCACTTATTTACAAGATCTATATCTGTGTGTAACACTGGAGATATGTGACTGCTTCAGTGCTGAGGATTTTGTTTAATAAATGAACATATATATTTTTTGGCGAAATATAAAACTCCCAATTCTACAACTGGGATTTATATGCATTTGTAATCCAATTATTTTAAACAACCCTGTTTTTCATTCACATTAATCTTATACAACATATTTAACTTATAAGCTCTTATTTTATTTTTAGACTACAGAACGATAAAAATACCATTGCTCTATATATCATAAATATTACGGTCGATAATATGTTACCACAAATTGACAAAAAATAAAAGAAAGAAAATGGAGACCCTCTCCTGCAAATCCACATTCAGCTCTGATACACATAAGCTATTTCTCAGCTCAAATGAATCAATTCACATGACGCCGGAGACATAATTTCCTGGATCAAGTCCTCCTGCTGATATATTCATTCACAAAAAAGTAAGCTGTGATGACAGGGGCTGAGATGATGCTCCAGACTTAGAATCAAACGATCTCTGCCAGAGTTAAATCACCTTCAAAATTTTATTTGCAGCTTCTGGTCATCAAAGGGCGAAAACAGGGCTGATGGATTGGGAGGGTGAAAACAGTAAATACTAGTGAGGCACAGTTCTGTATGCCGGGGTAAGTGATCCTGAAATCAGGGGCTGATCTGGGGTCAGAAGGTATCTAGGTGTTTGTCACGCACCAGAAAGAAGCTGGGCTTCGCTAAAAACATTCAAGGCTTAACCTCAGCAAACACAACCCAGTCCGCGCCCATGCCAGAGGTACTGTTAAGATCTGGTCAAATGTTAGTTTATTGGTGATAAAATTGTAGGTTGTCTTATGTAACCTCCGATGGCCCAAATTTGCCTTCGTTTTTTTATTGTTTTGGGTCAAGTACAGTAATAAGATGTGGTAAAACTTAAAAACTGAATATTTTAAATAGCATAATTTCTATTGCCTGAACATATTTCATGCGGAATATCGCAATTACGTTATTAGGAGCTGCACTATTTCCAGTATAGCCTATTATGACAATGACCTTCCCAAAATGATAAAACTGCACTATATATACTTTTCATTCGAACCCAAGTATTACTCAAAAAAAGATCACATACATTCCATACTATAATATAAACTAAAATATGCAACAACGATGCTTGGTGATAGATATACACAGCTATTCCTGTTTGCTTCTATCCTCCCTGCGTCTGTCTATTCAGAGAATATTTCGGTTTTAAATAAGTTCATTTGCATAACAGATTCAGATTACGGATGGAATTCAGGGAAGACAACTAGTCAGTCTGAAAGCTCATTTGTCATCCACGTCTGAAAGACGTTCAATTCTGGTTGTCAGCCATCAGGAGAGTTTGAGGAGATGGAGTGAGGTGGAGAAAACTGCAGACGAGTGTGAGGAACATCCCTCCCCAATGACCAGCACACAATCTGTAACATTATTTTAAATGTACACTATAGAGTCTCCACTGTTAAATTAAATTGCTTTTGAAGCTCAGTGTTATAACAGGGATGTCATGTTATACTGTAGATCTCTCTCCATGAGGCTAAACAAGCCCAAAATATGTGTCTCTAGAGCAGTGTTTCTAAACCTAGTTATCTGGGATGCTGAGACAGTCCATGTTTTTGCTCCTACCGGGAGCTGGGAGGGAGCAAAAACATGGACCGTTCGGGGGTCCCTGAGGACCGGGGTGAGAAACCCCGCTCTAGAGAAACACTATCAAAGCTGACATAATAAATTATACTCCGCTTGCACTTGCTAGTTTGACATGCCTGTTAATATTCACTGAATTAATTTCAGTTTTCATCGCCTTCTGGATAAAATAATAACGACTCCTTTCCTCTGAAGACACAATACAATTGTTTTACCACATGGTTGAATGAGATGATAAAACAGGACTGCATACAAAATCAGAGCTCAGCTTTGCAAAATGATGATTTTGGCTCTGTACCCCTAAACAGAAAAGCAGTCCTCGCAACACTTAAAGCCAAGGATAGCAACGGATATTAGTACATCTCCTGTAAATGGTGTGCGACCGTTGCTGTAAATACTTTCCACGAAATTTCTCACCATTTACACATTTTTTATAATCACATTAATATTGATAAAAAATAAAAATAATAAAAAATAAGGACAGAGCTCTTCAGGATCTCACAAAAAGACATGTAAAGGCCCTTGTGTCCTAATGACACGCTGTACCTGTGTGCTGTCCACAGTGATCACCAAGCTTTCCGCAGCCCAATTACTCCTGGATAATGGACCTGCAGCTCACTCTACATTACTGAGTGCAATTGTGGGTCCATTAGCAGCTGGTCTCAAGCCTCCATCTAAATCCCAGGCCTGCGGAGATGTTCCACATCACAGCCAACGTAATGGCTGGTATTGAGGGAAAACACATTCACCTTTAGGAAGCAGAAAGGAATCATGCTAAAAGAATAATGCAGACGGGTGTTAAAACGACGTCTGCTACAGTATATCCTGCTAAACCACCAAAACAAGAAGCAGCATAAGCTTCCATCCGTCTATCCATCTTCCATGACTACTCATCCTATTCAGGGTTATGGGGGGTCCAGAGCCTACGGGCACAAGGCAGGGAACACGCCATCGCAGTGCACGCTCACACACCATTCACTCACACAAGCACACCAGCAGGCAACAGGGCAGCTCCAGTTAACCTCAGCAAGTTTTTGGACAGTGGGGGCAAACTAGAGTTCCCCCAGGAGAACATACAAACTCCAAACACATCAAGCCATGGTAGGGACTCGAACCCAGGTCCCAGAAGTATGAGGCAACAGTGCAAACTACTGCCCTACCAAATTTAATATCAATCATAATACCACAGAAGGTTGTTTTCAAAGCAAATGATAATTTTGTCCTAAAACACAATAAAAAAAAGAACAATGAGAATGAAGAAACATTAATTATCTATGGTTAATAAATCTTGTTGCATGCTGTTTGCACGTTAACTTCCCCTTGAGTCAGTCTGCCTGTCTTGCATCAATCAATCAAAAAAATAAAAAAGACTTCACACGCTGCAAGAATTCAGCAAGATGAAATGTACCACAATACAGAAAATCCTATGAAAAGACTTTTGACTTTTCAGTGTGCACTTTAATTTCATTGACACTGATCGGGTGGATAACGCACACAGCGTCTTCTTGAGTGATACTAGACAGTAAACCTGACGGAAGCTAAAACACAGGGGAGATCCTTAATCCTTAAAGTCCTGATAATGTCAGCTGTACAAAAGAAAAACATCCAAGCCTTTATTGCCTACCATTTCCACAGACCACCCACAATACTTTGAGTTTAACCATCTCAAACATCATTTCGAATACAAAGGCTTTTGCAAAGCATGATATCCTGCTAGAAACACGTATCAATCGATTATCAGTATTTGTAAGCATTTTCTCTACGTTGAGCAGAAAATGAATCAGCGTGGTTCACGTGTGAATGGCTACTCAGAGGGTGGCTCCGTGGCCTCACACCTCCGGGTTGTGTGGGTGTTGTAATGGTCCTTTGATTTCCTCCCA
This sequence comes from Cyphomyrus plagiostoma, assembly GCA_019775915.2. Taxonomy (NCBI): domain Eukaryota; kingdom Metazoa; phylum Chordata; class Actinopteri; order Osteoglossiformes; family Mormyridae; genus Cyphomyrus; species Cyphomyrus plagiostoma. The sequence continues at coordinate 15,657,523 of JABFEA020000010.1, read as the reverse complement.
TGGTCCAAAGACACGCTGAAGTGATGCCTCTCATTTGTCTGTATTGTGTGTGAGTGTCATGTGATGGTCTTGCATGCCATCCAGAGTGCCCCCCTGCCTTCCTGGCATAAGCTCCAGGCTCCCTTTGACCGGAGGTGGAAAGTTCAAGTTCCGAAAGTACAAATCCAGGCCAAGATTTTGTTTCAGCCAGCTAGTTGAGAGTAAAGAGTCACATTCACGGAGTAGTCAACTTGTTGGTTGGAACAAACTCCTGGTCTGGATTTGTACTTTCTAGACCAGAACATTCCACCTTTGCTCATGACCATGTACCACATAAGCAGTAATTCGGTGGATGACTTTCAGAGGACCTCTCAGAGCTTATCATTTTTGATACTAAGAATGGACTTTGCTATGACAATGCAAATTAATGTAATCAGCATCTATTTACTACTTACTCCTACCTGGAATTGAGTAATGCAAAAAAAAAAATGTAAAATAGCAATGCTAGAGACCAGTGGGTCACCGGGTTCTTTCCCGACACAATTTGTAAGGACAATTCCTAATGAGGCCAAAATCAGCCATGGGAAATTCAAATCATGTTCTTAATAATCAGCCCCATTAAACAAGATTCGTTAATGTCTCCTTAAGACTTTCATTTGCTGAATTTTCCAGTGACCTATAACTTTACTTAATTACCTCATTCTCATAGACGCATACAGAAGGATAAGTTATGCCATGGGCCACAGGCCCTTACCTGAGTAAAGAGCCAGTAGAGTTTCATTCGCTTGGCCTTAGCATAGCTGCATTCAATGAGCCGCGGCCTGCTGTTGACGTCAACCAGGCACTTGTTGTCGTCATCGTCGATGGTTGGGCTCAGGACTCCGACGTGTAGCTGCTGAGTGCTGGTGTAGTACACATTCTGGAAAGGCAGCATGCAGAACCACACAGGATTGCTAAACTGGTATTTCAAATATACAGCCCACGACAGAACAAGCAATTTACATAACTGAATCATTTACAAGAACTTTTCATTCAGTATTACAATACAAACAAACAATATACTATATAGTACATATAGGAAAAGTGGCTAAAATATTTTGGAAATGACTGGTTGACTGTTCAAAGGTTTCTGAATAATTGAGAAATTGTTGATTAGACAATTCATTTTTAATGAAAAAAACTAAGTGTACTTCTAAACATCTACCCATATTTTGTTAAAATTGTTTGTGATAATCTCTTTTTATTAAGTCTGCATTGTCATTAGTACATTCGTCAACGTACATTAGTACATTAGTCAACCACTCAAATGAGTCAAATTTACAAACGACTTTGGCTAAATGAAGACCGGCAACTATGACTTCTTGTGAGAACCATGATTTAAAAAATCACAGGGCTTCATGTGCATCCAGTACAGCTGTGTTCTATATAGTGGTACAAATTGACGATGGATATATTCCTTTTGGTTTCGTTTGCACTCCTCTCTGGGTTAACGCTGTCTCTGCCCTGCCTCAGTAAACTCCAGACAGAGGAGCTGAAATACATCCAATCCAGACATTCTTACAAGCTCTTACTTCCTCCTACTTCTATGGCACTTGCAGTAAAACCATGAGCAACATAATAAAATAAAGTACTTGCAGGCTCTGATTAAAAAACACACATCTCCTAATTATCATAGGAATGTAACAATGTCCGTCGATGTTTTGAGATTACAAATTCTGATAAATATATTAACCCAGGATGTGCCATTTGTCCTTGGTACCATAAACTGATACGTAGAGGTCAGTGATATGAACCCAGCTTATGCATGACGGAAACAATGCTAGTGGTATAATAAATATATATTGGAAAGAAATGAAGGCCAGGGTTTTTTTAGGGCATTTATTCCTGCATAACAAGAAAGAACTAGATTTTGGTGGTTAGCAAAAAGCGCTCAAATTAAGCAGCGGGAAGCTTTTTAGGCAACTCCTAGAGCGTCCTGAAATTTCAATGCACCCTGTTGGCTAGCATGTAAGAGAGATCTCTCCACACACACAGGATGGTGGGAGCGCTGGCGTGTGGACAAGACAGCTGGGTGTCATTACAACAAGTCCCCTAACAGCTGGCACAGGCAGATGTGACGCTTCCATTGAGCAGCTTCGTCCTCGGCACAGTTGTTTATTAGGACGAATTTCCGCGATGACACCATCTATTACGCAGGTTGCATAGTAGCATTAATGCTCAGATTTCATTCAGACAGAGGAAGATGCTTCCATCCAGAAAAACATTCCCTGATTGAAATGAGTTGGTGCTCTAATGAAACATTAACCAGTCCTTCATTCCGGTTTAAATACACTTTAAGTCTCAAATTTATGCAACGGCAAATTTGTTCTGGATACAGTCACATGCAATTCTCCTGTACTGTTCTGTTTATATTACTAGAAGGCTGAATTTCTTTATAATTCACTGAGTGTTTATTTAATGAATTCAGAACAGGATTATTTAAGTATTGGATTTGAAACTGCATGACTTATTCAAGGCACTTTGAGGAATGTGCATAATATGATTTGAACCTTTTTCCCTTTTTGCACATTGTGTAACAAGTAAGCCCATACTTAACAATATTTGACTCTCAGCAAAAATAACTGTGATGAAACAATCCATGCTGTATTTCACAAAGTGTACATTCAAAGCAACTACAATGCGTGTTTTATTACAATGATTTCTACCAATTTATCTTCTATATTAATTACATAAACATGTTATTCAGGTAATACTGTAAGGTTCACCAAGGGTATCTGTCTGCTGTAATATGAACAAATTATTGTATTTTTAAGTCAAGTTTCTATTTTCGACACAGTAAAGTTTCTATTTACTATTTTCGACACTGGGGTGGCATGGTAGTGCAGTGGTTAGTACTGTTGCCTCACACCTCTGGGACCTGGGTTCGCGTCTCCGCCTGGGGTCACGTGTGTGTGGAGTTTGCATGTTCTCCCCGTGTCGTCCTGGGGTTTCCTCCGGGTACTCTGGTTTCCCCCCACAGTCCAATAACATGCTGAGGCTGATTGGCGTTGCCAATTGCGCGTAGGTGTGCATGTGTGAGTGGTCGGTGTGTGAATGTTGCGATGGGCTGGCCCCCCATCCAGGGTTGTTCCCTGCCTCGTGCCCGTTGCTTCCGGGATAGGCTCCGGACCCC
>JABFEA020000010.1:15635562-15654272 GCA_019775915.2 Cyphomyrus plagiostoma | reverse complement strand
TCCCTGCCTCGTGCCCGTTGCTTCCAGGATAGGCTCCGGACCCCCCGCGACCCAGTAGGATAAGCGGTTTGGAAAATAGATGGATGGATTTTCGACACTGAAAAAGACTTGTTTGAAGGAAAAATGTGTGGCCACATCCCTTATCTTGTTTTAAATCAATGATCATCATCCTCATCCTGTGTTTTCCACACAAAAACTCTCCACATTGTTCACCCCATCTGTGAGTGAGATGCTTTCACACAGAGAAGGTACCTCAGACTTTAAGGTAAAATGCCTGCTGACTTCACTTCACCTTCACTCGTAAGATTTTCAATTTTCCAGAAAACCTGCATTGAAGACTGCATGCATTAGTCTTACCCTGAGAAAGCTGCAAGTCACCTGTAAATGAAACAATATACAAAGTGAAATATCACAAAAATATTTGTACCCCTATATCATGGAAAAATACATTATATTATTAGTACAGTAGCGGTTTGACTTGAGTGATTGATCCTTGTGTGATGGAGTGACTCCCTGATATGGAATTCTGGGTGCCTTGAGAGCACTGGATTAAAAATGTCGCATGGAACAGTGAAATATCCTCTTTACCTACAGTAAGCTGTGAAGCGTAAGCTTATTTTCTCAGCACTGCACATTTCCACAAGGAGCTGGTGACATTCCTCACCAAATCACTCTTGCCAAGTTTCACTGAATTCACTCCTTTGCTCCATACTTAAGAACAAAGGAGCAATAACAATATTCTTACTCTTGTTTTGTATTCATTTTTTAAAAGTCATGAAATAGTCTAAAAGCAAATGAGTTCAGCATAAAATAATTATTTTTAGCTTGCATTTGGCAGACTAAATTTTTTCACTCAGCAGACGCCTTTGGCCAAAGTGATGCAGACGTGGGGCTAGAGAGCAGAACCAGTGTAGCTCTCCGGAATAGTTGGGGTTAAGGCCCACACTTCAGAGACCAAGAGTGATACAACTGCTATGCCAGGGGATTTGAACCCATGACCTTCCAGACATGCCAGAGAGCCCTCAACCACTAAGCTACCAATCAGCCTGGTACAAAAAAAATTATAAAAAGGTCTTTGAACCCTTGAAATGAACAGCTCTTCTATAAAATTACCCATGAATATCATGATGATAAACTTATGCTTATATTTAAAAAACCAAAGTTAACAACAATTATATTCCATCTTATGTTTACAGACAAAAAAAAATGTATATATGAAGTTTATATTGCTTTTACTGCTTATAACATAGATTGTACTGCATTGTAAGTGTTTGGGAAAATACATTTAGCCCAATCAAATAGTTAAACGGTATTAAATATGAATGCACATCAACAATTATTAGTTTGAAATGTGATGGACCGGTATTAATAGACGTTAGATTATATCAGACACTTTTATCAGAAGCAAAATATGTCAGCAAGTCCCTGGAACAACTGGAGGTTAAAGGCTTTGATCAAGGGCCCAACAGTAAAAGCACACCGCAAGCACAGAAACTGAGATTTGAACTGACAATCTTGTGATCACAAGCACAGGATCCTTACTGGCTGAGCACCACACCGCACGGAGAAAGAGCTACTCATACTGGTAATTTTAGTAGTAACTGATGATCACCAGCACAGAGCCCAGCCAATCAAATTACAAGCCACTTTAATGAAACAGACTGGAGAGCACTACACCTGCTGTGTTGAAAGCTCTTCTAAAAATAAATTAGATTTGCTGCACTTTCACAACAACAAAGCTATTTATTTTCAACATTCAAGTATGTATTTCTGTTCTATATATTTAATATTTATTTTATTGCTTCAAAATTGACCACAAATTACCTAAATTTGGTAAAAGGGTTAGAGCAAAATGCAAAATTTCAGGAAAGTGTAATATGTAAGTGGGGCAGTGCATTGGTTGGTATTGTTACCTCAACTCTCTTTTGGTGGGGTGCTCAAATCCACCCCCCCCCCCCCCCACCCGTGTGAAGGTTACTCCCTGTGTCATGTGGGTTTTCTATGAGTATTCTGGTTTGCTCCAATAGTCCATAGAAACACAGTTAGGTTACAATGGTGACACTAAGCAGCAATTAGATAAAATAATTATAATGAAACAATCCACGGTGTACCGTACAAAGGGTGTATTGGGTTACGCGACAGTGAATTTTGACCTGTTTATCCTCTACATCAATCACATCCCAGAATAGACCAGTATCCTGCCCAGTATTTTCACCGGCACTGTGCTGGTTTCAGATGTGATAGATGCCATCCCATTTAGCCCTGTACCGGACAGGCACTTAGAAAATAGGCTAATGGATAAAAATCGAAAGAATCCCTGGCGTCACACGTCACTAACTGAAAGCAGAAACTAATTCTTAACATCACAGGATACAATTCAAATGGTTCTAAAAGGCTCATAATAATGTATCCGGGCGATCTGCAGCTGATCTGGACTGATGCGTTCTCGCTGAAATATAAGGAGGTGTAAAATAATATAACCCCCACTTTGCCCTGCAGTGTCCATGGCAGGTTGTGCTTCACAGGGTTCATTTAGAAAATGCTGAACTGTGCAAAACACAGTCAGCTGCACTTCCCCACCCCCCACCAATCTGTCTAAAATTAATGCAGGGAATGCTGTTCACATAACGCGAACTGGCGTTATAAAACATCTTATGAAATATTTTAAAACATCTTAAACACCATAATACAAGAATAACAATAATAAAATAATAATAATTCTGAAGGGGTTTCGGAAAATGGATGGACTTTAGCCTTTGATACGACTTTATACCTTATAGAAAAAGGTGGATGGAATAATAAAAACAATACAGTAATAATCAAATTACACTTTACACGTTTTTTAAGTACCAGCTGTCCATAAATCAGTTGTTCTTAACCCAGGGACTTACTGTAGTTTAACGGGAAAAAATGACATTGTATACATATAGGCACAGATACAAACAAGAGCTGCTGCAGTTTGCAGATATGACTAGGGCGCACGTTGAATCTGATAGGTTATTTGTCTGAATCCAGCGAGTGTGAGAACTCATATTGTGAACAGTGTCCTTGGCTGGATAATCCGTGCTCTCCATAAATAACTGAAGCTGTATTTTGCTGAAGTGGAAGAACTGAACTATTTCCTTATGATGGACTGATAACCAAATTCTATTTGAGAAAAAAAACTAACTACAATGGTGTTTTTCAACCCGGTCTTCAGGGACCTCCAGACAGTCTATGTGTTTGTTCCCTTCGATCTCCCAGTGGATTGTCTGGCAGGGACCTCAGAGGGAGCAAAACTGTGGAATGCCTGGGGTCCCTGAGGACTGGGTTGAAAAGTACCGATCTAGTGGAGTTGGACTGCAGTGGAACATAGTTGGTCAGGGTCATAGGGGGGTCTGCAGCCTATTTCCTCATGGCACTGGGAACATTGAAGCAGTACAGCCCAAATGGCAAACCATCGCCGGGCACATGCATGCATAAATATATGATACTTCAGTATAAAATTCCCCTTCTATGTTTAAATGTAACAAATTTCTGACTTAATATTTATGAGTAACTATGTCATGGCAAAATTATTCTGCAGGATGACATTGAGACAGTTATGAGTAAACACATCTGTGCTAAGAGGGGCTAATGTTCTCTATGACCCCTGGATTACGTGCTCTGTGTGTACGCTTATTTACTCGATTCACACCCTACAAAGTGCCCAGTCATTTATGCAGTTCTAAATTCTCTCAGCATTTGCTAAATTTTCCTCACTGCGTCTCTCTTTCAGGACCTAAATTTTCTTCTCCAAGTCCGAATGTGGAGATGTTAGCTCTACACCACTGGAACGGAACTTGTCACTGTGGCGCAGATGAGAAAAAAAAAACGAACAGCAAGGTCACAACAGTGTTTGCATTTACTAAGCCCTAAGACAACTTACTAAACTCATCCCAATCAGTAGTTCAAGGTTTGACTGAAACTTTAACAGATCTTCAACAGATCCAGATCTAGGTTCAAGAGCTGCACGCAAATAAAGTATGCACGACAGCTGAGAAGTGTTAGCAGCCTTTGCACTTCTTATAAGATTTGACACAGTCTCTATTTTCTGATAACGTGAGGAAATGATTGTAGATGTTGAGCAAATAAAATGGCAGGTATTGCTGGTGCATGAATTCTCTGTAGTGCTCTCGGTCCAGCTGGAAACACCTCTCCATACCTGCATAGGTACAGCATGCACTTTCACGCATACATCTTTTGCATAAAAATTGCCATCAAATGAGCAGCTGGACATGGCTAGTACAGCTGCAGAGTATAAACCCTGAAATGTTAACTTCTGGTTGATGGGAAAGGGTGACACCTGTCATGGAGAATCATCTTATTGCATTTCAGTTGTGTCATGGCTCTGCCTGGTCCTCTCTGTATTTTGTGTTTCTCTTGCAGGTTTCGGTGAATACCCATAGTGGCCCAGCCACACCTCTAGAGGGAGATAAAGGACTCCTGGTCTGATGTCATTGGTCTTCACCCCTAATGTCCAGCACCTTTTGGATGGTTAAGCACACACTGATTTTCTAACACCTTTCCTTTAACCTTCCACTTTCAATCATGTCTTGCTTACGTTGATATTTCACTTAATTTCTTAATAAACATTATGAGTTAAATCTAATCCATGTGTGGTCTTCCTTTTCATGTTACATTGCCCTGAGCAAGGCTTGTAACAGTAGTTTAATATATGACTGTCGAGCAAACTATACCAGACGTGAAAAGTAATGTGGTCACCTTTTGTTTCATAGATGTTTCATAGATCGTAGATTTTATATGATTTCATAACATAGTAGATTGTTTGTTGGCTCAAGACAAGAACTTCCTTTTCCCGTTATAAAATTGACAATGGATTCTAAGCAGACGCACAGAATAATCTTGTGGATGGAGCGGAAACCTGGAGGATGTTTACCTGAGGCGTCATCCCATGACAGATGTAAAGAATCGGAACGTTGTCCGTCTCAGGCCCCTGGTCCAGGCACAGATCAGTCTTCAGAGAATTCTTCAGCTGGAAGCGACGGCAGAAAATGGGAAATCAGGGACGGGCCAAAACAATTCAGCTTGCAACTCTACACAGCGTTTGGGGACCTACATGGGCTAAGGAGAGGTGTTCTTGTGCCTTCCAGGCCTACTAATCAGCTTATTTGGCACCTCTGAGAGAATATCTCCCCACTATATACAATGTATTATGTCTGCCTCTGCGCCAGCAAATAGAGAAGCTATTGAGATAATTTTAGACAAAGCAAGCATCCTTCCTTATTTTTCATGGCTAAAGCCATGAAAAATGAAAGGATTACAGAGAGGTTCATAATACTGGGCCTTGCAGCAAGACTAGAATGGTGGAAAAAAATTCCGTTCTGCCATTAAATTCTGCTACCTCAAAATACAGAGATTACAGAAGCTACTGTGATTTAAACAAAGCACTGCAAGCATGAACTTTTTCAAAATTGTGTTACTACTCTGGAAAACCAAAGGATACATTACACATTTACTCTTAAACGAGGTCAGCAGTCAATGAAGAGACCCCCATATAAGACTTACCCTTTGAACTGGACATTTTATATGGACACTAAGCATGGAAACAGAACAAAAGGGATATGGGTAGAACACGGCGGAGGAGCTGATGCAAGACCATAACCTGATTTTTAATGTCTTCACAACAAAACATTCAGCTCGGTTTAATTGGTTGTGTTGGGATGGTCTGCTAAGCTCCCAACAAAACCGTGTGGAAAATTATATTTGAACCTTAAAACCCAGACAGATAAAAAAGAAGATAATATGTGTCTATGGGATACACACATAACAAAAAATAATAAACAATGTTGTCTTTTTAATTAAGAGAGGAGGTATTTCTGGGTGTTTAATCGGGAATGAAGTTTAAAGCCACTGCAATATAAGGGCATTCCTCCACTAATAACACTCTGAAATTGCCGGCGATGAATGAATTTCAAGACGTGACTGGCATGCTCAGACACAGACGAAGAATCTCAGGAACGTCATGAGACCTCCGGGATGCCTAACCCCTTCGCTAGGTTTTAATAAGGCTGATATATTCTCCCAACTGCTTCCACATTTAATTATGAGGGATCAGAAGCACAATCTGAACCCAGTCACATCTATATTTCAGCATCAACTTAAATATATTAGTCAAAAATGGTATTTTTGAGTTTTCCATCAATAAAGAGTAAGAACATAACACTTATGAGGCTGCCTTTCTGTCGCCAGGGACCAATGCTCCTGGTGAATCTCCATTTATCCACCGAGGACACAGCAGTGCAAGGTCTTCCCATGAACAAAGCGTTGGTTACAGATCCACCTCTACGGGGTAAAATATTTATGTGCACAAAGTCCCTTTTTCAGTTTAAGCCTGGGTCTACCCACAAATAACAAGGACAAGCACTCGGCCCTCCCTCCCACCTCCGTGAGCTGGAGATAAGTGGTATTCTGCAAATACCCCAGGAGCGTACACAGACTTCAGCCAGGGCAGACGGGATAAGGTCTGTTGCAGAAGCCACTTTCCTACAGGTAGAATGCGATCGGCATGCTTTCTGTGCAGGACTTTGGAAGTTTTCAAAGTATAAATTTCTTATTTGGTTAAAACATTAACATTACTGATCCTAATAAGCAGAACCAAGAAGCAGTTGGGCATGTGTACGTTTTTCAGTTTACTTCAAATACAACTTATTTTGCAACAGATTTGTCTATTCTTCCAACAGCTTATCCTGATCAGGGTCACCTACTGTAGAGCTTATCCCAAGCAACACAGGGCACAAAGCAGGGGAGCAACCTTGGATGGGATATAAGACCGTCAAAGGACGTTTATAAACTGGTGTATTATGGGTAATTTAGAGAAACTAATTAGCCTAATTTAACTGCATGTGTTGGACTGTGGGCGGCCCATGTCACATGGAGAAAACATATCACCCCAAATGAAGATCCAATGATTGAATGAAATGTATTGTGGACTGTGGTTATAAAATAATATCAACATCTCAGTACTGAAAAAGGCAATATTCTATAATAAAAGCAGGAATAATCAGAAAAGAAAGGGTAGCTGAAGTCTCACCACTCCGTAGGCAATGGTATCTGTATACATTCTCATCTCAGAGTAGATGTTGACCAAATACCACCGAAAGGTTTTGCATCGCAGCTTCTTCCTAAGGGCCTTCCGCTGAGACACATCACCTATGTCAATTCCGGAGTCCTGAAAAAAATATATACAGAAAAAATCACACAGAGACACACGCACACACACACGCACACACAAACGCACACACTGTGGCTCCAAGAAGAGACAGAAGGGAAGTTTTTCACATTTCTGAAGCAACTGCCACACTCCACTGTAGGGCTGCACGATTCTGAAAAAAAGGTGAATCACCATTTTTTTTTTGCTTAGAATTGAGATCGTGATTCTCTGTAATGATTTTTTTTTCTTAAATGTAATTTATTTCTGCACTCATTAAACTGCAAAAGGAAACACGACAAAACATGACTGTGCCAAACATATGATTGATCCAAGACCAGAAAATCAACTTCTGACAACAGAAAGAAAACACTCCATTGACATTTTATTAGAACAACCAAAATAGCCGTACTGCAGATTTTAGTACCTAACGTTCCGCTGGGTTTTTGCAGATCGGTTTTGCAAAAGTCATCTTCTGAAATGCAATATGACCGCTGTCTTCAAAACTCAGAAAACAATGATAAACGAGATAAAAATAATGGATGCTTGGACAAATTAAGTGACCCAAGCTTTAACTACAATCTGGTCGGAATATTTTGTATAATATACTAAAACAGCACGGTATTAAAAAATGTCTAAGTATTGCCATGTGATTTTGTTGTAAAAAATATTGGGGTATTCATAGCAACAAAGGTAAACTTTAAACTGATTTTTAAACTAGATTTTATACTAGATAATCTTGAGAAGGAATGACCATTAAAACTACAAAACTTGGTAATGTTTTTTCCTATGACAGGGTAAAAATGTTTAAGTGAAACAAAGTCCCTGCACTATAATGTCCACATACAGAATTGAAAGCAAGAAAAAGGCTTAATCTATGTTACACTTTACCAGCTTATTACCCAGCATCAGACTCTAATAGCCAAGTCTTAATCTATCTGACTGGCTAAGTGAGAAGTGCAGGTGCACAACATGCAATGTTGGTATTAATATACCAGCATATCGACCAGCCCTACAATATACTGCCGTTTTTCAAAGTCAGTCAAAAATACCCAGCCTTGCGCTGTGATGTCATTCTGTTCTGGCACCGGTGTTTACACCAGTGGAAAACCAACACATTGAAGTTCCGTATTTTTGGCAATTTCTTGAAGTACCAAAAGTAAGGTACTTGGGGCTATGGGAAAGTGCCTTTTAAAGAGAATACAAAATTATGGGATGCTTGAGACTCAGGGGAAAAGTAAGAGTGATTTTTTTATCCAGCTGATGTAACACAACCTTTCTAATATAGAAAGGAGATCGCATAGAGGTGTGAATCAAGATTGCATAATTTTTTTTACAATTAATGGTGCAGCCCTACTCTACTCTATATCTCATTATGTTTAATATTTCATATTTACATTTATTTCCATGAATGCGTAACAGTTTCATAAAAATAAAGGGAGACCACATATACGATTCTTAACATCAACTTCGTTCCGATTTATCAAAAACCAAAAAAATTGTTTATAGCAAACATTTTTTTTTTTCGTTTTCTTAGCGTGTGGCCAGGGTTGCGACATTCCTCGGTTCTATCTCAGTCTGCGCCGGACCTCTGTTGGCTCGGAGCCCATTCCTCCAGATCCATAAAGAGAAGCATAAAATCATCACCTTCTCTCACCACAACCTTTTCTGAGGGCAGAGCTGGCTGAGCCAAACAAAGATGTGTTGGTAGAGTCTGGTGTATCTGGTGTTTAGGCAATGGTTACATTTTTGTTAAACATTTTGTTATTGATTATTTCATTCTTCTTTAAGATAATTTTCAGGATGCTCCAAATGATGTAAAAATGAATTTAACTGGGTAGCATCCCTTCGGAATCCACAAAGTCCTTAGAGAAAGGGAGTGGAACTAAGACAGCAGGACATTTTAACAAACAGAGAAGTGGAGAGGCAGGGTTTCTCTCTTATGAAACCTCAGATATTCGCTATTCGCTGGACGTAATAAACACTCCTGCCAACAGACACTCAACATTACAGTGACAGACTGAGAGAATGCAGTCGAGGCCAACATTGTTAAAGCAACGCTACAGAGCTTCAGCGTTCTGGCCCTAGGTCATGAACCATGTTTCAAATTTCACTTTAGCGTGACACTCATAAAGTATCTGGTACAGAGCAGCTGAGGTTATCTTGGAAATAACACCATGTCCTGACAACTGCCTTACTGTGTTTAACATTTACATGCATAAACTCACTTCTTGTGGAATGTTCCAGGCCATGTAGACGTGGCTCTTAAACTCATCCATCCAGACTTCGGCCACCCGGAGGGCGTTCCTGCGCACGTGGGCTGTCAGGTCCTCTGTGTAGGGCTTGTGGGCACGCTCGATATGCGCGATTCGGGCACAGGGCAACACCTCGACGGTGCCTCCGCACTGCCACACCTGCAGTTACAGAGGCACATATGGGCTCACAGTAATTTCAGTACCTGTAGGAGTTACGGAAACTAAGAATAAATGCTACGTAAAAGTATGACAGTCAACCCTTCTGCGTCCTGACTTTCCCAGTCTGTTTCGATGCATTACATCTTAAGATGGTTTTCTGAAAGACGCACACAGCAGGCATAGGTTTTTATGTACAGTATAGTGGTGATTCGGAGGACACCAAGCTTGTTTATGCCAGCCTCCCACACGATATCTTGCATTGATCTCTGCGTCTCGCATTTCTCTAATCTTTTCGCTTCAATCTGCTGGCCATGGGGACCAACGAATTTTATGTGGTTTTCTAGATCACGGGGGTCTGCGCCCCCCCCCCCCCATCCCTAATCCCCTCAATGTGGAAGGGTCCATTGTATTTCCTTAATTAGGCTGGAGATATTTCAGCGAGTACATTTAATGAAACTCACCCCTTAGAGCACAATGCCTAAAACTTGGTACTTCTATTATCAGTGAAAGGCATGAATGGACCCCTATTTGAATAACAGACTTTATGGCACTATCGATCATTTTGATAATTTTCCTTTAGAGTTTTTTCCCCCCAATGGATCAAAAAAAAAATTCATTTATATGTGAAAAAATTCAAATATGAATTAAATTGGATTGATTTTTGGAGCTTTACATTAATGAAAGGTGTCTTGGATATTGCAATGCAGAAAATGTTGTCTGGTTGTCAGGTTGTGTTGCTAAGGAATGTAATGTTACAATTTACCAGCTTATTACCCAGCAACAGACTCTAATACCCAAATAAAATGAACCTAAACTATGTCAAAGTGAGCCGTTTTAACTCAATGCGGGGCAGACAAATTATTCTATCCACATTTCATTTAATGCTAATTTTTCAAGTCTGGTGAAATTATTTGCCAGCAGCTCTGAAGATTTAGGGAAGACAAACTGACACACGCGTCATATATTATTTGCAATCACAATTTGTTCTAGATACGGTTTAAATTAACTTCCATATATAGCCGGACTCCCACGTCTCTGACCAGAATCAATGAGTAAAAAGCAGACAGGTAGATATAGCAAGACTAGATAAAACATTTTTAGAATGGATATATTTATAGAAATTTTGCAGCAGATTACAATGCTGCTTAATTGCTGCCTGGGATGCATGATGTGCGTCAAATTCACACACGATGATACAGATTGATTGTTAGGGGTAAGGTGAGCCAATTATAACATCTGTGTTAATGAGTGTCATAACCTGAATCAGGTTTAATTTATGACCAACTTGATGCTGAAGTCAATAGACAGGATGTCGGCAGAAAACACTGGATTCTCTTATCCGCCTGTTTTTGAGTGCTACTCTGCATTAAGTGCTCAGAGAAAGGATGTTTGCTTTTAACGGAAAGGTCTCCAGTGTTCAGATACATTTCTCCCCTGTCCCCTCATCTCTACGGTACAAGCCCCAGGGAAACCCGGGCTTGGCTCGTTTCCAATAAGGTATAGGAGGTTTGACATAAGTGCGAAGAACTTGGCTTTTTGGGGGGGGGAACTATCGTGGGGTCCCCTTTGCGGGGCTCACTGGAGGCTTCCAGAAAGCCCCGCGCAAACAGCATTCGTGTCATGAAGGTGGTAGAGTGGAAAGAAGAAGAGCAAATGAAAAGAGAGGAAAGAGGAAGGGAGAAGTCATCGGAGGAAAAAAAAAAGCATTGATCATAGACAGAGGCCAGTGGAGGGGCAGGGAAGTGGAGATGTGTAATCTGCACATGGCGGTGGGCAGATGAAAGATAGCCAAAGACACACTGAAAGCCTGACGCAGTCTGTCACCGAAGGACTCCCTTCACACAATGCAGTTAATTGAAGCATAAGATGTGCCAGAACAAAGAGCAAGGTCTTTAGAATGGAAATGCAGAATGGAAAGGTTAGCATCACTGCCAGCTTAGCGCTTTTCAAAGCCAAACGTGTGCGTGCGTGTGTGTGTGTGTGTGTGTGTGTGTGTGTGTGTGTGTGTGTGTGTGTGGCTGAGTCCCGTCTGGCAGGAGCGACAAACGGCGCCAGAACGACACGCGGACGCGCGGTGCTGGAAGAGGCCACCTCTCATCAATCTTACTATGCCTGGTTGTGTTAGGAAGATGGATGAATGGCGCCCGAGATCACCCCCCCGGTCTGGTGGCGTTTGTGTCTTCGTCAATCATGCGGATGCTCTCGCACCCGGGGCTATCACCCTTGAAAGCACAGAGCTGTACATGATTCAGCTGCTCAGCCTCAGGCAGGTTTTTTTTTTTTTTTTTAAAAGAGTGATATTTTGCTGTTCTTGTGACTTAAGTTGGGTACCTCTTGCTCAAGTCTTGACCAGGCTGCTTTTACAGCATCTGCACAGTCACATGCAGTCATTTATGCAGCGTTTGCAGCTCCCTTAGATCAGAAGACACTGGACTGGTTAACCTTACTCACCACTAATCTCAGCAGTCAGGTTATGTGGCTACATAATTTACATTTTTATAATTTTCCCAGAAATTATACAAATATCAATTTATGTACAGGTTATCTACAAGATTAACACACGACCATTTGTGCTTGTTTCTTATAAACGTGATGAAAGCATTTCTGATTGCCGCATGCATCTCATCGAGTCTGACCTTCTGGAGTGTCCTTCATTTGGGCCACATATGTCATCACCTGTCATTGGGATATTATGTGGAACAGAATGTTAAAACTATGCATAGGACATAGCTCTATGGCTTAGTACCTCTATGACTGTTTTGTTCAGTATTTTCTTACATGTAAATAATGCTGGGCTCGGGTTAAGGTGCCGCCAGTGTTTGGAGATTGAGTCTCATCTCCTGTGTGTGTGTGTGTTAAGGTTATGGTTGTTCATTGTGGGGGTTAGGGTTTTGCCCATAGAAATGATTGGATGGTGTGTCCCAGTGTTGTGCAGGTTTCCTTCAGGTATTCTCGTGTTCTACCACAGATTAAAGAACTTGTGTCTTGTCCTGCCTGGAACAGACTCTAGGCAGCTGCCACCACCATAACCTTGAGCAGAACAAACAAAGAGATGATTTACATAATTTAGATTTTTCTTTCTGGACAAATGAACAATGTGCGACGTCGATAAGATATTTAAGCTGCTTCCTTTAAAAGCAAACAGCTAGATAGCTAAACAATTAATGTCAGCGGGCATCAAAACCCTGGAAAGAACGGTCAGAGGATTAACTACTTTGAAGTCTGTCTAAATACTTTTACGATAAATTACAAAGGGTAAGAGTTGTAACTGTAATCAAGAAGGAAAACACAACTGTCATAGCTGACTGATCTCGCCTATAACTGTTTGTCACGTGCGGAATGGCTTGTGATTGGTGCATTCTGGGGGACTGACCCACAGCTCATCAGGCTGCCACTAGATTACCTACAGTGATGCTAACAATCTGTCACTGTTTTCAGAAAACCGAACAATTTTCGTTACAGATGTACCATTAACACTATTTCTGAATGTGCCACTGGTTTCGGCACGCTTCACTCCTGAATAATCAGACCTGTTCCCTATAAACTCCTGAGTACTAATTGATATATATATATAAAAAAAAGAAAATCTTCAATGCGTGCATCACATTTGCATAAATACGTTATAAGCTTTACTGCAGTGTTTAACTATCTCCATTTCGTCTTTCTTTTAGTCGGCTTGCGAATCGCTAAGAGTAATGCTGACTGGATGTGATTCACGGCGGCAGATCCACCGCGATGACAGGATGCTATCTGTAAGTGCTCAGAAGCCGTGTGCGTGCAGCCTTCACACCCTGCTCCCCAACGCTGCCTTCATCCACTTTATTGTTTCTAGCCAAGACTCTCAAATGCCCTGGTCTCTGGAAATAAATTCAGACTTCCTCTTCTGTCCTTCTCCAAAACATAAACCAGGCAGTCGACACGGCAGAGAAAATCAGCGCTAACGTCTCCTTAAAGACTGTGCCATGCATTCAGCCCTTGGCGGTGCACGGGACAGAGCAGAGAGGCGGAGCTTAATCCACATTATGGGTTTTGTTTTCTTTTAAATCTGAAAGTGTTACAATGTGGCAGCATGCAGACCTACAGTGCAGCAGCCTTTCAATTCTCAGGCTTTGATTCTACACCGGCTGCAGTTTTCTTTCATATCGCTACCACCCCTGTCGCTAAGCTCCGCCGAAACAAAATGGGTCAGTGCACCTGCGCGCAGTCGCTCCACTGGCACTGCGCTGTTCACAGCAGTGGTGAGCACAGGCAGCAGGTCCACTGCATGCTGCAGCACTCTCAGTAGGGGTGCCCCGCCCTCCGAGACCGGGCACGGCTTTGTCTTTTCCTTTTGGACCCTGTGGCCGGAGCCAGTGTCGTGGTGTGCGACCGGCTGCCAGCTCTTGAAGCAGTGCTTCACCTTCTGTTAGATGCCTCATTACAGGCCGAACCGGCACAAATTATACCCGCAGTCCAAAATTACACTTCCAAAATACGGCCTGATCCCAGTTTACCGGCTTACCAGTTTAGCCCAGCCTGTGTGTTTTTACCACTTTTTTTTATACTTGTGCTTGGGAACCATATTTGTTGCATCTTCGCTGAATAAACCGAATCAAATGCTG
Source organism: Cyphomyrus plagiostoma (assembly GCA_019775915.2). NCBI lineage: Eukaryota > Metazoa > Chordata > Actinopteri > Osteoglossiformes > Mormyridae > Cyphomyrus > Cyphomyrus plagiostoma. The sequence goes on along the minus strand of JABFEA020000010.1, from coordinate 15,640,068 downwards.
TACCTGTGATTAAAGGACATTGGACAGGATACAACACTGGCAGCTCAACTGGCTAGCTGATGTTAACGCCATATGTCCCTATAAAGCCAACTTCCGTCCATTAAAAATGGCCTTTATATGGCTTATAAAATACCAACCCATGAATGAGAATGATGAAGTCAAAAAGGTAGGTATACTGTTGTTGCTGATGTGGCACGGCATGGCCTGCTGCACACCAACGTAGCACCAAGACTCACCCTGATGCCCAGCTCCACATTCTCACCCCCGTAAACCTCCATTCCTTCATCGAGGAGGCCGATTTCCTCAAAGTATTGCCTGTCCACCACAAAGCAGCCAATCAGGGCTGGGCTCCTGAGGGAGAAGCAAATACAGCAGTCACTGAACAGGAACTGTTTCGTCCATTTCCTTAATCTTCCTCTGTAACGCAGGTCAGAGTGATCATTAAGACTAGTCTTAGCACCTCCAGAATGGTGTTTTTCTTTTTCTCTCTCTTTTTTTTTTACACAGTGTTATCGCTGCATGCTCACATAGGCAGCGTCTCTCCATATCAGAGCCAAATGAATCAGTTATGCTTCTCTGGGGGATTTTGCGATCTGGCACCACAGACACATTTGCATCTGTAATCACCGGCAAATGATGTAGAAAATATTTCCAGTCACACTGATCCATAGCCTTATTTTGCAGAGCCCTGACATTAGCAGGGTGCACAAACAGGGACCTCTGCCGCCACAGATCAATAAAATGCCCACGCTGTTCAAGTGTCTTAGGCTGTACTGGCTTTCTGGAAGGACAGTTAAACTCTACATTAAACTAAAGCGATTATGAGTAAGATTTTATACGTAGAACTCACGTCTGCTGCAGGCCACAGCAGCGAGAACCCGGCAAACATGAACTGCTGCAGATTATTCACAGACATCAGCATGCTGTTCGCTTGCACATGGTGTTTTCGGACACATAGAGTGGAGCATCGCCCAGCATCTCGTCCTAATTACCTGATCGGAGCAGTACTGTTAGCCAAGTTCCACCACGACTTGGGTGGGTTCAGGTAGCGACACCATAACTCCCAGTCGAAGCCTTGAGCAGACAGTGGGTACTCCTCGATCTCGAAGGTGTCGTACTTGATGTTGTCAAATGAAGGGGAAATGATCCGAGTTCTGTCCTCTTTAATTCTCAGCAGAATGGGTTCAGCCCTTAAAATCGATTGATTATATATTAGTTATAAATTCTCTATACATTCTTCCTCCCACTCAGCACACCTGAAGCAAACAAACAACAAGCAAAACAATAAAGAATAGTGAAACTGGTGTCTTGGGAGCTGGGAGGGAGCACAAATTTTGACTGTCTGGGGGGTCCCTGAGGACTGGGTTGACAAACAATGGTCTATATGAACACATCCATCACATAGGAGGGGCAGTTTGTTGCATAGAGATTGGTTTCAGGTGCTGTAGAGGTCCAATCTCCGTGTTTTCTATGTTAGGAATGTCAAATGTCAAATCTTTTTTTCACACCCTCCAACAATTACACGTTCAACACTTACAGAATATTTCAAAAGAAATCCATCTCATGTAAAAGATGTGTCTCTTTGTTATGATGACACATGCCAAGCTAGGATATAATGCTTCAGGCTTTAATAAACCTGACTCATATCATTTGGCTAATATGCAGATTCACTGACAGCAGGGGAAAAACATCCTTATCTCAATGGAATACTATGCTCGTTCTTGTGAAAATGTGATTGGATTTTATTTGTGGATTATAAATCATAGCAAAACCCCATGATGAAAGCACAGCATTCCGAAAACAGGTATTTACACAGAAACCTGAAACCAAATTTCTAGGTAATCAAAATCATAAAATATGCCACCCACTACAAGGGTCAAGAAGGACAGTGAAATTTAATTGTCAAACAGAAAACAGCATCAACAGTTTATGTATTTCGCTTGGTTTATTATCTGGTATTTCCAAATAATAAAATTCAGATCCTGGGCATCTAAAACTGTTTATAAATCAGCCATTAACGCTGGCATTTCTGTTTTTTGAAAATTTCAGATTAGATGGTGATTCTTTGTAAAATGCATGGCGTTTCTTTTACATGGATTTGCCATGTCAGCGCACATTAGTGGCAAAATATTTTGGAAGTGGATCAAAGTATTTTGACAGATTTGGGTCGGGCTTCTGAGAACCATCTTAAAAAGCACGGAGGCTCCATCAGACAAAGAAACGCTTCGCCCCAGGGGATCATGGGAAGGTGGGCTTGGTAAACAACAGCGCCATGGACAGCACACCTGTGATCAGCTCATCTCTTAAAATATTTGGCAGCCTCAGAACAGCGATAGCTGCGTAATAAATCTCAACACACAATGGTAATTAACTCCAGCAATCATTATTTCATAATTAATGTTCTTCAATGTGTAAATCAACGATTAATTCTGAGAGATGATGACTGACCCACAGAATGCCAGTGCACTAAAAGCCACATAACTGGCAGGAAATCAATTGGCGGGGGGGGGGGGCACTGTAACTCACCATCCGACGTTAAACTCCACGTGGGCGTCAAAGAGGGCCACGACTGGGGCGGCGGCGGCCCTCCACCCACTCACCCGCGCGCGGATGAGCCCCTCCTGCTTGGAGTGACGGATGACCTTGATGAAACCCGACTTCTGCGCGTTGGTCTCCTCCACAAACTCCCGCAGCTTCTCCTTCAGCTCCTCTGCAAACACACACGGAGCTGTTCTGCCGCACACCGTCCTGTCTTTTCCAGGGCTTTGATCCCCCCTGCGTGACCCTCCCACACTCAGCCATAGTCTGCAGGGCCACATCTCCCGGGGTCTGAACTCACTCCGCCGTAATCGGCAAGTCGGACGGCTTGCGTCGCATGTAAACATCGCCCTAACAGCAGGCCTGCTTTCCGCCGATCACACCCGTGGATATCTTCATCTCTGCGAGGATTATCTTTGAGTGTTCAATATTTTTTTCCCCCATATTTACATAAAAAACAAGAAGCGGTTTACTAGCCGTTTACTTCTATAGAAAAGCAGTTTCACATTGTACAGTTTCGGCTATACTTTTAAGCTTTTTCTAAACTATGTCTGCCTAGGAAATATCAGGGGTCGAGAAAACTGATAATCGACATTACAATTAAATCTATTTTTGCATATAGACATGTTTTTACAGAAGCTGTTCATTCTCCGTTCTAGTATTATTCTCTGTAGATATATAAGCATTGATTGTCCAACAATTTTCTCTTGTAAAAAATTCACATCGCTTCTTCCAACCAATATAGTACAGAATTATTTCATCTGAATTGTCCCAGATATCAACACAGACAGGGTGGCATGGTGGTGCAGTGGTTTGCACTGTTGCCTCACACCTCTGGGACCTGGGTTCAAGTCTCCGCCTGGGTTATATGTATGTGGGGTTTGCTTGTTCTCCCCGTGTCATCGCCGGTTTCCCCCCCACAGTCCAAAGACATGCTGAGGCTAATTGGAGTTATTAAATTGTGAGTGTGCTCTGCAATGGGCTGGCCCCCCTGTTGTCTCGTGCCTATAGCTTCCGGGATAGGCTCTGTGGCCCAGTAGGATAAGTGGGTTGGAAAATGAATGGATGGATCTCACAGACACTCGGAAAAGTTTTACACATTACGCAGGGATATATGTTGTGATTATCTTATGTCAGCCCCATCTGCAGTGCAGGGGGAATCACGGCAACTGTATCAGAACAAAGTCGATTTACTGGTTTTATCACACTGCTTTGCTCCACCTGCCCCTCCTTCTCCTGAACGTGTACTGCTGCGATCCTTTGTTTGCTCCCCATTACCTGGACCCCAGTGAAACCTTAATGTTCCCCCTCCCCCCCGTCCCAAAACCTGCAGCTTTCCTCATTTAGCGAAGCCCCTCTCCATGTCTAACGATGAGAGTGCAACTAAAGGCAGCCTTTGACTTATATAAAGCTGACGTAAGTCCGTCTAGACATACAGAAATAATGTCCGAGATAAAGTTTATGGAAGTGCTAATGCAAAAAAAGGCGATAAGGCGATATATGCAAATTTACACTTTCTTTTCATTTTACTCGTACATTTTTGGTTTATGCGTTTCTTGCTATAGCGTCTCTTGAATGGTACAGAAAGGTAAATCCAACTTCCGTAAAATCTGACTCACGTAAGGGTTTGCGGAACGGATTACCGACACCAGTCGAGAACTGCCTGTACTGCCAGGTCCTTGTCATGTCGTTCTGTTTGCTGCCATCAATGGATATGTTCTCTCATATATGCATTATGTCATTACTTATATTCATTTCAAAATATTGAGAGTGTCTTGCCATTATTTGGCTGTCTTTGAAGCCTTACATCCTAAATATTTCCCTTTAAAGCTTTTCGATATTCATCAACATATTTCTTGTAGCTTGGAAATGTTTTATTGATTGCTGGAGAAGAGACAGGGGGGGGGGGGGGGGGGGGGGGGGGGGGGGGGGGGGGGGGGGGGGGGGGGGGGGGGGGGGGGGGGGGGG
>JABFEA020000010.1:15624275-15635462 GCA_019775915.2 Cyphomyrus plagiostoma | reverse complement strand
ACAAAACCTTTTTTTTTTTTGCTTGAAATTTTTTTTTGATTGGGGGCCTACTCAAAAACCCCCCCCCCCCCCCCCCCAATTTATACAGACTTTTAATGGAAAAAGCTCTCTGCTAATGAGATAACGTCCCCTTTTGTTCGCTTGATTCCGTGTTGAATTCCCCTTCGCTTCACCTTGCGTTTAGGTTAATTGGCTGGCCAGTCTAGGTAGGGCTCTTTGACATACTCTCGGGAGGTTGTCAGCTCAAACTAAAGGCGATGACTCGCAAACATGGTCACACATGGTGACATTCAGAGATTCAACTTTTGCATTTAGTAAAAGAATATGTGGCAATTTATATACAAACCGAGAAATATGTCTAGTCCTTCTGAGTTACTGAGCACCAGAAATTCACTGCATATTGTCACTTATTATATTGCACTGTTTTTTCTTGCACAGTCTTGTCATTTATTGCACTGCTGCTTTTCCTGTTGTCCCCCTAGGCACCTGTCCCCTACCTTGCAACTGTGGCATAAGAATTTCACGGAGTGCCTCACAACATGTGACAATAAAACTTGAAACCTGAAACAGAGTGCAGAGTCCTAAACCTCAAAAAATGGATTCCTCAATCTGTCTTTCTCCATCTGTCTCATCTCTATTTGTCTCACCTCTCTTCTGACACTTCAAATAACATACACTAATCTGCTGCAATAGGGCCAGTTGGTTTACAGCTTATATGACATTTATGGAAGGGGGGGGAATACATGCCTTTTCAAGCCTCTTTCTTTTCCCCAAAAACTTGTCACAATTAATAGGGGTGTTATTGGACTCAACGTGAACAGCTCTTGGTAACAGTCCCTCCCATTATTCTCATGATTGAGTCACCTTGCTGATGATCTTTGTTGATATTTTACCCACTGACTGGTCCTCCTAATGAATCTCAGTGCAGAATGATGGAATGATTCTATTCTGACACTTCAATAGCATTCTAAGTTACATAAGATGTTAGGTGTTTGAGGAGAAAAGTTTCGACCTCTAGAACAAATTATACGCAAAACCGTATTAATGGGAAATTAATCTTCATTATGAGAATTTTCATGGAATAAATGGTCGTCGTATAAATTAGGATTCCTGAGTTTGATTTTCTTATGGGATCCCATCCTCTAGCACATTGTTTCTGAAACCAGTCCTCAACGATCCCCAGACCCAGTTCCCTGGGAGTTGGGAGTGAGCAAATACATGGACTGTCTGGGGGTCCCTGAGGACCGGTTTGAGAAACACTGCTGTATCGGAAGCTACCAGTGAGGCGGAAATGTTCTCTCGTCCAAGGCACGTCATTCAGGAAGCACTACGCTTCTGCCTGATTTACCCAAAGCTGCATCCCTGAAAGGTAACGGTCTATCTGCTTCATGGCTTGACTGAAATATAAATGCCCAGCTGTGCTGGGACTATTCTATGCCATAAAAGCAAAGTTTTGAGAAACCGTCCATGTTAGGAATTCCAGGAATTCTGTGATAGCAATTTTTTTAGTTTATAGTAGATATTTTATATTTTGGTATTCTTGCAAACAAAGTAAAAATACTGCTTTTGTTTCTGTAAGCCCTCTGCTTTTAAGCCAGGACTTGGCAGTTCATAGTGTATGGCATTATATCCACTTTCACAAAGAAAAAACCTTAGCTATTACAAAATGATTAATGGTTCTGATGCCAAGATTTCAATATTCAGGATAAAAACTACAATAATAATTCTACATTTAACATTACCAACTAACTTCACTACATTCAAGACAAGAAACTTTATTGATCCCAGGGGGAAATTCTTGTAAACATAAACTGGATATAACGATACAATTTTTGCTTAAGCCAACCTACTGACTTATTATGTAAACATTTTCAGTATTGTTGACTAAATTAATCAATTATGAATCTATGTCCGTAGATAAAACAGACGGCAGTGCAGCACAGCAGACAGGGTTGGAGAGTGTCTGTCTGCATATGTGAACATACACACCAGGATTTCTCATGTAGTAATGGCTCCCCACAGTGCAGAAACTTGCAACCTCAGTGTGTGTATCCTGTGGTGGACTGGCCTCCTGTCCAGGGTGTTTCCTGCATTCCTGCATAGAGTCACTGCAAATGTGCACTGGGTGGTTAACTTATGGGAAATTAACGGACGGAGTTACACAGACATATACAATTAAATGTGATCTCTGCAGGTAAAAATGGTATTTTTCCATTTTATTCAAGACACTGGATTCTGGTATTGTGCTGAGCCTTCACTTTGACTAAGTCTTATCTGATACAGGCTTCAGGTCAAATCTGAGAATCGCAGTGAATTTTCCCGTGCATCATCCGGCACTGCAGCGAAGTGCCTCAGTGGGGGGGCACTGCTGTCTCACCTGGGGGAGGGGGGTGTATGTGTATGCATGCCTTCCCAGTGCTGTGTAGGTAAGTAAAGTTAAATTGTAGGTAGGCTAATAGCGGTCCGTAAAATATCAATAAAGTATGATTGTTTGTGCACATGCTGAGAGTGCACCCCAGCCTTGTGTTCCATTTCAAGATGCTCTAGGTACCCTCCACCCCCCAGCCCTAATGACCCTGACCAGGACTGGCGGTTATAACGTGGATGGATGGATTATTCTGTACAAACCCTGATCGTTGACTGGTTATCTTTATCAACGGCAAGGTGTAAGAACCATAGGTTTCTCCCTCTGTGCAAAACTACTCTTTATTTAATGGTGCCAGACACAAGTACTATAATTGTTTAAAAAGTACAAACATTCCATTGCTCCCATTTACAAACACCCTGAATAACACACAACTCAATTACAGGAATTTGATGAAATCAGGCCATTGTCAGCAATTTCTTCCCTTCAAGTAAAGACAGGTGTGTAAACAACTCACCTTAATGACACAGATAAAATCGCCATCCATTTTTTTTCCATTATTTAGAATATACCCTTTAGTTCCGCTCAGTCAAGCTAAGCCTTTGAAAACCACCACAGCAATCAGCGTTTCCTCTGTTTTTGTTTTCGTCGGCTAATCAGATTTTCGCCCCGCGGTGCGGAATCCATTAAGGCTTCTGGTGCTTCTGTTAGTAAGCAAGCGACCACCCAGAACAGCCACTTGAACATCCAGAACATCCAGCTGGGCTTGGGTGGATGGAGCAGAAGCTGAGGGCAGGAGGATCTACTATAGGATCTCCACCATTAGCTTTCAGGAATTTCCTAACTTACACTACCACCCCAATGACCTGCTGCCATGAACCACCTTGTCTCATCTTGCAGCTGAGTTGTGCTCCATCACACCCACATTGCTTCATGCTGTTATACCCATATTATATCCATAATAACAGATGTGCACTCACAAACCCAAAGACCCTGAATGCCTTGAGAAAGAAATATTTTGCAAATGGGTATTTGCGGTGGGCAGGCTAACCATATGCAGGTCCTGTAGTGGGCAGCAATTCCGGGTTAATCCTGTTACGGAATCGTGAGCCGTGTGCATTAGAACCTAGATTCAGGACAGCTAAATGATCTCTGATTCACATAAGATCCAAGCTTCAGACAGTGTCAACAGATTACTGATTAGGGATGTAATGGCATGTAAAATTCCAGTTCGGTACAAACCTCGGTTTTGGACTCACGGTTCGATGCAATTTCGGTACAGCAGGGTCTGAATTTCCAGGCACAGGTGTTTTAAGCAGCTTGGGGAGACTGACTGGCCAAAGCTGCCTCGCTCCAGTCTTTCACACACTAGGATGATGTCATCACAAATGGGTTCGCACATTGGGTGCATCAGCAATAACATATCTGACAGACAATCTTGGTCTTATCAACCACTCTCTCCAGTATTACTGGGAAGCCAAAATGCTCCCAAACTACAGAATTAAGAGCAGGAGGAAGCTCTCCAACACCAGCTTACAGCCACAGTTAGCATTATGCGTTGAACATCTGCTTGTGAATTTATGTTCCACCTGTGTCAATAAATATATTCATTCATTTCATTGTGTGTATTGGACCGAAACTTATGCATGGAACGGTACACGAGGAATATGTATACACAGCTCGATTAGAGATGTGCACTCATTTACTTCTAGATCTTCTTGTTTTAATATCATAAGGTCAATACCTCGTTTTAAATATAAGCCCGAATTAAATAATTTAAAAAAAACTACACTGAACCGCAATAACAACAATAAACAGAAATATGTGTTTATGAGGAAAAAAATCAAACTAACACGAAAAACAGCTAGACTTCCACGGAATGTCACCGAGGTTTTAGCACATTAGCTTGTGATGATGGTTGACTGAACAGTCGAGTGAAGATAAATGAATTGGAATCAGAAAATTATAGCAGCGGGCAGATTTCATTGTTTTGGCCAGGAGACTTACCATGACTGACCTCCAGGTGACTTCATGATTAGCTCTACAATACAAGCGACAGACGAGTAACCGTCAATGTGGAATGTACCATAAATTGTATCTAGAGTGTATTCGGATTGGCTATTTCATGCCCTTATATTTAAACTCTCTAACCTTTTCCCTTGCTAATTACATATATTAAAACAGTATATTATATACAAAATATTTTCTCCATATAAAATCTGTAAGCCGCACCTTGGCTCTGAAACACAGTACAGGGACTTTCCAGTTCACTTTAATGCAATGTTATGTGTGCCCAATTACACCAGCATCACCATGCATTTGAACGCTGAGTAAGAGTGACACAAAACCCCAGATCTTGTAAATGTGTTTCATGGGTCCACAGCGTCCCCAGTTCTGCTAATAACAAAACCAACACCATCACAAATTCTAGAAGCTTATTTATACAAATTAGTCTCTACTACTTGACTTGTTTTTTCTGCATTTAACACCTGTACAAAGATAAATTATTCTGTAAAAGTCACAATATGCTTAGAGCTTATTGTAACAAATTAGCAGATGATGAATTCAGAAATAAATTTAGAGAGGAAGTTTTTTTTTTTTGTCCCACAGCAGATGTGTCTGTACAGTATGTCTCATGGAGAGAAAGATGGAATAAAACGACAATTTCCCCACAGGGATGAATATAATATCACTATTTTATTATTCTATGCATTTTCCCAGCGACATAGTGTCCTTATGGATAATCTAATATACTACTGGGTCACTAAAACGTGTGGCAGGAAGAAGCAAAACCTTCCCAAGCTTGCCAGCATGACTGATTAGCGGGGGAAGTTCGGTATTCCTGGATTCCATTTTCCATATTCGACCCAAAAGTTTACTACAGCGGATTAAGTGACACGATGAAATGAGCGCCAGTCAAAAAATAAATACTAAAAACCAACTGTGGCAAATGTACTTTCCCATGGGATGCTGAATGACCCTGAGGCCACATAGAGGGGTGGGGAACCGGCCCCAGCTAAAGGCTGACTGGTACCCAGAATATCTCCACCACTCCTGCTTAGATGCAAAACATACAAGTAGCTAATGATAGGGTTGGCCCTCTGTATGAATTATGCCCCTTTCGTGCCCCCATCTAAAAAAATTCTAGAATCGCCACTGAATGACAGGATTGAGGGATGTGTGAGGTGGGTGAAGAGAAGCTCTGTTTATTAAGGCGTAACAGGCTCTCCGATATTTTATCTATAGTCTATAAGATAATACCAGTTCTTTCTGATGCAGGCCTACAATGTATAGCTGCAGATGGAAGGACAACTGCATACACTTTGTCCTACCACTTTCCCAGGAGGCCACCAGATACGTTTTTCTAACCTAATACCTAATTTCTCTACCACAGATAATACGTTTATATTTCCAGAAGCACGGCTTTCCTGCTGCCTGGCTGACCTTCAACGAGACCTCAAGGTCACTGGTGAGGGTTCATCCCCGTTTCTTGTGTCAGAGTGCATCCCTGAAGTCCCTGTAACCTGTTTACTCTTGTCAGCGTTTGACCCAAAACGTTATGAAACTGTCAAGAACAACACAAGTCAACTCATGAAAGGTAGGCGCAGACGTTCTGGCCAAGAAATTCAGGGTGAAGTTAAAGTGATGCAGATTAGCTAAGTCAGAAATTTAACTTCCAGTAAGGGAAAATGGCATACAGATGACAGGTAAACTTACTTTGGCTGGAGATCAGTGGGGGAAAAAAGAAAAGAGATAAGCTGAGTGGAAATGTGCTATCAGACTTTCCCTGGCGCAATGTTTATGCAAGAAAGTTAAACTGATGGTAGAAAGCAAAAGACGCTGAGTGTGAATTTCCTGAGGGTCAGACTTGAGGGCGTGATATTAAAAAATATAAGGCTTTTCAAAAAGGGCAATCCCCTGAGAGGTGAAATGCTACGGGTTTATTTGATTTTCAGTTCTCTCCTGATTAAGGAAATGCTACCATAGGCAAGACTCCAGCTTGGCAAAGTCCAATAATGTTGTGCTTCAGGTGTCTGGATGACCCAGGGAAGGGACAAGACTTTAAATGCTGGCGATGGTAGCCCTGAAGCGGGGGTCTGACGCAGCCCCATGGTCTGGAGGCCTTCTTAAGCCCAGTGCTTATCCCAGCTGGGCAGAATCGTGCGGTACCAGTGCCAGTTTTGACTGGTCAGGCGTGACATTTTAATCTTGCAGTGGGTGAGGAATTTCCCTGTCCCAGCAGGAGTGATTGCAGAGACACTTGCTTACAAGCACGGGCGTGCAGAGCTGTAACAGCAGAGTGGATTTGGCGCCGTTTCAGGATAGATCGCCGCCGGGAAGGGCCTCATTTAGGACTGTACACCTGCAGAAGTCTGTCTGACTGCAGGTGCCATTGGTCAAATGTTCCGGGAAGCTTTGGAGCCAAACTCAGCAGCAGGTGGGCAGAGACAAACTAGGAGAGTAAAACCAATAAGGAAACTGGAATCGTGCTCCTTCCACCTTCCGTTTCTGCCTGAGTGACAATACTGATAAATGCTCTGCTTATTTCCTTTTTAATCTGACAGATACTATTTTAATACTTAAGATACTCAGGAAGGCAGATAAGGAACAAATTCAGTTCCCTTTCTCAGCTTCACCACAGGTGGATAGATTGTGAATATGACAGATCCAGTTTCTTCGTACTGGTTAATTTGTTGCGCAATTTGCATTCTTAATTTCACAACTTCCATGTTAACATTATTTTGCTTGGTAATTACATCGGAAAAAAACCTTGTTTACACTCAAGTGTTTCCTCTTCGCTGATTACTCCATATTAATCTGTTTGGCTACAGTGAATAAGCAGAATCACAACTACTGCAAAAATGACAAACCATCTCATCCAGTAAACATCTACACTTCCATACAGGGAGCAAACTGGGTTCCATAACACATTGCTGAGGTGTTAATGAGCTTGATCTTGGCCTGTGTGACACAAGAAGCTTCAACTGAGAACCGCAGAGCATATTCTACTCTTCAAAACCACATCTTCAGATTACACCATGCCACTGGAGACTCGAACCCGGGTGCCACAGTTGGGAGGCAACAGTACTAACCACTGCACCAACGGCTGCTGTTATTCGCAGTTATTATCCACACTCTGTTTTGGACCGAAGTGCCCGGCAAACAACAAGGAGCAAACATTCAGCATGGCGGTTTAAAATCGCGGATCCAGGAGGCCTCTGGCAGCACACCCTTACCACTGTTGCTGTTGTCATCGACCAAGATGATCTCCTTCAGCAGATGGGACGGCGTCGTGTGGATGGCGGAGTGGATGGAGCGCAGGATGACCGAGAGGGCCTCGTTCACGAAAATGAAAACAACGCTGACCTGTGGGAGGTCTGCGGGGTACGAAATGTTTCTGCACCTGCGGAAGTAGACATTGAACAGAGTGCGGCTCCCTAAGCAGGCTATTCTACACACTCTGGAGATTCGAGAAGGAGGAGAGGTCAGACACTCTGTTCAGCAATGCAGTGCTCAGTCTACACCTAATCCAAAATAAATGCTAATCCCTGCCTCTGTATTTTATGTGTTGCATGTGTCTTTATACAGTGTGAGATACGTGAATGTGTTCCCTACAAAGGACTGACATCCTGCCCTACATGCCTTGTACTGTGTACCACAGTAACCCCCATGTACTGTACCACAGAGACCACATTCCCATGGAAACCAATATAAAAAAAAACTTCTTGACATGATGTAACTCACACTGCCCAGTACAATTTGAAAATTCTACTTAAATATTTCTCTCTATCCATGATTCAGTGGAAAAAGTGTTCATTAGGGAAGATAGTGTTGTTTAAAGAGACATTAATATTTGTATGTGTTCACACACACACACACAGTCATGTAATCATATCTTTTTGGGGACCACTCATTCGTTTCTACTGGAAAAATGTGGATGCTAGCTATGACAACCTTAACCCCTACCCAGCTCTAAGCATAACCATAAGCAACCAAGTAAAATACAATCTACAAGCAAAATACAAGAGTTTTTGCATTTTTAGTTTTTTCATTGCAGTCATGGATTATTATAAAACAGAATACTCATAAGGTAAAAAAAAGGGTATTCATGACGTTGTGGGGACACTTGGTCCCCAGAATGTAAGGTATACCTGGACCACACACACGCACACACGTTGGGGTACCTAATTAAAAAGGGGACCGTCCATTCATTTCTATGGGAGACAGCCTAACCCCAATAACGACACCTTTAACCTCTACCCATCCCTAACCCTAACCCTAACCCTAACCCTTTAACCTCTACTCATCCCTAACCTTAACCTTAAGTAACCAACCCATATACAAGACTTTGGGCACTTTAACTTTTTTGGCTGCAATCACAGATTTTTATAAAACTGAAGTTATCTAAATGGGGACCTCAAAAGATGTCCCCAAAAGTAGGGAATTTTCTCACACACACACACACACACACACACACACACACACACACACACGCAAACAAAATCTGAAATGGAACGAAAACAGAAAAGCCTGCCATGTTTATACAGTATATTTTCCTTCCAGGCCTATTGATTTATGAAAAACACTAGAGAATCACAAAGTTCATGTTCTGGGGCTGTGCTACATGCCTTGTTCAGGCTGAAGTAAAAAATATGTAATTACCCATCAGGCCTCAGGTCTGGGATGGTCCTGTCAAGAGAGATGCGATCGCTAAGGTAACTATTGTAGCCGTAGTACTGGAACTTCTTCAGCGCGACCCTCCGGTTCTCTGCACTCAGGTCTTGTCCCCAGTGGGCAAAGAGGGAGGAGTCCGAGAACAGCTCATCTGCAGCGTCAGCCTTCTGCGGAGTATCTGTGAGTGACCAGGAAGACAAGAACATCAGGGTGATTTGAACCTAGGCTGCATAGTAATTGAGAGCATCCTTATTTACAGGGGCAGTTCTAGGATTATTTTTTTAAGGAAAGGGGCATGAGAGGGTCTCCACAATTCATACGGAGGAGCCAATCTCATCATTAGCCAGTGGTATGTTTTGAATCAGTGAGTGAAAAGGGACAGGGTACTCCACAGGGCAATCTGCTTTCAGCTGGAGCCAGTGCCTCAGTGAAAGTGTGTCTGTGTGGGGTGCTGCCAGGGGCTTCCAAATAAGTTAATCAAACCTCGAATGTGCATTACATATTTTATGTCCAAGTAACCTTAGGCAGAAGTAAATGTTTCACGAACATAAGAATTAAAGACTTACAAGCATGAGCATTAAATACGTGCACTGTTTGTGTATTACCATGACTACAGGGCATTCTATGAGCAAACAGTGGCACTGACTTCAACACGATGACCCACGCATGAAGATGTAGCCCTACTGCTCAAAATTCTGGCAGGATTGCTTAAGGAATACATTTTCAGACAAACAGAATAATACAAAGCAAAGAATTTACCAGCCATGTGAAGGCTGATACAAAAAACAGCATTAAGATCTCCATAGCATTACAAAAACCTGATGATACAAAAAGGCATATTTCAACTTTACGGGTCTTTTTTTAGAATAATTTTAAAATTCAAAGTGATTCAGTTCACGACTCCAACACTGCCTCCTCCTTATTCCGCAAGCTGCAAGACAGAACTGAAAGATTCAAGACAGCAGTGCTGCTCTCTCAATATCAATTCTGTTTCATGCAAACGTGACACTCCGGAACAAACCCGCAGCATCAGTATCCGCGCAGAAACATCAAGCACGGCGATAAAAATTCAAAATGATTAAATGCACCGCGAGTGTAATTAAAGAATGCTAATTAATGGCAGAGGTAATTAATTAGAGGCACACTCCAGAGTTCCTTCCTCCAAAACCCAACAGATCCATCACTGCATCACTGAGGTTTGGGTAATGGACACCCTTCTCTGACACTACAGATTCATTACAGACATTGCTTTCACCTAAAGGTAACCATTTGTAATGCAGTACGGCTTGGGTGTTCTGTTCTGCCAAATAAACAAGCTCACACTCCAAATGGGGGATAAATACTTCAGGCCTTCAACTAGATCTATTCAGCCTCCACATGACTTATTTTCCACCTCTAAATATGACAACAAGAGTTAACGGGGCTTGTAAGATATCAGCACTTAACCCCCAAATTCGGTTTTATATTCAGCTTCCCCAGTCTAAGCTTTTCAGCAGGTTATCACTGTTCTTTTATTACTTGTCAACTAATATTTTCTTTAATGCTTTCATGGAACTGTTTTTGAAGGACTGCAGAGTGTTCTTTTGTCAAATCAGCGGGAGCCCTGTAATAACCAAAATGATATCCAAGTTCTCCATGTTTTGTCGCGTCCACTGGATATGAATTTCCGTGAACATGAGCTATGGTCACCTCTGAAATTTGCCTCTGTGTGTTTTTGGCTACTCAATGCCAGCAGCTTTGTACTATTAATGTAAATCCTGGCCATATAGATGTAAATTGTGACTTAATTATGTTGTGATGTAATATCAGCATAGTGGCCTTGATATGTAAGGTACACTTTGGAGCAGTATGAGATGATACTCAGCAGAATGTATACAAATTGAAAGGTAGGGAAATATGAAATAATTATGATACTTGTCAGTATCATAACTGTCTCCCCCTATAAATATTAGTAATACCTTACTACATAGAAATGTAATATATGCATATTCATTACTGTTGCTGATGTTATAAAACATATATAGTGTAAGTTCTCAGTGACAAAAAATAATCGATCGATAAATAGGCATGGGGGGCGGCACGGTGGTGCAGTGGTTAGCACTGTTGCCTCACACCTCTGGGACCTGGGTTCCGGTCTCCGCCTGGGT
>JABFEA020000010.1:15606389-15622015 GCA_019775915.2 Cyphomyrus plagiostoma | reverse complement strand
CTTCGCCACCAAACCTCATCCTCATTCTGACATTTAAACTGGGTCCTTTTAAATGCAAGATGCGCTGGGTCCAGTACTTACAACTACGGCCCCCCCCCCCCACATGCAGAGATTAAAAACCTGGATTTAATTCTCCCAACACGTCATCACGTACCTATACCACTAAGAAAACATTTCCTCCAGGGTAACATATGCATAGCTGATGTATAAATCAGAAGGTGCTGAATTGCTCTCGGTTTTCTTTTTCCATCAGGAATGGCGTTTTGCAAAATAAGCTGTTCAGATGCTTCAAATGCTAGAATCATGGATTTAATAAGCATGTGGTCAAAAGTGAGGTGCACAGGTAGCATCCTGGTGCTAGGCGTGAGAGAGCACTACATAGTGTACTTTCTATCTTTTCCAGGTCTTCACTGAAACAGATACCACAGCTAATGACCTTCCCCTCGTTTTAATGGCATGTACAGATGCTGCACAGCTATGTCACTAAACCAGACAGTAATGGAGGACAGAATGATGCTTTTAATAATGGTTTTATACAACTGTACCGAAGTGGATTGGGTGATGTAGGATTGTGGATTGAAGTTTTTTTTTTTCCGATGCTGCAAGAATTACATACATTGACATTCTTTTTAATAGCAGTTATAATGTTCTCATTCAATTTTAATGTGTTTCGGGGGAACAAAGACAAATTGCTGCTCACTAGGGTCAGGACAAAATCAGCCTTACATGTGCGAGATGTGGATGCCTCAGTTTTTCCGCTCTCCTTTGTTTTTTCCACGAGTCTCCCGGGTCTAATTACCTTCCGCAGTGCATGTCTATGGTTTCCCAGGCAACCCGGTAAGGGCCCTAAATACTCCATGTCGCAGGTGGAATGGACTTGAGCCACATCGAATGCATGGATTGCGACCGCAGACCTTCTGGGTTGCGCCCTTAGCAGCTAAGCATTCAAAATGCGTCTCTGGGGATTTGCTGCTGCTTCTGCAGGGCTGCATGCTAAACGGCAGTATATTCCACGCGACTCTCGGCTCATTAACGAAGGAAGCTGCCTAAAACTCACTGAAACTGCTGAATAGCTGGTACAAAACTGGGAGGTGATGCTGCAACCGGGAGAGCATATTACAGATGGGAGGCGCTTGTAGGATCTGGGTCTGGTGGGACGCCAAACACATCCAACTTATGTCAGGACTAGTGGATGGGACAGAGAGCATATTAACATGTCCGGGAAATCAAAATGGCCGATTCAGCTAAAAGAATGAGCAAGACAGAGACGCGAGAGTCAACAGTCTCTGTCTATAATATGAGGGTGCAGTGGACATTTTTAACTATATAATACAAATGTCGAGGTTCCAACTTGACTTGCATTTTTTGCAGGAAAAGCCAAATGAGACAGGAAGGTATTTCGTCTTCTTGGAGGGTATTACCACTATCCAAAGGTTTTGGTCACAAAAGTATGCAAAAAGATCAAAGCTGGCAGGTATTGCTTCAACATTTTGTCTCGGGATGTGTAAAGCGGCGTACTACGGTGCAGGAAATAACAGAAGATTGTATTATCAAAGGACCAGCTGTGCTAACGCGACTTTAGGAACGTTAATTACTGCAACATCCAATTCTGCGGAGACTTTTCCAAGGTCACTAGAATCATCGTTGACTGGTGTCAGAGATGAAAGGAGCCACAGATAAAGAGTTTCATTATTCCGTATCTGCTGATCTACAGGTTTGTGATTTTATCGTCTTAAGAACAATCCTGCCAAGTGACCAGTAAGACTGTGACGTCCACTGTTATGAGATTACTAGGCCTATAATGATGTACGAACAAAACTAATCTAGGTCTTAGACACTGACAAGACTCTCAACATCAGAGGTCACAAAGGTCAGTATGCAAAACACACAGTTACTGTACATGTCCCCCAGACTGTCCCACTACAGGGGGGTAGTACTGAGGCTAATCTTTTAACATTCACGGTGATGAGAAAAGAAGTTGGCTATATGATAACTGAAAATTCAACATGGATTCCTTTATGAGGATTACCCCCCCCCCCCTTACAGTTCACAATTGAGTTCAACGACTATTTAAATCGGCTCACATAATGGCTGCGCTTAATTGCCAATTGGTTAGTTTCTGATGGGGTGATTTTGCTGACTCCAGAAGATTTACCCACTCTTCTACTGTATGTAAAAAGGATGGGTACAGTCTCACTCAGAGATGTGTTCAAAATATCCCCCTGGATGAGCGCCTGGTCATTACAGTGCAAGAACTCAGTCCCAAATGCATCACATCGAATGCGTACCAACATGGCGCCATTGGCAACAAGCCGTACCTTTCCCTCCATGACAAGAATCCCCGGGACGTCTCAGCATTGGTCAGTTCACATGCTTCCCTTTAGCTTAAAAACCATTTTAGTTATTTCTGAGGTTGAGGCAACAATAGAAAAAAAGAAAAAAAAAAAAGAGTTTTGAGTATAAAGCTAATCCTTTGCAAGGGCTTCTGAGATCAGAGCAGAGTTGTAGTTAACTTAGTATAAAAAAATCTGGGTAAAGCTTGGGTGCTGTGGAGCCAGTTTATAAAAATGGCAAAGAAACCCCAGAGTCTTAGCTTGGCACCCGTCATTAATCTTAAGTTTAGAAGTGGAAGTGACCACATTGAAACTGGGATGCTCCCAAGTACAAAATCTGCAATCTGGCCCAGAAACAATCACAATCTCGTCAATACATCTGTCCTAAAACAGTACCGATAACGCACTTGTGTATAATAACCATAAGCAATACAGTACAAACACTGTCATTTAAAATTCAGAAATCGCTTTACGTAAATATATTACATAAGTATTGCTGCCATCAGCAGTCCCCTAGCAAGGAAATAGGGACAGTCTATGTTTTCCGTCTTGTGTTGAACATTGTCAAGAAAACTGCAGGACATGACGAAAAAGTGAGGTGTCTCTTTGAATAATCCTCAGTTACATGTTATTTCTGGTCATACTAGAACAAAGGTATGAGAGCTATCATCACGGAAGATAACGTTATATTTGCATTTTCAGAATGTGCAGTTCTCAGTTATGGATATTGATTTCTTTTCATAAAACACACAGCTCTACTATTCTTCATTTGTTAGAAATCCAAGTTCTATTACAACAAAGCCATTGCCCTTACTGCCTTAGGTTGTCAGGCTAGACCTCTGACAAGGTATTTTCCAATACAATACAGAGCATGTGAGCGGAGTGGAGCGGTGAGAATTTCCGCTCCTAGCTCACGAGGCTGCTGGCTCTGCCGCAACTCCGCTCTGATTCGCACTAAGCCGCTCCGGTCAACGCCGCTACCCGCTCCACTAAAATTTCCTCCAGTCAAATCGCTCCACGCTCGCTCCAATTTAAAAGAGGGACAGATAATCTGCATGCCTAACAAATGTAACCTTAAATCGAAGCCTTATATCATAAAGAAATATGAGCAACGGCAACATTGCCACTCAGAACAGAAAATATTTATTTTTAAACAATATGTAGGCAACAACGGACAGGCTTGGCAATGGCATTCCACACAAAAATAGGCTTAAAAATAAAGGAATCAGTGGGCTTTATTGCCTAAAGAATATAGCCTACAGGCTAAACATCCACGCTTTAAATTCCTCACTTTTTTCTGTTTATGCGGCTGCTGCGTCTCTATAAAATAAAAATTCACTGACAGCGTTACGTGAAATTCAAAAAATCCTATTAGACCTACTTTGAATGACAAAACGAATTTATTTGATTACCAACATTTACTTTATAGGCTTTTATACTTTACTTTATAGACCTGATATGCTACAACCATATAAAACTTGCTCATGTTTTGCTCTGGCTTCCGCCTTATCACGTGGGACACTCGATCTCATGTTTCTGAGAAAAGCGATTCCAAAGTGAATATTTACTCACTGAAAGTTCCGCCACATTATTGTAATCTATACGTTTGATGAGAATAGTACACTTGTATGATTTATCAGTTTCCTATGTGAAATACTTTGTTACACAAATTGGCCGAAAGGGAATTCGCAATCTTGATACTTGTACCGATGAATTATACTGTAGGTAGATTTGGGCACGCCTCAGAATCGTAGTGTGAGCGGTATCGGAGCGAAACTGGAGCGAGACAGAGCGACCGCTCCAGCGTTAATTAAAAAACCCATCCGCGCTCTGACCAAATTCTGCACGCTCCGCCTCTCGCTCACGCCCCGCTCACATGCTGCGATACAATACATGGAAAAAAAAGAAATGTACTAAGACAAAGATAAAAAAAAAAAAAAATCTATGACACTATTCACCTACATTTCCATTTTAAATATAAAATAATTTATAAAATAACTAGTGAAAGAAAAAAATCCAGATGGAATATATGCATTGACGATGTATTTCAAAAGCCATTAGCATGTGAAAATGACATTAATGCTAACATACAGTAATACAAACAAAGATGCAACGGGTTAGAGAAATACAGAAGACTTCTTTTATAGATGTGTCAGCATCCGGAATAATTTATTTGAAATGTATTTATGAACGAGATATACAAGTAAGCAAAATACCTAGAATATTAACAATATACTCAGAGTAGCCTGTGGTAAAGAGTGACTGAATGCTGACTGATTTTCTGCCACTATGTAGCAACCGCTGTGTGACCTACAGCTTGAAGCGGCTCTGATGAAAGAGTCTATTAATAGAATTAGGCTCCTAATGGGAGACTGTGGTAATTAAGAAAAGAAAAAGATTAACTTTTAATGGCCTTACATTCAACAAAGATTTCCTCAAGTCTCATTCAATTCACTGTATGTACAAGCGAAAGACTGACAAGTAAAAGCATTAACACTGCAGTAAAATCAGGCATCAGAAGCAGAAGTTTTGTAAAACAGCACAAATCAGGAAAGCCATTAAAGCTTAGTGTTCGGCATAAGGCTCAACATTCAGTGTTTTTCTTAGAAGTATAGATTGTACAGAGCTTGCTTTGATGTTCCTGGGGCCCCCACTCAAAAACCGATTTCTTCCCCCAGGTGTAGGGACTTGTTTGTGGCCAACTAGGGGCCCCACATAAATGTGTGATTTGATCGGGGGTAAACAACACTGCTGAGTGTGTAGCTGAAGACACTTAGGGGCCACTGAGAAATTTCTACAAAAAGATCTACAAAGCTAAATTTATATGAGACATCTCTGTGTTTACATGCAAACACATATACACGCGTATCTATTTACATGTGTCCATATTTCTGTTTGTGTATATATATATAATCTGTTGTCACTAACCTTGATGAATGTGAAGGGGTATCTGTATGTGTATTTTATATATGGAATACACACCCATACATACAAATAACACAAAAACGTAATATACTATATCATAAATATTTATGTGATAGTGATACAATGAGTAGAACTATCACCTCAAAGCCAAATGACGACCCATAATAGTCTGGCATCGTACCCCGCCTAGACCCTACCTTCTACCTTATGCCCGACATATCCTGAAAAAAATGTTCTGAATCACCAGTGCCTAACTAGATTATCACTCACTGGAAACGTATAGACATATAGAGTCTAACAAAAATTGCGATTCCGATTTCTATCTAGAAAGACGGGGTTATGCCTAGGCAAGTATCCCAGACATCTCACAGATTTAGCTCACTGAAAACCTCATCGCATTTCATTACCACGGAAACGACATGGTCGACCGCTAAGATACCACTAGCTCCAACCTCCTATTACTTCATTACAGAGACAACTTGCCTCTTTCATCTGCCTTGTCTTGGAGTGGGGCCAGACCAGGAATAATGGTCCTGCTCTACTGATACCCTCCCAACACCATCAGCAGATTCAAGAGGCCTTGTCAACATCCTAACACTTAGAGGATGTGATTCATCTGCCTCTATTACCAGTCATTCACCTGACCTGACGCAGTCTTGAAGCTGAGGAGAATTGGAAGAGAGGAAGACAGGGACGGGAAACTGGAAAACCCAGACTCACCAAAGACTATTTTTACCCACACTGTTCCCCCCCCCTGATAATACTGAAAGAGAAATCGATCTATGGGTAAATCAGGTTCTCAGAAACAAATCTGACCCTGGTTGGAATGAGAAAGAATTATCTATAACAACACAGACAGGGAACTGAAATTTTATGACCGAGTAACCATACGACTGAGTAATCATTTATTCTGTCATTTAACATTACATGGTGTACTTTATTGTATTAATTTTAATGATCAATTCCCATGTTCATAACCTGTCATCAATGAAGTATAATTTAAACCCAAAGAATTCTACTTCACTCAAGTGTGCATGGGACATCAGAATGGGACCACAAGAAAAAGCATCTAATTAAGTAGGCTGTAAGGAAAGCTATTCATGTTTTTGTAAATACAAAATTCCATGTTGATCATTATTCACTTAATTAACCAAAGTTAGAAAAAAAAAAAAAAAGCACAGCCAGTGCAAGAACCGCGCCAGAGATTTACTTGGTACCCAGCCGGGTTCCCCGTCAGGAATGCACCAGGCAAACAAAAGGCCCACTGACATGGTCTCCGCGCTTATCTGTGTTCAAAGTCCCAGCAAGCTAAATGAGGATCTAATCTTCAAATTCCGACCTGACATGAGGAGCGCGTGACAATCCAACATTACAGGAGTCGCTCTCATCAGCTTCTTATTGAATAGATCACACAAGCACAGTCGCCAGTTCTACAGTCTATTCCAGGAAACACGACACAAGGCAGCGACTCTCAGACAGACAAGCCAGGAAGTTTTAGGCACTTTGGGAGGAAAATGGAAAGAAACCCAGGTGAACACGTGGAAACCAAGAACGTACACAGAGTGATGAGTAGGAAATGAGCACGTAACCCTGGAGGAGTAAGAGTACTAATCTCTGCTGTTAAGTGCCAAGTCAAATTTTGCTGCATTCCAAAAAATAAGGAGGCAATTCGGAGTAAAGTTTAAGGTTTAGCAACAGA
Source organism: Cyphomyrus plagiostoma (assembly GCA_019775915.2). Classification (NCBI taxonomy): domain Eukaryota; kingdom Metazoa; phylum Chordata; class Actinopteri; order Osteoglossiformes; family Mormyridae; genus Cyphomyrus; species Cyphomyrus plagiostoma. The sequence goes on along the minus strand of JABFEA020000010.1, from coordinate 15,615,058 downwards.
GCTAGGCATCACCAATATATGGTTGAGATACAGTATTAAATTATTTGTGAAAAATCATATTCATAGACATGATAAAGTATGAGTTTGTGCCTCTTGGCCAACATTCTCAATTTGTCAGCCTCACTGTATGAGGTGCGAGCCACTGCAGCCAAATCCAGTACACTACAGTAATCTGGGAAGGACATTATGCAGAAATACATCACAGCATGTAAAACACATTCAGGCTATAATTTGCACAGGCTAGGGGGAAAAACAGGGGAGAAATATCCCTCCACTTCAGTCCAACAACCGGAATGCTTCCTGCTTGTGTTATTTTATTTTTTTTTGGTCAATTTTCAGAATTCCTCCTTGCTTTCACGGCTCTCAAAAGGAGAAGCTATCATGGAAATTCCAAAAATTACACAGCTGGTTTTCATACTTTAAGACAAAATCCTACATGTCCTGCGATGGGCTGGCCCCCTGTCCAGGGTTGTTACCTGTTTCGTGCCCGTTGCTTCTGGGATAGAGGCTCCAGACCCCCCGCAACCCAGTAGGATAAGCGGGTTGGAAAATGGATGGATCCTACATGTCCATACTAATGACTGAGCTAGTTTAATTTTCAACTGGTCACTTTTCAATTAAACATTACAAATAGTTTAATTCTTAATCTAATATGTAACTACTCATTTTCAGTTTGTATAAGTATTGCATGAATCTGTTCCCTCAAGGGTCGAAGTACCAAGAAATTAAAACCGGTGATAATTGTATTCGTTTAATGAAAATGTTCATCATATGCATTCATTCAGCATGTAAAGGCTTCAATGGCTTTGGACCAATTTCAATGGTAAATAGACACATTATCAGACTTCTTTTCCCTGTTCACCAGAAAATGTAAAAGCAAATTTCTAACACTTGTCTGCACACTGTGACCCATGCTGAGTGTGTTTCCGTGATACATTATTTATATCACCATTGTTGCAACACCACCAGGCCTCTTGACATTGTCAATTAAAATTGCCACCCCACTCATGTTACTTGGCAACACAAACCCACAGACAAATGGGGTGTAGCCCCCGCCTTTACCCATTTCCCTCAGATATAAAATATGTAAACTGAAATATTAAATGTAACTGAGCGTCAATGTCAGTGTTCAGTTTTTCCCTTTTTCCTCCTTGTGAAACACAACACTGTGCAAAGGCTACATTTCCTCCTACGGAAATCTAAATGCTTTCAGAAAGGTAAGAAATTCAAGGTTCAGATTCAGATTCAAAAGATTCGGTCTTTACAAAGACATGTACGATTTAGTCTTTAGTTTCTTCTAAACCAGTATTACTTCTGCACAAAAGGCACAAAAGATTTCCCCAGATGATGTTTTGTGCTTCTTTGAAACATTATTTCAGGAAATCCAGCTGTAACATGCTTAACATTTGTATTACCTACACTAGTGAAAGCCAGAGTCATGAACTTCTGAAAATCGCCTATGAAATAATAATAGGACCAGATTAGGGACAATATAAGGATGATCATTAATTTATACTGAGCAAAAGGTGAAATAAGTTCAGTTGTAGCTGGTAGCTGCAACGCTACAGTAACGATTTTCTGAAACGGTTCCTCCACGGTTCCTACTTGGTTATTTGCTTTTATTATTCAGGAGACAGACGGTGCACAGTGGTTTCGTAGACCTGGCGTGTGTTAATGTCACCGGGGGTGAAGGTCTTGTTCGTATTGTCGTAGCCGCGGCAATGTCGCCGGCCTGTGTGAATGATTTGCATCCTAGAGGCACTCGCAAGGTGAGTGGTAAAGGTGGTTGATAGAAAACCAAAGCAGCATTGCCACTTTATTTCCATGCTGGTTTCACCAATGGTCTTGCATCATGCATAGAATCTGCATCATTTGAGCTCCTGTGACTTTCTAAAGCAAAATATATGGATTTTCCCCTGCTAGTCTTCTACATTTTAATACTAAAGCAAAAATGTTGCCACCAAATTCAAATTACAAAGTGCCTGTAGCACCAGCTATCTAACACGTCTGGGTAGCTGCTCTATCTAGACCATCATGTACTGACTTGTTTTATTTCTTTTTTTTCCCTGTTATCTTCAATCTGAAAGGATTTAAGCATTAAAATGTATCATATTTCACATTTAGCAGCTTCTGAATATTACAGCACGTACAGAGTGATGGAAGACAGATACACAGTTTTGGAATATATCAAAAATCAATTAGCAAAAGTTTGCTGCACCATCTGTGATACATAGCAGCATTGTAACCAGAATACCACTATTTTCTACAAGTTTTTCTAGATAACTTTTTTTTTTTAATGTCTTTCACCTTTTTCACAAAGACGAAATGCATTAGAAATTTGATTACACGTTCATGTTTTAATTCATATTTTATTTATTTAGTCGATTTTTTTCTCTAAAGTAACACTTTTTTTTGGAGTAAGTAGAGTCAAACAGTTCCTAGTGCAACTGGGGTTAAGGGCCTTGCTCAAGGGCGACGGGAAAACCACTCAACCAACACTGGGATTTGAACCAGTGACCTTCCAATTACTTATATGGTGGCTTAACCACGCAAGCCACAAGCTGCTTACTGTGTTAGGTGCAACACAATTATCGCATATTTAGATATGTAGCAGATTGCAAATATGTTACATCCGAGTCATGTGATCTGGAAACATCTCCTTTGCACCACCACAGATTTTACACCAGCCAACGTAGCTGATACTGAACATATATGATAGCTGCAAATTCATTGAATAATTCATCGAAATTACAGTCAACATGAAAATAAACTGCATCTTCTTATTTGGGGCATTGATCAGAAACTGCCAAGATGTTGGCTGTAAGCTTCAGAGCACTTTTCGGAAGGTTATGAATTCAGCAGTGATCGACACATGCATGTTACTAAGGCTCTCCCCGTTAGTGAGAGGTCAGCTTCTTGCTAATGCTAATAGGACTGCATTTGCTGTTTTGCATTACTGGTTTTTAATGTGTTGGACGGTTTCCAGAATGTTGAATATGTTAATAAATAATAAAAACTAACACCATTTTCCGTAACTAATAGCACTCACATTTTGAAATGACCAATATCTCATATAAACCAATTCCAGAAGAACCAATAAATCAGAATCAATAATAATTAATTCTTTGTCTAAGATTCAGGCTACATACAAACATGTTTACTCTGTAGCCTATATAACCAGGATTATAAAAATCGAACTACAGAGGTTTTAATGTCATTACAGCTCAGGGTTTCATTCCTATTTACTCCAGAACAGTGTGCTGTTATTTACAGCTGTGCCCAGGAGTCAGTGAACCAAACTGATTATTACAAAATTATATTTTTTATTTCTTGCACTGCAGCAGTGCTGACTGCTGTAAACATTTATGACATGTGGTCATATTTTGTATAAACGCCTGCTGACATTTTCTGAAGGTTCTTCGTAGCTTTCATTACAACACTTTACAGAACACATTTTTTATTTTACCAGTGTTTACGTTTTAATATCTCTATATGATCAGAGGTTATTTCCAGTATGATTATGCTATTAAACTGTAGGGAAATTAATTCTAAAAGGCAGCAGTTCCTTGGTTTACTACTGGCCCCAGACAACGTAACCTTTGACCAAAAGCAGTTGTCTGGAGAGTATATAGTACTGTCATACTGTATGTAGCGATTTTAAATCCTGAGCTCTGGTCCCATTCCTCTAACGCAATGGATGGCAATATGAGACAGGTGTTAAAATACAGCAATACAATAGTTCAATACAACAGTGATGCACCAAGAGAACCATGAATCAGGCAAAACTAGTGTGATAAATCAGTGAAATTGCGATACTAACATTTGAGATGGGAATGGAGAGTATGCTGATCGAACATACTGTAGGGGTTTTATACATTCGCGTACACACACATGCGCACGTGTTATAGCTGTATTTTCTACTTTATATTTCAATGAACAATCCCACGAAGGTCCTGCTGCAGAATTTTAATATCCATCATGTCCCTAATATCTGGCTGTCCGCGTGAGACCTGGGTCTGGAAGAGCTTGCAGATGAGCTGTCGGCGGGGTCCCCTGAAGATGCCGTTGTGTGTGCCGTAGTCTCCCCGTGTAAACCAGGATGTCACTAATAGTCTCACTGGTGGAAGAGGCGCCGCCGCACCAAACCGTGGTAATTTTCAAACAAACACTACATTTACTGCCATCGCGTCGACGCATCACCTTTATCTTCCAGCACTGCGACCCCATGGAACACAAACAACATTAAATCTATCTGTTCCGCATTTGCTTGGGAAAAGGAGCCGGTATTCACACCCGCTATCGGTCTGAAGGTAAATCCAAATTCGATGGAATAGCTGAAAAGAATATTGTTCCTTAAATGAAGTGACCATTAATTCAAAAGCCCAGTAATCATTCGATCTATCAAAGCTCCGAGTGGAGTTTAGGGAGTTCAAGGCACAGCGATACGCATTAGTATTTATATATGTATAGATCAGGGGGAAAATGCGTTGGGATTGCTGGCTTTGGCTCAAGGACAGAAATGAAGACAGGAAAGATGATTCAGTGGGGTGAGTCTCGTATTACCAGGCATACATGAGAATGGGGTACAGGGCTAGAACAAAAAAGGACAAGAGAAATGAATGAGACTCGTGGAACTCATAGTGCATGAAGATCAGGGCGGGAACGGCATGGGGCTGAGGTCACTGGGAAAGCATTCGCACACAGAGCTCATCGCAACAGGAGGAGAAATTTACATTTATTTATTTAGCGGGCACAAAGAAATGCACATTTCCCCCCCCCCCATGCAATCCCCAAAGTGACTTGGGATTAAGCACCTTGCTCAAAATCCCCGACGACGAATCCATCTCTGTCAATGCTGGGATTTGAACCGGCGACCTTCTGATCAAAAGCATAGCATCGTAACCTGCCGATTCACACGCTACCCCCAATAAACACGAACAGTTTTTATAGTAACTCTGCCATGAAAACCTGGTAACCCTAACCTTATGTAACCGAGGTGACTATTTTTTATATATTGGAATTATAATTTACTGTATAATTGGCTTTATATGTGGTTAGATACGATAGTTACTGAAAAGTTTGTTCAGTTCAGATAAAGTCATACACACATACATGACCTATAGTACAACCTATATGCCTGAATTATTCTTATTTGAGAACTGACCAACTGAACAAAACAATCCTGGAGATTCAATTATGCGATGAATACAATACCATTATTCCTTGTTGGCCAGCACAGCTAAGAAAGCCTCTACCAATTCAAACAGCCGATTGTGCCCAGCCAATAGAAACAGAGGCTATGGTACATTTCAACACTGCCAATTCTTCTCTATCCCTCACAATGTCTTTATGATGTAAAAATAAAATGATAAGAAAGAAATCCGCAGTTTTGAAAGTTACTACTGTTACTGTTTATAAGCTTTTCACATCCTATTATTTCAGCTCGTTCCTTTGGCTCCATATAATGAACTGTACAAGAGTCAAGCAAACACAATATGTCAACACAGATATACACAAATGGGATGTCATGGCTAACATATTTAATATCAGCAAGCAGATGCCTGCCAAGGCACTTAGCCATTTGGAAGCCAGCTGTTACTAAGTCTGGTTATATTTTTATTAGTGAACAACACTGCTAAACAATTTTTTCTGTATAAATACCGGATTGGCATCCCATCCAGGGCGTCCCCTGCCGTCTGCCCTGTGCTTACCGAGATATCCAGAATCATTGTGACCCTGTTGCGGATAAATGTTAAGCAGGATGGATGGACGGATGGATAAATAGATGAACTAGTATTATATGCTCTAATGGCAAATGTGTTTTCATGAAAAAGAACAACACGTTCAAGTCTGCCAAATCTTTTATTTGCTTCAAATAAAGATAGCAAAGTTTGTAAATACATGTACTTACCCGAGCCCAGTACATCTTCGATCGGGAAATTAGGTCCTTATTCTTTACAACCAAATTACTAGTGTTTTATAAAAGCCAAAAAAATGATCAGAAAACTACACTCTTAGATATATAAATGATGTTTATAAATAGGCCTCTATTTGTGCTCTATTGACTTGGAGACTTTGACCAACAGAAATGTAAATACTTGCAAATGTGAAGCTGAGCTGAGCTGAAAGGTATTCCACCCCAGAGTTTGGTAGAAGTGGATAAAGTAATTTTACACTAGTTACTCGGATCTAATTTGTAGACACACAACTCTCTTCTTACTCAAAAGGTCTTTTCAGTAAGGGCAACATTTAAATATTTTACATAAAAATTATGGATTACTGATGGAAGAGAAAATAATTTGTACTTCAGTGAGTAGAATAGCTTACAGAATATTTCACTGCAAAACATACTTACATGGCCTCATTCAATAGAAAAACTCAAAAACAAAAACACTCCTAATAGTTGGAGAGCAATTATTTAGCTTCCCCTTCAACGGCCAGCTTGAAATGGATGGGTTTGTTTTCACTGTTCGTATTTACATTCAAAAGGCAGTAGTTTCGATAGCTGCAACTGGGAGTAGCAAGATTAGATGAGTGTGCCAACAGTAGATGAACACTGGGGAGTGAGGGGCAATTTCAACACAACTCTGATAGCCTTCCGTCAGACGGACAAAACCCAAGACAACAACCATGGAACAATCTGCTGGAGACCAGCCTGTTCCAAAGTGGAAATGGCAGATCCAGAAATCATGCAGAGAAGAAAATTCACGGAGAAGCTGACAGAGGGGATGGAGGACGAGTAGACCTCAGTAGTGCCAAAGAATTTCAAAAAGAGCAGAAAAGGCGCCAGCATGTCATAAGCTGCTGTCTGTTCTTACTCTTCGGTAATGAAGTTTGGGGCGATGGTTACATTGAAGGTAAACAAGGGAAATAAATAAATATATATATATAAATAATGAACATCATTATGCACATATGATTCCATAGCTTAGTTCTTGATATTTGATCAGACAAAAATGAGTGAGGAGGAGAGTGAACAAAAACTGGTCAGCGGGACATTTTGGCGAGGTAGGGGCTAAAACCCCTGGTGAGGTAGGGTTTCAATCCCCTACGGAGAACTTTGTTGTTTAACGCCCAGTGGTCTGGTAGCATTTTATGGTACCATGAACTCTGGAAATGGCCGACTATCTGCCGCAGCCCGGTGTTCCGTGGGCGTCCTCTTGGCCTGGTCTAGCCACTCGGGTCCTCGGCAACGACGACGCCGGCAGCCGCATCACCCTCAGGGAAACGCGCCGCGTGGCCCTACTGCCGTAACTCACAATGCAGGCAACGTGCCTTGTTCAGGACACCCTGAGCAGCAGATACAGTGTCAAACTAGCGGTACCCAAAGATCCTCCCTAGAGACGCAGCACCAAAGGGTTCAGGTCACTGGGTAGCGTCCATGTCAGGAGCACCACACTCCATTCCAGCGACCTCATGACCCCCCAAGTTCACCCAATCAATCTACTGACTTCACAGGAAAAGTCACCAGAGACATGAATGTTGAAACATTGCTATATAAATAAAGATTGATTGACTGATTCTGCTCTGTGGAAATATTTTATATCCCATAGAGATGATAGTGAGCCCAAGAGATTTATTGACACTTTTTTGTGTCTGCTGGCACATCTCACAGCAACAGCACCAACTTTTTTGACAGATTCTGTTAGTAGATAAGTACTATTAGACAATAGTTTTTAGGTACATTTTCAACTATTTTTCTGCTGTATAAATATCACAATATTTCATCACAAAATTTTCAAATATTGTGATGTGAAATGATTCCAATATCATCCATCCCGTTTCTTATGGTATAAAACACAAACTGTGTAAAAAACACAAGTTCAAAAGAAGGGTACATAGTTTATAGGTGGCTATGCAGTAAACTACGCAAAATCTAGGGCTGTGTATGCCCTTGGCAAAATGAACTGCATCAAGATGCAATATAGCAACGTGTGAACAATTATTGAGCAATTGATGAAGATATTCGGAATACATAAAATTAGTTTGCTGTGCAACAAAATAGCTCTGCAACAAGAGAGCTTGCTATAATAATAGCTGCTGAAAAATAAAACAAGGCTGGTAAAAATGATATTTCTGGGACAAAAGTATCAACACCAGGCATGAAAATTATGTGTGTTGAAGTCTTATTACTAGTAACATGACACAATAACAAAATTCACAGATTTCTCGGTTAGCAATCTGGATCAAATACTTAATAGTATTTTTATTTAAGTAAAACTTGCCAAAGAATGATTAATCAGTTTAAGAAATGATAAATTATTAGTTTTAATGATGACTGTCCTATAGTCATTTCGTTAAGAAAATACTTATTAAATAAAATCTCAGACATACATACTTTATTTTCTGTTTCATACGTTACATATTTGGGATCAGAACAAAGGCGACGTTAAGAAACAAAATGTTTTGTAAAAATCCAGAATATTAAATAATTTAAATAAATGTACACTGCAATAATTAGGTTTGTGAACACTGCTATTTTGGGGGGTTTGGGAGGCATGGTTCACAAACTCCCAAGAGTTTGGATGTTAGTTACAACCTTAGCAAAATCAATGTTTACAAAGTTGCACTTAAGGTCATGTTTGGACAAACCCATCCATCCATCCATTTCCTAAACCGCTTATCCTACTGGGTCGCGGGGGGTCCGGAGCCTATCCCGGAAGCAACGG
>JABFEA020000010.1:15549239-15596608 GCA_019775915.2 Cyphomyrus plagiostoma | reverse complement strand
TTAAAACCCCCTTCCCCCCCCCCCCCCCAACGCCGGCCGCCCACCCAAACAAACAAGCATCAGCAAGAACAGAGACAGCTGCTTGGCTGCTTGTCAGGCAGGGGAATAATGGAAGAGACGGCAGTAAGGATGCTGCCAAAAGCCACATGAACCTTGGGTAGGAATGTCCCCATTGCAGATGCCAAATATGACACCTAACAGCCGTGGGGACGGCGAAAGCGGAAAAGCGTGGGCAAGAGGGGCGACGGGGGCAGGACTGCATGCGAGGGATGGTGGGAGCGAGGAAGGAGAGAATGGGAGAAAAGTCCCAACCAGCCAGGACAGCAGTGAAAAATGGAGGCGCGACATCAGCCTGAAAGGCCGCAGAACGCCGGTAGCTAATTGGATCTTTCGTGGCTGTGTGATCCGGGAGGCCACTTTACAAACCGGCACACGCTGTAAACTTCATAAGAATAAAACACAGAAGCCTCCCAGACCCCTAAATGTGAGTCCCAAGTGTCAGATTGTCTCAGCTAAAAGATGCCTTACCAATGCTGACCACAGCAGCAGCAGACAAAGGGCAGACGAACACAGAAACACGCTGAGCGTAACGGACAGGCGACGTGCTAATTAGGCACCTTTTTGCCAACAGCAAAACTTCCCGCGAAGCAGAATCTAGGCATCCTTTTCCTTCCCCCTCCTTTGCAAAAAACTCGAGGATCCCACAGGACAAAACTGTGGCACTTGACATGAAAGGAGGACATGTTGCAGGAGAACTTTTTTTGGAGGAAGTGAACGGACGAGGAGTTGGAGGTTGGGGCCGAGTGAGGAATTTCACAGGGGAGGCATGAAGCACATGGGAGAGCCTGGCCCACAGATGACAGCATCCTGTGGAGAGAGGATATGAGAGCAAGTGGGCGGAAACCTGTTCCGCTCTCATATGGAAATTAAGTGAAAGCAAAACACGGTGAAAGAAAATGGCTCAATGTGTAGTTACTCATTTTAATACTTTCCTTTGGAAAGCCATTCACTGACTAAATAGGAAAATCAAAAAAGATCCTTTAAATCTATGTATCTATACCTACAATCAATGACATGGGGGGGGGTGCCATAATTTACACCCATGCCTATAGTATATATCTCTATCGCTGTACTTATCTATGATTTCAATAAATTAAAGAAAAAATTAACGAGAAAAAAAAAAACAGAAAAAAGTAGCCCAGTATTCCCAATACATGCAACTGTGTATGCTCTGGATTAGCCCAGGTGTGACACCTGGGTGTAAATCAGAAACCAGAGCGAGTACAAAGCAGGTTATTTTCCAGCAGAGATGAGAGTGATTTAGGTCAATCAGGTCATTGTGGCTGACCTCTGCATAAGCATCTCTACCTCACAGGTCCAGGGAGCCCGGAATGACAACCAGACCAGACTCATCGCAAATAAGATGGCTGTGCCACTCGCTGTCACATGACTCCTGGGTATCCATTCTCCTAAGGACACCCTGTAATTGAAAAAGGAAGGAATTTCTGAAATTCAATTTTATATTTCACACCACCAAGGAGATTAAGGTCATATAATTTTAATCCATCCTACCTGGAACAGTAGACCTGCAGTTTGGCAGGTGTACAGACAAGGCTGAACTTCATAATGCATAGAAATAACCTTTCCTGAAATCCGTCTGGATCACAGAGAGATCATGTGCAGTACTCGACCCTCCAGGAATCAGCGCCACACAGAACAACTTCCAGAATATTTTTAGCATATTAAAAATATCTTTTTACTTGTTACTTGCTTATCTTTCCTAGCATTTAAGCAAACATTTTAATTTTGAGGACGACATGCTTAATTAAATAGTAAATCCATAGGGCACCAACATCTCATTTTCGATTTACTTTTTAACTCTGAGTGAAATATCATCTAATAAATATGCAAAACAGAAATATATTCTCACAATATGTATACCGTGTGTTAAGATAAGGGTGACAATTAACACATTAATGAAGAACAAACAAAGGTGAAGTTTGACGTTTCCCATATAAATGTTACTCAAATGTATAAAATCAAAAATTAAGCACACTAAACATTAACATATTGTGAAATGCCCTCTCTCACACCAAAATTAATGATCAAACAAAAAAATCTATTTTTTACATTTGTAGCCAATTCTCTATTTTAAACTCTTAACAATTTAGAATGTTGAATGCTCAATCATTTCATCTTGAGTGCAGATTGATATAGAGAAAATATTTCTGAAGTCAGAGGCCGATAAAGGATAGTTTGGAAACGTTTACCCCTGGATAGGAAGGGAAAAAATTAACAAAGTTAGAAACTTAGAAGACAAGTTCATTTTATTTTCATCTGACCTTTGCCAGCACTCTTACAGATGGCCACAAAATGTCACCGTCTTGTACAGAAAAACCAGAACGTTAAAACATTAAAGAAAAATAATAATTGTTCTTGTATTTTAAATCCCTCTCTCTGTAACATTAACTGTTGTTCTGACATTAGTCTTTCACCCCCTGCAGAGACTTTAGTTCCAGGAAGTCACAACTGGGCAAATTATCCTGTTACTTTATATATATCGCAAATTTAATTCCAGCCTTTCCTGAAATTAGAGTGAGTCTTCCCCCTTTCCACAAACCAAGTAAAAGTAAAAGGTCTACACATCCATCCATAAAAGATATCAAAACAATTCAACATAAACAAGGGGCTAAATAGAGATGTTTAATTATGTATTAATCATTTTTCCTTTGATAACTAATATATGCAGACCTATATCACACACATATTGCACAAAACATCTGCTCTATTGACAAATTGAAGGAAAGAATACCAGTGAAAAACTACGATCTGATGTTTCACCCCATGTCCACTTTGATCAATAAAGGAGTGGAGAGAGACGAAGGGAGGATGTTCCAGGCTTTAGACAATGAGACATGGATTGTGCAGATGATAATATTAGCGAAAATGCTGCCAGATCCACCATCCAACGGCAGGTCAGTGCTTGAGAGCTGGCCATTGATGATCAGGTTAACCAAGTAGGACACGAGTGGACCAGAAGAACAGGTGGTCTGCTAGACAATCTGGAAGTCTAATAAAAAAGGAAAAACCAATCTCACCTCACAAAAGTCACATGGTAATGACCCACATTATGGAAGAAACAACACTTTTGGACTCTGGAAGCCTGGAAAAAACTAGCCAGATTTATCCCAGTTGCTGCTGTGTGGTTCTGATAGGTGGACCAGAGCATGAAGAAAGACCACGAGTCCAGGCATTCGTCACGCTGTGACTAGACATCACAGGCAGGTGATGATGTTACAAAGATGTGGGAAATGCTTTCGCGGCACACAGTGGGGCCACGAAGACATGTCTGAACATCACTGTCAATGAGGCGTGGCTGTTCTTTGGCGTAAGAGAGAATGCGACGTGATATTAGCACATTCATTCCTTCCAAGTGAAAATAAGGAGCAGTAACTGCAGTAAAGTGTTACCTAGAAACAGAAGCACACCAGGACAGTGGTGCCTTGCTGCTGGGAGAGGAAGGCAGGTTACACCACTTCCCAGTAAAACCAGGGCGCCGATGGAACCTGTTGAACTCGGCTGTGGAAGCATACAGAACAGTCAGCATTCGGCTTTGAAGCTTCTCTCCGTCTCAACCTGCAATTCTCTTTAAGATTCCTCCTCAATTTGCTCCTTCCAATCCTTCCATTCTCTCTCATGCGATTTCTATCTGCCAGCCTGAAACCCAGCCTGTACATTTCCACTTATTCATTTTGTACATCCAGCCAAACTGAACATTAGTAGAGCACTGGAGACTCTGAGGTGATCGGGCGGATATACTAAAGTGCCGTCACTGATCTGCTGTAAAATCCTACCAGTGATCAGTTGCTCCAACATATAAGGGAAGACTTTGAAATGAGCTGTATAACTATTTGAATTTAACATAAATTGCAATAGGAGTCATGATGAATAGTGGCTTATCACCTTGTGAATTTAATGTAATATGTTTAAGTGTATTAAGAATGCAGAAAATGTCAAAAATGCTAGGGCAGAGTTTTTTTTATTATTATTTCTGTAAACGAGGGAAACTTCAGCTATCACAGCACCCTTAAACTTTATCAAATATAGGAAGAAAATATAAATCCAAGAAGTTCTTAAGGTTCATAAACATATCTAATATCTTAAGGTTAAAGACATTTCCCCCAAAATGTATTTGAATGACTGGTTTATTCAAAGAAATAAAATGTAAAATTTTATACACTTCCTGCTCAAGAGCACATCACCTGACCCATCCTGGAACATGGACATTAATTTCTACAATACCACTATTAAATTAAAAAGAGAGCATACTTTAAATGTTATAAATGTGACATTTGTCTCCAAATATGACTAGATATTTCAAAAATCTTAATAGGAGTTGTGCTGCTGAATATCTAAATTTACAGTTGGAATCGTTATTGTGTTTGCAGCCATTCAAAATGCACATTTCATGCAAGGTTAGTACACCTGGCCATTATTTACATTGGAATCAATACAAACACATACACCCCTTACATTTTCCGCATGAGGCTTGGTAGGTGTTGCATTGTTTTGTGTCCGAAGTCTGAAATTTCTCATTACCTACAACAAAGACCAGCTCTAACAGCTAATGATTCTCCTCAGTATGAAGTGTGTGCCGTGCGTCTCTCCCACTAACGCAGCTGAACTTCAGAATAACACATTCTCCAGATACATCTGTATCCGTCTTTCGGAACGATGCCTTGCGGGCGTACTGCGTAAAAGTACCAGTCTAGTATTTATAACAAACATAGCCGATTTCCCTTGGTGTAAGAAAGAACGACAAAAGGACTCTGCTTTTTCAATCAGGCCACATAGCCCTTCCCATAAATTTTAATTATCAAACAGGAAATGGACGAAGCTGAAATTACAGCCAGGACTGGGATACCATCAGTCATAATAAAGAGACACCGGCTGGCACTGGTACCTCATTCTTCCGCTTAAAAACAGATTTACTTGAAAATAAAAGACAACTGGAAGTGACAAAAAAAAAAAAAGTCATTAAATGGGCCCAATGTACCATATACCTAACAGAATGCGCACGCAACTGTGCAGAAATAGGTACTCACAGAATCTGCTAGATGATCCACAAACACAATTTAGGGTAAATAATTTGCACATGAAAAGAGTAATGTTGTACCGGAAATACCTCAATTATAAAAGAGACTTGGTGGAGTGAAAACGATTCAGCATGAGTTATTGATTTAACAATTTATTTATTCATTACTGTCTTATTGTTTACTTTCTCATGTTTCCATGGTAGTAATTTAAGATCTTGGGGGGGGGGAAAACAACGATATCTCTTTTCACTTTTGCCTACATATTTTTGGAAAAGCAATTAAGTATGAACCGATTAAAAGCGAACGCACGAGAACTGCCTTGGTAAGTGGTTTATCGAAACTACTTAAGGCATGTAGGATTACATAGGAACTGTTGTAAACATGAATACACTTCAAAGGTCATGGGCACAGGCAGTAAGGACAGTCTGTCACACTACAAGCCCATTGACAGCCCTCCTGGCATATACTGGGGATTACTACACTGCGATAGTTAGCGGTGAGTCATGGATTCATGGAGCGTCTACTGCAGTTATAAACATCATCGGCTCTCTCACGGAAGGACATGAGAGAAGTAACATACTCCCGATGCCAAGCTCCCTAAATAAACACAGAAGGGGGGGCTGCATTACTCCAGCTGCCAGTCTAATACAGCAATGAAGCAAAGGCTTGTTACAACAGAGATCTCTGTACATTTACCCCAAAATTAATTACTTGGCATTTAGCTAATTGGCACAATATGTGGTTGGTGTGTTCATAGAGGTGACTGGCTTGCATTATACGAAGGTACAATAAATTCATCAGCACATTTATTTTCATATTAATGGTGGATGGCATAGACCAGATTTCACTGTGTTTGTATCCCACAGACAGACAGTCTCATTGAGTCAAGCCGTTTGCAAGGTGGCCTGAATGCAGTGTAGTCATATGGATTTACCTAACTGGCACAAAATTGGAGGCAGGGTCAAGCTCCCAGTCAACGTTTGGAGACGTGAGGTCCTGCAGGCGGGCGGTCTGCCAGTCACACCCCTCACTCTCTATCAGAAGCAAGGATGAGGCTCCCAGGAGATACTGACCGCCATCCGACGCCTTGAAACACTTGTCTGCAGCGACCCACAGAAGCAGAGGAGCTGCTTAATCTGCAATAACAAATCGACATATTTTCCGTTTCCGAAGACTTCTCATGTTCGTGCATTCTGTTCACATTTCCAAAAAAAAAAAAAAAAAAAAAACCATGGACACTTCAACTCATGAAATCTCCGATCAACCCCTCAGCCATTTTACCATGAAAGGAACAAACTGGTCTACAGACAACAAAAGGTTGGGAACCTCCAATCTAAACTATTCACTCCTCTTCATTACACATTCAGGGATAGTTATCCAACATTTACACCAACAAAGAGGGCTTCTCTGTATAAAAATGCTAAAGTGATACAAACTCATATCCAATGCTCCATTTTAATGAAGAACACAGCAGTGTCATGAAATATTAAACTCAAGCCTCTCTTCTCCCCCTTTTTTTTTTTATAAAACGGTCAGGCGGTTTTACATCCCATTTATTGCCATCAAAGTCAATTTCATAGTAACTGTGGTAAAAATGGAACCAAATGAAAAAACTAAACACAGCCACCTTGTACTATGCAAGGTCACTTGATTAATAGTCTGTCACCACGGCTTTGTCATGGCGATCCGACAGTGACTGACATACGATAACCGCCTGTGATTGTGCCATAAATCAGCCAACCTTTAGGCCCTTTACACAGCCTGGGTTCAACCTCAGGCTGCCACAGATTCCCGCAGCAGTGCAGGAGTGACACGTCAAGACGTTTATGGGTGCACTCCCCACTTCCTTCTAGAAAAACCGCATTAAAAGTGGCCACAAATTAGACAAGCTTAGAGCACACTCCAGTATCCAAACCTCCACTGATGAAATGTAATACAACCATTCCATCAACCATGAGGACCTGACCCTCAGATTTTAATTGATTTTTGGGTAAATCTGCTCCCTAGCGTCATCTAGGGCATGTCCAAATTGGACCTGGCCACAGAGAGCAATTGAAATGACCCCGATTTCCTTTCCTGCACACTTCTTCATGAAGAAAACAAGCAACCGCGCTTTGGTCCAGTGCAGTTTTCATTTCACAAACCTTACTGATTTAAATAGTTCAGAACGCACTATAACACTTTATTCATTGATTTGTGCTATGGGAAAACCAAGTGTTTTATTGTAGGGGAGAGATGTAGAATCACTGTCAAAACAAAGTAAATCTAAGGGGAAGAAAAGGTTTCGTTTACTAGCTCACCAAAAGCATATTTTGATACAATGGGGTCTGATCATTGAGAATCGAAACTTCAAACAAACAATGTGGATATAAATGAATTACATACAACAATTTTTATTTATACTGCATGTGCTAAGATCTCTTGTGGCTTGCAGCATTGCACTTCTAGTAATTCAACAACAAGCCTGGCATTTTTATCAAAAGATCAGATCAGATCTCGGTAAATTGGGAGAAACAAAGGCACTTTGTTTTTTATTATTCCAGTGCGATGGCTTTCTTCAATCTCAGTTGCCATAAAACTGTCCCTGGCATCCAGAAACCTCAACACTGCTTCAGAGTAAAGTGACAAGCCCTGACAACCTCCATTGCAATATGTAACATCTCACGGCATTCTGTCAAAATTTACTGCCAGATCTGTCCATCTTTTATAATTATTTTCCTATTCTAAACAAGATATTGAATTTGCAGTTTTTGTTATGTGGATAAAACATCTGAGAAAAAAAATTCTGGATATTATTATAAAATTACAGCCTCTGTTCATTAAAAAAAAAAAAAAACCCAAATGACTAATAACTAAAAAAAATTTGACAGCTTATTGGATAACTCCAAATGAATTAATGCCTTTTTTATATAAACTAGTACATCAGCAGATGACCAAATGTATGGACTCCACCTTTTTTGCAATTCATTTCAGCAACCATTTTACATATTCATGTTGCTAAGGAATCACCTTCCTTTTTACTAATGGTGTAATGGTTCTGAAATCAGGATCAAAACTACGATGCAAACGTCAACCTGTTGCCATCGCTGCAAGTGCAGCCTGTTGATCTCTCATTACTTTACAAACAGTGATGCACCGATTAGGAAATTTATACACTATGTTTATTTTCGATCGTTTCAAAACCTGCTACCACTACAGATTCATTGGGAGGTTCTGCTGAAATAAAATTGACATTCCACACAATTTTTTAAAATTAATTGCATTCCAGAAATATGAAGTATTTATTTCTTGGTAGGAAATACAAACTCTGGCATACAACAGTCCTGGAGCACTATAACCGTACACATGTTATGCAGTATTTCTAACATTTATAACAGAAGAGCTGATCATCAAGTGTGCTAATTTTCTGAGTATCTTTTGATCTTGCAGTGTCTGCACTGAATTCTCTTTTGCGCTCAAATGCCTGCATTGCCAATGGACTAACCTTATTTGGCAGTGTTGCAGCCTTCTTTAGTAGAGACTATTTGTTTTTCAGAAACTCTTCATACTCTTCACCATCTTGCCATAACGTGAGCAATCAAGTGCGCCGTGTTGAAAAGTTAGTAGGTCCTTTTCATAGAATTTTAGCAGATCGAGGTTTGCAAAATGTGTTTTGAAGGAAGTTAGAAAAATGTCTGCTGTGTGGAATTGTTTTAACTGTTTAGTATGTAGGTGTGCCAAGCAATAAGTGTCACTATTTAAAGGGAATTACAGTATTGGCAGTAAATATCGGCTAATTTTTAACCATTGTCCGATGGCCGATTGTTGCTGTATCAGCCAATACTGATAGTTGGCTGACGCATCAATCGTATTTCTAGTTACTAATGTTATAAAACTAATTTTTCATTTCACAATTTAACACATGCCAGATCACAGAATTACTAAAGTTAGGGTGAGCTATATATATTTTCCAAATATTATACCTATTTTATTATCTTCCAACTGCATGTGTCACAATCATGATCAAGTGATCATGCCTGCTATTAAAGCCAGGCTAGTTTCATTATCTCGAGATGGATAATAACCCTGAGATTGCAGACCAGCCCCAAGCACATTCAGGTCAGTGGTATGCAAGCATTTTGGTTATCCAGTGGAATATATACGGACAGTCATCATGTCGTAGGCAAAACGCACTATTTGTTGTAAGGGTTTCAAAAGACTTCATTAGCCATCAGGCAACACTTCAAACATATCGGAACCATAGATTTGGAGAGTCGTTACACCACTATATTTCCAGTCTGCTTTATTCAGTTCAAGAAGTTTATTTTTCAGGCCTAAGTAGTTCCAAAACATAAGCAGCTACTTGGGGGGGGGGGGTAAATATCCTCTTATCCAGAACTACTGGGCTAATTGAAATGAATATAAACTGCAATACATTAAACGTGTTACATTAATAGATACAGCGTTTAATCTAAAGAACTCACACCATCCCTCCCTCCCTCCGTCCGTCCAGCGGCTGCTGCCCATTTGGCTCAGGGTTGCTAGGAACTTACACCATACAGTTTCCTTTATTTAATGTTACTGGATTCTTGGGCTTTATTTGAAGTACACCATTCAAACTATATTACGCAACATTAACTTATTCAGCCACACTATGGCTGTTCTTGATTCAGTTGCCAACACCAAAAAAAATGTAACGTCAAAAGACAGAAGATCATATTCAGGGCTTCCTTTTATACTTTATTCTTACATAAAAAGTGTTTTTTCCCTTTATTCAACACAAAAGCAGCTAGATTCATTTTTTTTTTAAAAAAAAAGATAAAATATTGGAAAAACAGCCAACTCCAGTACACATAACAGAGTAAAAAGTACACAATTTTCAATCATCCACCCATTTTCCATAAGCGTTTATCCGCCACAGTGTCACAGCGAGCCTGTCCCAGGAATTGGAGGGAGCATGCCGAAGGACACCCTGTCCAGATTGCTGGCTACACACTCACA
Organism: Cyphomyrus plagiostoma; assembly: GCA_019775915.2. Lineage (NCBI taxonomy): Eukaryota > Metazoa > Chordata > Actinopteri > Osteoglossiformes > Mormyridae > Cyphomyrus > Cyphomyrus plagiostoma. Next base: position 15,586,532 of record JABFEA020000010.1, on the reverse strand, counting down.
TCTATTGGCAATTTAATGACACCAATTCACCTAAACCACATGTCACTGGACTGTAGGAGAAGAAACCCACGCAGAGGCAGGGAGAACATGCAAACTCCACACACCAAAAGCCAGCGGTGAGTCAAGCCTGCATCCCTGCAGGTGTGAGGCTGCAGCAGACAGAGAAAATCGCTCCACCACCCACGACCTAACAATAGGTAGTTTCTCTATATTTTTGTTAAGCATTTTGTCAAGAATGGCTATGGACAGGTTTCATTGGTTCTGATTAACTGCTATAGTTGTGTACAACTGTAAGCATATAAGTGTGACACCTTTGTATGGCATCATTATAAAGAATTTTTAATAAGTATTAGCACATAGAAGGGGCCTCATACTGCCTTATTACTGATCCCAGAGAAAGTGTGAAGAAATGACGGCGTGTTGTGACAGAACAATTGATTTCACACTGAGAATGACTCGCAAAGTTAGAGAAAAGGCAATTAAGAATGGATACAAACAGCTCAATACACTTAAGCCAAATTTAATAGCAGGGTTTAAAAGTATCAAAACAAGCCAAGATCAAGGAACAGTGGCAAATGTGTGTCAGGAAGGAATTTCTGTGCCCAGGCCAACACAAGGTTTGAACGTTTTCAATAAATGAGTGTTCATATTAAATATACGGGAAGAAAATCCAAGCTCAAAACAATTATAAGCAATGTTCTGAAAGTGGAGTCCTCTTTAGGGTTAACGGAAACTGGCCAAGTATAAATTCTAATGTCAAGAAATTTAGCTTAAAGAGTTAAGTCATCTCAGCCGATTTTGGATAGTATTCCTTGTTGGGAATATCTAAACCTGAGAATGACTCCATTGCTTTTTATGGCCTTATACTCCCCTATTAGACACAAAGAACAGCATTATGTCCATCCATCGTCCAACCGTTTATCCTGGACAGGGTCAAAGGAGCCGGTAGACTATTTCAAGGGCAGACACACATGGACAACTACTTGTGTGTATGCACCAAGTTCCCAGCCCTGTTAGAGAAAGTGGGTGAGGTGCTTGAAAATGTATGGCCTACAGAGTCTGTAGACCTACTGGGAGACTTCAGTGCTTATGTGAGAAACTATTTAGAATAACCTACCAGATCTAAACCTGAATAGGTAATTACTGGACTTCACTGCAACACTTGGACTGTTAAACACCATGTTTGAACATAAGAATACATGACATGAACATACATGATACTACAGAACCCAAGGGCAAAGGTCAATGGCTGGTATAGTTCTGTCACTTGACTTGAAAAGGGGCTAAGAATTATCAATTTACAGTGGTAGTTCGGTTCTCAAACTTAATCCGTTCTGGACTCCGGATCGAATCCTAAAAAGTCTGAGTTATGATCAAATTTTTCCCCATAAGAAATAATGGAAAACCAATTAATTGGTTCCCGCCCCCCAAAATAACACCTAAGTGTGTTTTTTTAGCATTTAAAACACAAAATGAACTGGATAAAACAAGACTACCATTTTTTCTTAATGGCTTCCAAAACGATAAAGATCTTATCCCAACATTACCCCTGCCCTGCCCCGATCGTCCGCTCCTTCCGTGTGCCACACCCCCTCGTTAACCTTCGTGTGGGATCCCCATGTGATCAGCTGTTTCTGGTTGTTGTCATTAGTCCTCTGTATCAAGTCTGTGTTTCAGTTTATTACCCCAGTCCGGTCACTGGGTGCCTTCGACTTGTTTACAGTTCTGGCTTAAAACAATGAATGCTGATCCTAACACAATGCATTACGGTTATATGCATTGCGACCTCTCACCTGGCTGCACAAACTGAAACCACCTCCATGACGACACACCTCTGCCCATATTGGCTGAAGAGTTTAGTTATATGCATGATGTTGGTATAGCAGGCAGTTCCGATGCATAATCTGCCATTTCTCCCGAATATCATGTAAAGCAGTAAGAACTGGTTTCCACGTAATTTACCTGGTAAAATAAAAGTTTGGATAAATGATATAAATGCTATAATAGTACACTTAAGTTAGTGGTTTGTTTATTGCTAATTAATGTTGCGCTGCTTTATTTGGTTAATCGTCCAGTTTGTAAAGAAGACATTCAAATAAGAATTGCATTGTAGTATAACTAATTTCCTGGCGTACAATTTATATTAGGTCAGTGTTCACGGTTCGACTTCTGATATTTAGCTCGAGTTCTAGGTCAAACTAGTTTGTTCGACTTTCAAGAAATTCGGGTTGTAGCGAGTTCGAGAACAGAGGTACCACTGTATCATCATTTATAAGCAAGCTGGATTCTATGCATGAGGAGGAGGCCAAGATTGGTCAGGATGACCCAATCAAGCAGTCAGGATTGAATGTCTGGCTGCAGGACCTCAAGCTGAAGGCAACTATCAAGGCAATGGTCACATGGAGGTTACCCGACTCTGTGTGACAGGGAGCAGAGATCCAGAGGGATACTGAAATAGAGCCACTGCCCCTTTCGGATCGAGTGTCCTCAGCTTGGGAGATCAGTGCATCTGATTATTACGCCCCCTTGGATGGTGTACAAGAGAGCATGTTAGAGGAATGATGTCATCCAGCTGGCTCAGGAAAATGTGGGAGTCCCGGAATGAGGTACAGTTTGTGGCTGGGGGGAAAAAAAAAAAATCATTTTATTATTAGGTATCATTAAGATGATGCTGATCCTAGGCGATTATACAGATAATACCCCTCCAGAATTTTCTGTCCAAGTTCTTCATCCTCTGTCCCTTCAGCTTTTCTAAGAATTATATCTTCTCCAGGGCACTGGGTATTTTCAGGAGAGTGCGCACAGGATTTTTCAAAGCCCAAAAAAAAAAAAAACACTTCAATATAGTCATTTGCGCCTCAAGTCAAAGTTCAGGCTTGACTTCACTGTTTTGTTTATTGTGCTGTCCGTGGTACTAACTATTTGCCAAAGCATTATTTTGACGTTTAAATGTTCAAGAACGTTTGCAACAGCAGTACAGTAACAGGTAATAAAGGTAGCAATATTTTACATTTTTACAAGTTCCCTGTGCTTGTGAATTCAGCTGTTTCGTTGAAATATACCAAAATATTAATGGATATCACTTTTAAGGGTGCCTTGAGCAGTGACTAGAACACAACCCCCCATTAATCACACAGCCCTGACCAAAGAGATTTCTTTATTACCAGCATGAATAAATGAAAACGCACATAAAATAGACAACTGACTTTCTAGTAGAAATCTTTTCAGAGTAGATCTGCACAGAGGCGGATCCTGGCAAAGGGCAACATGGGCAATCGCCCAGGGCGGCATCATCTTACCATCGGCAGGTCGCCAACTTTTACCAACAGCCGGGGGCTCTGATGGCGAAGCCGGCCTAGAGCACCACGAGGGCTTCAACCACTACTGACTCTGCATTGGAGGAGCATTTTCGCTTAAGGCAAACTGCCCGCTCTCTAATGTCACGCCACCAAAACGCTGGCATTTTACGGATTTCAGAAAACACCTAGAATGGCTGCCCATCTGCCACTCTGTATAGTCAAGGGCATGTGCAAGATTCTCCGATCGCCCTGGTAGTTCTCTCACCCATCGAGACCTAATGCTCATCGCAACTCACAGGGCCTTGCAACGGATTCCACTGCGTGATTTAATTAAGACCCTCCAATAAATCTTTGCGAATTAACATTTTCATCTTCCACTGAGTTAGTGCTGGTTAGCTCACCCCCCCCCCCCCCCACCCATCCATCTCGCCCCATTCAATCAGGCCAACAATATGTGGAGGGGTAATCAACCAGAGAGCCACCCCCACAAAAAAATAAGCCTGAACACTTCTTACATGAGGGGGTTCAGTTTCAATGAATGGAAAAGCATGTAAATCTATAGAAGGGAAAAAAGGAAATACCACTTGCAGCATAAGGCAGAAAAATTCATATGAAATGTGGGTGTGTGTTAAGAATATTAGGGGGGGGGGGTAGCTGTAAAATTACAAAAACGCCTGAAATATAAAGCACATAATACAATATGCGGTTCAACTGATAATCCAATTATTATAATGGGAGACAAAATGCTGAAGCCACCGTCTAGTTTAGTGCTGACGTAATATAAAAATACCTGAATAAAAGGCTATATGGGAATGTGTAGAATACCTCGACATGCAGAGACACTGCACAAAAGGCAGCAGCAAGCCATACAATTCATCAAAAGATACATTCAGCAGACTTAATATGGATTTTTTTCCTGATGTTTGTTGACAGTTGCTGTATTAAATGTTATAACCAATATCACAACCAAACACCACAACCATATTGCTATGGCAAACATGTGTCAACAACTAAAAATACTCCTACCACCTTTTTTCCCCCAGAGGGATCTAGGGTTGTTTTTATGTTGCTGCCTAAAATCTTTATTAAATTTTCAAGATCCACGAAACATCACAGGGAAATGTTGAAAGCAGGGATATAAATTGCCAGCCTGATTATGTGCTCTGGGTTTCCCCCCCCCCCCCTTCTCATTTCTTCTATTCTTTTTCATGTCATACAGAACTCAGAAAAACACAATCCAGTTTTTAATGGACGCAGCACAAGGCATGACAATTTCTTATTTTTAAAAGCGGGAAAACAGAAGTTCTCATTATTAGTACAGAAACAACAAAAAAAAAAAAATAAATCACATAGAGACCCAGGACTCCCAAGCTGCATAATTATTATAAAACTATGCGTACATTTTGGGCCTAAATACACCAGTACAGTTGAATACGAACAAGTTTATATTTTTAGAACGTACTGATGAATTGGATGTAATATTAAGCACTGTTGCATTAAACATGATTCTATTACTGTGGCACCGCATTTGATATTATGCTGAAGCAATTCAATAAGAACTTGTGTCATTTAAATTCGGAGCATGTCTGTGTGGTAGAAAGTACCATAAATTAACTATTGAGTGTCGTTTCCTGACACTTCACCAAAACTCAGTACTTGTTAGGTTAATAAAAGTTGCTTCATGGCATTCAACGGCCCTACCAATTAAATACCAAATAAATAAATCAAGCAATTCTTCCTTCAGTGGGGGGGTGAACAAAAAAATAAATAAAATCTTCACCACTAGGGGGCCCCCCGGCAGACTTAGCAAATGACACAAAGGATTCAGGTCTCTGCATGAGCCCGACCAGACACAGTCGGATGGTACAGCAGATCGATGGGCACTGACAAGACTAAAGATCCATACGGAAATATGGGGAAGGGACTGGAATCACGGGAGGGAACAGCTAGTTAAGATGACCTACAAATTTATTTAACAGGGAAATACCAAGCAGTCTATTGTCTGAACAACACATTCATTACTATAGTTTGGTGATAACGAGCAAGGTGGAGTAATTCATCCGTAATTCTTATATAGATATAGAAAGAGCGTTTCTAAGAGAACATTAATAACCAACAGCTAGTTAATGTGTACAGCGGCAGAGGTAAACAGACGTGGTTTGGTTTTTCTTTTTTAATCAATGCCAATAACTAAACACCGCATTATTGACTATAGCATCAGAAAACGTCAGGAAATACATCACTCGATTAACAATACCTCCTGAACGGTATTTATTGCCCCGTTGTGTGAGGAATGCCATTTACTTTATATCCTGAGTAACTGCAGACATGCTATGCTCACCGTACAGTTTTATTATCGCAAGAAATATCCATGTCAAAACCCATGACAACACAGAATCCCATTTAAATAGCCAAGGAAAAGGACTACAGACAGAAAAAATAAACCGAACAGCAAAGCCTTTCATAAAGGCAGTATTTTCAGGTTTGAAGAGGTGGAGGGGAATGAGGTAAGGTCTGTGAACTTATTACTCTGTAGCAACTGCCCCATATTTTATAGGAGGAAATAGTGAGAGAGGATCAAGAAGCTCTTTGAGGAATTTCGCAGTGTGGCTGCTCATTCCAGGGCTCCCTAAAGACCCAGGTTGGTGCTAAAGGCTCCCCTCACATGTGAAAGGACACACTGTGATTCTATCATACAGTCTGGATCAATGTTCTAATGTTCACTTCAGACATGTGACACTGGGCTATACCTGCCTAATACTGTCGTCATGCTCTCTGCACAGCTAAACGGTTACAATTCCTAAGATTAAGACACATTTCAATTAATTTTACTGATCAAAAGTAGGTGTTTTACAGTATTTTCTTAAGAGATAAAGGCACCAAGAGTGAGATTTCTATGCCTGTTCATCAGGCTTCTAGAGTCATGATTGTACATGACATTTGCCCCCGGCTATGTTTTATGCCCAAGAAACCGAAACCAGCAAAACGGACACCAGAAATGTTCGGTAAGGGTTTAAAGAAGTCTAACAAAACTATACTATACTGGATACCAGAAGGAATATTTGCGCAACATATTCTTCAGTTGCTAAATTACACAGGACAGCTTCATAACATCATTGCGTTTCTGTACAATCTGTCCTTGATATTGGCGTCTGCTACATACAATAGTGTTCTACAGCAAATCAGTTTGCTCCATTCAAATTAAACGGCAGGGACAAAACAGTCAGACACACAACTATAATTAGTTGCAATGGGGACAAATTGACTGCAATAAAAAAATGCAGTAGAAATGTTTTTACTGCGAGGGCAATATCACACGGTTGGTCTTTGTGTACGTGGTTTGAACGTACACAAATTAAGCAAAGTTGAGTCTAATAATAATATTAATAAATAATAACACAAATACTCGGCATAATTCTTCCTAATCCTTTCAAAACTGTACTTTCCTTCATTGCACTTCATGCCTAAACTAACATGGGTAATTAGACAAAGAGAGAATACATTGCAAACAAGCCAAAGAGTGCCGTCATTTCTGTAAAAGTGGCTACAGAGCCAAAGCAGCCGAGGCGCGGGTTCAGAGCAGTAGTAAAGTTATTTTAAATCCAGTGAAGATCAGCACACATGCCAAATATGATACCAAGCGTGGAAATGTTTGCACACTAATTATCTTCGCGTCCCGTTTTTTGTACCTTGTAAAACTTGCATTTTGGTGAAAAAAAGCTTGCAATTTTGCCCAAGATAACACCCTTTAGTGCCGCTTACGCATGCCTCACCCACCTGTGTCAATATACTAACTGGCGGAGCAACTCAAGTGCACAATGAATGGCCGGTTGTCTTTGTGCAATGTGAAGTTCTGAAATGTGTCAATTTCTTCTACAAAAGCACAGGCAATTATTATAAGAAAGGGTATAATATAAGGCATGCTAGACTGAAACCCTTAAACGCCTTAACGAAACAGGCAGTCTTTTAAGAGATAGTGTAAAGGAGAATTACAGAAAGGCGAAACGCACCTTGAATATGCTGATTGACCACGTTTTCCAGTCGGTCAAGCCTCTCAATAATCCTCAGAGTTTCGCCTTTGTTGTCCTCTTCCAACTTTTTCTCCGGAGCAGCAGCTTCTGGGAATTTTATGTAGACATTGGCGATGTAATTAGTGACCCATCCGACGTACAGCAAGCAGACGATGTTGGTCATGCCGCTTAGGATCACGCATGTAGACACCAAAGTTTTGGTTCTCCTGGTGCAAGCCATTCCGACATGCCTCCATATGAAGCTAGGAGCCCCAAACACCAGAAGCCAAGTGCGACACCTCCTTTATATAAATAAATATGTAAAGCTCGGTGCTATGCTATCATTACTTTACAGCCTGATTAATTGCATAGTGCAATCCGCCCCGGATAACTGCTCCTGTCAGTATTCGCTACTGCGCGTTGCTGAAACTCGCAGTGACATATTCCGCGTTTGTCAGCCACAGATAAAACTGAAAATTGCTAAACGTGAAGCACAACTCAATGCCCGAATAGCCAGCGTAACTTTACGGCTCTCAGCCCGGCCGCCTCCGCTTCCCATTGCAAAGCAGCACAAGCCCGGAGGAAGGAGCTGACTAGAGCTACGTAATTTACCGTAATTTACCATGGGCCACCCGTCCAGCAGCTGCCAGCCAATGAAACGCGCTTATGAATATCCATATTTCATATTCAATTACTGCGTGATCCAATAACAATACCTGAGGCGTATTCCACAAAAAACATTAGTTAGGTTCTTCTTAAGAACATATTTTAGAATGTCCCGAGGGCGATTATCGACATTTGTCGGAATGTTCAAGCGGGTGTTTGCAGAAAGGTATTTATATAGTAATAGTGTTTTTGTGGGGAGGTGTTTTATTACTAAAACACGGTGGTTTGTTCAAATCAGCTAATCGTTTATTGTTAGACGAGGCAGCGCTAGAGGGAAGGGATACGCTGCGGCGTGTTATTCCGAGCAGAAAAGTGAAATTAGTTTAAGGTAGAGAGAGGCCCATTGTTAATTAGTGTAAAATAAATATAATTGTAATCATCTAAACGCGGTAAAGATGTGAATATTTATAACTATAAATTATCTATTTTTCATGGACTCCGTAGTCTTATTTAGACTTTTATTTACTATTTTTTAAAATTGGTTTTACCTTAATTTTTTCGTACAACTCTTAATTGTTTGATTACGCACTTAGGGCAACCTATTTGGGAAAAGGCGCTATATAAATGTTGAATACGGAGTAAATTGAAATGATATGCTCAAAGTTTACAAAATTTTGCGTTGTAATTAAGGGAAGGTTGCATTTTCACGTTTAATAACACCATCTGGTTATTGCATATTAGAACCTTTAGTTTCACACAAAGACGTCCTCGTCATGTAAATACTTCGGATCCGGAGAGAGCATGAAAGTACGCTATAAAATATTAAAAGAGCAATTAGGTTACAGCAACCAATGACAAGGAAACAATTGTTTCTGACACGTTTTGAAAACAGCCCAGCGTTTGCATAATCATTGTTTCTAAACAGTCACTTATATGAACTGGAAGTAAAAACCTCCCCCGTCCTCTATATTTAAGGTGTAATTGGCTGAATAGTTAACTTTAAAGGTATAACTATTACGTAGAACTACGAATTTTCACAAAAACTAGCAAATCAGACTTTCTTAACTGCCACGTAGCCTACGTCACATAAAACTGTATGCATGGATGAATAAAAGGTGCTTTATGTATAATATATTTAAAAATCTAGACATTATCCTTTAAATTAAGTTCTTTAAGATATAAGTTCTAGTTATTGTAGTTATACTCAGTTATGGATAGTGACTGTGTATTGGAAGTATTATTTAACTGTAAACATGTTCCATATATATTACCACCCTTTAGTACCCCTTTCCAGTGAAACATGGGTCCATGGTGTGGCCCAGCAGATTAGGATGGTGGTGGTCAGAACTTTGCTGGTTCAAATCCCAGAGTTACTTGAGTCATTTCACTATTGGGCCCCCAAAATGTACATTGCTTTGGATAAAAGTATTCCTTGGAAAAGCTCACACATTTCTAAATGTTAGTAAAGAGGCTCAACCATGATCTTGCGATTATTTTGAAACTTTTTTTTTTATTATTGGAACAGGATGGTCGTGCTGTATAGCAGAGCGGATAGTGCCTGGATTGAGGCTGTAGCGTAGGACCCTGGTCCTGCCAGAGGGAATTTTGAGCCAACTATCCCTGATGATGCAGCTCGCTGATCCCCCTGCTCCTCGCAGACCTTGACCAGGAGGTGTTTGTCATCTGGAGGAGAGAGACCAAAATCAATACTCAATAAAGTTTCACTCACCGGGACACGGGCTCATAGCAGGACCGTTTGTTTTTCATCGGGGAACACAGATGGTGATGAAGCTCAGCTCTGCTAACTTTTATTTTTTCGAGTTGTTATAATATCGCATGAATAATTGATTCAGACATCGGACGAGCGGCTCCGCCCGCCTCTCAGTGGTTTCGGATCCCACACTGATGACAGTCATCGGTGTACGATCGCTCTCGCAGAGACAGAGGTGAAACTTGTTATTGCACGGGGAGCAAAATTAACGTCTGCTTCTCAGATGCAGTCCTGGTGCAAGCTGGAGAAATGCAGCACGTTTCTTCGACTCCAGATCTCGGGGGATAAGATCATCGTGAGAGTTTTTTCCTTTTTTTTTTTTCTTTTTTTCTCACAGCATGTAGCTAACAGCAATGGGACTGTTATCGTGGGCTACTATAATGGATGCCCTGTAGGTGCCCAGTGGGAGACGGATGGCTGTCGGTCTGGAGGTGCCCTTGATCCATCTCCCCTCACTCTGCGACGACTGATCAATGACGCCCCACTGTAAAATATTCATGGGTCTTTAATATTGCAGGTGGGAAAATTTGAACCACAGGGCAATGGGCCCATAATAGGGAGTAAAGTACTTCATCAGATCACTGAAGGAGAGTATAAGAGGCTGTTACTAATTATAAAGGGTGACATCTCATTGATTTGTGGATCTCCACAGCAAATGTGAAATGATTATTCAATACAGAGACTGATCATTTTTCACAAAAAATAATTTTAGTAAACTGAAAAATATTCATATCAGTGCATCTTTATGCTATTTTGGGTTCTCCATCTGTTACTGTAAGTAAACAGTCTATATCTGCTCTGGGGGAAAAAACTGAGAAAATTCAAGATGTGGTCTTTTGCTTACTCTTGCTGTTCACTAGATCATCATCATTAGATGAGTCTGTCTGCAGTGTCCAGTAACCCTGGTAAGAGTGATATAAGGAAAAGTTTATTATAGGAAAAACATGTCACATGTATTATTAACCATTAGAGAGACCAGTTTCCCCTGAGTTGCATGCATGGATAGAAAGAATGATTTAAGTTCTTATTCGTCTGGCAAATGACCATTTTCCAATTCACATTAAAATCTGTAGTACTAAGGGGCACATATTAAGTAACATTGTATGTGGCTGAATTTATATCAGGGGAGTATCACTATCAACTATTATTATCATACACAAGCGTTATTTAAAAAGGAGACTTTAACTTTTATATTTGCTCATGATTTTCATGCTACTATTACAATATACATCTGTAGCATTTTTACACAAAGCACTTTTAGTATGTAAAAATTGTTCCACTGAGAGATCACTGTGAAAATATGAAGTGACACTAGACTGAAATAATCTAAATTAATATTCTGTCGGGAATAGCTAAATGTTCACTATATTGTCTGAATTTTAGATTCAGAACAAAATATTTTCACACATAGCAGTGACTGCCGTTCATGTTTAGTACCCCCAAAAACAAGTTTCTTCCTTCCTACGCCAAAGCACAATTTGTCATACAGACACTCCCTGGGCAAACAGAACATAGCATGGCATTGGTATATTGTGGCAGTGCCTCTGGACACTGCAGGAAATGCTTATGGTAAGGTTGCGTGCTTTAGTCAAAAGATGAATCAGTGGGCAGAGAGAATGCCAGGTCCAGCCATACTAATGAGGATGAAGAGGATGAAAAAAGGATATTTTGGAGTAAGCAATCTTGGTTTAGTGAGCAGGTGGTTGTATATTGGACTTTAAAATTGACCACTTAGATCATTCATTCTGTACCACTTATGCAATGCAGGGTGCCAGGAAACCTGGTGCTTATTCCAGGACACAAGGCTTTCTGACCTTGCATGTGAGGACTAAAAGGGAATTCCAAACAGCTAGCTCACCTAAACCATCAATATGATCAGAGGAAGCCAGAGTACAGAGAGAAAGCACATAGAAACACAGGGATCATGCAGACCTTTACACACAGAAGCACGCGCACAGCCTGGGCAGGAAGCGAATGCAGGAATTTGGAGCTGAGAAGCTAAATTGCCAGCTAAAACAATCAGCGAGCCAGCTACTCCTTACCATGTGTTTCAGGTGTTCACCATTCTGCTGTTTAAACTGAAAGTATAGAGGATAAAACTTAAAATGTGAATTTAAACCATTCAGTTATGTCCGACTTGGATAATATAATTTGGGCTTACTGAAAGTGGAAACATTTGTTTGTGAAGTCACTGTAAAAACACCTGAAAGAGGTGTATTGTTTAATTAAGTGCAACTGGGGTGTTTTGCGCAAGCAGATTCATGCAGATTGCCTACGCCATGCATCGCAATGCACATATTGAATATGACAGCTCAATATGCGAAATTCCCAAAGTGGTAAGAGGTCCCAGTCATTAAAAGGATGTGTGCCTGCATTAAAGTTATCACAGTTCCTGTTACAATGCTGCATGCATCCCAAAAGGAGGCGATATAATGGAGTTACAAATTCAAACGCGCCTATGCATCTTTCCAAACATAAATTCGAAGCTCAAGACTGTGGCAGAAATTATGTGATTTTTTAGTACTACAGATCCGTGGTGAAGTATGTTATTAATATTGAATTTGGATATTATGTCACAAGTTATTGTAGTTGTTGACTTGATATAGCATTACTCAGGAGTGCAGCCAGAGATTTTTGGGCTCCTTGAAAACAGATTATATTAGGCCCCTAACCCAGACCAATCCAATTAAGGTGCTTTTCCACTGGCGAACTGGAACCAAGCCATACCTGACCCATATCCAAAGAGATGCTTAGTACAGCGCGGTTCCAGCTTGCTTCGGTTTTGCACTGCAGAAGGTGCGGCTCAATAAAGGCGTTGCTGGTTTTGGAGAGTGACAGTGATGTAAAACTGAAGAGATGCTTATTGACTGTGTACACAGTGTACATCATGATTTACTATGTGGGAAATTCTGCTACCACTTCTATGAGAATCACCATCTTATGTTAGCATCAAGCGCTAGCAAAATTAGCATTTGTGTGCATAAATTTGCATTACGGAACCATTCCAATCAGCTGGCCCATGGTACTTTCCACCAATACATCGTAATGTGCGAAACTACTAATAATGAATAATATATAGGACGTGCCCTTTTTGCTTTCAGATAATCTATGCATTTTAATGCAGAACGTATGTGCATTTCAACCAATCAGATGGTGATGAAAGATGCAGCTTGGTTCGGTCAGGCTTTGGACCTGCTGGTGTGCAGGGCCAAATCAGCGCAGGTGCGGCATGGGTACGGCACGGGTACAGCTCACATGATTCACAGTGGAAACCCATCAGTTCATGGTACGACACGGGTAAAGCTCAGTTCTCGGTGGCAGTGGAAATACTCCATTATGTTCTAGTCTTTCATACTGTAGGGCCCCTTTCACTCAGGATCATGATGGTCGAAGAGGTTAATCTTTCAAGTTAAGATTAATTGGAATTTAAAAGTTTGAGTGTGCTTGTGGTCAGTGTCATGTGTGATTTATGGCAGACTAGCTATGGAAACGTTTCCCCTCGTTACATGTGCTGCTTCATACTCTGCGACCACCATCATAACATCTGGCACAACAAAGGCAGGTATTACTGACTTGTAGAGCTTAGTTTTCTGTTGAGGGCATCACCACTGGTAGTTTTATGTTACTTCTTTTGTTTCCTTTTGTAAACGGATATGGAGTCACAGATATGGTACCTTTAGTCAAAATCCAGCCTAATGACTTTCTTGGAGAAAAGCTACAGCTCAGAGCCTGGGGAGGGTTTGGCAAATCACCTTAATAAAACATTGAAATCTCAAAATGTTGAGTGCAATATTTGCATGGCCCACACTAATCTACTAGTTGAAATTCATTACTGTTGTTATGACTTGAATGTGGCTTTTAATAAAGCCAATGTCCATTGTGCTATTAAATGACACATTGATGCTAAGAATGAAGACAGAAGCTTTATATCCAAATTGATTCTGTAGATTTCCACTAATACGGCGTATTGCTTTGGTCATGATCAGTGGTACCTTAATCCTGTTTATAGGAAAATTTCAGGTACAGAAAGTAAAATTACAGACCAAGATTTTGTTTTTGTAAAGAGTCACAATCACAGAGTACTCAACTGGCTGGTGGAAATAAAATCTTGGCCTGGTTCTGGTTCTCTGGTTCTGGTTAACTCCATAAAGCTTTATATGGTTGCCCTGCTGCCCCAGACTTCCAGAGATGGGGGTTCGAATCGCTGCTCTGTGTGTGAAGTCTGCATGTTCTCCCTCTGTTGTCTGGGTTTCTTCAAAAATATGTAGTTAGGATATTGGGCATTTCTGAATTGCTCCTGGTGTGTGAGCTTGTGTTTGCCTGTGCCTGATTGGTACCTCAGCCTTGGCTGCTGGGACACATCCCAGGACTTGCCCTATGATCCTGGCTGGGATCATTTTTTGAAAAATGGATGTACGGAACAGTCTTTATACCCTGGAAAAAAATTATTATGGAATACCAGAGATTCAGATAAATGGGTACACTGTCAATACTTATGTGTTAGTCATGCTTTCATTTTCTTTCTTTGATCTCAGCTTTAATTTTACCTCCAATCCGAGATGTATTTTCTATATTTTAGAAATAGTCAAGACACAGAAAACTTAAGAAGAAAAATGGTTCCACAAATGACTGTGATCCGAAGGGGAAAATATGATCACATTATACCAGCTTCACATGTCTCTTCCTACTCCCCAGGACAGACCCCTTTTCTTCTTACTTAAAGGCATTTAAAATGATTGCTTCTACTAATCTAACTGGACTGATTAATGTGGACAAGCTGGGATGCACCTTCTGATCTACGATGCAGATCTTGTAAAATTTAAGAGAACTGCTGGTGGTATATTTCCTTAGCAACAGCATTTAAATATAGACAGTGGGTCTGGTATTCTACTCTGCCCTGGCTGATTTCATTTTAGCTTAATCGGGTTAAAACGGCTAATTTTATTGCATGCAATGCAACCTCCCTGCCTTTATTTCAACATCTCTCTCATGGTGAAACACAGTATCCTTAGCCTTTAAAAGCATCACCTGCATAGGAGCTGCAAAATCCCAACAGTGAGTATGATGCACATCATCGATATGCAGCCGCCTCCGGCTGAATATCCCTGGATGACCCAACAGGAAGCCTATCATACTGCTGTAAAGTTTGGCTGGTTTCCTGGTTACCAAGCCCAGAAGTGCTAGATCTCCATAGGGGGTTTGTTTCGTATACTTTCTTGTTACCCTTTTCTTGTCGCTGGTTTCAAAGGGAGCCACTTCTCTTGATTTCTGCCTTTCTATATCAAAATAGCGTTTTGAAGACTGAGGAAATCTTAATCATTGTTTCAAGTTTATTTTAATGGTAATTTTGGCACAAGGGGTACAGCATGTGAGGCAAATTGCCCAGGAACTCAGGAAACATGTGCCTTGTAATCAGTTAATTGGTTTGATTGTGCTGTACTTTGAATCATTCAAAAGAACATGCACTGCTCTTGGTTCATTCATACCAACTGAACAATGACCTTGTTCGACACATACTTCATTTATATATTGATGCAGGGGCTATTGTCAATGATCTGAACCTGTCCTGTACTTTAACTTCACCCCAAAAGTCCAATGTGCACTCAGCCCACATTTCTGTTGGATTCCATTGTGGTGTGATTCGCAAAGTTCCAGAATTCAGGCTTCCATAAATATGAGACCATTCATGCATTCAGGAAGAATGACATTCAGTTTATTCATTGGCCGTTAGGCACTGGCAAACAAACGCTCGTGGGTCCTGTCTGGGCTCTTCTCAGAGCCTGGTGAGCTCTCATCTGTGCTGACCCCTTTTCTGTGGCCCGTGCTGAGTGGCAGCTAAATCTACTTAAAATGGATTGCGGTACTGATAGAAACTAGGATAAGGTGGCAGGGCAATTGACCCTCAACATGAAACAAGTCAGGAAAATGATTGACAATTTGGTTGTTTCCAGCTACCTAACTGCACGGCTAAATTGTGAAAATAGACAGCACTTACATATGTGGTATGTACAGTTCCAATGTAATAATTATACATATTTCCATTTTTTTAAATAAATGAACTAAGAAATAAGGATACTTTTATTATAACTCACCAAAGAAATAGTGAATGGGCGCAAAGCTAAAGCCAGAATTTTAAGAATCAGCCCAGGAAAAGGAGACTACAGTGCTTGGCACAATGTAGTTAATCTACAGGTATATAAATCACCAATATCGATTAAGACACATATAAGATATAAAGTGATGCATTTTATCCTGTTTTGTTACAATGCAAAATTTATTAAATAGTTCAAAAGAACTACAGGTGGCCCCGTAAGTCGCAATACGTAACTGCATGCAGAAAACTGCAGTCCCTACATCTCTCTGACTTCTAAGAAAAGTACTAAAACTGAAATGTTCCAAGTTAAAAATTCTTACTTGATTTTTATAACTGCATTAACTGTGCAATAAAATGATGGTATTTGCTTAAATTCTTCTTTTTAAAAAAATCTAGCTATTCCAGCACATTGTACTGTACATGTAATATGCCCTAATCACCAGGCCTGAAATATTTGGCGTGCGCATTGCACTGTTGACAGATTGACAGAATTCTGGTGTACTTATGTCTAAATCCTAGGGCCATTCTGAAAGTCTGCTTCATTCTCCAAGAAACACCTGCTATGTTGGCTAGAATATTTTCCAGGTCATGGTCCGCCGTAGGAAATTTTGCAAACTCCCTTGAAATAGCCCCTCCGCAACAGAATTTTGCAGTCCATTTACTCGCTTCTCCTCAAAATGAATGGTGTCAGAGCCCCGAGGAAAAAATAATTAGGCAGTTAATGGATAAATGGTCACCCAGAGCTGGAGCTGAACGTCCTTTAAAGCAAATGGGTCATTGTGCCACTTTCAGTCGCTATCCAGAAGACTTTGTGTCAAAATAAAGCTGCCTGCTGATAGAACCGTCAATAGAGGGCTAAGAATACTCATCATTCAAAAGGCAATATAATTATATAGGCTGCCTTTAGTCCACTTCATGAAAGCCGTATAGCAGCTCCTGGTATAGTTCGCTTGGCCTCAGAGGGCAAGGAAGAAGCCAATAAACCATAAATAAAAATCAGGGGCATTTTTATTTTGATGAGCGTGAAACCACGCTGTCTCTCCACAAGCCACTAGTGGCCGCTGTGTGGTTTTATGGGTTTGGGAATAATGAACGCATGTGGCATGCTGTCACTGCCCCAGTCACCAGGTCTCAACCCAGAGGAGCCCTCACTGAACATTTTGGAAAAGTGTCCTGTAGCACATCAACAAAACATTAAAAGAAAAGATTTTGTTCCCATAAATCAGTCAATTTCGTTGATATAAAAATGCAGTAAAATCCAATTATAGCCGACTCGCTTATAATGGAATATCGTCTATAAAGGACGAGGTCCACTGGTCCCAGCTTTGCGCCTTTAAGAACATGCAGAAAAAGCATCGGATATAGCGGACTCGCATATAATGGAATTTCGCTTGTAACGGACGAAACAATTTTCTCTCCAGGGCTGCTTTTATCTGTAGTTTTGTTCGGCTATAACAGGCAGACAGGCTCTGCCTACACGGCACGTAGCGTGCCGGTGATATCCTGCGCAGATATGTAGTCGAGATTATTAATAGTCACGCTCTGGTCAGGTAAAGTTGGATTACTACATGTACGATATCATAATCTATACCATAAGTGTGTCTGCTGGGGTTTGGCATGAGTAAATGGTGTCCTGTAGTTGTGTCCTGGGCATACAGCAACAGACTGTTTTGCCAGGTCCCTTGAAGTCTGTTATAATGGGATTTTACTGTAACAGAATCATGCTTCATATTCATAACCTGCCTTGTTTTGATGACGTATGAAGATGGATAAAACACCTTCACAGAAGACCAGTAGATCTTTGATTGTGTTAGCATGTTTCTTTTGAATGTCCTCCATGGATTTTATTATCATTCGATCAGATCATTTTGAAGGCAGATTTACCATGCTCTTGAGGGAAATGTGCATATTTGTCCTTTAGTGGACTAAAACCCAGCCCAACATTTTCTTAATAGTTTTATCACGGTCTTATCAGCATCAGGAATACTTCTACACTCTTCCTGAGGTCCTCCTGAGATCTTGTTAAATCATGGTAGAGTGCAGCACACTAATTAGCATGGGTAAGATTGAAAAGTGAAGATCATACTCAAATGAATTTTCCAGTAACCAGTGAGGAGTATATTATGCAGAGAAGTTTCTATAATACACTCCATAAAACTTTCTGTGAAAACCAGTATGATGCCCGGCAGTTAGATATAATTGATTCGGGAATGTTCACTGAAAATCTGGAACACTGAGTAATATCAGTAAAATGAGCGTGAAAAGGAATACATATATTTTACAAAGGAATAACGACACTCATCCTTCACAGAACATGCTAAAAGACCGTAAACGTGCTATTTGATCAAACTGTGGCATTTGACACAGGCCAATATCTTAGGCAATATAAATATTGCTAAAATATGAGGAATGTCAGCTTAAGACAAGGGATACATGTATGTTAACTTTTGTAGCACAAGGGGCAAATCCATTCAGGCAAACATCTCTGAAGGTCTCCAATATGACACGTTAAAGGGATTTAGTATTTATTAAATCTTTTAAAAGTCGCTCGATAAATGTCCCAGTTCTGTATACACCAAATGATATTAACCTCTTTGCTTACGTTAACAGACCTTACGATTTGCTTTTTTATGTATGTATTCATACATAGTTATCATTTTATGTACTATTACATACATCAGATGTTATAAGTTGTGTCCAGCGATAGACTGACATCCCATCCAGGATGTTGTCTGCCTGGGGCACTGTGCATCGTGGGATAAGTTTCAGAATTATCATGATACTGGATAAACAGTCTTAGAAAATTGAAGAGTGGATATTATAATACAGTGGTACCTCGGTTCTCGAACTTAGTCCGTTTCGGACTCCGGATAGAATCCTATAAGTTCGAGTTCTGATCGAATTTTTCTGTAGATTATATTTAAGCAAGTACTGTCTTGTATAACACACATAGGTTGTGAATAGGGGACTTGTTGTTAAGGTCATTAGAGTTTCAGGTCATCGGCAGCAGAAGTGATGAATACAACCACGAGACGTGTGGGCACACAGGCGTACAGTATGTTGCGAGCCGGAGATCGGCATTCAGCACCTCGCTTCCTGGACAGCAACTGTGCACGGCCATGGAGCCGTCCGTGAGGAACACAAACAGGACGACTCGGCCTCCGCTAATGACCAGTGCAAGGAGAGATCGGCTCCCTTGGCACGGCTTAAAGCTGGCGTGGCGAGCAGGACGGGGAGAGAGTGAACTGTGAGCGACTCACCAGTGTTTTCTCCTTCTTGTTGATAGCCAGCCTGGGGGTGTCCATCCAGAGGGGACTGTCACCTTCGGACAATCCAGCCGGTTACATGGGACCCATGTCTGATCGCTCTGGGGGAAGAACCAGCCCCAACTCGGCCAACGATAAATCTCACTTTGTCCTCCACCTATGCCCTATTTTCCCACTTATCCCTAAATAAACACCATCCTCAGAGATTTATCCTGTAGCTCCACCCCCAAGCCTCTTTGCCTGCCACACTGTAAAGATATACAGACAAGGCATAAATCATAAACGATAACTGTGTAGCTCATTTAACTCACAGGTACAGTCTCCGACCACTGTCCTGGGTTCTCGATGGGGCCAGAATTGTTTCCTGTTACGTTTTTTGGTGTTACCTTCCTCACTGTCTGTGGTTGCCTTTGAGAGCATAAGTCACATGACTGGAGCTGTATGATGTATGACAACTAGCTACTGTTTATGCTATAAGACAGGACCATCATCTCTGTTTTGCTCCACTTATTCACACTTTATCACTTCATCTTACTTAAAAAGTATATACACTGTATCATAACAGACGCAGTCCTGTGCCATAGTTATGAAAATAAATTTCTTAGATTAATGCATTTCTATTTAACTATCATCAAATTCCAATTGCTTTTGTCTCAATTGCTGCCATCTGCTTAAATGAAAGTTCAGAAATAATGAAATTGTTATTAAGTTAAATGCACAACAATCTACATTTTCCTTTCCTGTGGAAATATCAAGGGTGGTATGTGATGTGTTCATTATTAATAATGCTATGCAGATTGAAGTATCTCTGAACTCTGTTTTCTGAATGCACCACTCTGTCACTACCGTCAGCTCCCGTGAATCTACTTCAGACATGTAGCTGTAAGCCTCTCAGTAAAATGCACCTTTTGGAATTAGGACGCAGGTTTAAATCTAGCAGGTGTCAGGTAGAACATAAATTACTCCCATATGGAGGGCAGCGGTGACCCCTCTCCCAAAAATGACATTCTGTCGTTGTTCTTTGGTCTGAGTGAATCGCTCATCGTGTTTCGTTTTATTTCACTATAGTGATCTTGGACGTTGTTCGGAACGAGAACATCAAATGAACAAAATGCAATGAGAAAAAAAAACATCACGTCCATATCACAGGTGTTTATTCCTGTAACTCTCAAGACACCCTGCATATTCCTGCTTTGTGTAATACGAGAATTATTGCAGCTTTAAAAAAAATAAAAGTCCTTCAGAAATATTTGTTTGCTGATAAGGTGAACCTACATACAAATAGTTTTAGATGGAAATGCCAGTGGAATATTACATCAGTGAATCTTTCAATAAGAAGATGTTATTACCTTATGGGTACCATCATATATTTCAATGCCTGTGGCATGTTTGTGATATAACTTCCCCATATTACTCAACGCACTTTCACAATATCACATTATTTAATCAAATTTTATTTTGAGAAAAGGGAAGGGGTGCAGTACAGGCCGTCTTTGTGCCTTTGCTCATGCATTATATATTTTTTATATATAGGATTTTTCAATATTTTATGACTGACCTCTAAAGTCTTCACATAAGAAAGTTCCCGGGGGCAGGGATGGCTTCCTAAGGATTCATTAAAAGCTAAGTGGGAACTTTCATTGCAGGGATTATGTTCACAGTCCGGTGTCATAAAAGGAACCTTAACTAGGCAGTTTTTCACCAATAGCTTTATGATTCCCTTTTTAGCCTTACCTTTGGCACTGATCGTGTGATCAGTAGATCATAGTGCTGCCCCTAGGAGTTGGGGGCACTGCAGTAATGTAAGGTTACTAATTGCCATTGATTTTAAGTGCATAGTTATCACACTTCTCTGGTCCTTCCTGTTGGTAAAATTGATATTCTCTGCCAGTGGGCCGTCAATTCAGGGCTGAACTCAGCAAGAGCCCCAACTATACAGTTATAACATATTTAATTGTGATATTCCAGTACATAGAGTATAGATTTCCATTTAGATCCTCTGTGATCCTATATAATAGATCGGATGAAGAGGACAAAAATTCTCTCGTCCACAGAGCCCATTAATCATGTGACTCCAAAACAACTATTTTTAGGGCTCAGCTAACTTTACTCTCATTTGGCATTGGGGGAAACAAAAATGGTCAATAACGGAAGACTGCGAAATGACTGATTTTCTCGTTTGCATTTTGCCTGTAAGTACATTGATGTAATAGTAACTGTGGCAGAGTGCAGGACAGTGACTCCTAAGGCTCATTAGCCCCCTACAGTGATAAACTAAACAATAATAAACTGAAACTGAAAGAAATAAACACTGAATGCTAATCAGCTGTAACTGCATACACCCTGTAAACTTGTATACACTGGAAAAAATGAAGGTGTGAATTATGACCAAAATGTGAAGAATTTTAATGACTTCCATAGCTGATTTTAAGCAATGCCAGGGTGATAAATGTTATGTGTGAGGCTCTTCCCCAGCAAGTAGCATGGTGGCCTTACAACGTATCTGTGTGTGAGGTTTGCTTGTTCTCCATAGCCTCTGTACGTTTTTCCTTTGACAGATAAAAGACAAGCCATCTGGATCACTGTTTCTCTAAACCGGTCCTCAGAGACCTGCACACAGTGCACATTTTTGCTCCCTACCATGAGCAAAATCTGTTGAGAAACACTGGTCTAGATCAAAATGACATCGCTCCACATCCCATTCCCTGGGTATGTGTTTGTGTGTGTCCACACCAGTCCATCCTTTCAACCCTTTAATGGATAAGAATGTCTTGCTAATGGCAGATTCATATCTTTCATTAGATAACATATATCTCGGCTCTTATAAGAAAGTATCCTAAAACAGAGTGCACTGAGCACTTTTTATTTGTTCGAAAAGATGAGACCTACTTATAGATGGAAATGTAACACATACAAGGGCTTCTTATAACAACAAACGCTAGTGGCTGTATCATTCGACGGAGCTGCCTATGACTGGCATACTAACGTGCCAAG
Source organism: Cyphomyrus plagiostoma (assembly GCA_019775915.2). Taxonomy (NCBI): domain Eukaryota; kingdom Metazoa; phylum Chordata; class Actinopteri; order Osteoglossiformes; family Mormyridae; genus Cyphomyrus; species Cyphomyrus plagiostoma. Next base: position 15,564,492 of record JABFEA020000010.1, on the reverse strand, counting down.
AAAGCCCAGATCCCAGGAAGTCACCTCCGCCTGATCACAGCCACTGGCGATGCTGCATCTGAAGAGAAGAGAAAAAAAAAGAACATCGCATTTCCCAAAATCCATTTCTCATAAACTGCTCCAGTGGGAACACATTAGAAGTATCTTCTTAAGGAAGTGTCTGATTCAAGATTACTTTTTTTCTGGCAATCTCTAATGAGTGTGCCAGTTGGGTTAAAGATAAGCTTTTTCAAGGGCAGTGCAGTACAAAAGTATAGCAATGGGATAATGTCTTATTTGGCCAAATAAGTGTTGTAGGACAGATCTAAAAATTGTTCAGCCTGTTTCCTTTGGTTATCATTATTTTTAGTCTGCTTTTATTTTTTCGGAAGTAGCGAGGGCAACCTTAGGCTACCAGTGAACACTTCTGAACTTCAACGTATAGCATTCGAGAAACCAGTGAAACTAAAGTTCACCGATCACAGCAGCTGTAAGATGCCGTGCTTATTTCTACATATCCTGAGCACAACGTCTGTTTTATTTATATTAATTTCAATAATGGGCTGCTTATTATGGAATAACTTGAGAATTTGGTTAAGATGATTAATTTTTTTTCCCTAATAAATTAAATTCAACTTTTGAACTGCAAATACTCTATAATCTTAGACGTGTTTAATAGCAATTAAACTTTGAGAAAAATAAAGGTTGTTGCTGCAGTGCTGGCTTTTAAGATACAGCACAGTAAAATCCAACCAACTGAAACAGTAGCTTTATCACATTTTATTGTAAAGAAGGGAATGAAATTTTTAGAAAAACCCGGTTCCATTCATCTCGGTGCTCTTCCATTCTAAATCCATGAAAAGTACTATAATACCCAATGGCATGCACTAATTACAAATAAGAAAACAATGTGAAGGTAATTATGTTGTTAATTTATTCTGAGCCTTACATAGCACATGTCTTTTCTGTCCCATATTTTCCTTATTCTCCAACGGACAGTGCACGTTTAATATTTTATACATGTATTGCACCACTGCTTAGCTAAGATCATTAATCTAATGCATTTCTGTTAATTCCAAAGTAGCTTCACATTGCCCCGCTGAACAGGATTAGCCAGCCTGTAAGCACTGAGTCATAACAGATGTAGCACAGATTGGGAATGTACTTTTGCGTTGTTTTAGATCATTTTAAAGAGCTGGGCGGTCATTAATGTGGAAGCTTGTCAGGGGTCATTTGCTTTCATCAAACAGCAGTTGAGAGAGCTGGAGAAAGATGTGGAAACATCATACTTCATATAATATCACTGTGGAGTCGTCAGGCTGGAGAGGGTATGAAGACTATTAAGCGGGTATTTAATTCATGTTTACCAGAAGGTGTCTGTCAATAGCCCCACTCTCTGCTACGATATCCCTTCTCTACCAGAGAACCCTCTATCCTACCGATTGTCTGCAACGGTGGGTGAGATATTGGGCCGAGTATGTCCTTGAGCAAAGCACGGATCTCTCTGGACGCTAGCTGCAGTCTTCTGGGTGCCCCATGGCTCACCGTGACTCTGTGCTGTATACATTTGTCGCAGCCTCTCTGTAAAACTTCCCCCTGCCCCCTCAGTCAGCAGTGGCTGTTTCTGTTCACTCTCTGGGGTGGGGCTCACATAAGCGGTTTGCACTGTGAAGCGGCAGCTTTTTGCTGCACCACAGGCTCCTAACTGCTTCCCCGAGGGTGCATTTTTACAGCCCTATAGCCTGTTAGTGCAGTTCGCATTAGAAGGTCCTGCATGGCCGATCATCGTTCTATCATTTCCACTGGCTTCTTCTTAAGGTTACGTCGATAGGTGCCTGTGGCATTAATTGGGTTGATTGACATTTATTTGTGTCAGTGAGCTGTGACTTTTCGTTTTTCAAACGCTAAGCGCTGCTTATGTTTCATGTTACGGAACATATTAGCGTAATTACTAGTGGAATAGTCACACGGAGCCTCACGCTGTCTTCCCTTAAGCAAGCATTTCAGTGGCTGGATGACGTCTCCCCTTAAATTGAACTGCAACTGTGGCACTGTAAGCAAGAGTGTCATTTTATTAAGCTCAGAATATGTCATTACTTTTCTACAGCATTAGGGACATGGTTTAATGTTACATAAACAGATTTCATTATCGTGATTAGTCAGGACAATTTAATTTAACTTAATTTAACTTATTAATCACAGAGTGAGAAACCAGTGTTTGTTTTGAATTTATTTTGGTTAATCAGACCAACCAAGAAACATTTTTTTCAAATGATGAAAGGACGTAGTTATAGTATAAAAGCTGATTGTCTTTCTGGCTGTGTTCAGCGTGAATGTGCAGTTGAAGGTATGGAGCTGTCACATACGCCTGGCATGGATCACGCAGAGATGAACACTTCAGCAGTAGACCTCTTCGGAAGGTTTCCGCCTGCCATGCATCTGCACCCAGCTACCCTCTGCACTTTTACCGTGTTTTAATGCTCACACTTAAAAGGCAGGCAGTTGCGAGGCACATTTATGCCGCCACGCTTTCGGCGCTAAGCGTGGGCCATTTAATTGAGGTTTTTCCCTGTTTAAGCTAAACAGCTGGCATGAGGTGCAAATGGATTGTTGTGTCTTTTGAATTCTCTATCATCGTATTTACTGAGCTAAGATGGTTCCCCTTGAATTTTCAGTCACATTTTGGAGAAGGTCCCAAAATCACCTGAAAAACAATTTGTCTGGTTATTGTTTTCTGCCTTAAAAGCTTTCCTAGAATGTTTCGCTTAGTTTAATCACTTGCAATATTCTCAGGTGTGAAACAGTATTGGGCTTCTGATGTCTAAGAGTCACATGTTCTCCATTTCAAAAAGATTGAATTCATTATCACTGATTAAAAAAATTTGCCACAGATAATCACAGATATTTGCTGCTATTATTCGTTATTTACCACTGAGATTCACACTGTCAATGGAAGACACACGACTTGCGGGAGGATTTACACCTCCAACTTGGCTTGGGAATATTTGAATGTGACGCCTTGGAAGGAGCTGCTGTCGCCCTTGCCAGAAGAGATGTTGTAAAGAAGTCGATGATGATGACTCAGGTTCGCATTGTACCCGAGTGGCCAAAATTGTGGAAACACCTGGCATTTTTGGCATTGCGTTTTAAAATGACACACAAATATTGACGATGATGGATGTTTCTGAACAATCAAAGAATTCCACCAATATCATACATTGGATAATCCAGTAAGTAACTGGAGCAACAGTTGATTGAAGTTCTGCAATCTCTGACAATTGGAAGTGTTCCCACAATTTTGCCCACTAGTGTATATGTCAAAGTTGAAAAGGTAAATGGAAGACAGGTGATGTGGATGTTCATTCATGTACCATATGCCAGGTGATGTGGATGTTCATTCATATGCTTTATGCCAGGTGATGTGGATGTTCATTCATATGCCGTATGCCAGGTGATGTGGATGTTCATTCATATGCTTTATGCCAGGTGATGTGGATGTTCATTCATGTACTATATGCCAGGTGATGTGGATGTTCATTCATATGCTTTATGACAGGTGATGTGGATGTTCATTCATATGCCGTATGCCAGGTGATGTGGATGTTCATTAATATGCTTTATGTCAGGTGATGTGGATGTTCATTCATATGCTTTATGCCAGGTGATGTGGATGTGCATTCATATGCTTTATGCCAGGGTTCCCCAAATCTGGTCCTGGTGGGCCAGTCTGTAGCACAGTTTGCAGACTGGCCATCCAGGACTAGAATTGGGGAACCTTGCTCTATTTTTTACTAATGGTCATATACATTAGTGTTAATCTAGTGCTTTTTTTCCATTACTCCAACCTGTACCCCATTGCCCTAAGACCCAATGCCCCTATGGCAGAAGTGGAGATTTCAGGTCCAGAGAGCACAGATGCAGACCAAGATTTTGTTTCAACCAACCAGTTCAGTACTCTGTGACTTTTTATACTCAACTAGCTGTTTGGAACAAAATCTTGGCCTGGACCTGAAATCTCCACCTCTGCCCTATGGTCATATCTTCTATTTTCTTTTGTTTTGTTTTGTCACCCCCCCCCGTTAAACCCATATACCCTCCCATACCCCATTAAAAAGTAAAAAGTTCCTGTTCCTTCCTTCCATCTCTATGTCACCTTGCATTTCCAGTCACTTTCAGGGCAGGTCTTACAAAGACATTCATGTGCAAGTCTCCAAGATGCAATACTGAGTTTAGCAGTGAGGCTACAGTAGGTAGCGATCAGATACATAACTGAGCGTGTTTCAGGTGGCCAGGTACAAATCCTTAGACACCCTGCCGACGTATAGAAGGGTAGAGAAGAGAACAAAAACAGAATGTCAACCACTATACCATTTCAAGTATATCATAAAAAGATTTTCATTTTTCAACATTTATTTCCTTCTCCTGCGATGGCCTTCGCTATTTACCTAGTGTTTTGATAGATGACATGAATCACACAGAGACAATTTTATATAACTGAAAGTGGAAGCAGTTTCTGGGAGGTTGCAAATGGCCAGGATTAGACAGATATATCTAAATATCTGGATAGCTTAAAGCTTTATTGTTATTTATTATTTACCCTGTCTGTATTTATTTCCTCTTTCTTGTGCATAGTGTGTTTAACAGGGATTCTGTTTGGGTTTGCCTTACGAGGATGCTGCCCTTCTTTGCTACGGCGACTTGCTCTGAAGCTGCTGTCCTCTTTGATTGTATTTCACAGCAGGACACTAACCCCGGTGATATAAAATTGTGGAATCTCGACGCGCATAGATGCATCAACATATGCTGCGAACAGACTCCTTCCTCCTACTCTAATCTGAATAATTAATTGAGAAATCAGTGACCCACGCCAACTTCACGCTTGGTGAACACTTGGATCTACACTCACATCTGTGAGGATATTGATGAGGGGTTTACCCTCTACCACTGCATCCCCACTGCTCATACCTCCAGTCTCTGCTCAGTCACCCACACTTGTGAGCCTACCATATGGCTACAGGACGCCATTCTTCTTAATCTTTTCCACAATATAATACCTGTCCTGATACCTTCATTTTTATCTCTTCACCACTCGGCTCAGTTTGAACCTTTAGGTGGGCCTCCTCTTAGAGGGGAAACCTACAACATTTTTCTGCCATGTTATGCAGAGGAGGAACCAATAATAGATTTTGCCCGAGGGGGTGGGTCCCCTCGTAGGTTTTTCCGATTGAGATTGGGGGGAGGGACAAAGTAGGTTCCCCTTAAAAAGTTGCTGTGGTGATTTGAGTACAGAACCTGATTATTCTGCTGCTCCTAATTTACATTCAAAGAATAAAGATATCATTGATGCGTCCAGTTGTGCAGATGTGCATACTTATGATGTTTTGGGGATCAATTACTTTGGTCTGGGGTCTGTTAAACAAATGTACAATAAGATATTGTATACAGAAAGACAATATCCTAAATCATCTGGTCCAGCTTGGTTTATCTAAATTAAGCATTGTAATTCTTGATGAATATTATTCACACATTTTCCACATTCTGCCATGCTATTGTAATTAAATCAGTGCATATGTACTAATGGCTCTAATTAGGGGAAGGGAGGCTTTTTTATGTGATGCATAAACAGCAGAGAATGACATTGACCTAGTGTTCTGTGATACACCAGCAAACTGACAAATTATCTGTGCTCACATGTTTACGTGTATTTAGTTATCAGCTTGTCTTGTTTAATTACTTTTCCTTGAGGAAATTAATAAATTTGTGGCACAAAGACTTGCAGTGCCCAGAACCACTTCATATGATACCTTGAAGGTCATTAGCCATTTCTTTGCATACAGTGTATTCCAAGTTACCATGGCAACACATAGTTGGCCATGTAAGGCACTGATTGACACCTGCCAGTGTAACACCCTTTATTTCTCTATTCCCTCCAGTTTCTATTCATACTTTGATTCCTGTAGACAGCCGATATCATGCTCCATTTTCCAGCAGCATTTCTTGAATGTCCTGAAGATAAGGTCCTATTTCCTGATCTAAAATTGCCTTTCATATAAAAAGCAACAAATTGCTTTTTTTAAAATTACTACAGTGAGCACTATAATCTCAAATGCCGGCCTAGACTCAAAATTACATAGAAAGCCAGTTGTATACATTCTGGATGCAGATACATCGACTGATTGGATACCTGCAAGCCTTTATATATTAAAAAAAATGTTTTCATAAAGTCTAACCTGAAGGTAATAGTCTCAAATATTTCTAGGTCACTGAAATGAAAAATTCGAAAAAGAAAAGTTTTTGAAAACTTCATGTTCATGCCTTGAAAAAAAATTCTGTAGATTTTCTATGGCATTGTGTGTAATGGTAGCTGCATATCACATCCTTACTGTTGCAAACTAGAACCTCTGGATCCAATAATGACCCACAGGAGTAATTATCATTCCGAACTGTCAGTTTGCCTGGCAGTGATTACAGATACGAAAGGAGCGAATCACTCTGTTTGTCTTCAGCTTGAGGTCTCCCTGTAGTTAGGCTGGTGTAGGAAATGAGTATCCAAGTGGATTAGGCATGTGGAATCCAGTCTGCTTATGTGTACCGTCAACCTAATGAATGAATCCTGAGCACACAATGCCAGTTGAGTAAAGATCTGTTGGGCACCAGGAAATGTCCAAATCGACCACAGCTGATGTTGGTCTGTCTGTCAGCTTAGTTGCACGACCACAACAGAAAGCAAGTGAGAACTCAGTGCACCGTAGATCTATTCATTATAACTCTAAACCAGTAATCACCAACCAGCTGATCACGATTGACAGGTCAGCTGATCAGACCATCATAGTCAATCAGCACAAACAGACCGCCCTGCCTCAGTTGGTAAAATGTACTGAGGAGGAACCGCCTCGTTCAGCAAAATGGGGTGCTCCATCATCCACTTTTACCACGCAGCCTGGCCGAGGTAGTTTGTTAGTAAAAATCCAGGCAAAGATTTTTCAGCCAACCAGATTGGTATAGAGTCACAATCAGAAAGTACTCAACTAGTTAGTTGTAACAAAATCTTGGTCTGGATTTTTACTTTCTGGACGTGAACCAAGCACTTCTGCGACCCAGTAGCTCCCCAGGTTTTTTCTGTTTTTGTAAAAGTAGCTCTCACTCTAAATAAGATTGGAAGCCGCTGCTCTACACCGTAGGTTTTACCAGAATCTTCAAACCCAATACTTTCCTTGGAAATCCCATGGAAAAGAGTGGCCTTCCTTTAGTTTGGCTCCTAGTAAAGTCCAGGACACGATTCCTGCACTCTCTCACTATTTCATTTCGTTGCCTCTCTAGTGCTGCCCATAACTGTATGTTGCAAGCTTTAAACATTTTTTCCTCATTGTTCATGACATTTTTAAAATAGCATATTACAGCACAGAGCAAATGGCACTGCATTCTCTCAGCACTTTTTAAAATAACATTCTTAACGGGCTATTTGTTCCTAAACAAGCACCTCAGACAAAGATAACCCCTTCACAATAGATGGTCGTGAGTCAAATATTATGCTGGTCCCAGAAAAATCAGCCAATTAATTACTAAAGCACTTAAAAATGTGTTTTTAACAGCACAAACATTTCCAGCAGAATTCCCTGAGTGTTCTATTAAGATACAGGCGAACGATTTATACTGACATTGCAGCTTTTGGACATCAGTGTAAAATACCATAAAATCCAGAATGCACAATAATATTATGCCTCGGTGTAATCTCCCCCCTGAACACTCCATTTTAATATTTTGAAAGCCCGTTACAAAATTCTGGGAAAAGGCACATGGAGTTTGGAAAGTACTCCCATTTCCATGGGTTTCAGCAAAATAAGGTGCCTCCTGGGTCTGTCCTTGGCACTGGCTGGTGAAAATTGCTTGTTGAGAGACACTTCCACCACTGATCAATTGATGGGATGCTGTTAATTGCAATTATTCTAACCTCAGAGCACAAGTCTATGTTCCACTGCCTGAATTAAAATTTCATGCACAGAAAAAAATGCACTTCAGTGCTTAGTGGAACCGAATAAAACTGATTTTATAGTGACTTTATATTCTTTCAGGAACCCATTGAATGTAAATTATAATATGCACGATAGCTGAAGTTTAAAATAAGAAGTGATCACTTATAATTACTTTTACATGCTGATTCCATTCAGTGGACAAGTAAATTAATTGCAAAGACAATCAAATAAAATTAGAACATTTCATTTACATAAAAAGGACACTCGATGATAAATTACATGGACAGTTCTTATCTACAGGCAGCAGTATTGTAAGTGGGTGCAGTCAAGTGACAGCTTCCAGTTAGAGACTTTGCTCTGTCAATATAAATGCACTTTATATAGCCATCAACTGTGACTGATCTCTCCCACATGCAGAAAGTGCCTAATGTAGGAGCCAGATCAATTTCAATTAGCTATAATGTAATCTGAACCTATCATAATGCTACAGTATTTTGTGTGTGTGCGCATGTATATATTGTATCCATAGTGTCTTGGAAGTGAATGATTCTGAATGTCCTCAAGATACAAGTTCTTAAACTAGACCTCTTTTCCTGATAAAGGAATACATCCATCACAAATAAGGCAAGATTCCATGTACAATTGGTCGTTGTTATCTGTGTACTACCAGAGCAACAAACTACACAGCCCACATCATCACAACTGTTGTGTACAGAACCAGATATTGACCATCATTCTCACAGCAAGCTGAGGATTTTCCAGGATGTCCGCTGCAGACTCTTATTTCTTTAGACTCTTATTTCTGAACAACCTTCTCGGATGTCTTCTGTAGAGGACGCGGCAGATTCAGACGGCAGGGACGCCTTTTGTGTCTCCGTGACCTTGGTTGGGTTAGGACACGTGTCACCAGACACTTATGTAACAGGCGTCGTCACGCTGCTCTTTGCACAGCGAGCTCTGGGGCCCTGTTAAGCATCCAATGACAGATTTTCAGCCGTCACATTTATTCCTCGCTGGGTGGAAATAATTACACTACTCTGTACCCCCTCTCGGAGAAAAATGAGGGGGACATGACAGTTTCAAGTCAGGTGCTCAGGTGTGGTCAATTATGCAGTATAGCAGAACAGCTAGAAACACTCAAATTCTCCTATTTGTGTGCCTACGCAAGTCAAAAATGTATCACTGTTAGTTCCCCTTTCCTGTGTTGCAGTATTAATACTGTGCTATGTGTAGAGTTGGGGCTTCCCAATCTCCCATCTGGCTATACCACACCTCCTCCGAAGCACCTCTCTGTGAGTTTTTATCTCTGTCATGCCCTGCTAAAAATGCCTCAGAGCCTCAGCTGATGTCATTTTTTATTTATTTCTGGTTGAGATCCAAGGGGTTCTTTGCTGAAGCCTTCAGACTGAAGGCAGCCCCGCCCACTCCAGTCAACTGAGGGCCCACCGTTATGGTGACTATAGATTTTGTGCCTCGAGCACTCAGCTCACATCTCCACCTTCGCTCCCCCTCTCTGCCCTCAAGTATCAGCATCAGAAAAGTCAAGTATGTCTTTTGAATGCAAATGTGGAAACCCACAGTAGGTGTGTTAGGTGTATTACAGTACCATTACCCACAATCCCAAAAGACACAAAAGAAACATTGCACAGTAAATTGCTAAAGTATGTAAGACACACCTGCTTTGTGGTATTTCTAATAATGTCTGGAGCAAAAACTTTGCCAGAAAGGAACGTGGTTCAGCAAATGATTCAACAAACCAAATGGATTAGCTTGTTTGTTTATTAAAATGGAATGAGCGTCACTTGTAATTCAGTGAGTGTGATAAATTAGCACCTGAAATCTGCATGGGATATTTCTTTTCAAATGAATTACTGTGTAGGATCTGGGATTTCACTTGAATACCCAAACCCATTTGGGAGGTTTGGATATATTTATATTCATGACTGTGTTACAGTGTAAAAAACAGTCGTCTTTGAAGTAACTCAAACACGAGTACACAAGTAACACGAAAAACTCCAGAAACAAGGATATAGGGTGGATGTATACACAAGAAAGGTTGCAGTTTTATTTTTAAAAATGCTTTATTCCAAAAGGCAACAACATCCATCATTAGTGGGCTGTACCGGAGGACCTGTGACACTCACAGCACAGGTGACAGGGACAAGCTTACGCTAAAGCTTGCTGAACGAAAAAAGACACATATATGACTCCACATGATGCAGAGTATGTGACATTTCCAGGGCTCATCAAGTGTCGGCATGGCTGAGGGCCTGCGTCATGCGCAAAGAATTCTAAATATATAGCGGATGTTATTTTTAAACCAGATCATCGGTTACTTAGAGGGCCGGATGGTGGTACGGAGGGAGGGTCTAAGCCCCCACACCTGGGTGCAGATCGCACCCCCAGCTCTATCTGTGGAGCTTGCATGTTTTTCTGGTAGTTTTCCGATCTCCGGATTCTCTTGCGGTCCGAGATCCTCGTTAGGGGATACGGACCCGTATGGTGTGAGCAGGTGATGCGCTGACATCCTGCCGAGGGTTTAACTGGCCTTACATCTTTCTTGTAACCCCTGAACTCCAGGCTCACCGCAACCCTGCATCGCATAATCGAAGACAGAAGATGATGGATGGGTAGAATTATGTATAATGCTCCTAATTATTCACAATCCAAGAATGTGTTTTTTTATGTGCAGCTCTGTCTAATGTAATAATTTACCAATATCGCTGTGTTGTTTGAATAAAGTCAGGGGAGACAAGAGTTTTGTGGATTCCTCACTGGAAGCGTGCACTAGGTTTACTACAGCTCGTTGCTTAAATGCATTTTATTGCAGATGGCTTCCTGCTTGCAGAGCCCCAGAGTGGGAGCTTTTGTCGGCCAGATATTAAAGTTCCCTTTTGATGCTGTGCTTTGTCTTCCAGCCACAACAAGGTATTACGCCGCAGAAACTAACCTGCTGTACTTTCATACGACTGGACATGGTTTTTCGTGGCAATCAGAATTGTTCAAAGGAGCAGGCAGCCTGAGTCAGAATAGCATGGCTGTTTCACATGTAGGGTGGAATTTTAGACATTCATGTGAATTTGACCTACGGTAAACCAAACTCGGTGCATAAAGAATGCTGGGAACTTTTATTATTTTCTGGGCAAGATGACATAATGGTCAGTACATGATATAGAATCATAGATAGGATATTTTTATATTAAAGGTATTCCGATATAAGCATAGCAAACATTACAAACTCACCTTATTTCTTTTCGCCTAGAGACTAGAAACATATTTCACACCCAAGCAAATTTTAAACCTAAGCAAATACCTCACAGGGCTTATACATCTCCACTTTCCCATTTGCTATAATTGTGTATTTAAAGAAAAGTCCCATTTTCAGGGCTATGCACCTTTTCAATCCCATTAACTAGCAGCTAGAGAGGCCTTATTTCAGCTCAGCATTCACCTACAATATCTGCAGTCGCAGCTGAAGAGAACACAAAAATCACAAATCCTACTTTGTTTAATAGGACAGAGGAGTCTGAGCCCATCTTAAAGGATTTTTCCATCACAGAAAAAAGGAATTGTAGCATTTAATCAAAAGGCTGGCACCTGATAATCCAATAGAGAACCTGCATAACAGTAAACACCTTTGCTCCATTCCACTCAATTATATAGTTTTTTTTTTTTATCATGAACCACTCCTCAGCTGCTAGGTAACAAATGGCAGCGGAGAAGTTGGGGGGTCATCTGTAGGAAGCACAATATCATTACAGGGGTTGCAATTCACATACTGAAGTGATGCAAAAATCTAACGTGTGCATTTATGACAGCAGCAAAGCATGCAGCTAGGCTGACCGGCATCTCAAAACTGCCTAGTGTAGATGTGTGTGTGTGTTTCTGCCCTGCGGCAAATTGGTACCCCGGCCAGGCTGAACCCCTGCCTTGTGTCCGATGCTGTACAGGCCTTTGCCCCCTAAGAATCTGACCAGGATTCAGTAAGTGGTGGGAAGATTGACAGATGAATGGCCTGTTTGAGGAATTTTATTTACAGCAATTCCATTGACCCCCAACCCAGCAGGACAGGAAATGCATTCTGGGTCATTTCTCAAAAAAAAGAACCTAAACCCAAAAGTTTAGCAGATGAATTTGGAATTTGGAAAAGAAGACAAAAAATTTGCAAAACTGCAAGGCTGTAAGGCTGCACTGTGACTCCAGGGGCCTGCACTACAAAGCGGGGTTACTGGCTTATCGGGGTAACTTGTTGGATTTAAGGTACTGTACCACCGTTTAAATTTGATCACTTACATTTTGCCCAGACTACCTTAAATCCGGGGTAAAGTTACCCCGTTAAGCCAGTCACCCCGCTTCATAGTACAGGCCACAAGACGAAATCACATCTAAAGCTTTCTGGCAGTTTCCTTTGAAGATAGATATGCCTTAATAAACCTGGCCAGTAATAAGATAAAATGGCTTGGGTAATCTCAATTTTAAATACTGAATGCAAGGTACTGCAAGAAGAACTGAATGAATCATCTTTCTTGCTTATTACCTTAATTGTGCCTTGCACACCATAGTACCAACAATTACGGGAAGGATTAGCAAAAAATTACTCCTACTAATAAATCTTTGTGAGTTATCCAGTAAAATAAGCGATGGATTGAGTAACACATCTGAACTTCTCAGGAATCTATCATAAAAAACAGCATTTCCTTTAATAATAGAATAGTAGATTAAATCTTTTTCTTTGTTATATTCATATTCGCTTTTTAGTTTCAGCATTGTTCTCAGTATTTTAATACTTTAATTTCAAAATAACCAGTTAAAACTGCTGGACTCAATCAGTGCAATATTGGAATCCTGGCTGTTGGTGGGTATTAAAGTTGCCATTCTATTTATAGAAATCCTATTAATTATAAGACGTCTGTTCTATTTCTAAATGTCTATGCTTTGAACCCTACCTCTTCAGTAGAATAATTTGTGAAGATAACTTTCTGTATAACATAGCTAAGAAAAGCAAGTCATAGTTCAACATGATCAATATCCAACACCCTGTTAACTTAAATGACTGATTTTCACTCCCATATAGATACTATACTGTTTCGCCATTACTGTCACACACATGCTATCTATAGCATTAGGTATATTCCGCTCCAAAGTACTGGCCGCTCTAAAATGCTGGACTGTCTACAGTGCCCAATCAGATTTTCAAGAGTGCTGCCTCAGATTTGAATTATTCATTGCTTCCCCTATAAACCAAAGCCTTTTTATGGTCAATTTACTGTAGCCTGTGGTCAATTTTGAACGGCTTGCGAGTGCAGAACATACAGCAGCTATCAGTTTAATGGCTGGCTCTTGTGACAGGAGCCAGACACTTGCCTAACTAGGATCTGAGTCTACATGGAGTAGGCAGTGAAAGTCAGACGCAGAGCCGTGGCAATGATTTTACAGCCAAATGGAGCACAAGACAGTTGCTTTTGGGATGAATCTGCCAATCGAAACAAGGAAATCGAAATATGTGTAAAATTCCTGCATTTACTGCTGACACAGATGTCAGAAGATGTGACAGTGGCCCCTGCTGAAGAAAGTCTGGGAACTTCAGCTTTAAATAAAATCAGATGAACCAGAAACCTTCAGGCTGTAAGGCCAGGCCCAGAACTGTCATGGTACCTGCTGCCACATAATTAATAATTTCTTTAATCCTTCTTTAGTTCTTCATATTTTTAGAGGAGCATTTCAATAAAACTTGGGCAGTGGTTAAACTGAAGAATGCATTTCGTTTGTCCTGTCAGGGCTGCTAGTAGTGCAAAGCATGCTGGGAAATTAAGACACTACTTGATGGCGGATTAAGTTAATGTTTTATTCACTTTGGGCACCCCGCATACGCAGGCAACTCGACTAATGTTTGTCACAACCCACAGCTGCACCCGAACACCCAGAAGACACCCGAGGAGCACCATCCTGGAGTTATGTTCAGCCCCAAGCCACCACGGCAAACACAGAACAAGGTGGGGAGGGTGGTGAATCCCTTACTAACATTAATGACTGCTGTGCTGCACACTGATAGGCTACTTCAACAGTCCAGGGCAAAATTTCAGCCGGTCAAGATTATGCCTATAACAGACAATTCAAGACAATTCAAGATGAGCAAGTCAAGACAATCAAGTGTTTGGGCAAATAGGCCGCAATACTAGATTTTCCAGAATGGTATGGTGTTGTGTTGTGTTCTAAAAATGAGATGACAACCACAGTCAAAATAAAATTTTAATCCCATACCATGGTCTAGAACATTTGCTGTAATGTGTATTTCAGTTTTCCCTCTGCTCCGCGCCATATTGAAAGCTGTGTGGTCCTTCAGTTTCACCTTCCGGCCGCCTCTATACATCATAAGTGCCAGATGTACCAGCAAGTTTGCATCTTCCTCAAATAAAGCTCACATACAAAAGGCTTTAATTCGCACTTCAGACTACGCTTGTATCATTCCGGCCCACTGGTAAGCTTAGGTGCACTTTTCACACATTTTGTGCATGTTCTCCACACATAAAAGAAGTTTTCAGTATATAATCTGCCAGCTCTATGTCCAGTAACCAAAAGTTTCACAGTTTACTTACTGTTCATCATTATAACATAATTTATATGGGTAAATCAAAAGCATGCAAGCTTTGAAAACCAAATAGATGAAAAAAAAAAAACAGCGCATAGTTCAAAGATGATTTGAGCGAATGCTCTGTATAGCAGTCGATACACTGGCAGCAGCAGACTGAGAGCAAATATCTTATTCAGTAGCATTAATGAAAGCAAATGATTATATTTAGCCCTTTGAATGTCAGTTCAAAGATAATTCTGGCTGGTGTTTTGTGCAGAAAAATATTTATGCAGCATTTTCACACTGACTCCTAAGAACTATTACCCTGCAGCTGAGGCAATAGGGCGTCGATAGTTATGTCTCGTGGCATAACTACGTAGGTTTGTTTCTTTTGCAGAACTCCAGTCTGCAGGGTCCTCCACTGCTGGGCCAAGAGAAAATGCTTTCATGCTACGGGAAGAACAATATTCCCCTTTTTATGGTATTAGCTGAGCAGTAGAATCATTTGTTTAGACTAAAGCCTATCTAGGGAAATCGTTTTCCCCACACTAATGATGGATGACATTTGCCTTTAAGAATAAAAGACTCCTATAATCTTTGCTTGAGACTGCAATTCCTTCGCCCCGAGGAAGTTATCTGTCCAACAGTATTCCATCACAAACAAGAAAAGAAGATAGACGGAGATAGTGATGTTTTTATTTGGCATAGTATGTCATTGTGGAGAAGCATA
>JABFEA020000010.1:15507349-15531111 GCA_019775915.2 Cyphomyrus plagiostoma | reverse complement strand
GGATTGCTCTTTCTTTTTTTTTCTCCTGGAGCCCTTAAATTACACTAGTTACAACTGTAAAGCATAGATAAATACTGAAAGTTGCTGGCTAATAAATGTAAACCAATGACAGAATAAATCATTTAATATTTCAATTAATAATTCTACTACATTATATGCCCATAATTTAGTTATGTGTTTCCGTGAGAGAATGTGTGTGTTACCATACTCTAATTTAGTGGGATTGTATTATTTTTCTTCCCCTAACGCTTTCAATTTCATCATTAAAGAACATGAAAGAAATTGCTAGAAGCATTGACCAGAAATGTATGAAATAATGAGAAATCTTAGTGCTAACCATTTTTAATCAGTCCATGGCTTTCTTGCATGCATTATATCGAATTTTTCCTACGTATAAGCATAAATTCTATCATGTATATGGGTACAGAAAATGGATGGATGGAAGAATAAATTGAAATCCAACTTTGTTTCCCGTACTGGGTGACAAGGAAACCAGTTATGAGCAAATTGGGGACGCATACAGTCCATTACAGGGCATGTGCACTATGGGTGCCCCTCTGGTTATGACATCATAATACCTGTGTGTAGCGGTCGGGGCAGTGGGAGTGTGGCCTCCAGCAATATTTGGAGAGAAAATTAAGTGCCTAGAGTTTGCCTGCTGATTAACATTGCCTGTCCTTCAATCCCCACATTACACATAAATTAGTGTTTGTTTTTTGCCCCAGAAACCTAGACTATGGTCTAGACACCAATCCCAAGCTGGAACTGTCATGTTCTAGTTTTCTTCATCCCCAGACAGACCTATTCTTTAAGTGCTTCCCCCTGTTTTGCACAGTTAAACGTCCCCTTAAGTAATTACTGCTTGGATTGAACTTCCCTCTGCCCAGAATCTATATCACAAATTAACGTAAGCTGGAAAATTTGAAAGCTGGTGTTTTAATAAAAGTAGCGATTGTGAGGATGTAACGCTATATTTCTGAGGAACATCTGTTCTCTGCTTGTGTAAAAATTGTGGAAAAAGAACAGAAGTAATACATCCTAAGAAATAAAAAAAAAATGGCAGCATATGTTATTGGATTGTATAGATGTGCAGTAGATTTTGGTCAATTTGTAAAAGGCGTCAAGCCAATTAAACACTATATCTTGGAGGGTAAATAGACCAGGCAATGTTAACATTCTGCAGAGTGATGTGGGATAGATTTGCTGGTGGAAGATAGCCTTTCTCTCAGTGCCTGGCCTGAGTGCGCTCATCAGTATCTGCTGGCTCACAGAGAAACACCTGGGATCCAGGAGGCACCTTAGCTATGGCAGCAGGCTTTGTGGCCTAGTGATGAGACCATTAGAGTGTGAGCAGACAACATAAAAGATGAAGAAAGGGAAGATCATTTCATGGGAGAAATAAGGCAGAGAAAACTGGAGTCTCCGCCAGCTTTTCTTTACTGCTACTAATAACAAATTTCAAAGTTTAGAGCATGCATCCATTCCTCTGGGATCTAGCTCTGTGTCTGCCGAGAGGCTGACGGAGGTGGAAGGAATTTCAAAACAAACTGCAAAGCTTCCAGGTGTCTGAGCACAGAATAGCCAATGACTGCATTGCAGCTGGGAAGAACTAAATAATTGCGTGGACTGAGTGATAAATTAATCAAGTTTAAAGCATCTAGACTTTAAATGATGGGTTTGCTGTCAGCATCCTCAGGGGTACAAGAGGAGAATTTTGCTGACTATTCTAGGTCGGTGCTACTTTATTATCAGATGCTTTTCAAGCAATGAGCGTGAAACAATAAGCTTGTGGTTTACACATTCATCTCATGCTAGAAATGTTTGTCGCGGAATGTGAATGTCAAATAAAAAATGAAAGCCAAATGAAATGAAAACCAAACAAAAGACCTGTCATAATTTATTATGCAAAAACATCACATAGCGGCAAAGTATTATTTCAAGGAGAGGCATGTGTGAGGCAGTTATGCTTCACAAACACTTGTCTACAAGAGCGTGGCATGTTGTGTACAGAGCAAAACTGGGGAATGAAAGCGAGAATTCCACCCAGTCCTCAGTCCCTGATGTGCCAGAACAATGTCAGGCTTAATCCTCAGTAGGCAGTTAAGGAAATACATTTGTAACCAATAAGTTTCAGCTATGTATGAATAAGATATAAAAATGGAAGATGGTATGCCAATCATTTTGCATATTGGTTAGAAGAAAAATGAATAGATAAGATTTTATCGTAGTATTTATACTTTATTCATATTTTTACAATGGTCCAGGAATACTGTAGTTTGTTACTTGTTAGCTAGGTAAACCTTTCATGTTCATTATACTACTTACAGCTATCCATCAGTTCTCACTAGTTTATTGGTAGCCTTAATTTGTTATTGTGGATTTGTTTATACCGCATCCTGTTATTATTGCTGGATTGACAGCTGTTTGTACTGCACTCAACCGGCACATTCTCTGTGATTAAACACAATAGAATTTTTTCCCAGATAACAAAGCCAAATCCACTTAAGTTAAGTACAAACAAATGCAAAAGCGCTGAATGCTATGCATGGAAAAAACAGCGATTGTCTGAAAACTGATTTGCTGTCTCCTGAGAGATCTGTTTTCCACCATCATCCAAACACCTGTCCTCAGAAGGTATGCTAGATGGCCTTACACCTCAGTTACAGTGATATATAGGAAACAATCAAGGCAAGTTTATAATTGGTGCTTTATAATTGCACCTATCTCTCATGCTCGATCGAAATTTCGCTTTAGCATTTCTTTTTTGATTCTTGAGAAGGTGGGTGAAGATATTACTGTAAATAATGTTTCTGCACACGCGTTCAAACTGGCTCTGCACTTAAGAACTGTGTTCTAGCTGATATTCTGACATCAGTAGTTCATACACAGGGAGCTTAGTGTTGCAGAGATGGCCTTAGTGAGAGGAATGCAGATCTCAACTATGCCACAACAAAATCACCTCTGCTCCACTTTAATATGCTCCACTGTCAACTGTTGTGGGGCCAGAGTGTTAGAGGTACATAGATATTATGTAACCCTTTTCTGCTGCCATCCACAGTCCATGGACTGCAGGATAAAAGATAATAAAATGTGGGTTAAAATGTCCTTTTCCAAATTGTTGGTTGAATAACTATACTGGATTCTTCACACTGGAGTTCATCTGCAAGTTCCAGAGTGGCATGTCAGGTACCTGTGCCTCGGGCGGAATTAGGAGTGGGAGATGTCAATGCCATCCTTTTGTATGAAACGTATATATTAGGTTATATAAGGTTAAAAAAGGAATCTGAAAAAGAAACAGGTCTATTGGCCATGTGTGCTGACATTCAGCGGAAATTTGACCCTGGTTGTCAGCTCTCCAGTGTACTTACACGATGGCTTCACTTGCATGCAGTTTACATGGTCTGCCCCGCTCTGTTACCTTACATGGTCTGCCCCGCGATGTTACCTTACATGGTCTGTCCCGCTCTGTTACCTTACATGGTCTGCCCCGCGCTGTTACCTTACATGGTCTGCCCCGCTCTGTTACCTTACATGGTCTGCCCCGCGTTGTTACCTTACATGGTCTACCCCGCGCTGTTACCTTACACGGTTTGCCCCACTCTGTTATCTTACACGGTCTGCCCAGCGCTGTTACCTTACACGGTCTGCCCCACTCTGTTACCTTACACGGTCTGCCCCGCGCTGTTACCTTACACGGTCTGCCCCGCGCTGTTACCTTACACGGTCTGCCCCGCGCTGTTACCTTACACGGTCTGCCACCTCGTGGCTGAGTTTCTGTCGCTTCCACTTCACCATATTACCACTTACAGCTGACCATGGAATATCTAGCAGGGAAGAAATTTCGCAAGCTGACTAACTACAAAGGTGACATCTTATGACAGTAGTATGCTTGAATTCACCGAGCTCTTCAAAACCACACATTTTTTCACAAAGCTTTGTAACGCCGACTGCATCGCTGGGTGCTTGATTTCATACACCAGTGGCAATGGGTCTGAATGATTAAGAGGTGTGTCCCTATAATTTTTCCATATAGCGAACATTTCAATTTGTACATACAGCTTGTATGGTTCATGAAGAAGATCACTTTAATTCCAACTAGAATAAACAAGGATCTGCTTTCCCTACGTCTCCAGTGTTCTGATGGTCCCCTCCAGTCCATCAAGAACTACCAAGGTCAGTTTTTTTTTCTTCCTGCCGCCCTACTCCCCTGTCAGCTCCATATTGATTTGCTAATAGTGATTGCATGTCAAGGTTTACTTGACCATATTACAAAGCAATTTCATTAGTCACATCACATCAGTTGTCGCTCACAGGCAAAAATACTAAATGGAAATAAAGAATAAATAATCTGAGGGAATTTGATTGACCGTTGACAATACAGAATCCTTGTTTACTAGACAAATTAAGTTACATATTTACAAATTTAATTTTTAAACTTAAAATTTTATGCTTTAATGTTGATGGAAAAGAGAGTAACAACCATTTAGCATGTGAGTAAAAAAATGAAATAAGATTCCAGTGTAATGACCTTACATACATAGTTGTTTTATATGGGAGGCAATGAATTATACAACTTGGTTTTTCTGTAGCATGAGGAATAGGTTGGAAATAAGATGGATTGTTGGTATCAAAAGGCAGGAAACCCAATTTGTACTTGCAGTGTAACTTGCAAAGGCATTAGTCAGTGACAGAAAAGGATGGACAATTTAGTAGTTTTTGTGTCCGACACAGATCCCCTGTACAGCCAATTATGAAACAAAATTTTCTGTTTGGTTAACGTTTTCAGCCAATTTGCTTCCTGTATTCAGTTCCAATCCTTTATTAATCATCCAGCTACGAACATGCCCTTTTTTCTGTGTGCTGGTGCAGAGTGAAAGTGACCCAAATGACGCTGCTTTTCATGAAAGTGCACGGATTCTCTGTCAGTCTAATGGGGATCATCCTCACTTGTTATTTATTTATCATCCTCAGGAATTCTACTGTCCGCATTGGCACCACTTAAACGTTTCAGACTCATTTTATACCTCTGAGGAGATTTTAAGACAGAACTAAAGACTTACATAACTTGGCCAAAACCCAATATGCTTGTCTTTTTAAAAATGAATGTGCGTGATATATTACACTGCTAACCCAGCCAGAGTCCATTGGGGGTGGAGGGGGGGGGGGGGCTTACACCGTAAATGGTCTGCTATTATATTATATTATATTATATTATATTTAGCACCAGGAATATTGTGCTCTGCTGCCTATCAATTAAAGAAAAGCAAGTAAGGTACATTTTTAAAGGCAAAAGGATTATGGGTAAAGCTGCACACCAAAGCTTCCATATCACTTGTTGCTAATATTATTTTTAACCAAATTGAAGTTTACATGTTGGATTCTACAGTAGTTCACTAACTAATGTACAGCGAAATTGGGTTGATTATGTTATATCTGGGGGGCGGCATGGTGGTGCAGTGGTTAGCACTGTTGCCTCACACCTCTGGGACCCGGGTTCCGGTCTCCGCCTGGGTTTCCTGTGTGTGGAGTTTGCTGAGGCTGATTGGAGTTGCCAAATTGCCTGTAGGTGTGTGAGTGACTGGTGTGTGAGTGTGCCCTGCGATGGGCTGGCCCACCATCCCGGGTTGTTCCCTGCCTCGTGTCTGTTGCTTCCGGGATAGGCTCCGGACCCCCCGCGACCCAGTAGGATAAGCGGTTTGGAAAATGGATGGATGTTATATCTGATATTTGGTACCTCAGAAAATGTTTGTTCAGATAGAGCAATTCACACAGTATAACTATAATGGCTAAGTATCTGTTAATGTTATATACATTAATAGATATTTAGATAATAGATAACAATATTTATTAATGTTATTTAAACTACCACCCAGACTACAAATTAGCCAAAGCAGGATTTTGCTCTCCCAGTCAAACGATCTCCCATGTCTGTTGTTATCAAAATGCAAACTGTGAAATTACTGTTGCAGTTTTACCAAGACTCTGGTACCTAGCTAAGCATGACGTCAAATAAAGAAAAAGTACAACCTGTCAAACAAGCTGTATCACTGCAAACGCTAATGTGGTTCAATGTGAAAAGACAGTGTTTTCCAAGTGAATTAAACTGTCAGTGCAACTTAGACCTCATGCCATGCAAACTTTATGCTGCTCCTCCCACAAGCCAGAGATGGACAGTTATTGATTTACCATAATACATTCCAGACTATGAAGTCTGGCTACCCAAATTCCCATCAAACACCAACTGCCTTCCCATTACCTAAACCATGGCTGGTTTAGGTAGAAGAAAATAAATCAGGCTTTCTTTTGGTATTCTGGGCGATCGCTGAGAGTCATTCTCCTGTGAAGTGACTTTCCAGCTCTATGGTCCTGTAAAAATAGTCACTGCATAATTTGGCAGCCTTAAAGTTTCCTACTGAAAAAGGTACAAACATATCTTTTAAAGCAATCTGATATGAATTATTTATACGATAATACTTCAGTGGCATTATATATAAACCAAGTTTACAGCATGCGGTGCATTTTGAAAGTCTACGCGACCAACAACCTAAAAACAAACAAACAAAAAAAGCTTTTTTTCACATATTGTATCGCACAACTTACTCAACTTTCTGAAAATAAGTAGTAAGAGTAGAAAACTATAAAATATAGGTTGTGCGTGTACACAAACCCTGAGTTAATACTTGGTAGAATCGCCTATTGCTTGAATTACTGCCAATCATTTGTTTACTATTATTTTTTCAGTCAGTATCCATCAGCGTAGCACATCTCAATTTAAGAATATTTGCCATTTCCTTAAAAATAACAGTCAGTGTTCAGAGAGACTGTGGGTGGACCTATATCTCCTCAAGTCACTCCACAGAATTTAATCTGGATTGAGATGAGGGGTGTTGGGCCTGGTATGTTACATTCTTGTTCTCCAGATGTGTTATTTTTGCTTTCCCAGTGTGTTTGCATTGAAAGGAAAGCATTACACCATTTTGGCATTTTGGCATAGTAAAAGGCAACAGGCCTTCAATAATTTATCCTTTTAGTAGTGATTGTGTTCATTGTGTGATATGTTTCTCACCAGACATAACGTTACTAACAGTGCCAAAAAAGTTGGTACCTTGCTTTCATCGGACCACAAAACATTTTTTTCCCATCTGACTGCAGAATCCTCAGTGTTTCTGTCAGAGGAGTAACTACAAATTCTTGGCCTCCTGAGAAAATGTCACCTTGCCCCCCCGTCCCACATTTAGGTTGCTGAGTGGGGGGATGGTATATTCTGGGGCCCTAATGAAGTGTTGATTCCCCTGAATTTGCCAGGGTGCCCCTAACCCCCCTGACAGGCTTGGTTTCTGCGTACCTTCATTTAGCTTCAGCATGAATAATTATTTCTCAGCACCTCTCCTGTAGGTCCCACGTTTATGAAGAGCTTGCAATATTGTAACCTGTAAACTGTCACATCAAGCCCCACCCTGCTTGTCTGTCCTCAGCGTTTCCCCTGGACGTGGCCCCTAATCAGCCTCAAGCTTGTTAGTCGTACCTCTTGTTCCTCCCCTCCTGTTAACCCGCAAAAGCTGCCTCATGTTCACTCCTCTGATAATCATTTATAGAAGTGTCTCTTAGTCCTGTACTCCCTGTTCGTTCATTGTTCTCTGTACACCTGAGCTGTCCTGCCTGCTCCCCCCAATACACTCCCCTGTGAGGGGTTGAACTAGCTTTCGGCCTGCATTTGGGTTGTCCGTCTCCTGGCTTGTTGTGACAGTAACAATGGATTTCAAAAAATATTTGAGCAAGACGAAAGAGTGATATTCAGAAAGGTGAAAAACTTGTTTACAAAGGTCAGCAATTATTGCTAGTTTGCCTTTCCATAAAATATTAAATCTTAAAGCAAGCAAAGCTAATACTAGGTTGAGCTACTCATTTAAAAATAAGTATGGCCTTGATGATAATCTACTGGCTGCCCTAAAACAGAAAACAACTATTTTTCGTAACCATCCACCTACCAAATTTTAATAATTGATTAATAATGGTAACAGTTCCAGAAACAGAGGCTGAAAATGACATGCGCTACAACAATTCGTAGATGGTTGTGTCTGTGTCCTTCGTGGGGAACAAGAAAGGATATGCAAAATTTAATGAATTTCTATTCACTTTTACTTGTACAAATGGCCAGCAAAGAGGCCATTATCATACACGTTAATAAATTAATTGCATTTATTTTCAAAGAACCTTAAAGAACATCATGCTGTATGGAAAACTGCTTTCTTGCATAACCATTTAAATAAAACATTCATAACTCCAACAAAATAATACTAATATCTTCTGTCCTGCAAAACCTCAAAATGACTCGTCATTTTATACATTTTCCATAATTGCTTATGCAAATAAATTATCATGAGTTTGGAGGCTATACCAGACAGCACAGGAACACAGGGTGGAAGGCAGCAGGCACTGATCACGGGGGTCACGCTCAGTCACCCCTTCATACACAAACATTCTACAGGGAATTCATCCAATCTGTGTAAACTGCATGTTTCTCAGCTGAGAGAGAAGAGAGTTCTTGAAGGGCCCTTGTAAACAAGACGAGAACACTCACAGAGAGGCCCGGAAGTCGATCCCTGTGGCGTGAGGTAACAATGCTACCAACTGGGAGGACTGCAGCATATATTTATTCAATAAACATTCTGTTTTTAAACAAGTTGGCAATAAATTTTAGTTTAATACTTTCTCTTTCTTTCTTGTGCTACGTACAAAAGAAAAGTTATATTATGAGTAATGGCATAGGAGGGAGTTTGAAACTAGGGGGACCACAACATAATGATATAAAGCCAAAAGTCTGTTTATGTGGGGGAATGAAGCCAAATTCAGTATAGGGGGTTCAGGGTTATGATGTGCAACCATGCAAGCAACCCAGGGTATTTTGTGGAGCCAGGGAGGAAGGACTGAGCATGCTGGAGGCAAATAGCCGAACAAATGCATTTTATACCCAGGTGCAAATAGACACTGTGTTTTTAAAATTAAAATCCAATATCCCTAACCTCACTGTGGTTTAAGCATAATTGAAATCTGTTGTTCTGTGTCCATATTCTGTCCATTATTTCATAAACATTTGGCATCGGTAACATCCATCCATCGTCCATCAGCCATAACTGCTTATCTGCATCCTTTTGAGCCTGCAAACCCAAGGCACAAGGTTGGGCAGGCGCTGGAGAGCCAGCCAGGCCATTTCCAGTTTCTGTAGCAGATAACAGACACAGAAAATGTATCAGGACACTGTCAGTATTCAGGAACTGAATCAGTATTGTAGTGCTGCTGAGGTGGCTGTGTAGAGGAGCCTATTTGCATTTCCCAGCACGTTCGTGAGCCGTGTAAATAGCTCCTGCGTTGTGTGCCATTGCAAATACTTCTGATGTTCCTGATTATCATGTCCTGTGTGAATCCTGTCCAATCCTTCTGCGTCTGTAGACCTGCCCATCATGTGCGTTCCTCACTGTATAGCGTCTGACCACCCTCTGTTTCACTGTTTTGTGTGTCAGAGTAGTTGTTGCTTATTGTGCTCCTGTTAAAGGCCCCAATTAAAGAACTTGTTCGAAAATGTCTGGCCTCATCTCATCCCTGCTGCCACAATGCCCGGGTCTGTCAGCGGGCGCACCGTTGTCAGATGTTGGTGATGCCAGAAGTGGTCCCGCTGGTTCTGCTAGAGCGGGCTTTTTCGTAGCGTCATTCGGCAAGTCCGCTGCTGCCTGGCAGACCCGCGGGCAGCTGTGCAGCGGTGAGTCGGAAGAAGCAGCGGCAGCGGTCTGGCGACGAAGATGGCTCAGGACGTCAAGCTCCGTGGCCTGCCGTGAGGGAGGAGTCGCCCAGTCCTTCCAAAGTGCCCCGGGACTGTGCAGTGCGGCCCTCTATCCACCCCTGCCAGCTTGGCAGACCCCCGACGGAGACGACGATGTCGGCAAATGAGGAAGGCAGGCGCTACTGCGGACTCTGACTGCTCACCGGCCTCACTGATCGCGAGGAGCACAACCGTCAGAGGCAGCATGCGGTGGCGTTCGAGGCCTGACCGACTCAGGAGCATCACCAGCTGGATGACAGAACCAGGACCTGCCGGCCCAGAAGTGGCTGTGTGAATCCTCAAAGCAGCTGGCAGCAAGAGCACAAAGGCCAGAGGCGGCAGGCCAAGTCTGTGGAAGCAGGCCTGCTTGCTTGTGAGGAGGCCTGTCATGCCTTAGAGGCCCAGGAGCATCGCAAGCCGGATAAGGATGAGGGGTGACTGTGGGAGGGGGCAGCGTGCCCTGCAGAAGTCATGCAAGCCTGGCCTGCTGGCATCGCGAGCTCATCTACCTGGAGCAGGAGGGTAAGGCCACAGAGGCCGAGCTGTTCAGCTGTGAGGGGGCGTGCCATGCTCTGGAGGCCCAACTGGCTTGGGAGCACCGTGAGGAGCAGTGCGGCCAGTACCATCAGGACCTGGAGCAGCTGTGCGAAGCCACCAGATCCATGGGGCAAGAGGGGCAGCAGGTTCCTTCACGTAAGGGTAAGGGTTGGCATGCGGGGCGACCTGCAATGCCAGCACCCACCTGCAGTCCAGTGGCCCGGTCTCCTCAGCCTTGCCAGCGCTCATGAGCAGACATCTCCCCTCGTCATCAGCACTGGGTGCTGCCACCAGATCTCTGGAACTTCTTTCAGAGTTAAGGTGGGGGCTGGGAATGGTGGTCGCCAGGATGGCTGACTTTTAAGGGAAGGGCCAGTGTAACGCTGCTGACGTGGCTCGCAGAGTGCAGCCTATTAGCATTAGCACAAGTAAATACCTGTCATGTTCCAGACCATGTGGTCATGTGTGCCCATGCCTGTGCCCTGTGTGAATCCTGTCTGATCATTGTGTATCTCTATACATTGTGTAAACTACCCACCATGTGTGTGTCTCACCGTCTGGTGTCAGGCCTCCCTGCATTTCCCTGTTTTGTATGTGCAATGCCTGGGTCTGCCAAGCGCTGCGGTATTTTGGTTGCCTTAAAACTATTTTTAACAGCCTGATTGATTACTTGGTTTCAGTGTCTTATTTTGTCTAGTATTTACAGATGGTAATCAATCACAATATTGTATTTTATACTAGAGGTGGTCCCTGGGTTAAAAGCGTCTGACCTAAAGACAACTTGTATTTACATACAGGCGGCTGTAAAGCCCATTATATGAAATATGTGGGTGAAATACAATGGTTGGTAATAATGAATGCATGCACCACTTTGTGACGCTCATGACTTCAGCAAGGTACAGTACCATATGTATTTATTTTTCTTTCTGTATTAATGCCATTATTATGTACTGTATTATAATTTTTCTGACTTACCTACAAATTCAACTTAATGACAAACCTATGGAATGTATCTCATTCATAACCTGGAGACTGCCTGTATTCATTTTGGGACAAAGCTGAAAATAAAAAATTTGTTCACATTCAAAGATTTAATCTGGATTGAATCTGGATTTATGGTGTGCAAACATAAATCCTTTCAGGCTTACTCTCACTTTTCTGCCTACGTTTACAATATCTTCGGAAAAGAACTTTAAGATGAACGAACAAAGCAAACCTCCAATAAATTCTTCAACAGCATCAGAAAATGAACAAATATCTATAATCCTGTCTGCGTGCTAATGCAACCAGCAAACTCTCCTTCTCAAATATCCCTCCTGTCGAATGTTTACATGAGCTGTAAATTCAAGTGCTAATATTAATACTGATTTAATTTGGAAATTATAAATTAAAAATAAATAACTAAATAATTAAATAAGCCCCCTAGCAACTTATTTCAAGCATGTACTTCAGAGCTGTGAAAGAATTTGATTTACAGGAATTGGCTAACTAATGGCATAGTTTGTGAAAATTGCTATAAATTGTACGCAAATTTATTTTCCACAAATTCTGTATTTGGTTGCATGTATGATGAATATTACACATTTAGGTGCTACATTTTAAAATCAGCAGACAGTGTGTGCATCTTCTTTATTAATTATGTGAAATTTGAAGAAGATTATCTGCTTTTTCTGCTTGACATTTAATAAAGTGATTCAAATTGACAGCCTTGTTGAGGAAGGAAGAAATGGACACATGCGATGAGCATGTTAATACGTTTAAAAGGCGCATAACCAAAGTGCAGCGTGAACAACCCAGCTGCCAAATGACATTCTGACCGCAAGTCCTGGCAGTTAATAATAATTATATTTTCTCAAAGTTTATGTCAATTACTGCAAAAGTCGTAGCGTTTTTGCCACTTAAAGTACCAAATTGCTCTCTCTTAGCAATATGCACCCTTGACATTTCTTCTCTGCATCCCTACTTCGTATTTGAAGCTTTAATTACCATTACAGTATATCACCCTTCTACATAAATTTAAGACTTTGGCCAGTGGTCTTCATGGTGTGGCAGGTAAAAGTGAAACATTGAGATAAGTATATCTTAGCAAGAAAATGCATGGTTTAAATTTAGGGATTCTTTTTCATGCCTATATGAGGCTTCATGTGTAGAATCAGTGGCTGTCCAGTTCTTGCCCTCTTCCTGCATCTTATTTTTCACTAACTGGTCATATGTGTTTATACACTGTTAGTAATACATGATCAAATCAAAGATATATATTGTATACACAGTATGGACAAAAAGTATTGGGACACACGTCTCAATCATTGAATTCAGGTGTTTCATTCATACCCATTGTTACAGGTGAATAAAATAAAACACCTAGCCACATTTGTGAAAGAATGGATTGTTCTGAAGTGCTCAGTGAATTCAAGCTTGGTGCTGTCATAGGATGATACCTCTGCAGTAAGTCAGTTTGTGACATTTCCTCCCTGCTACCTATTCCACGGTAAGTGGCATTAATGCAAAGTGGAAGCATTTAGGATGAAAAGAACCTCAGTCATTTAGTGGCAAGTCACAGCAGCAGATCGGGGACGCTAAGTGCTGAGGTGCAGAGTGTGTAAAAGTTGCCAATGCGCTGACGACTCAATAAGAGCAGAGTTCAAACTTTCTCTGGTAATAACTTCAGCCCAAAAACTGTGCCAGGAGCTGCGTGGAATGGGCTTCCATGGCTGGACAGCTGCACGCAAGCCTCACATCACCAAGTGTGATGCCAAGCATGGTGGTGTAAGGCACGTTGCCACTGGGCTCTGGAGTTGGGGAAACGTGTTCTGTGGAGTGACAAATCACGGTTCTCTGCCTGACAATCTGATGGACGAGTCAGGGTTGGGTCGATTCCAGGAGAACATTACCTGCCTGACTGCATTGTGCCAACTGTGAAGTTTGGTGGAGCAGGGATAATGGTATGGGATTGTTTTTCAGGGGTTGGGCTGACTCCTTAGTTCCTATGAAGGGAACTCTTTATGCTTCAGCATGCATTTGTACAATTCTGTGCTTCCAACTTTGTAGGAACGGTTTGGGGGAACGGTTTGGGGGCAGCCCTTTTCTGTTCTAGCATGACTGTGCCCCAGTGCACAATGCAAGGGTCATAAAGACATGGTAGAGTTTTGTACGGAAGAACTTGACTGGCCTCCACAGAGCCCTGACCTCAACTCCATCGAACACCTTTGGGATGAACTAGTATGGAGATTGTGAGCCAGGCCATCATGTTCAACATTAGTGGATGAACAGGCAAAAAATGTTTAAAAAGCAGTTTCACGTTTATCCCTGCTGCTTTTGCATTTGTTCTCAGAGACAATCATAACAATTTTCATCCTTGCCGTATTAATTACTGGAAGGCGGGTTTGTGAGAAATTTATGAATTCCTTTTTCGTTCTATAAATACCCCAATATTTATTACATTAAATCACATCGCTACATTAATAACAAAATCACATCGCAAGGACAGCACACTATATGCGTGCTGTATCTGTACATTCAACAAAATACTTTTAAATTTCGTGTCAAGCCATCTGAATGTTTTTGTTGTATATATTCTTATGACCATATCATATTTTAAGTCGTTTATCATTATTTTCTGAGTTCACAATTGTTCTCAAGGTGGCAGCTGCAGGCTATTTGCATAACCAATCGACAAAGGAAGCATTTCAAGTCCCACCCCAAGTACCAAAGAAGTTTCAAGTACCAAAGTACCAAAGAAGTACCCCAGCTGGTTTGGCACTTTCGGTACTGGACCTTCTAGTACTGGTACTTGACTGGAAGTTAATGGAAAAGTGAAAGTACCACACCCAAAGCACCATACTCGATGCAACGGAAAAGTGGCCATTGATGATGGATTTAGAACAAATGTCAAAAAAGTTCCTGTAGTTGTAATGGTCAGGTGTCCCAATACTTTTGTCCATATAGTGTATAAAAATTTCAGTTTAAATGAGTGAATTTTATTCTATTCTATTAAGAATTAATTGCATTAAAAACACAACATTTGCTCAATTAATGAGCCGCATTTAGTAAATTGCCCCTAAAAACGTGTGACGTGCTGAATGTTCGAAAGCCGCCATCTTTTAGGGCCTGCAGCTAGAGGCACATTTCCATCTCATGTAATTGAATTCTTAGCACTCACTGGCAGGCAAATCGAGTCAGTGCCAGGATACGACTTCTGTAACATATGTTAGGTCATATTTTTAATTCAGTTTGATTTGCAATCATTTGCAGTCTGGGCCCACAGGCTGGATAAGTACACTCATCTTTCGACAAAATAATAAAAAATAACATATCTGCAAGACTATGGAGAGTGCTTTCTGGGTAACAGAAGTACAGTCTGTACAATCGTAGCTTCGAGTCTGCATTTTTTCTTTTACTTTTTCCATTTAGCACCCTTGTCAAACACTGTGTTTGTAATCTGTGTATGGGGTGGTGATCAAACCATGTTCATTTTACAAGCTTGGCAATTCATTAATATAATAATTTCACAAATATTATTCAGGTTATGGCTGAAGTAGTTCATCAAAGGGGGGGGCTCTCTAGCTGTGTTGATAGATTCTCATTACAATACTATGGTTACACTCACTCCCAGTCTTCACATTTAAGTAAACGTCAGCAGTTTGAGGTGGAGTAGAACCTGCTGAAAGAATCCCCTGACCAAGGGATTCTCAGACACATTTGCTTTTCTGTGTTTATGGGTCAAGGTGGTTCAGCGGATGCCACTTCACACTCACTCCCCCAGGGTTGGGGGCTGGCAAATTTGCATGTCCTCTTGAGGTTGCATGGGCTTCCTTAGAGGACTCTGATGTCTTCCAGAGATCCAAAGTGGGTTCGCCGCGTGATGGGCTGGCTCCCCATCTACAGCGCTTCAATGTGTACTGGGCAGCGTTGTTTGGCTGCAGTCAGCAGAGTGATCTCACGGTTAGGCCCCTGAGTAATGACCTTAACTCCCAGCTGCCCCAGAGACTGGCCAGCCCTGTTTTCAATTGTATGCGGCTTTGAATGAAAGTGTCTTCAGTCCAGAGCCAGTCCCAGAAGCTACAATAGTAAGGCTGGAAATAGGGCTGGGGGCCACACTATCACACGATAGACCACACCTTTGCATGTTTTTGGTCTGTGGTGGGGGAGGCGACTGGAGAACCCAGAAGAGACCCCAAGGAGAGAACATCCAAACTCCACCCCAAGGAGAGAACATCCAAACTCCACATGGGTAGAGCCAGGGCAGAGACTCCACCCTGGTCCTAGAGATGTGAGGCACCACCATCCCACGCTCTAACATCATTCTATCATGATTTAAAACTGATGACAATATTTTACCATTTTTATGCAGGTAAAAGAATTACATGTGATGAAGAATAACAGTTGAAAACATCTTTTTCCTAAGTGCCAATGGCAATAAGGAGAGATACTGTGTAGCATAGTAACTGCTGTTAATCACCATCACAACAAAAAATACAGCACCATTAAACTCAGGTTAAATTACACAGAGACCACTCAATCATTTAAGTTGCTTTATACAGCCTTCAAAAACAAGCTGTGGGAAATCACATTGAAACAAGTTAGAGGGGGGAGTGGTGTACTCTGTTATTTTATGTCCTACCCCATCCACTATTATAATTGTTTATTTAGATTGGAGAAACCAAGCGTATACAGCAGCATTCGACTGAGGCCCAACACTCTCTTATGTGATGATTAAATCTTGAGAATGAGTCTAAAATATATACCCATAATCAGAAGTAATTTTTTAATCACATAATAAGTGTTGCGATCGCGGGTGAGTGCCGGGCGAACAGAGGGGAGATCCAGGCAGGCAGACTGGGACGAAAGAGGGTTTATTGGCACAACACTCCACATAAACAACGTCTATGCCACGTCTGCCGGAAAAGACGCAGACGCAGACCTAAATACACGAAACAAAGCACAAGACTGGCGTGCGGCGGCGCCACACAGGTGGAAACACTGGGGGATCACAGGAGGTAATGAGGTGGGCGTGGCACACACGGGAGGCTCGAACGGAGCGGGACGCAACAATAAGTGAGTGGTGAAGAAAGAAGACAGGCTGATAACTACAAGAAGTTATTAAGCATGAATCTCCCTCTCTGTACTTGCAGGAATTGCCAATCGTGCGTGCTCTTTCTTTAGTGCGTTTAATACGTGCATTTCTATGTCCTCAAAGCCTGGCACTGATCCAAAAACACTTCAAACCAATTTTCCCTACTTCTATTCAGATTTGTGGAGAATAATGTTCTATTGCATTAACTACTTCTTTATTAATAGACATGTATATCAAAAGTAATTTCAAATTCAGTTACTTTCTGTTATGCAACAAGGTCTTGCATCTTACATTTTTTTTACTGTTGACATACAAGCCTTTTAGAAAATGTGATGCAAAAGCTGCATGCCTTAATTTTCACTGTGTCCCACAACAGGAAGTGAGAAGGAGACATATCCTGGTTGTCAGTCGTCATAAACATGTATCGCCGTGGCAAGCGAGGAACTGTACTACACAGGAAAGTTATTGAAAAGCCAGCAGGGTTTGCATTATCCTTAAATATCTTGCCTCATGAACCTTAAAAAAAGTCCAGTTCCTACATAGTAAGAGCTCAAATACCAGCATGTCATCACCATAATAACAATGGGTGTCAAGAAAATGTTCAAAATGTACAGAAACTCCAATAATAATGCAAGGTATGACACAGACTGAAGAAACTTTTTTCATTAAAGAGCATAGCACTCTAGCTGCATGAACATATTGACTAAGCGAAACAAGTCAAAGCTCACAGTGCTAAATATACATGACGGCATTTGTTAAAAATATGTCTGATAGATGAAATAATGGTAAGTGATTTGTCAGCTAATGTTTTTCTGACGCACATCACAGGGTCAAAACAATCATCTTTAACATGTCAGCCAAAGTAACTGTGAATTTCAAATGAAGGTCATGTACCTGACACATCATTTGTTAAGTAATTGTGTTAGTGACAGCACTGCGGTGTCGATGCAGTAAACAGAGAGCCGGAATGTGTAATTTGACAGCGCTGCTGAAGCCAGCTCATGGCTGACTGATTTATAAGTCCATGGTTGGCTGTTTCCATCAGTAAACCTTCAGCGAACGCTCCTCTTAATCAATTCCGCAGGGACATTGAGAACAACACAACGCTTTCGGGATGCTGCTCATTGAGCCCATACTGGATTTACAAATGTCACAGGACATGCAATTGCGTTCCTCTTTAAGGGTGTTGTGCTTTCATTAATCCCACCTGTTTTCATTCATTTGAATTGCACTTGTGAAGATATCTTTATAGCTGTGCAAAGACGTGTGATACAAATTTATTCTGTATTGTTACCTATTCTAGAGTAAAAGATTCTATATGTATACACACACATACACACATCTATCTATCTATCTATCTATCTATCTATCTATCTTTTTTTATTCCTTGGATGGACCTTTGGATTTTTGGATCATGCTTACAACAGAATCCAGAGGGTTTCAGTAATCAAACAAGCCAACGCTGGCTAAGTTACTTTGATAATAAGCAGGTACAGGAGGATGCAAACTGATAAATGTCATTTATTCACAACATGTGAACTACGTAGCATTGCTCAACTTAAGTATCAGATTTCCTGGTATATTCTATATAAATTTAAGTTGTAATATTTTTAAGATAAAGTATATGAAGAATACCATTAAAATATGATGTGTTTTTATTTATTAGTGTTATTGTTGGTATGTTTAGATTTTTATATTGACTATTTGCTTTGTTTTTATATCAATATTGATCATTATTAAGAATGTACATTGCAGTAAATACCATTCTCATGCAGTGAGTAGCAATGTCACTGCACACCTCTTTGTCATACCTTGTGCTTGGGGGTTTGAATCCCACATCTTGCCCTCTGTGCAAGGATTTTCCATGGTTCCCCTGTGTTGCATGATTTTTAATATAAACTGCCTTGTTTCCAGTATCCCCCTCCTGCAGATTTGACTGGAAGGTAGATGCAAGGAATAATATAAGGCTATAGTGTGAAATTATGAATGCATTTATATGGCTAATAGCTATATGGAAATAATGCTTATCAGAGCATTATTATGGAGAACATAATGCATTGAATAATTAAATGTAATTTTCCAATCAGTGAGGTGCATACAAATAAAACATGGATTAGCTACGGCAGAATAAACAGAGTGGATTTTACTATTGTTTAAAAGCCATGCAGGTATGATTTTAAATACATAACCTTCTCTGCCAGGCCTAATTAGAAATGAATCATCAAACACACGCACTGCACTGTATTTCTGCTGTGCTTTTCAGTACAACTGCTCTGGAATAACATCATAGTCACAGCCCATGGGAGGGACCACATCTGGAATGTAGTGTGTTGGATACACTGGACACTGGCCTGTCTATTACAGGACACACACATGCACACATACACACATGCATACATACATGATAGGCATTTTAGAGATGCCAATCAGCCTAATAGAATATCGTAGGCCTGGGGACGAAAACCTGCTTGTATTTTATTGCATGTTGAATGTATATTGTATATTGCTTGTATATTGTATATATTGCATGTTATTGTTCACTGTTATTTTGTTGCTATTTATGGTTCTTCATTCTTCATTGTTATATGTCATTTCAATTTGCAGGGAGGGAGGTATTTCATTGTACTCGTACAAATGACAATAAAGCTTTCGAATGCCTGAGAATGCGGACGACACCCACACAGCATGTGGAGAACATGCATGTACTGTATACAGGAAGACCTGGAGATGTGAGGTTCCTATGCTGCCTGATGAGCTCCCAGCCTCTGCAAATGAGTCTGCATGTTCAAATGCTTCTGAATCTGAACCTAAAATGAGCAAAAAACGTGATGCATTTAAAACAAATTGTGATTCACTTTTTTGACATTAATGTTTCGTCTGTAACAACTGTCTTATTTCAGTTTAATTCAATACTTATTTGGCAATATGCATTTTTAAACCTTTTGGAAAAAGTTCTCTCTTGCTGCAGAAGATGAGTTTAGAGAATTTTGTCTAAGAGACCTTAATTTTTTTCAAAATGCTTAATGTATCTAATAACACTTTACACTAAGCACAATGGGACAAGCACACTGGTAATCATGCTAATCCATCTTAATCTGTCTGATTGATTCTTCCAGGTTTTTGCCAG
Organism: Cyphomyrus plagiostoma; assembly: GCA_019775915.2. Lineage (NCBI taxonomy): Eukaryota > Metazoa > Chordata > Actinopteri > Osteoglossiformes > Mormyridae > Cyphomyrus > Cyphomyrus plagiostoma. Next base: position 15,511,557 of record JABFEA020000010.1, on the reverse strand, counting down.
CTCTTTGCAATGCTTTGCAGATGGGTCTTGCTAAATCGGCTCATGTTTTGCATTGTTTATCTGTGCAACCAAGTGTATTCCAAAAGAGGTTTAACTCCTCTTATAAACTTTATTTTCAACATAGGATAAAATGACCTAAAGATCAAAATATTGATTGTCCTGGACTGTAATTGTTTATAGGTAATGCAAGTTAATTTATATAGCACATTTTCAAATGCAGAGGTCATTTAAAGTTCTTTACATCAAAACTGATAAAGTAATAGCAATCATTACATGGAAAATCAAAAACTACAAGTAAAAGACAAAAATAAGAGTACAAAAAGCATCAACATTAATTAATGGTGCTAATCAATGGCACTGTGCAATAAAAATGTTTTAATTGTAAAATGTGGGTCCATTAATCTTCCAACCATTTATCATGTACAAGGTCATAGGTCACAGGAAACTGAATGCTAGGGACACCCTGGGTGTGATGCCAGTACATCACACACACACACACATACACACACACAGTCGTGTAATCATATTTATTCGGGGACCGCTTATTCATTTCTATGGGAAAAATGCTAATGTTAACCATGACAACATTAACCCAGCCCTAACCATCAACATAAGTAACCAAGCTAAATACAAGAGTTTTTTGTGTGGTTGTAAAAAGTTGTAGTTTTTTCATCACAGTCATTGCAGTGATTTTTGTAAAATACAGTTTTCCCATATGGGAATCAGTTAACAGGTCCTCATAAGGTTAAAAATGAATGGATATTCATCACATTGCGCGGACATTTGGTCCCCACAAGGTAAGGTATACCTGGACCACACACACACACAGGATTATAATTATATATTTGTGGGGACTATGCATTCATTTCCATGGGGGAAACTCTAATACCAACATGATGACCTTACCCCCTACCCAGCCCTAACCTTAACTAGGAATAACTAAACAGAATATGTGACTTTTGGCATTTTTAATTTTTTGATTACATTCACAGATCTTTGTGGGGACCTGTGAAATGGTCTCCACAAAGTCAAAATAACTGGCTTTTATCACATTGGTCCTCACAATGTAATGTAAACATAATCCACACACACACACACACACACCCGCGCTTATATTCATATCTTTGTAGTCACTGTCCATTCATTTCTGTGGAATAAACCCTAATTGCAATTATGACAGACTTAACCCCTACTCAACCATAACCCTAACCATAAGTAACCAATTCAAGACTTTTGGCACTTCTCATTTTTTGACTGCAGTGACAAATTTTTCATCAAATTGCATTTCCCCTTGTGTGGTCGCCACAACATCAAAATTACAGGTTTTTATTACGTCATGGGGACATTTTTTTCCCCACAATGTAATATTTACATGATCGACACGCACTGCAGCCATGCCCATTTACTGATCTACATCTCGTTGGACTGCAGCTGTAATCTGGAGAACTGCGGCGGGTTCATATACAGTCTAGGTCCTTGGCAAAATCAGGGATGCCGCCTTTGGTAAAATGGATCAGTTAAACTTATTAAATCTGGCTGATGGATCTGCTTGCACCCCACTGGCTACTCGATTCACTGCCAACTGTAAAGTAATTGTACGAGCAACCACCCCCCCACCCCCAATCTGTAAGTTTCACCACTAATACCCCCTCACCCTGATTAGCAAGTTGTACTGCCAGCAGCCTGTCCTCCAATGATGAAGTTTCAACACTTGCCCCCCCCCCCACCTGCTGGGTAAATTTCATCTCGTGCTGATGAAGGGATTATTGAAGCCGTGTATCATTTCTCTTCCGAGTCCATGTGCTCCTTTTGCTGGGCCCTGTCAGCCTATGACACCCAGAGAAGTTGATCTGTCCCTGTGGAGTACTGAGAGAAATCTGACACAGCACAGGGAGAAAATGCGAAACGCCACACAGAGAGGATAGAAATCCCAGCCCCCAAGGTATCAGGCCACTGTGTTATCAAACAAGCCACCATGCCGCTATCAAACATCACCCCGTGTAAATCCTACAAAACCACATTTGCCAACATCATCATATCTATAATTTCAATAACTAACTAGTAAGCTGTACTTAATAACAGAACCTAGTTAAATCAATTTCATATTGATAAAGTGTTTTGAATCACTTGAACAGCCCCATGTGAGCTTGTAAAGGCATTCCACCTCAGTCCATCTTCACATCCTTGATGATGATGTCCAGGTGGACGATCGACAATCTGCTTTGTCTGACAGGTGCTTTCTCTCCAATGGATCTTTAATCCAGGGTGCTGCTCACTACTGTAAGTGTGCACAAAAGCACTTGCCACAAATGTCTAAAAAAATCCATGCCATAAAAAAATATCTAGTATAGCTGCATGTTCATAATATTTAGCTGTTTAATGATCACCTTTAGTCATAGAATATAGAGTAATTTAATCGTTTGGCTGTTGACCCACAACTAATTCAAATTTGTGGTAAATCGGTATGATCATGAGCAACTGGTACCAAACCTCACAGAAGCTGTTACCATCCATGATGCTATTAGATATCTGCGATGTTCCAGGGCAGACAAATGAACAAAAGGGTCATATTCCAGGCTCATTGTCTTAGATCGAAGCCCATGTGGAGCCCTAGGCAGGCTTCACAGCAGGCCCAGGCAAATCTCCATGTGTACTCAGAATATGCATGATGCCCTAGGTGGCCACCTGCTTCACTTATGGTTTGACTGGCACTGCTCTAACACACTGAAGGCAGTAAATAGCATTTTGTTATTCTCATCCTGCAGGTACATTAATCATGGATATACAAATGTCAGTTTGTATTGGTATTTCAGTGGTAGAATTCCTGTTTGCCCCATGGGAGTTTGAGTCCTACTCAATACAGCCCAGTGCTTTTGGAGGAGATTCACTACATGTCCAGAAGTATTGGGATTCACCTCTCGATCATGGAATTCAGGTGTTTCATTCAGACCCATTGCCACGGGTGTATAAAATCAAGCACCTGGTCATGCAATCAGTTGTACAAGCATTTGTGAAAGGATGGGTCATTCCGAAAAACTTAGTGAATTCAAGTTTGGTACTGTCATAGGATGCCACCAAATTTCTCCCCTGCTAGATATTCCATGGTCGACTGTAAGTGGTATTACTGCAAAGGGGAAGATCCTCAGCCACGGAGTATCAGAGTGGTTACTTTGTCACAGAATGCTGAGGTGAATAGTGCTTAAAAGTCACCACTATTCTGTTGACTCAATAACTGCAGAGTTCCAAACTTCCGCTGGCATTAACCTCAGCAGAAGAGCTGTGCGCTGGGAGCTTCATAGAATGGGCTTCCATGGCCAAGCAGCTACATGCAAGCCTCACATCACCAAGTGCGATGCCAAATGTTGGATGGAGTGGTGTAAAGCACGCCGCCACTGGGCTCTGGAGCAGTGGAAACACATTCTGCAGATTGATGAATCATACTTCTCTGTCTGGCAAACTGATGAATGAGTCTAACTTTGGTAGATGCCAGGAGAACGCCACCTGTGTCTGCATTGTGCTGACTGTAAAATTTGGTGGAAGAGGAATAAAGGTATAGGCTTGTTTTTCAGGAGTTGGGTTAGGCCCCTCAGTTCCAACGAATGTTCTTAATGCTTCAGCATAACATTTTGGGTAATTCTATGCTTCCGACTTTGTTGGAACGGTTTGGGGAAGACCTTTTTCTGTTCCCGCATGATTGTACCCCAGTGCACAAAGCAAGGTCCATAAAGACACGGTTGGGTGAGTTTGGTGTGAAAGAACTCGACTGGCCTACACAGAGCCCTGACCAAAACCCAATCAAATACCTTTGGGATAAACTAGAACAGAGATTGTGAGCCAGACCTTTACGTCCAAATCAGTGCCACAGACACACTGCAAAATCTCAAGGAAAGCCTTCCCAGAAGAATGGCAGCTGTCATAGCTGCAAAGGGCAGACCAAATCCATTTTAACACCTATGGGGTTAGAACAGGATTTCATGAAGTTCTTGAAGGTGAAACGGCCAGGTGTCCCAATACTTTTGTCCATAGGGTGTATATTTCACAGTGGGTTAGACCTCTGTGGCTCTGATTGGATCATTGGCAGTTGAAATGCCATTGTCAATAACCGCATCTCTGTTGGGCCCTTATTCAAAGCCGTTAATCTTCTGAAACGCTCCAAGAGTGCTGGATAAATGGCTCAAACCCCAAACTGTGCTCTCACCACTATATAT
>JABFEA020000010.1:15453288-15480048 GCA_019775915.2 Cyphomyrus plagiostoma | reverse complement strand
ATGTGTCAGATTTCAACGTGCTGATGTTCACTGGCTGGTTTACCCTAATGGGAACTAAAGTAACCAATGAGAAGCTGGGTGATTTTGAATGATCACTGGTTTACTCTTAATCTCGCCCTTCTTTTAGGAGAATATCGTGACTGAGTACCTCAACAGTAAAAACATCAATGAAGCTGTGATTGGAATAAGGGAGATGAAGGCTCCCAAACACTTCTTACCTGAGATGATAAGCAAGATTCTGCTGTGTTCTCTGGAGCGGACAGACGATGACAGAGAGTATGCAAGCATTCTGGTTAATGCCCTTCGCTTGGAGAACGTCATCACCGGGGAGGGCTTCATGCATGTAAGGAGTCACGCTGTGCTTTCTTCTTGTAACTAATCTCAAAATCCTCATGGTGTGGGATTGTAACTTAAGTGCTTTGATTACTTTTTCCCCACCCAGGCTTTTCTGAATGTGTTGGATCAGTGTCCAAAGATCGAGGTGGACATTCCCCTCGTGAAGTCATACTTGGCCCAGTTTGCTGCCAGAGCGATCATCGTGGACCTCGTGACAGTCGCGGAGTTGGCTCACCCCCTGGAGAATGGCACCCATTTCCCCCTGTTCCTGCTCTGCCTTCAGCAGACTGCTAAGCTGAGGGATCGTGAGTGGCTAACTGATCTCTTCCAGCAGAGCAAGGTCAACATGCAGAAGATGCTGCCCGGTACGTTTTCAGACTTTTGAATTAATCGCTTCTCCCTTAGTTTTAATTGATGCTCCTTATCAATTTGGCAGAGCTTCGTGTAGTGGTTTACTGTCAATTCTCATAGCTCCTTCAGTTAACTGATGGGACTGCTATTTAACATTTATCTACAGTAAACTTTGGACACTAATGCTTTGGTGTCTAGTGGGATTCTGGAATTTTATGTGTGTGATGTACCAAGCTGTAAAACATTTCTTGTGGCTATAGAAATTGACCAGAACAAGGACCGAATGTTGGAGATCCTGGAGGGAAAAGGGCTTAGTTTTCTGTTCCCGCTGCTGAAGTTGGAGAAGGAGCTACTGAAACAGATAAAGGCCGACCCCTCACCACAAGTCATCTACAAGTGGATCAAAGATAACATCTCACCCAAACTCCACACTGACAAGGGCTTTATCAACATACTGATGACTAGGTGAGGGAACCAGTGTATAATCACTTCTGAAATATACCTTATTTGCATACCAATGTAAGGAGGTTCATTGTTCAGCACATGAGCAATATCAGGTAGGGAACCAATGTCCCTCCTGGAGTTGAAACGGACCAATTGCAAAATTATATTCAGGCATTGGTTTTCATTTGTGAATTTCCCCCCCCCACCCCCACCAAAAAGCTTTTTGCAGTATATTGCCCATGAGATGTGCATTGTTGGAGATGACCAGTTATCGGCTCTGTCAAAAGAGCAACTTGACCAGGAGAAACAGCTGCTGCTCGCGTTCAAACCTGTGATGCAGAAATTTCTACATGATCATGTGAGTCTGCAGGTCAGTGGCCTGTATGCACTGCAGGTCCACTGCAACGCCCATGCTTTCCCAAAAGGTAAGGGGGGTGGGCAGGTTTCCTCATTCTAACTCGGTGTGAGCAGCATGAGCTGGTTAACATTGTGTGTGTCTGTGTTTAATACTTAGGCATGTTGCTACGGTACTTTGTGAATTTTTACGACATGGAGATCATCGAAGAAGAGGCCTTCCTTGCATGGAAAGAAGATATTACACAAGAGTTCCCAGGAAAGGGGAAAGCATTATTCCAGGTACCATAAGTCCTGTTATGCATGAATTGTCACTACTTCTGCCGGCGTGCCTGGAAATTTAGCAGACCAACTGCTGTGCTAATACTTGTTCCTCTACAATTAAGGACAACCCTTCTCTAGGTGTAACATCCTGTTATCTTGTTACTCTTCAGGTGAATCAGTGGCTCACCTGGTTGGAAACAGCTGAGGAAGAGGAGTCTGAAGAGGAAGTGGTCTGAAGCAGCCAAAGCCTTGCCATATAGAAATCTCAATACTGTTCCATCACCTTTTGCTTGTATTGCGCGTACCTAGGAAAAATTCTTAGGATGATGGCATGTGAACTTAAAGCTTTTTCCTTTAAGATCCACAGTAAGAATGAACATAAAGCTTGTTTCGCTGCCGGTTGATCTGATGTACTGCTACCTTCCACGTGGACATTTTAACCGAAATAGTGACAAAGTAGAAATGCACTTTGCTCAGTGTAGTACTTGAGTTGTCATACCTGTTCATCCCTTGATCAATACCAAGAACCTACAACTGTAATCATTGGTTACCACAACATTGTAGCTATGTGTTTCTACCTCCAAGTAAGGGACTTAATGTGCTGGATTTGAGATCTCCCCCCCCCCAATCCAGTCGCCTGGGGTCAAACAAGTGCTAAATGGTTTACTTGCACAATGGCTTCCTTACCCCCCCCCCTCTCTCCCCACACACCAGAGTTTTAAGATCGATACCTGTAAGTGGTGTTTGTGGAACACTTGAATGGAAGTTAAGCCACTTTTTTAATTTTAAACCCTCCCCCCTCCTTGCCTGTCAAATGTCGTAATACTTGAAGTTTCCTTGCAGCATGTTATGGGATGGTTACATTTTTGGCCTGTGCAGAATCGACTTTCTCCCTCAAATTGAACTGTTGTGAAGTTGCATTTTAACGTCTTTTTAATTGGTGAATAAAATATTAATCTGAATTGACCCCGAGTTCCCATACACAAACTTATTATGAGATTTGGATATCAGTGGGGGATTCAGTTTCTCTGCAGATGTTTCACCTAAGTGCCCATGAAATACATGTGTGCAATATGACTTTATGATGAGTTCATACATTATCCCTGCCGTCCGTCATACATATATGTTTATGGACACGTCAGCTGTTTGCTTTGTGTACAGGTCAGACTTGTATTAGGCCATGTTAACCCTGATTGTGAGGTTACCTTCAGCTAAATTGGCCTCATGGAGTTGGTGCCTTGTGCATAATAGCCTTCCAGATGAATGTGTTACTTTTGGCTGCTGTGGAACTAATAAAATGTACAAATGTAAACTCTAGCGGTCAGTTAATCTGTTAAATGGCGTCAAGTCCCCTGCATTTAGGTATTTGAGTGCGGTAGACGTCTCGCACATTGGGAAGGGTGCATCTTCATCATGAATTAAGTACTCGCCTACTTTTAAAGGTGATCTGGTCGTATCCGGCACAGAGACATTAACATTGTTACTTTCAGGTTAATTAAATTATACTGGGCCAAAAGCTAATGCCATGCTTTTGATTAAGTTACTGTAACTGTGTGTGTGCGCGCTTGTCCTTATGCAGTTTTTCTGATAACTTCAAAGGTAACTTTGAAGTCTTCAAAGAAAAAACTTAATCTGATGAATCTGAGGTGTCATTTAGATGGTTTAGTGGAAAATTTTGAGCGTTCCAGATTGAGTGGCTTGGCTTGAGTGTGCAGGCTTGCATTTAACCAGTGTGTCAGACTTAAGAATCTACATTCAATAGAAACGTACAATTTTTTTTTTCTCTCTCATTTTGTTATGTTGAATTACGCTTCCCCACTGCATTTAGATGAGGGTGTTAACCATACCTGATCTTGTGACGTTTTCCACAACAAGTTTCATAGTTTTATTGTTCATTTTTTTGGGGGCAAAATTCTCTTCTCTCTCCAAAATTCTCTATAGGGAATGTGATGTAACTAAAAAGAATATAATCTATAATATGAAAATGCATCTTCACAGGCTCTGTGGTTCTCCTTCAGCATACCTGCTTTTAAAGTACTGCTGCATATGACCAGAGCTGAATTTCTCCTTTGGATCAGTAAATAATCTTAAACCTTTTCTTAGGGCTGGATAGACAAATACTATAGGAAAAACACCAGTTGAGTGAAACTGGATTGCCGTATGAGATTCTGAGATCTGTGGCACTTAAACAGGCTGCTCATCGATACAACCTCGTCCCATTCTATGTAAATTCCACACTAAGCCCCATCTCTTCATGTCCGGTAACCCTTCCCACCCACCTGCCCTTAATGAATTTTCAGAAGTAAATAATAGGTTAACTTCCTAAATGCATATGCGGTGTCATTTCACAAGAGGAGCCTGGAAAATGTTTTTAAAAGACAAAATCAATGCAGGTTTCAATTTGGGTACCATTTCCTGTAGGTAAGTGAATAGTGATTTTGGGTTGTGCTAATGAACTGGAAGGCTATTTTAAAGTAAGCTATCCTCTATGGGACTCCAAGCCACACACCTCTATCCTGACAGTAATGGTTTTTCTGCACAATGCAGTGTATACAAAGCATGTTTCATGTCCCTCTGCGCTGCATTCTACTTAATGATAAATTGTGTACAGCTGGACGCCGCTGCAGCTCTTAGGCCTGTGTTGTGTTTCTGGAGCATGTCCTTGGCCGTTCGGGTATTTTGGCCAAACATTAGTCCCATTTTTGTTTCTGTTTTTAAGAATATTGTTACACATACCATAATCATACCTTGTCTGGTCAGAAGTTCCAGGCAGTGAAGGATTGTCAGATTAATAACAGCATTTGTAATTGTCGAACAGATGGAATTGTCTGGGAAGCGTCCTGGAGCAATTAGTTGCTCTGTGAGTAGGGAACGTGAAAATATGGTGCATTTTTATTGGTTTAAATATCACACCCTGGGAGGAGCCATGCCTGGTGAGAGGTGCAGGACTCACACTGCCCTCAAACAGGAATCCACGCCCTGTTTGAAACATGACTGACCAAAATGAAGATGCATTCTTTTCAGAATCCCTGTTTGTCTTATGTAAACAACACGTTTACAATACAATAATGTACAATTTTTACTGTGCTGTCCTGGAAAATCAGGCACAGCACTAGCAAATTCCATAGTTCCTTCATCTTAGGTAATGGACTGTTTACATTTTGTTTATTAAGCAGATGTTATTTTTATCCAAAGTGATGTTTGTTTTCTGACAGAAATCAGAATCACACGGCCCCTGGAACAAATTTGGGTTAAGGGCCCTGCTCATGGGCCCAGTGGTGGAATTGTAGAGCCATGTCTGGGATTTGAACCAGCACCCTTCTGATCACAGGTACAGCATCTTTAACCACTAAGCCATACACTGCCCTGAAGCCTTTTACACTAAACATGGCAAACATGTGTTGGTTCATCATAAGATGAGTACATTTCTGACAAACGCAGACTGAGGCTCCATCTTCTGTGAACAATCCAAATTAGTTGTCTCGCTGAACTAGCTTTAATACTTTGATGTATTCCAGAGTCCCCGTTGGCAAATTGTCCGGTATGACTCAGGTCCTGCCCACTCACTCCACAATAATGACTCTCCCAGCCCCTCCACTGCTACCTCCATGTTGTTGTAAGATCTGATACCTCCAACTTACTTAAACACCAACCATTAAAGTCAGAAAACCTTAATTAATATAGGATTCTGTCAGCACAGCCCTGGGCTAAATATGCTGATCGTTCTCACATTTTTTTCTTGTAGGAATCGCAATATAATAAATTTTTATCATAAAACACTTCCAGTAAGTGACATAAGACTTTTAATTAGCCATAGAGTTATTAAACTGTATCGCATTACCCCTTTGCCAGGATGTTAATAGTAAACATCAGTCAGGGTACAGGTCAGCTCCAAACTCTAAACTCAAAAACTAACAAATACAACTGTTTAGTTTCTTTCTTTCTTTCGTTTCACTTGCATTTCTGTTCAGTGTTGTATTGCACATATTCAATATTCTGTGCAAGAAGAATTACATCTTTGTTGTACCTACTTTTTAAAAAGTGATATACAAAAAAATGCAGTACGGTTCAGGGCATGTCACTGTCTCATGAAAATGTCTTGTGGAGACTGCGATGCTATTTTTATATAAATGATCTGAGGGATCACTTATCCATTAAAGAAGACAGCAGATCGTTGTAATGGATGTTTACATCTGCGCTGTACTTTCATTCTTGTGAATATTTGCACTGCTGGTTGCAGCATTACTTAGCAGTGGCTGCTTCAGCTGGGTTTCATGAAATGAAATGGCAAGCAGTGGTCATGCTTAGTCTTTGTAGAAAATATTCTGAAGTGTTTTATCTGCACACATGCATACATACACACACATATATATATATGTATATATATGTGTAATATGGGGGAGAGAGCGCAAGAGAGAAAGAGCTCATGTATAGAATCATGTTAAGTCTGACTGGAGCGTGCCTCTCAGTGGAGGAGCTGTTTACACTTGCAAAGACGGTGAAAAGCGAGGGGGCAGACCATAAGATACTGGCCCAGAACATTTGATGTGCTAAACTGCATGATCTTAATTAAATTGGCCTATCACAGGAATATTGTGCGCTTGGCTTGTGCATAAAATAGCATGCTGATTAGTCTGGAGGTGAATGGTTTAATTCACAGCCGCCTGTGGCTGGGGGCTGGGGGGGGTGGCTGTCCGTGTCAGCTGGTTTTGATGTGTGCCAGTAAATGCACAAAACAAGCTAAGGCCGGGTTCTGTCAAGATCAACAGCTTCCCCTGTAAACATCACGGAAGCTGGCACTGAACTCCTGTGTGGTCTAAAAATTGGGCTTCTATGACATTGTGGAAGTAGACTGAAATGCAGCAGTAATCTTAATAAAGCAGGTCTTCAAAGAATGGAGAAATTGAATTGTCTACAAGGTAAGAACTACTATTATTATGATGCATTCATAGAGACAATTTTCCATTTTTTCTTGTGCCGAAAATCGTACCTGAGGGCTGTTCTCAGAGGAGTGCTGCGCTGGTTGGCACTATTGTCTCCCGTCTCTGGAGGGAGGGTTCAAGTCTCTGCCAGGGTTCCATGTATATGGAGTTCACATGTTCTTCCTGTGTTGTTGTGGGATTTCTTCTGGGTATTTTTGTTCCCCCCCCACACACATATTCCAATGAAAGGTGTGTAAGTGTCAGTGAATGGTGTGTGTTTGTGAGTGAATGGTGTGTGAGTATGAGTGAATGATGTATGAGTGAATGGTGTCAATGATGTATGAGTGAATGGTGTGTGTTTGTGAGTGAATGGTGTGTGTTTGTGAGTGAATGGTGTGTGAGTGAATGGTGTGGGTGTATGAGTGAATGGTGTGTGAGTGTGCCCTGTGATGGGTTGGTGTTCCATCCTCGGCTATTCCTTGCCTTGTGCCCATAGGCTCTGGACCACCCAAGATCCTGAATAGGGCAAGCAGTTTCAGAAAAAGGATAGATGGGCAAAATACAAGAATAAACCTACAGTGAGTCATTGTCGAAATGAACTTTCAGGAAATGTATTTAATTTAGATTCAAGATTGTTACAGCCTAAGAGAACGGCATGAATGGAGCTTGACATTTCCATGTGGAGCAGTCAAAGCTCAGCATGCAGAGAGGTCAGACTGAAAAAAGTGGAAAGTGGTCCTGCGCAGTGCTTGAGATGTCCCACTGCACACTGTCGCACGTGGAACAGAACAGACACCGAGCTCCTGCCTTGTCTCAATGCCGCCTGACAGGGCTGTCACAGGATTCTGGCGTCAACTTCTCTGAGCCCAACCAAGTTCCAGGCAGTAATGAGAGTAAGCAAAAAGAGTTCTGAAAAATGCAATGTTTTCTCATTGACAGCAATTAACAATAACAGTAACAATATTGACATGTTTTATTTATATAGCATCATTATTACGAAGGATGCCTTACAAAATGAAAACAAGAAAAAAACCGCATATATACACATAAGAGTATAACTACCTTGGGAAATTAGTTATGAACATCTTCCGTCATCCCAAATACAATAACATTTTAAACTTGAAATATTCCAGCAATTCTACTTACTTGTTTTGCACTTAAATGATATTTGCCTCAAAACTCCTGTATTTGTGCACTTTATCTGTTCATGTAGTGTGCAGGTCTGCAAGCTGTGACGTGGATAACGCTGGTGAGGATGGATACTGCATGAGTGGATTTTCAGAGGAGCACTTGCTGAACATTACGTTTGACGCCTGTGACACAATGGGCAAAGGTACTTATCTCTCTCCTTGTATGTAAATAAATATGGAGTGTACGGCAATGTCAGCCTATCCTCTCCACTCTGAAAGGGGAAGTGCTGACCACAACACTTATGCGGTATCTGCAAGAAATGACAGCGCAGAGCTCCGGCCAGGACAGATTAGCTACGTTGTATGATATGTTGGACCCTGAACGCAAGGCCCTCTCGGTGAGGAAGGACACCTTCCACTCTGTCATGAGGATGTGGATCTCCGGGTGCTGTCAGGGCAGGTAAGAAGGAGATGCTTTTATCTAAAGTGGCATATAATTGAGAAAGTAGTGTCAGCCAGTTCCTGAAGACATTAGGGTTAAGGGCCTCGCTCAAGGGGCCAGCAGTGAAATAACTGTGATGACGGACACGGCATCTTAATCTACGTGTCTGTACATTGCCCAAATATACCCTCTTGGATTCGACGGTATATGGGTATTCAGTAACATTCTGCCTTTAGGCGGAATGTGTTAAATAGCACTTACCGTAAATATGTGTGGCATACCAAGGGAAAACTCAATTGAGGTGTACTTCCAAAATCCATCCGTTTTCCACGTTGTATATCCTGTCATCCTATACGGTGACCAAGTCTTGAATTTATCTCAAAACCCTTCTGGAATACCTAAGGAAAATAGTACAATATTGCTTTGTTGACCATGGATATATGAAGCATTTCATTTAGTCAGACAGTTGCGTCATTTTAAATGTTTTTTTTTTAAGTTTAATAATGAAACAATTGGTTCAGCTTTCAGGAGGACGACTGTCAGGCTGGGGGTGCTGATCGTTGCCAAGTACCAATAGATGGTATGCTTTAATCTTTAAAAGAGAAACACGCAAAACAAAATTTTCCAGTTCCAAAATAATCACATATATAATTTCATTTTGTCGATAGGGATTGAGTTCTCGCCTTTTGAGACTGAGAAACAGTATCCAGGAGGAGATGGCTGTCATTTGTGAGTGATTTACAGTTTCCTTTGTTGTGGTTAGTGTGCAGATATTGAATTGTAGTACAGTTTGGTATAAACTCTACAATAAAGTCCACAGACCATAATGACTGATTCATTCTAATATGGGTAGCATATTTAAGGGGGCACAAATACTTAATAGTTTCTTAGTTGTGTATAGGCAATTGACCTATCTGTTCTTGTTCTTCTATATTCCTTTTGTATAAGTGCTCTGTAACACATAAATTTCTCATTCGTGGGAAAATAAAAGTTAATGCTATTCTATTCTATTCTGTTAACTACTAAATATTTCTAGCACACATCATAAACAAATATATACAAATCATAAAGCACAAATCATAAACAGATATAGTTGCTACTTGAGATTAAGGATGCATCAGTATTTCACTTGTGTTAGTCATTACTTGTTCCTTCAGTAGTTAGTAGTTCTGGATTCAGTAGTTCACAAAGAGTTACAGAAGTAACAAATAACTGCTTCGGATAAAAGATTCATTATTTCATTAACATCATTCATCAATGATACAAACATGAGATCAGTATTTCACATGTTATTTGTTCTTTCAGTACTTATTTCAGTAATTTGTGATTTATGAATCACAAAGGTGTACAGAATTAACTGATATAGTAACAAATATAGTAAGTGCTTAAGATAAAAAGTGGCATTCATAAATGATAAATTAAAATGACATCAATATGTAAGACGTTAATACATAAGTAATAGCAAAACACATTATATGCGCTCCCTTAAATAAAGTGTCACCAGTACTATGAACCATGACTGTTGGACACATGAACGAGTGGAATTAATGTCTGTTAAATTCCTGCTGGGGTTCAGTGAATCGAAGGACTTGGTGAGTGTCCTTGAGGAGCTGAAACACACACAGCAAAAGCTGAATGAGCAGAACAGCAGCCTCTTGAGGACGGTGTCCCAGTGTGAGGATACGAACGTGCAACTGATTGTCGAGGTCGCAGAGCTCAGGACCAAACTGGCCAGGTATTAGTACTGTTAATGAGAATCTCACAAGATCTAGCTAGTACTGCAATATTTTTGCATCAGTTGCTATGGAAAGTTATGTATACATAAATGAATATTTTAATTAAAGTGTCTTTTAACTACCTCACCTGAGTAGAAATCTTTGTTACACCTGCTGTTAATCAAATTACTTTTTTTGTTTAATTGCTCAGTAACAGTTTACTTAAAGCAGTAATCATAATGCATTATAGATACCTTAATAATGCATTATAATATATCTATAGAAAAGGCATAACATATATCAGTTATGTTAATTATGAATAAAGATATGACTATACATACTTTCCTAATGCATTATAATGGTCAGTATTAGAATTAAGGATGCTTTGTACTGCATTCTCAAGATACTGCATTATAGACGACAGCTTCACTGAGCATTCATAATGCATAATAATCATTGCTATAATATGTTATGCTTTTTTATGAATAGTTATAGCCATGTTTATAGTACTGCGTTATAATTCATTATGAAGGTATCTATAATGCATTATGAAGACAGCTTTAAATAAAGTGTTACCCCAATTGCTTTCATTTTGAGGTCCCACATGAATGTCATTTCATTGAGTTGGCGTCCTTTCACTGGTCACTGTGTTGTCCTGTTCGCTAGATGATGTGCCACCTGTGATGTATATCTCTATTCTGTTGATAGTGCCCAGCGCTCTGCTCTGAGAAGCAAATCTCTCTGTGATGAGCTAGAAGAAGCCAGACGAGTCATGAGAGAGAGTCAGGATGAAGCTGCCAAGACCCAGGCGAGCAACTGCAAATTGGTACGGAGATACTCAACTGTGTGACATAGGCAGGTGACCAAAAGAAATCATACTAGGCTGGTATTTCCGGGTGTGAATGAGTACTTTTATAGTATACCATACTAATGAGGTAATGGGTTAGAGAAATGTTATGCCTACAATTTAGTTAGAGAATTTATATCCTCACTAACTTTACTAAATGCTGTTAATGTTTATATTTTGGGGCTTCCAGCACCAGTTGGAATGCGGTGATTTTTTTCCATTTCAGATTAAAGAAAATGAATATTTAAAAGCACACATCAAGATTATTGAGGAATTGGTAAGTCTTTTCATTCTGGTAAAATATTCATTTTTTTAATGGTTGGTCTTTTTTGGCCCACAAATACTGCTTGAACTATATAGCACTGCTGTTTTGCTGTTAAATGCTTTACACTGAAAATCACAATTTGCCTGTTATTTTGTGATTATATGTGGCAATCCAGAGGCTGTCCCAGGAGCCTTCATCCTTCCAAAATACCAGAAGAGATTAAAAGTGCTTTGTTGCGCCTTTGTATTTGAAGAATTTACTTTGTTTTTACATGTTTTATTGTGAGGCAGCACAGTGGCTCTCAGCACTATCACCTCATATCTCCATAGTCCAAACTCCAGCCCTGCTCTCTGTATGTGGGCTTTGCTTGTTT
The DNA here is from genome assembly GCA_019775915.2 of Cyphomyrus plagiostoma. Lineage (NCBI taxonomy): Eukaryota > Metazoa > Chordata > Actinopteri > Osteoglossiformes > Mormyridae > Cyphomyrus > Cyphomyrus plagiostoma. The sequence continues at coordinate 15,468,605 of JABFEA020000010.1, read as the reverse complement.
TTAACCATGTTTCTTTCAGATATTCTGTTTTTGTCCCATAGTCCAAAGATATGGAGTCATACAACTACTAACTAACTAACTAACATGTGAGTGCTGTGATTACAGAATGAAAAACTCATCCATGAAAAGACCAGCTCTGAAGGCCGAATCAGCAAACTGGTGAAAATAAATGCTGAAATACGGGTAGGACCCTTTGGATAAAATGCAACATTTAACTCAAATATTATAAACTTTTCCTGTGATGGGCTGGCGCCTCATTCTGGGTTATTTCCTGCTCAAGCCCATTGCCTCCAGCATAGACTCCAAACCTCCTCAACCCTGCATAGGACAAGCGGATATAAAGAATGGACAAACCGACAGACAGATGGACTATATAACATTTCTATATCTGATGTAATTAATGAAAATTATACTGTACTGATTTGCAGGAGGAATTGGACGACATATTAGTTACCTTGGCTGAAAAAGACAAGGAAATTACCAAGGTAAAAATAATCTTTAAGGTGAACTTAGGTGACCCATTTAATATGTTGTTTTCAGCGAAATTTGAAATATGTTTTTTATATTGAAGAAATCAGTTTTCATAGATGACCTGAAGATCTCCTATCAGCGGAACTGCAAAATAATTGAGGTATTTTTGCCGATGATTTTAAAAAAAAAAGAGATGCATAAGCACAAAGAGTTACAGCAGAAGAATGATACCCAGAAGTAAACAATTTCATGCACATATGTAAGCACACGTGATGTTATAGTCCGTAACATTCAGTATGGTTCATATAGTTAATTTCCATTTAGTTTTATAGGTAATGCAATATTTCTATCAGGATAAATTTCATTATGTGGTTTTTCTTGAAGGGCATGCAACTGGAATTACTACAATTACAAGAAAACACACAATTGGAACTCCTGAGGTAGATATTTTTTTACAATTGACAGCCATGCAACAACCATGCTTGGGAATATATTTTGTATAAGTCATTTGTTCTGAGATTGCATTTGTAATAGAAATAATTGAAAAACAATGGAAATAGGGTGGTAATTTATTGTCGTGTGGATAAGCTCTGCTTTTTTTTGCTATCGTCACACTCTGGAAACATCTTTGAAACGTTTGCAGTCAGATGCTGCTGAGGTGGTCTTGCCTGTGCAGGATAATGTGGTTTATGTCACTGACAGATTTGATAGGTCCTCAGGCAGTCTTCAAAATACCCTGGGAAGAGGTGGGCCTGCCCAACACCAACGCTCACTGCAGTCTGAGATTGAGGAGACACAAAAGGTAATAAGGATGCATATACGGTACACAAACCTCTTTCAGTTCCTTTTTTTTTTTATATAAATGTTCTAGACTCTAGCCCTTAACCAGGGATCGTCAGCCTCTCTGCACACGGACAGATATGTTTGTGGCAAGGCTTGTCTGTGTGCGTGGCAAATGTTTTGATTGAGGAAAAAAAATGCTATTTACGTTACGTTTTGTTTATCATAGTTCCCCACAGTGATGACCTCTGACCCTATTATTCTGGGACTACACACTACTGCATTTTAAATTACGGTGAAAATTCACTTTCACTGAAAAAGGATAAACGTTAATAAATAATGTGTTTCAGCATAAATAAAAAAGTGTCACATCTAATTAATTTGAATCGGGTGCGTGGAAAACATTAGTCTGAGGCACCTATTATAGAATAGTAAGATGTTGCAATATTTGAACATAAATACATTTTCTACAATTCAGTCAGGGTTGTTGGCTCATATTCTCCTGTAAAACACTCTTCCTTTGGTGTTGAACAGCAAGCAAACGTGGAGGTTTGCAGCTCAGTCTGTGGAATCGTGTCCCCATACAACCAGAGGGACAGAGTTCAGATCCTGCAGGAGATGTCATCAGAGGAATTTGTCGAGTTTCTGGCAGCAAAGCCATCTGGCTCGGTAGGATGTGTAAACTTGTGGAGAACAGAGCAGAGGAAACTCCGCAGACTATGAACTTTCGAACTCATATGGGTGTCACAATGACAAACGGAATCTCTGGAAAACATCTGCCCAGGTTCTCCTATAGGTGACAGTTGTATACCTTAGAAGTTCTTGACTAAAAGTAAAAAATAGACAATTACAGGCTGATGCACTGAGTCTGGTCCTACATACCAGCAGTTCAGAATTTTCAGAGAGGAAATTTTAACGTCTCAAAAATAATCGGGATAATGGTTTTATTTATTTTGAACCACACAGGGATATGGCCAAAGTTATATTCTGATGCTAATTATGGAGACCTAGGAAACTGTAGTTCTAATCTGATACATAAGCAGTGAACGAATTTACTGCAGTAATGTCTTTCATATTTCCTTTTAACTTTAAAATCAATTTATGTCAGTGTTCTTTCATAAATCAGTAATCTGTCACTGTTTTGATTTGTGATATTAGTTGTTGTGATTTTGATCCGTTTTCCAGGATGCTGCTCTCAGCAATGCGTTTGAGATTTTAGAAAGAGCATACGTCGAATGCCACCGGCAACAGACGGCCATCAGGAAACACCTAGCTAACGTGTGAGTGTTTACCCAAACATTCAGCTCTATAGTGAGCTTTTGTAATACTCATTCGAAACTTTCCATTTCTCTTCGTAATAATCCATTCAGTTTGAAACATCAACATTTTGAAAATATGCTCCATTCAGATTTAAAGTCTCTTGACCATCCGGGTGAAAGTTTTTTCTTGCATAGTGGTGAAGGTTGATTTCAGTGAACAGGAGCTGAAGCAGCAGAAGGAACTAAAAGAGGAGACAGAGAGGAAACTGACTGAGCAAGAGCAACAGCTAAGAGAGACCCAGAAACTAGCCCTGGAGGTCAAGGAGATGCTCACTGTCAACTGCTGGAGAGCATCGAAGCTGGAGGATGACAAAGCCAGGGTGATGGAAGAGGTCATTCAGGTTGACCAGACCCATACAGAGGTGGTCGAACGGCTGCAACAGATTGAGAGGACTGTTCAGGAGCTTCAAAACCAGGTGTGCCACCTAGTGGTCGGTCAAAGGATTACCCAACAGCAAGTAAGCAAGTTTAGAAACGGCAAGGGTTGGAAGCCTTCTGTTTGTGAAGCAAATTCTGAAGATCCTATAAAAGAGACTTGCCACAAACAGGATGAAAATAAACAGCAGAAGGATGTGGTAATAGCCACAGGTCCAGTGGAAGAAACTATTGCCCTTGTCACAAAACAGGACGACACTTTTGATCCAGCCACAGAAATTCATGTTTCCCTGAAGAGAACGGAAACAATAGTGAGCCAGGCCCTTGAGGTAACTGAATTGGAGCATACAAGTGAGAAGAGTTTTTCCCAGGCAAAGATGAGGATTGACACTGCCACCCAGAGGACTGAGGAAGAATTGCTTGTGGCAGCAGAAACACAAATCCACAGGAACTGGATTGAAGCATGTACTTCAATTAGAAAAGAGCAGGTATGTCATAAAATATGTTTCTCATTGAAAGTCCTTAAATGCCAATTTCTCTGTACAGTTTATATGAACTTTAACAGACACTGCTTATATAAATATGTATTTTGACGGTTAACCCCAATGACAGCTCCACATGCCCTCCGCCGCTTTTCTGGGGTCCAATCAGAGTGCCATACCCTTCCCCCAATGCAGGAGCTGCAGATACGTTAGCCATTCTTGTGAGAACAGGAGCTACGTGATGGATCCAGGAGCAACATCTCTTATTTTTCAACCTCGGTTTTTCCATTCCATTTTTATCCAGCATCTTTCGCCGATACTGGCTCTCCCAGGCTGTTCCCAAGCCACATTTTGTGACCTCTCTGTTCCTAAAGCTCCGTTGTCACCCACCCCGACAAGTCCCGTTGGGAGGGGGGGGGGGGGTTCTTGTTCGATCCTCCCCACTCCTGACTGGCCAGTGCTCCCAAAACAAACAGACTCACGACCCTGATAGCATCACAGAGACTGGCGGAAATACTGCCAGGCTAAATGCATTAGTGATTCCCAGGCCCGACACAGCTCAAAGCCTAAAAGCGGCTCACAGACCAGTGGACCTAGGGACTCAGAAGCGTAGTACCTCAATTACTGGGAGACCCAGAACCGCAACGCGTCAGTGACTGGGAGACACAGAATTGTGACGCGTCAGTGACTGGGAGACCCAGAATTGTGACGCGTCAGTGACTGGGAGACCCAGAATTGTGACGCGTCAGTGACTGGGAGACCCAGAATTGTGACGCGTCAGTAACTGGGAGACCCAGAATTGTGACGCGTCAGTAACTGGGAGACACAGAACCGCGACGCGTCAGTAACTGGGAGACACAGAACCGCAACGCGTCAGTAACTGGGAGACACAGAACCGCAACGCGTCAGTAACTGGGAGACACAGAACCGCAACGCGCCAGTAACTGGGAGACCCAGAATTGTGTTGCGTCAGTAACTGGGAGACACTCCTTGCCAATGGCTCGAAAGGCAGCCTGATGTATTGTTTGAGTCCTCACCACACCCCAGCTTCAGCATTCCTGTGTGGAATCCACTGGACTCTTGAATTGCTAAACTGTTTTATTAATCACCTGCACTTGTCACAGACCAATGGAAAACTTTCCTTCCATTGTGTATTTTACATACTTTTGCTGCCTTTTTTTCGACACATAAGCTATTCATTCCGGATTTGTTTATATATGCAATGCAACCTAAGTAGAACTGTAATCACTGTTGTTGGTTATCTTGCTGGCAAACCCATTGCAATATGTACAGTATATTACTGCCTTCTGTGTTTATTGCTCTATGTTTAAGGTCTCACATAAACAGCACTCCATCTCACTGCACGCCTGCACATGCTGAAATGACGATTCCTGCACTGCCACATCCTGTCCCTTTTGCACTTTGTACAGCATATAGCATATCATCCAGTCATTGCGTTTAAGTAGTACGTGAAGTAGACTGTCCAGTCACTGTGTAAATGTAGTGCGTGAAGTAGACTGTCCAGTCACTGTGTAAATGTAGTGTGCGAAGTAGACTGTCCAGTCACTGTGTAAATGTAGTGCGTGAAGTAGACTGTCCAGTCACTGTGTAAATGTAGTGCGCGAAGTAGACTGTCCAGTCACTGTGTAAATGTAGTGCGTGAAGTAGACTGTCCAGTCACTGTGTAAATGTAGTGCGCGAAGTAGACTGTCCAGTCACTGTGTAAATGTAGTGCGTGAAGTAGACTGTCCAGTCACTGTGTAAATGTAGTGCGTGAAGTGCATCATCACACTCACACACCATTCGTACCTATTGTCAATTTGGTAACACCAATTAACCTCAGCATGGTTTTGGACTGTGAGGAGGAAGAGCGGAGAACCCGGAGGGCAGAACATCGATATATTCATGGGTTAACAGCAAGGATCTCTTGAATCTTGACAATGAAGTTTGACTTGAGCTGAAAGCTCTAAAGACGGGGTGGGTCTCACATAAAAGCTCAGCACATCACATTGTTGGCTCTGCAGGCTGCGTGTTTAAGATCACAGAGCTATGCTGCACTGTGGAGACATGTTTCATAACATCGTGAAGGATTGTGCCGGTTCCCAGGCATGAGTTGATCACGCAAGTGCGTGCACCAGACTGCACCTTATTGTCTATGTAGGCACAGACATATGCGGTCGTCTTTTTTAACCAAAAAAAAAACTGTTCCTCACGGGACACACGCGGGTACCTGCACACAGACACGTTCAAGCAGCTGTGGCTTGCGATAACCCACATCCATCTTCTAGGAAACACACTGAGGCTGTAATTTGGTTAAAATCAGTCATGCATGCGTCTGCTCAACCGTGACTGACGGCTCCAATGATGTGTGTTCTCACAGATGTTATAGCCTAGCATTGCAACATTACGGTAGACGGTAGAATTGTCGATGGTGATTACTTGCTGGAAGTGAACCATCACTAATTTTCCAATATCACGCCAATCAATAACCAACACATATCCCTTTGTTGACAGTAATTTGCAGTTTGGTGCAGCAGGTCAAAAAAATACCTTGGGGAGGTTCACACACGTCTTAATTTACGACACTAAAACCAGTTATATTTAATTAATTGCAGTGTGACTAAGGCTCCATTCACTGATGTCCCTGGCAGGTTGGCATGAATGTTTGGTGGCCTGCGGGCTCGTAAACGCTAGGGGGAGAGCTGGCATGTCGGGATGCCTGTTTGGGACAAAGTAGCTAATTAAGGAGAGTGACACACGCAATAACCATTAAAGAGTTTCATGACAAGCATTAAAGCAATCTCAGATCTGGCAAATGCTGACGAGTGAATGTAGGGAAAACAAAACAGACCAGGATGAAAATGGTCATTTAAACATACTTCACAACACTAAAGCAACACATGCTTTTGTTCATATCCCAAACAAAAACCAAAATGCCAGGCTCTAAAAAGCATTAACAAGATTATTAACCCCATACCTAAAGAGAATGTTTTTTTAAATTATTTGTCCCATTTGAGTGAGAAGGCAGACTGTTGCACACCATGTACCCTTCAAATAATTACTATCTGGGCAAACTCTGACAAGTCAAGAACTGAATAACAAAGTAATAAACAAACTGCAAAAATGATGATAATTATCCGTGACTGTGGAAAGGATAAGCAGTTCGAGGATGGATGGGTAGATGTTTGGATAATAACAGAAGATTACATTATTTTATCTGTGGTGAGCAATGCAAAATGAAACTGTATTTTACGTCTGAAAATGATTTTCCGACCCTGCCTTTGTATGCTACAGCTTTGGACATTTGTTCCTTATTTTACATAGTGCAAAGTTTGTCATAAATCACCAATACATTTGCCCTTAAGATAGGACAATCACAGCGATGAAGGAAAATATGGCTGTATGCACACACAACCTTGGCATTTGGGGAGATACAATGATAAGAAGATGGTCCGAAATGTAACGAAGCACAAGAGAAGGGGATAATGGAATTGCTTTCCCTTAAATGTGACATTTTGCAATAAAAGGGTTAAGAACAGAAACAAGAGGTGAAAACTGTAATAAGGCGATTCATTTTGCCCTGTGGCTGCCTGTCCGTTCAGATGAATAGCGTACTCATTCAAATACAATATCTTGTAGACACAGACAATAAAATACTATAAGGGAAAATTTTAGTTAACATCTACAATTAAGCATCGTTCTTGCACCAAATACGACCTAACACACGCGTGATTTACTGCAATCTGTGCATTTTTTGCTGTGAGTATACTATGAGGTAACCACAGCCTTTTCCTTGGTTTTATTCATGTCCAGCTGCTGTAAACTGCTGCTACTGTATCAGTTCAACATCACTAAAAGCACAGCAACTGCACAAGCAGAAGGCTTTCCCCATCTGTTTTAAACTGCGCACCGTTAATCTAGCTTTCGCTTTCATCATCATACCACACTTACGTTCACATTAACCACCCTGCAGACCTCACAGAATGCAACGAAGGTCATTTGGCTCAAACCAAAGAAAAACATACAGTATAAAAGGAAAAAAAGGAACACAGTATATTCTGCAGAATTCTCATTTTGGCCGTACGCTTTTGAACCACATTTAAACAAAAAAAAAGTTTTACTATTGTATAAAGAGCCAAGAATATTCTGGTCGGCAACCGGTGACACTGAGGCTTCCCCACAGACCCCCGCTACCCTACGCTGACGCGGCAAGTGGCAGACCCCTGGCAGTGCCCCCACGATCCTCCACTCCCCAATGCTGGCCGGCGAGCGGCAGACCCCTGGCGGTACCCCCGTGATCCCCTGTTCCCCTTCCAGCAGCTCCTGCTCCGGAGAACATAAACGGCTCTGTCTGCCTAGGACCAGTTCTCATGACATCACACCACTGCAGGAATGCTTTGTCAAAACCATAAACCAGCTCCAGTAAAAGGAAGACCTCTCTCTCTCTCCGGTCCTGCACTGTTTTTAGAGACAGGGGCCAGAACGAGACCACACAATATGCTGCTTAAGTGGAGAAAGTCAATTTGACGGGTGGCTTACAGACAGATCAGTGCTCTAACTTTTTTTCTCTGCGTTTGTGCCTTTAGGAGAAGCAGGGAGAGCGGGAGAGGTCAGGAGACACACACAGGGAATGGCGGGGGGGACGGCGAGATCACGCAGGGGGGACAGCGGGGGGACAGCGCCTCTCCACCACGCCTGCAATTTCTACAAACAGCATATCGTCCAGGTCCCTCTGCAGCCTCCCTGCTCCACAGATGCACCACAGTGGCATTTCAGCTGCTCCCAGATGCAAAGGAGACCCTCACATCTGCGCGGCACATTGAACCATCTCTAAAGCTGCTCTGTACGTTACCCCCCCCCCACCCCCAAATGACGGCCACACCTTAGAACCCTGTCGGTAATCATCCAGCATTCTGTATGCAACGCAAATGCCATTGGATGGTACTGATTAAAAATGTATTTCCATGGTCAATGCACAGTTTTATTTATAAGTGAGTTGTGTAACGTTTTACGGTCAGTGATGGAGCCCCGCTGCGTGCCTTTGGGAGCAGAGTATGAGAAGTGTTCATTATTAACGCTGGTGAGGAGCGGCAGAGTGCTGGGGGGGGCGCGGGGCGGGGGGCTCTGCCTCTGGTACAGGCTGGGCCGCCCATGCCGTCGATATCAGCACTGAAGAATAAACACATATCATCGGCACTTTGGTGTACAATCTCCAGACACGACCCAGACAACATTTAATGCATGTTTAAAGGTAGATTCAAGGCTCTGTTGTACATTTTGCCAGGGTTTTTTTTTTTTTTACACTGATACCACGTATGCAGTGCTTTCCCGGGTTTGCAGCGATGAGAGGCATCGTAAGTTGTGGCACGACAGAAGTAACCACACTTTTATTACCACACTGGAAGGTGAAGCTCTTTCGGTGAATTTCTTGGCTGTCATGTCGGACGACTAGTGGAATTTAATGGGTACGTAGGTCCCTCTCTGAAGGTTTTTCTAAAATACAAAAATATACGATCACTGGAAATAGCCTTCAGATCATCAGAGAATTATCCCACGCTCTTACCTAAGGGACTAATGCAAGTTACTATGGGTCACCCTGCAGATATATCTGCCAGCTACCTGGTCACAATGTCTCAGAAGTGGGAAGCAGTCCGCACGGTGACTGCAGGCCTTGTCTATTCATTGCTGCCTCAGAAACGGATTCAGTTTCTGCACGCCACAGGGTTGCAGGTCCGATGGTATCTGCAGCTCCAACAAGAACCACAGTGGGGGCGACGGGTCTCTCCCAGCCAGACTGGTGGTGGTGGTGGGGGGGGGGGGGGTGGTGAAAACAAGCCCTTAACCAGGCCCACATTTTCAAAAGCTGCACCCTGGTTTATACACAACCTGGCGGTTATAAAGGGCCTTTCTCTGCTGAGAGGGTCTCCGCATAAGCGCCCCCTGGCTTCCCCCCGGCCTGCCCCCCCTCCCAGGATCAGACTAATGGACACCATTCTGAAATAACACACACAGCCCAAGTCCTCGACATGTGGACTCAATCAGCGGTAATTCAGCAATCATGTTCAACCACTGCCTGATTACACAAAATGGGACGGTTCAACTCCCTGACTGGGGATCGAGTTTAAAACTCACAGAAAAGATAATATGCACTCTGATTATAAACTGCCCGACACGCCAGGCTGGGGGACGGCAAATGGAACTGACTTTTCCCTTGAAGTCTGTCGTCTTTTGCAAGCTTTCTTCCATTCTTTTGAGGAATTTGAGGATGTTTGATGTTACCTAAACTACTTCAACCTCTCCTCTGACACTGTAAGCCTGGGAATCAGGTCTATACCGCCACCTCCCCATGAGGGTGGGGGTGGTTTTCTGATACCAAAGTTACCATAAAGCTGTTACTATGGTAGGATACCAGGAAGGCAGAGTACAGGGGTTTAGCTTACATAAGCAGTGACAGCTGCTGTTTCCAACAAACAAATAAATTCTCATCTGATTCTGATTGAAGAGAACAAATCGTGGGCAGAAGGACGTCCTTTGTTGTGTTGTAAAACCATCAAGACGAAAGAACCCTATTGGTTAAGAACCAGCGCCATCATCAAACCAGTTTGAGTTTCGTGTGATATGGTTGAGGTTTTTTTTAGAGAAGCCCTAAAGTATTTACTGATGTAATTTCATATGAGGTCTTTATGAAACAAGACAAATCGCAGGAGACATTTTACCAAAAAATCCTTTATGCTACATTAACGTTTCAAACCGCATGGTAAAAATCTATGGCCCGAGTCACGGCACAGCAAATGAACGCTCTTCAGGCCGAAGGTGCACGTAGAGACAAAAGAAGGCGCTTATTTAACAATCCTCCCCCATCCGGACACCCCGGACAGCATTTTATATACGGGTTATCCATCCTGAAATACCGATTTTAGTTTGGAGGACAAACTCTTGAAATGAAATATTTTTTTGCTTGAATTCAAATGCGATCTACATTTTTCAGGCCACGTGCTGTAACTGGAGGGGCAGTCAGTGGATGGGGGGGCAGGTTAAGGGGTTTAGATTGTGGTGAGGACAGTGCTGCTCAGCTCAGTCAGCGACACAGGGAGCCTCCTTGGGTACTTCTGGGGGGTGCCAACTTAGCGAGTCAATTTTACTTTGTCTCAGATAGGGGGCAGTAGCTTGCCTAGGGTGACACACGGCCATTGAGCAGCACTGATTCCTGGGGGGGAGCTTCTATGAGGAACTGACCCGAACTCTTCTTAAAGGAGCTTGTGTACTTCTTTCAGCGAGATAAGAGCAGTCCTGGGGAGAAACGTCTCTCTCTGCGGTGGTACTGGGGGACCTGCCACCTTCAGCTGCTCCTTGAGCCCCGAGGTCATTCGCAAGCCCAGAGAATCACCACATTTATCAGACATCGCCTTTGAAGTTTGAGGGGGGTGTGACTCTTAGGGGGAGGCGGCACGGCCTTCCAGACCGGACACCTGCAAGGACAGCAGTCTGCACTCCAGAAAACTCCCACGGCAATGACACCTCGGCCCGCGGACCAGATACCGGAGACGTGGGGCGGGAGTCGGGCCTGTGGAGCGCTGGGAAGGGCCTCGCGTTACAGGAGCCCTCCCTGTGGAGTCGGCAGGCTGTGCCTTACTGCGCTAATGCACTTTTATTTCCTGAAGCGGGGTTATTTTCGCCCCCGCTGCAGCCAGCCTGGCTCTGGCCTTGCGGGGAGTGTCGGGCCCCCTCCGTGCCGCCTGACCTTGTTCAATATTTAACGCGACCTGAAAGCGATATCCCGCGGACGGCCCCGAGCTGGGCCATTACCGCCATCCCTCCGTCTGTGTGCTCCAGGGCCTCGGGGCGGATGCCGGCCCATCTCGCCTTGCCTGCCAGCGGGGCGGGGCAACTCGGCAGCCTTGGGTGGGGGGGGGCTTGTGTTTCCCAGCAGATATCGATCTGCTAATGCATGGCGATCTTTATCCATCCGATTTCGCTTCTCCCAGTGGGTTTCTGTGGTTTGCCCTGTGGTCCGCCAAGCTCCATGCCCCCCCGCCCCCATCCCGGCTGGGAGCTAAACATTCCCGACACAGTGCTGAGCACCAGACAGACTCCCCCCTGGATGGGCCCCAGCGAACCCCCTCCCACCCAGAAGAACCCTTGCATTACGGTCAGAGGTGCGAGAGACGGCGTGTTCTGGTCCGAGCACAATATCCTTTTGTTTCCCGGAGATTCAGGACAAGCCAGGCGTGAAGCTTGGACAGCGGGGATAATGAGCACCGCCCCCCCCCCCAGAGATTGACAGTCTGTCCTGTATCATCTGCATCTAGGGGTGAATCCTGGCCAGGCGAGATGGGCAATTGCCTAGGGGAAGGTACTTTTACAGTGGACACCAAATACCACCAATTAAAGTCACCCCCCCATCCTGGTCAAAAACTTTTGCCATCACCCCCCCCCCCCATACACTCAAGGACTTCAGACCCTGGGGAGGAGGGCGATACCTTTGCAGCGTGGAGCAAAGAGAACACCCTGACATCCAATCGTGCATCCAGATAAACACCAATATGGACAGAAAGTCAAAAAGGCAATAAAATATATACAAAATACAGCACAATTTCAATGAAGAAGACAATATCATTTCTGGTTATTTTGTTTACAACTTATCTTTCAGAAAGTAAACAGCAGAATGAACCGTCAACTGTTACCTCCGATATTTCATTTCGTCTTACTTTTGCAGAGAATCTCCGTTACTTTGTCAATGTTTCATTTAATCTATTTTGGCAGCTGTTTCTCTCAGTTTCGAGATTCAGTGTTTTTGTTACTTTGCACATCTTGGCCCAGTTTGGTTTGGATCGGTTCAGCTTGCTTTGACTGGGTTTCAGTTTGCGGATGGGCCGGGGCGGGATGGAGCGGCCGGATGGAGCGGGTGGGGCAGGATGGATCTGCTCAGGCTGGATGGGCCGACCGGATGGAGCCACGGGAGCTGAATGGAGTGGCAGGGGTTCGGATGGAGCAGCGACCGGCTCCGTCTATCGATCTTCTTCATAAACGTGGCACATAGATGCCTTTTCGTTTGCGGGTCACGATGCCAAAGCTACAGCAAACATCAACCTTGGAAAACTCGTTCCGCTGAAGCTATTGAGCTCTCAGTTACAGCATCCTTCTGGGAAGGAGATTTAAGTGCAGTCATTGACCCAAATATGGACCATTCGCACACTAGAAACATTCATGACTTTGGGGAAAAAAAAATAAAAAATGCATTTAAAAATGTACCCACAGATTGACTGTAGTGATAGGGAGGGGGTGGGGGGGTCACTGGGGGTGAGGGTTGGTCTAAAAAGCCCACTGCACTCCTCCGTCTCACCCTGCCGTCTGCCGGAGCTCACAATAAGCCCAGGCCACAGGGGCAGCCAGGGCCGAGGGCGCTTATCTGATGGAGGCTGAAGTGCAACATGAGAGGCCCGCACTCACATGGAAGGAGTTTGAAGCAGAGGATGACGTTGAAGCTCGGTGTGCCAAACTCTACAGCACTGAACTTTAAGCAGGAGTGAGGGGAGAAAAAGAAAATAAGGAGGGAGAGAGGTGGGGGCTTTGGAAAGAGAGGGAGAGGGTGGAGAGGTATGTACTGGATATTCTCCGTTGGACGTGGAAACCCGATGGTCTGAGGGTTATTACTACACAAACACCGTTTCTGCTGGTCATTCCCTCCATGTTTGGCTCGTCACACGATTTTCAGATTCTGAGTGGGACATGTCTGCTGAGACAGAGGATGATCTAAACCAGAGGCATGACAAACATGGCCGCAGCGAAGCGTCAGAGAATGTTCTGGTTCGGTCCACCATGTCCTGATTCTGATGCAATCAGCACACCTGCTTGGCTGATCTCTGTAGGGCAGATGCAATAAAGCAATTATATGGATAACATCTAATAACTTCGTACCATATAATATTCCATGTAAATTTATTATCTATTCAAGGCTTTGCCAGTTATGAACCTCCAATTGGAAGAGCAAATTTCTGTTGAGTAAGTGGTAACGTAGTGGGGTGGGTGCTCAGGGGGTCGTGAGGGATTACAGAAGCCAGCTGATGGCAATGACAGGGTTAAGAGGGATTCCCGGGTTTGTTGTTCCGACAACGGGCCTCAGAGAAGGTCCTGCTAGCTGAGGACTGACGCACAGCGAAGATCGAGTACCTGCCCGCGGTTCTGACGCACAGCGAACATCGAGTACCGGCCCGCGGTTCTGACGCACAGCGAACATCGAGTACCGGCCCACGGTTCTGACGCACAGCGAACATCGAGTACCGGCCCGCGGTTCTGACGCACAGCGAAGATCGAGTACCGGCCCGCGGTTCTGACGCACAGCAAACATCGAGTACCGGCCCGCAGTTCTGACGTACATCGAACATCGAGTACCTGCCCGCGGTTCTGACGCACAGCGAACATCGAGTACCGGCCCACGGTTCTGACGCACATCGAACATCGAATACCGGCCCGCGGTTCTGACACACAGTGAACATCAAGTACCGGCCCGCGGTTCTGACACACAGCGAAGATTGAGTATCAGCCCGCGGTTCTGACACACAGCGAAGATTGAGTACCGGCCCGCGGTTCTGACACACAGCGAAGATTGAGTACCGGCCCACGGTTCTGACGCACAGTGAACATCGAATACCGGCCCGCGGTTCTGACACACAGTGAACATCGAATACCGGCCCGTGGTTCTGACACACAGTGAACATCGAATACCAGCCCGCGGTTCTGACACACAGTGAACATCGAGTACCGGCCCGCGGTTCTGCCACACAGTGAACATCGAGTACCGGCCCGCGGTTCTGACACACATCGAACACCGAATACCGGCCCGCGGTTCTGCCACACAGTGAACATCATGTACCGGCCCGCGGTTCTGACACACAGCGAAGATTGAGTACCAGCCCGCGGTTCTGACACACAGCGAAGATTGAGTACCGGCCTGCGGTTCTGATGCACAGTGAACATCGAATACCGGCCCGCGGTTCTGACACACAGCGAAGATCGAGTACCGGCTGGCGGTTTCATGGGGGGGGTTTCATGGTAACAGTGAGCGGACTGGAAAAAAGCTAAGAGGTGAGGGGAACTTTGCCGGCAGATTGTGGAAGGAGGAGCAGAAAGGAACAAGTACAGAGCTGATGTGATGGAGGTAGATAGGAGAGATTGTGTAAAGGGGAAATGAGGAGAGTAACTGAGGAGCAGCTGAAGGAAGCATCTGAACAAAGTGGGGAGGCCGGGGGGAGGAGCTATAGAGTTATGTCCACTTGTCTGTTTGCTATGGAAAAGCCCAGCTATGTCCTTCTGCCTCTTACTTTTTTCTAAAATGTCAGAGGTTGCTCACCTCACAATGCACATTTTTTTTTCCGCGCAATGCATTGCGAGATTGGGCTAATGCTGCCAATGACATAGCTGCCACTATACAGTCAGAAGACACAGCTGATTGGTAGATACCAAATCGCAGCACTCAGTGAGTGACCAATATTGTTTGCCTTAGCTAAAGTAGTCTTACTGGATTGGTTGCTCTTAAGTAAAGATTACATATTTGTTTAAACAAATAAAAACACTTTGCTTTAAAATGCTTTAAAAATTTTATTGGTTTGCATTAAATTAGGTAACACTTTACATGAGGGGGCACAAATAATGTAATATCACTTGGTTACTTATGCATTAATCAACTAGTGACTAAGTGTAGCCAGTAACTAAAGAGGCATTGATTCCATGTCAATCATGAGAGTTTGTGCATTTCAATCAGTAACTGTATTAGTTCATAATTAGTCCTTGAGTAGTAACTGAGTAACTAAGTATTACCAACTTATTTGTGGGTTTTATTTTCATGATTGTTCATAGCTTCATTCTTAATAGTGCTGGGGGGGGGGGGGGG
>JABFEA020000010.1:15442282-15453188 GCA_019775915.2 Cyphomyrus plagiostoma | reverse complement strand
TATATACATACACACACATAAATATAAACAAAGATCAAACAATTGACTTTATATCCAACTTTAAGAACAGTCATGTTATATGTTAGTTATTCATAGTGACTTTAATGGTCGTCTCTAGTCCGTGGGTCCCAGCTGCACCTCAGATGTGACACAGGCCAGCACAGTGCAAGCCATCAGTCTGGACCGGAAGACCGCTCCCTGTCAGCCTGTGAACGGTATTGTACAATTGCCATGTAGCCCAGTTACAACTCGGATTACCTGACATTCTGGAATGTGCAGTATGAAAATGAGTGCGCCTTTATTTTTCCCAGGTACATATCCTGTGGCTGATGTAGAGCTTAGATCCTTTCTGTTCTTACGCTGCAGTATGTGTGTCTGGATGCAGGGTCTCTTGTTTGTCTGCGGCAGATACTTCTTGCCTGTCTCTCTGCATTCTTTAGGAATAACACAGCTAACTCATTCATGGGTTCATTTAGTTGATGTAAAAATTAATATCAGCACTTAAGTCGTCCTTCCTTTTTTAAAAACACTTGCCTCAGGAACAATAACAAAAACTCAGCACTGCATCTCCAAGCACTCAGAACATTAAAATAACGCGATAGCGCTATTTCAGAGCCACAATCTGATTCAGCTGCCATTTTTCTTGTTTCTCTGCACAATGTAATGCAAGACAAGAACATTCACAAAGATAATCATCATGACATCATAGTAATAAAATGCTAAAGAACACAATTCCTTGTTGTCATTACTTTTACTATTATTATTATTTTCTTTTTGTTTCTTGCTTAAGTTCTTATTCACAGTTACAGAGTGGTGACTTTAATGCGAAGAACATTTAGTAACTGATCACTTGCTGTTTAACAGACAGCATGTTGTGCCTAATTGAGTCTGTATAAGGTGCATATTATACCTCCTAGAATAGTCTGGTGAAAGAAGAAGATGTATGAGTGAATTATAAATACGTGTATAAACATACAGCCTAAAATTAGGCAGCAGGAGTAACGCTCGCAAGCTGTCTGAGTTTAGTCGAGTTTAGTGATCCACTGGCCACAGCTACCCTCAGTACTCACCCGACCTGAACAGTGATAGATCTGAACAAAGTTGTGTCCATAAAAGGACAGAGGGAGACCTAATTCACTTCCCAGAATCCTAGGAATTAAAAATAGAATTAAATTAAGACAAATTTACATCTTGCACACATGGGAAATGTCTCTCTCGCTATATTTCTTATTTAGAAACTGACTTGAGTTTGATCAGTCATCCTAATGCTTAAAAATGTCTGCTCATCGTTAACTTTACAGCGTAGCCGAAGTGTGCACTAGCCTACAGATATAGGACTTGTTTTGGATTATTTAAGTGCTTCTCCATTTCTAAATTTTTTCTGTAGAATCATTTGGAAAATTTTCATTATGTTTAAAAGTTTGAAAAAATGTAGATAAAGGTTATGAACTTTCGGGTTGTTTAGAGGAAGTTTCCCATGATATTTCAATCATAGCTCCGCTGGAAGTGAACAAATTATTTGACAAATTAAGCTAAAGAAGAATTAACCTAACATGCTTAGTTTATCAGAGAATCACAAGTAGAATCACAAATTTTCCACTAAGGTGTTTTCCAGTTTTGAAAAGTTTACATGATTAATTTTTGATTATGTGTTTCAATCAGGTAAGAGCCCTATTAAAAGCTGAAGGAGCCAGTGCATTAACAAACAGATACCTGTCTTCTGGATTACTAATGAATAATGACCAGTTACTCAATTGCTGTTATGATATTGGTCATAATCATGCTTCTTGCCCTCATTGCTGTTATAAGCTGCATTTGGCCCAAAAACAAACAAAGAGTCTCAAAAATATCAGCCTATTGATTTCCTCTGTTTGGACTATTCATGTTTTGTGACCCTATTATTATGTCTCACGCTTGCAAGTCCTATAGGCACGTAGCCTTGTTTAAGAAGCTCATAGATGAATGATACAAAGGGTCTGGTGTAGACCATCTGATTGGTCATTGGCAGATGCAAATGGTTGCCAGGTTATGGTTGCCCATAGATATGAAAAGGAGGTGGAAGAGATGGTCTTCTGAAATACATGTGTAGAGCTGTTTGGTTGTCAGTCCCCACAATGCATCTGTAAGACATCTCCTTGTGAAGGACTCATCTTTAGAAAAATTTGTAAAATTGTAAATCATTATTTGGGTGAGAATTGACCCTTTTTTTTTGCATTTTTTATCATTCTAACAGAGAAAAAATCTTTGTTTACAGAAGGAAGAAGAAGCAGTACACAGGTAAATGACTTTAACATTCACTTTAAAAATTAAGATTAGCTGTAATACATAAAGTTCCATAGCTGCTCTTTTGAAATTGTTGTATAAAAGTTTGTGTAAATGTTTCTTCAGATGTTTCATATGCATGCTATGTTTAAAGGAATTGCTGAGCTACGTCTGGGCCATTACATGTGCTAAAGCATAATTACATATCAAATGGCTGTTAAATAGGGTAGTATTATGTTCTTTGACTGGTTGTTTGATTTCAGAAGAGGTACAGCTGGAAATTCTGGCAACTTGTAGCTTTAAGAATGTTACTGTTGTTTCTTTGCAAATACAATGTAGAAGAACAGCTGGTATTCATTTATTTCATAGTTGGTCCTGAAATTAGAGTATAAACCAAATTAGGACTAAATTAGAGACATGAATCTGCTTATCAACTGCTGTTTGTGCCTGATTCGTCAAGTTTCTTTATTGTCAAATTTATTGATAGCCTAAATCCTTCATTAACATTCAGAGTGTCAGAACTCAATAAACACTGATATGATGTTTGCTAACCATCCAGTTCTTTTGAGCAGCTCTTTGGTACGAATGAAGGGGAACAGAGCCTAATTGAGAGCCATTCTTTCAAAATTTCACTGCCTGCCCTCGATTCACTCCTCTCCCTTTTACCTGAACAGTGAGAACCAGCCAGTCACAAGAGGTAGAAGTGGTTGCATTAGGTTCCATAAAGGCAGAATGAGCAGGGCTTGATAGTTGACTTTTATAAGCAGATATCTATCCTCAGAAGTTCATTATACCTGTTTTTTGCTGTGCCAATACAAAGTTTTCTAATATTAAGTGTTGCATGAATTGCATTCAAGACAAGGCAACTTTATTTGCGTAACACATTTATACTGAGGGTAAATTACAAATAGTAGCCTAAATTCATTGACAGATCAGAGGGATATGGCATCACCATCTATAATGTTTTCAGAAGATTATGGACATTTGTTCTGGTAATACTAATAATTTAGTGCTGTTAAACTTAGTCTACACATGCAAAATAAAATTGTATTGATGGCATGTCTAAGTCTGAATCTGATCCAAATCTTACTCTATCATTATTGTAGTAATTATTTCACAGATAAACCTTTGCCTTCTAAGAAAAAAGAATGATGAGCTTTCAAACGGCTTTTTTTGTGGAAGCCTAAGAGGGCGGTGGAGTGCACACCGTGGTCGGGAGGCAATGCATTGTGGATCACCACAGGTGAAATGAATTCTTCCAACATCAAAATTCAAGGAATATAGCTCTGATGGTTATTTGCCTAAGTGGCCTAAAATGGTAAGTTTAGGTTCTTATTCCTTTGAAGGCATGGGTTCAAATCTTGGGTCTGCGTTTTGTTTTAAGTGAATCCCATCCTTAGGGGCCACTAACATATACCTATCTGCTTAATCTACCAAGTCTCTCCGCACTGCCCCTTTGTTGAGTAATTAGCTGGCATCTGAGCAGCTGAAATGAACACTGCTGTTCTAGTGCCTACTTCGTATCTCCCTCATGTCGAAGGACTTCAGCTCCAATGGCTTATCCCTGCAGGCGAGCAGGCTCTGAAAAAAAGATGCGTGAATTTTGAGGAGGAGATTTTGGAGGGACTGCGTTACACTTGCCATTCACAAGGTCCTCCAAAAGAGGCAGATGAAACATTGCCCTTAAATGGTAAAAGCTTCCATAACTGAAAGAGAGGCTGCTGGAGCAAAAAAAAAGAAGGGGAGGAGAAAAAAGGAGCTCAGGATTATTGGGCTTTGGGGTAAAAATCTCCAGTTCAGAGGAATAAAGGAAGACTGGTGACAGGGCCCTAAGCTGTGCTGGAAAACGTGGATACTGGACCTTCAGGAGTGACCCAGGTACCAGCAGAGGTGGGGAATTAATGTGCCTTTCACCTGCTGATCATATCCTGGACAGATGCATGTTTGGCTACAAGTCATTCTGTCTAAGGCTTCTGTTTTGAGCTGCAAATTGGATTAAGTCAGCGATTTATTGTTGATAAATGGTGCTGTTACTACTGGGAGTATATTTGACCGTACTTTCACTGTACCACACTTATACCATGCTAACAGCTGTTGTGAGATTTGATTATGGTGGTTTTGGCTGTATTTTGTGATTGAATACACAGTGCATGTTGTGGTTGATGTCTGTTAGATCTTTAATTCTATAAAACCACTTATTTCCAAATTCATACAATTTCTGGCATAAGACTTCTATATTACTACTACTGTCTCTCCATGTTCTTAGTTCTCGCACCTACTATCTGTCATTGCACACATTCCTACAACCAACAGTCAGCAACCAATATCAGTTAAACTGACCTGTTAGGCTTGTGTTTTTCGTATTTAAGATTATTTCTCATCGCAGTGGACTGGTCTTTGCCCTAGGGACCAAGCAAGCTCAAATGTTATGTGTTCTTTCTGAGTTTGTTTTCTTTACAGCTGTGACCTATGTAGACAATGACAGACAAACCTCCTTAGGGAAAGCAAGGATGAGTGTTCCAGATGGGCCCGACATGCAAAAGAGTTTCCCACAAAGCAATAAATTCATAGATAATTTGAATAATGTCCAATTGGTCCATGAATATGTTATATCTTCCGAAACAACACTAATAAAATATCAATCGACCCATTCATCTATCATTATCCTGGACAGGGTGCATGATGTAATAGAATGTAATTAAATGGTATGTATGAAAATATGTATACAGTATATAATAAACTACATATAGTAAAATCCTCTGAAGCTGATGGAGAAGGGGACTAATTTGTATAGACAGTTACAACATGGAAATATTTTGATGTTCTTTTTGATATTTGCATGTGTTGTGCTGTTAGTATTAGAAAATGTACTTGATACCATTTTGGTAGAGGAATATACTCAGCAAAAATTAGGAAAATTATCTCAAGAACTCATACTTTATTTAGGCCTGATCTTTGATGACAGACAGCTACTGTGGATTGTGACAAGGAACAAAGACCAGGAAAAATGAACGGTGGAGGTTTACGTTTGATTTTGTATTTAATTGGAGCACGGATGAGTGGGCTGGGAATGTCCTGAAGTCGCATCACTGATAAGTCTGTGGGCTGGGAAACCAAAACATCCTGAGGCAGCAGGCAGCAGTGCACAGTGGGATGGTCCTTTACATGGTTGTCATGATGATCCCAACTACAGATCAACTGCAATGTATAGTTAGACTAGGAAGGGGCTCTTGTTTTGGCTGCGGACCAATTTCATGCATGCTGCCATTCTCATACTACGTTTTCATTCTCACCAGTCTTATCTGTCTGGTGGGAGGCCGGTGCCCAGATTTCCCTGGAGTGCTCAAAATATTTCGGCCTCCTAATGGTTGCCATGCTATTTTCTGTCCCAAACAGTGTATCTGGCATCACAGGGAAGCTGTTTTAAAAATAGCTCATGATAATAAATGTGACATATAAAGGGTCATTTTTTTTTTGTCTCTGAATGGCTCCTACCATTCCTGAGTATTCTAAGTATTAGAATGTCACAGTTGCCCAATTGCTGCCATATTTAGACGTAATTAATGATCACATGTTCGCGTTGTGTCTTAGCCCTGCCTCCCTACTGAGAAACACGTCACTGTGATATGTTTACCATAAGACAGTTTTTTTCCAAGAATAAAATTTCTTATATACTGGATCCCCCCCCCTAATGCACAGTCTTTTTATAGAGCTGTAAAACATCTGGGAATCCTGCATTTTAATTGGTTTGACAGCAGGTGAAACCGAATAGTATGCAGACTCTGAACTTTAAAACATTCAAAGATACACGTTCTCAAAGCTTAGATCTAGTCTAACACTCACTGTTGATTTTTTAAAGACAATTGTAAAATTGTGAAAACACAATGATATAATTTCTCTTCTTCCTGTTACTTGATTTAACGGGCATTGATATAAAACGTTTACTTAACATGGAGTTGAAACGCTGTGATTTTTGGGCCGTATGCTTTAAGTCCCCCGGAGCTGTCTCTGTAATTTTCTGTGTCTGGCAGGATAGTGAGGATTCTGGGATTGCCTGCTCTGCAGACAAAAGCTCACAACTTCAATATCCCTGCTTTCCTGTGGATGCTTGGCACAACAATGATTGTGCTGGATCTTCTTCTTTAGGTAACTTTTTTACAGTATAGTCAAAATATGTACTTATACATATATATGTGGTCGATGTTCAAGTTTCCTGGTTTTATCTGGTTCCTCCCTCCAGCTAAAACTTCTTCCGCAGAACCTGAGGAGACCCCTTCAGACTCTGTACCCCCACTGTCTGAGAGTGGTCACCCCCAGTTCACCCCACAATCACAAGGGCCTGACCCAGAAACATGCCCCCAGCCTGTCCCCGAATGCGATACCAAAGAGCATGTAGGAAGGTGATTATTTGTAAATGTTAACATACCTTGGAGCACAATATGATGTGATTCTTCTCATGTACTATTGTGTTCATTTTTGCTGTGTTTATTTTTACATTTTGCCTCAGTTTATTTTTTAAGGGTAAATATTAAGTTCATGAAATGATATACAGCTAATCACCTTTTCTTGAAAACAAATCTGATATTTAGGGAGAGTTATTAGTCACATTTTACTTGAGGGGACATGAGTAATGCAGTAGTACATGGTAATTAACCAATAACTATGTGTTAGTGATATACTGATCCCATGCTTGTTCATCATTAATTAATCATGACAATTCATCTATTCCATTCAGGCACTATATTAGTTAACAGTTAACTAATTAATTAATAATGGTATGACCACTTAAGGGGACAAAAGTTACTTAACTCATTTACTACTGAAGAACAAATCATGAACAAATCATGATTTTTTACCCTATGAAATACATGAATTGTGAGGATTGATTAATGAGGAACAACCATGGAATTAGTACATAATTAACACAATTACTGGTTAATTAATGCATTATGTAAGTGTGTACTACTACACTGTTCATGTCCCCTCAAGTAAAGCATTACTGAGCTACTGTAAGAATGTGGCAAGACGAAATCTTCTTTTCAGTATAAGTTCATAGTTGTATCCAGTTCCCCAGTTTTACTGAACCTGAAATTGGCTGAAATGCAGCATAAAACAATGAAACCAAGAAAAGCTTATTTGGGCCAATGGTGGTGCAGGAGGTAGTGATACCGTTTGGCAACCGAGAAGGTTGCAGGTTTGAGCCCTGGGTCCTCCTGGCCCCATCGAATTGTCTTTGAGCAAGACACTGAACCCCAAAATGCTCCTGGTGAGCTGGTTGGCACCTTGCATGGCAGCCTCTGCCACTGGTGTATAGATGGGTGAATGTGAGGCATAATTGTAAAGCGCTTTGGGTGCTCAAAAGAGTAGCAAAAACGCGCTATATAAGTGCAATCCATTTATTTGTTTTTGTATACATTTTTAATGTGCCTTTTGCAGACAGGAGACAACAGAAAACAGTTACAGCTTCCAGTCAGAGGCAGCAGATGATGAGATAAGGCAGACTTCAGTGGTACATTTTCCAGCTTTGGTGGTTTCAGAGAAGGTGAGTTTGCAACACAGAAAAAGTCTGTTCATTGCTGTATAGGATACAGGTACCACGCAACACAAAGCTGATAGCATACATATGAGTCTCAATCTTCTTTCATAGAAGTTACTTATAAGTTAGTTTGTTTATTTCTTTATTATGATATACTACCATGAAAAAAAGAAAAAAATCTGTTTCTTCACAGATTTGTCAGATTTGTCCATGTTGGGGGGGGGCAATATGTAAAGAGCAAAGCCTTTACTAACAAAAAGTTATCTGACAGCCCACATGACGTCTGCAAAAAAAAAAAAAAAAAAAAACACCAAATCTATTCGGACTGTCCGAGAGGAAACACGTTTTTTGCTGTAAATGCCTGCTTATATTTTATGCATAACAAGTGCATCATATTACTTACCCAACCCAGCACTGGAACTGAATGTAATAAAAATATAATTAAGGTGTCTGTAGTGGCTGCATCAAGATGTATATTCCGTCCATCTTCAAATTGCTAATCCTAGAGCCAGTTCCAGGCTGGAGACGGCACAAATCCAGGAGGGGTTCCAGGTGGCTGGGCAGGGCACATGCATACAGCATAATGCACTATGGGCAATTTAGAGATTTTGCTGGTATATAATTACTGGCTTTAATTTACCGTTTAAATACTTAACAATCAGGTTTTCGATGAAATAATATTTTGGTAACAGCCATCATTGTAGATTCCTTCATAATGCATGATAATGCATTCACAAAGTATTATAAATGCGGCTATAACTGTTTATTAAAGGGCATAACACATAGCCTTGTTTATTATGACTGCAGATACCTTCTTAATGCATTATAATGATCAGTATAAGAATTAAGGATGCTTTGTACTGCATTTTGAAGATATTCTTATGCAGTATAGATGACGGCTTCATAATGGATAATAAACATGGCTGTAATGTTATGCCTTCTTATATGTAGTTATAGCTGTGTTTATAATACTTTATGAATGCATTATTAGGCATTATATGTGACTGCTTTAGGAAAAGTGTTACCAATATGGTCAAACTATATAATCTAAACTATATACGTCAAACACTGAAGCTCTGTATTTTAATAAGATATTAGCAGTGTTTTATTTGTGCTGGTTAAGTACAAGAATTTTTGTTCAATTTACAGCAACACTGCCTCATAGAATTATGGGTTAGATGTCACCCCTTTCAAAGGACAAAGCAGATCACGGCTGCTGGATACATGCAAATGGAAAACAAATGAAGCGGCCGGTGGTGAAGATGCCCTCTGTGTGCTTCACTGAAGCGGTGTCCATAGGCAGTGTGTGTGCTGTGCTTACAGGCTGAAGCACTCAGGAGTTCACATTGCCCTCCTCTGCCGGAGCCCGACGGCCTCCTGAATCATTACAGCAAAGGAGCTTCTGGCACGTCCTCGACTCCTCGTCTTCGCCCTCGAACCCGGCTCCCCTTGCCCCCCGCCATGCCCACTCTGCCTGAGGAAGAAGAGGACTCACCAGAGGAGCTCGACAGCTTATCCAGCTCCCCGACCTCAGTAAGTGTGTCTTCTAATTCAAACTCAGCTCTCCTCATAAATCAATGGCAAGATGGTACATTAACCTGTAAGTATGGGTGACATTGTGACTGCTTCTGTGAACTTTTGGCTTTTGCTGTTTGTCCTGTTGGTGGCACCTGAAGCATCAGCGATTTCTCTTTGCATATCCTACAATGAGTCTTTATTAATGTCCTCAGGTGTCTTCCTTTTTTCCGTTGGTGGTCAGGCCTTCGATTAATTGTGTTTTTTTTTTTTTACTTTAAGCATTTATGGATGGTATGTCTCTCTCATTTGTAAAGACCACAAGCTTTGATGTCCTCTTCGTTTCAGTGTAGACCTTGAATTTCTGTTTGTTATCTGAGAAAACTTAAACCTTAACTTTAAATGTTTGCTGAAGACTTTGTACATTGTGATCCACATGTATGGGATTTCTTTAAAACTTCTGCACCCATTTGGTCTTGCTTGTCTTCCTGGGCACAGATAATGGAGTTTTAACAGTCTGAGAGCAAGTATATACTCTATTCTGAAACTTAGGTAGGTAGATCCAAGCATATAAAAAAAAAATGTTTATATTTTTTTCTCTGTCATGTCACCACACGATCTTCCACTGTCAGTCGTTAATCATGGTACTGATAAAGGGGCCATGATCTAATTTGAAAACAAACTGTACGAGTCTATAAAACTGTCAGCATTGACCATAGAATTTCCCCTGTGTTTGTGCTCTCGTTGAGATGTTAATTGGACAATATGCTGAAAACTTAGCAGTTTAGAAATAAAGCAGGCATTACATGTCAGTTTTGCTTGCAAAATACATGAGGTATAGCTTTGACACACGCCTGGATGACTCAGTACATGTGATAATGGGGGGCTTGTTTTGTCTCAGGGGATTGTGCTCATCAGAAACGCCTGGCCAAGTAATGCGTTTGGCTGTTTCAAGACCACCTACTAACCAGAAAAGGAAAAGAACGGCATGAAATATGTACTCTGTTTTTTCTCCGTTTACATATCTTACAAATGATTGAACTCCATAAGTATCTTTTATTTCAATATTTAATTTCAATACATGTCATTAGAAGTAGTTTCAGAGCATGGAATAGTCTTCCTGTTAGTGTAGCGCAAGCTAATGGGACGTTCGATCATTTCTCTCCAAGTCGGAACATTACGTTAACGGATGAAAACGTTACGAAACGTCACTTCCCGTCGGAAACACGCCTCTCTTGTGACATTGATGTCGGACGAGATTTTGTTGCCCGAGTTGCCCCTGTGACGTAATTTCAACATGGCGACTTACACAACTCAACAGTAATTCTATTTTCTAAATCTTTAAAAATGTTTATTTTGTTAAATGTATTAATAGTTATAAATGTAATTGCACGTGTTCGATTCAGAGAACACCATATCATGACTGTAAACAGTATCCTATCATGCAATATCAGATTTTTACCACACTTGTTAGTGTCTTTGGTTTGTTTGCCTCTCAAAAAAAAATATATTGCTGTGAATGTACTAAAATATTTTATAAAGCTTTTAATGTGGTTTGACTAGTTTGTGTTTCTTGTTTGTTTGTCTCTCGGA
>JABFEA020000010.1:15413753-15426495 GCA_019775915.2 Cyphomyrus plagiostoma | reverse complement strand
CAAAATACCGCAAATAATGAGTCCCACGTCAGTTCACTTACTTTATCTCTGGATCTGGATTGCACATCCTTTTCTTTAGGTTTTTGTAGATACAAGCTCTTTTAATTGCTATCCTGCTGGCGATCATAATGAAAACATTCTGTTGCCTGAAATATTTCTCAGCACTGCGGTTATTTTAGTTGCAGTCTCCAGCCCTGCTAATGCAGTCACATGCCTACTGTGTATATTTTGGTAACTTAATATAGTTGCTTGAATAATGTGACTTTGTCGTACATGGAATTTTAGTGGTTCTTCTAACAGACGTATCAGGACAACGATTAAACAAAACTGATGTGTACTAAAGACTTGTACCTTCTAAAAGTCAGCTAGTACTTTGAAAAGAGGAAATTCAGCCATTTTTATGATATGCCGGACCAACAGCAGTCTACAAGGTCACCCGGTATCCCTGTCAAAGGCAGCAGGGCATTCTTTGAAAACCTGTTGCAGCTCATCAAGCGAGACAAATTGCAGTGTCCTCCACCATTAATATCTACATGGACCCTCAGAGTAAAGCTTTTAAAGGTGTTAAATACTTATATTAGGGCTGCTGGTTCCTGAGTCGTTCTGAGACGTTCTGTTTGCAAGTACTGTCCAGTTCAGAAGTTTGAGAGACCTGCATGCATGATTATGACAAAACACTAGGCATAGTTTTAATTTTTGCAGATTAAGAGGTATTTAAGTTGATAGTTACATTGGTAAATTTGGACTTGGGATTGGTCATAAACCTGTATCCTACTTCCTCAGGGTTTCGCTTCAGGAATTTTGCACTTCAGTTATTTTACATTCAGAAATGTTTTATGGAAGGCCTATTGTTCAATAAAGAGTAGTAATTTGTTATATAAATATTTCTAAATAATAAAGAGCAGAAAATGTAGCCCTTCGAGTACGACTTACCCATATTGAGCATCGACAACACGTTACAAAACCTTCCGGATTAATCTTGGCAGGTGTAGCGATTTGTGTGAATTGTAAGTGGCAAAAACAAAAGCTTGTATCTCAGTGGAACGATGGAGCAGGAGAAAAAGCTTCTGGTCTCATTAGCGTAGCTCCAGTGCTGTAACTCAAGACCGGCATAGGGATCTTTGTGAACTATTCTGAGGGTTGTCTGCTGACACTAAGGGGAAACACGGT
This sequence comes from Cyphomyrus plagiostoma, assembly GCA_019775915.2. NCBI lineage: Eukaryota > Metazoa > Chordata > Actinopteri > Osteoglossiformes > Mormyridae > Cyphomyrus > Cyphomyrus plagiostoma. Next base: position 15,425,325 of record JABFEA020000010.1, on the reverse strand, counting down.
GCACTGCTGAAATCCCACTGCCTCACACGTGCTCCTTGGATGCTGTGAAAACTGCTCGGCTCCGACTGTCTGTCTTCTACCCCTGACTGATACCCCATAAATCCCCGCGTCCGGCAGCGGGCCTCCTTCGGTGGTTTTTAGTGCAAACCATTTTATGAGAGCGGTTGCGTTTTATATCTCGAGGATATCGGTGGACATCTTGCCGCGACCTTGAGACCCGGCAGGGCTGCGCTAAATTCCTGCAGAGGCACGTGTTGCGGAGTGACAGCGGCAGCTGCCTGTGGCACGACACGCACGGGGGCTGGCTGTGGGCACCGCAGCCATTCCGAGATGTGTCCTGCCCTGCTGCCTTTTCTTTCAGCGATCCGCCATGTCCCGTAAACGTTTTTAAGGATTCCAGCTTATGCCTGGGACGTCATATAGCCCCCAGCAGGTACCTTAATTGATGGAGTTTTTGCATTCTTCTCTGACTCTCTCAGGCATGTAGGACAATATACCGCTAGCTTTTAGGTTCTTCCATGTAGCAAACCAATTTTCTTCAGCCCACCAGAATTTCCGGCCACCCATCCCTTAGCTCTTGGATCTAACAAACTGGACCACTGGTTCTTCTTGAGGCTAAGCTTTAGACAGCGTGCCTTTTTTTGGGGTTACTTCTTTTTCAGGTCTCCCCAGCAGGAAGCAGGAGATCCTTTCCTCCGTCCGCCAGTGAACGGGACACCAAAGCGGATGATTTTTATGAGGCATCTCATAACAGACATGGGCCAGGACCAAACCAAGCAGCAGATTGAAAAGGGCTTGCACCTTTACCAGTCCAATCAGACAGAGAAGGCCTTGGGCATTTGGATGAACGTGCTGGAGAAAACGTCAGATCCTGAGGGCAAATTCCGGGTACTGGGGTGCCTCATCACTGCCCACTCTGAGATGGGGAAGTACAAAGAGATGTTGAAGGTAAGGTCCCCTCCTGTGATCCCATACTGCTTTTAACACTCCCTGTTCCAGGTTAGCATTGCGAATAACAGCAGCTGCAAGAGAGAGAGAAACTACATTTTCATCATACTTTTAATCATATGTATTCTTTCATGACTAAACGTGCATTTGACCTAAGTGTTCCAAGTGGCACCAGACTCATTTTTGAATGAATAGCTACACTTTTGCTAATTTGCCTTATTAAACATATTTTTAATCTTTTTTTGCCGTGTCTCAATGGATTGTCTTGCATGGAGATCTTCCTGTGGAAGGCTTTTGGTTCTTCTTTGTGATTTGTGAGAATCTTCTCTGTCTTTCTCTTTCTGCTGAGAACCTCCCCACACTTGCACGAAGGGCCACACAGGCCCAGCAGCTACTGAATTCAGCCCTGGCGTCCAATACTAATGGTCACGGTGAAGAAAGTTGTTGCTCTAAATCTCAAAAACTTGCTGTGGCCATTATGGGTTTAAAGAAAATATGGGAGGCAGAAGGAACAACTTAAAAAGACACCTGACATGTGACATAACCACCATACCTGTCTCTACAGATATATCTGTTGCCTATTATGCTCTTCCTGTCCCCAGTAGACAAAGCAGTGGTCTTCAATCACACTGCCATTCGCTTCATGTCATTTTTCTGAAATACACAAAATCCTTATATACCATGAGTTATATAAATTTTAGCCGATTAAATCTTGTATTACTTGTATCACCTGCCTGATACCTGCCTGACACCTGGTGTATGTGAGTATTCTGTCAGCACTGGAGTCAAACTTAAGTTTGACAGCAGTAAAATCAAACGCCCACTTGAAAAAGTCAAAATTTTCTACTGACTGAATCCCCATCCAGTCTGGTAGAACAATGCTGAATAAAATAAAATCTGTGTCCCGCAGCCCTGTACTGGAGAAGCAGCCAACAGACAAAAATCCAGATGTTATTCATCTTGTACCCTGTCAGATAAACCATGTTTCCAAAAAATGTTTGAAAGTGCTTGAAAGTGGCCAGCCTGAGCACTTGTATGGAGGCCCATTCCGTTATTTGTTTCATGTGCAAATATCATCCAGAATGCATTTCAGTGCAATTTTGTAACACAGTGACAACAGACTCAACCTTCTTATGGCCTTTTTGTACTAAAAGGCCGATACAAGTGTCCTGAACATTAAACTTCTGAGGTTTTCACATGAACTTCTTACATCCTTGGCAGTACGCCCTGGCTCAGATCGACACGGCCCGGGAGATGGAGAACCCCGACTACCTGACAGAGGGCTACTTGAACCTTGCGCGGAGTAACGAGAAGTTGTGCGACTTCCAGAAAACCATCTCCTACTGCAAGACCTGCCTGAACATGCAGGGCGCCACCATCGGCCTGCAGCTGAACGGTCAGGTGTGCCTGAGCATGGGCAACGCCTTCTGCGGCCTCGGCGTGTTCCAGAAGGCCTTGGAGGGCTACGAAAAGGCCCTCCGCTACGCCCACAACAATGATGACAAAATGCTGGAGTGCCGTGTCTGCTGTAGCCTGGGCCACTTCTACGTTCAGCTGAAGGTACTGTCCCCTTAGCGGAGAGTACCGCCAGGGCCGGGCACAACACAGAAATGTTTACTAGCTCATTCATCATTCTTGACGTGGAAGTACCTATCAAATACATGTGTTGCACATTACTATTAGCAACATATTAATATATATATATTTTTTTTAAATCCCAAAAGCTTGATTTTTATTAATTCATTGTGGGTAGTTTCCGGTCGGCAAGTAATGGTCTTTTCTGACAGATTAAAAAAAATTCCAGATAATAAAGACGCCAAATAATAAAAGAGCCATTTTTTTCCCGTACATTTTATTATCAGACAATTTTATTCCAAAGTGATGTATGATTGAGAGAGTAGGGTTAGCTAATGCTTGTAGCAACTGGTGGTTAAGGGTGTTATCCTGGGGCTCAGCAGTGAAATCACTGGCGGACCTCCAATCGCAGGCACAGTGCCCTAACCCACAGAACCACACACCATACCAACTGGAAGATCTTATGAATTACTGAAAAAAGGCAGGCCAAAATGGCAGCATTAGGCAAAATCATGTATTACGCAGGAAGTAAAACTATGTGTTACGGGGATAGAAAATGAAATGACATGTTTTAACACTAATGCTAAGTAGAAGAACACGAAGGTTGTAGGAAAAGTGCAAGAGGTTTGGAGTAAGTTAGAGGTCTGCTGTTACATTTGCACTGCTGTGGTACGTAGCATCACTTGCTATTCATAAGCACTCAATATACCTGTGGGCTATGCAGTGTACTGTATGTAGGCCAATGTGTATTTATATAGGCTAATGTACCTAAATGTGCTTTTTTTTTTGTTAAAACATATGAAGATTTTGCTTGCTGTGAAAAGATTTTATCCAGTATCAGTTTTGCTTGTGCTTTTGACAAAAGTGTGACGCATTCAGCTATAGGCTGTTCCAGTGTTTCCAGTGGCTGAGTTGCTAGTTCAAATCCCAGAAGCAGTATTGTCCTTTCTGCTCCAGTGAAATAGATGTATGGGAATTGGGGCTACTGAATGCACCAAACAACTTCTGATTGTAAGAAATATTGCAAACTAAATTTTGTCTTTTTCCTCCCAATTGGTACCTTTATCATATACCTAGATAACCAGCTGTAGCCTCCAGAATTTTTTTTTTCTAGGCAGATTTTTAGAACATCGTACTGGTTGTTATTCCCTCAGTGTGACACTGTAATAACCTTAAGTGAGGATAACCTGAAATATGTTCCTTCAGATATGTTTGAGCATCTTTAACTGATTCACCCAGATGACAGAATTATCATTATTTAGTCAGTATGTGGCTTAATATTTTAAAAGGATATGAGTCATTCAGAAGTTTGTAACTTATGATGTTTTGCACCGTAGAACTTTCTGGGTCTTTCTTGGTTGCCATGTGACCCTTACACCCTGTTCATTTGGGCTTTGGCAGGATTATGAGAAGGCCTTGTTCTTCCCCTGCAAGGCGGCGGAGCTGGTCAATGACTACGGCAAGGGCTGGAGTCTGAAGTACCGAGCTATGAGCCAGTACCACATGGCGGTAGCCTACAGGAAGCTGGACCGCCTGCCAGACTCTATGGAGTGTTGTGAGGTGAGGTGCATGGTCCTAGACAGGAGCCGAGGGCTTCGCAAGTGTATCAAAACGTTAGTGTCTTATTTAAGTTGTGTCAGCTATCAGTCTTCCACCCACTGGACACTTTCACTGGCAGCATAGGGCACAAGGCAGGGCTGCACCCTGGCTGTGATGTCCTACCCTCACACACAATCCTATACTGTGGGAATGTATAGTTGCCACTTGGCCTAACTGCATGTCATTGGATTGTGGAGGAAAACTCACACAGCATATGTGGGGCAGAGGGAGGATTCAATCCGCAGCCCCAGACGCCCTGGACAGTCAAAACGGCGGATTCTGATGAAAAGGATGATGATGTTTTAGCCTCATCGTGGTTGTTATACGTTTTTTTGACATAGACGCTGCAGTAACGTGGCAATGAATGCGATCAGTGGGAATGGTAGAGGCAGAGTTCTGCGGGGAAGCGTGGGTTTGGGGACAAAGGGAGATGTGTCACGTACTGGGTGTGACTGGGCTGGCAGATCACCATGTTACAGCCTGTACTCATTTGGCATGTGGTTTGAAACTTATGAATCGTTCATTTCTGGGATTTTCCAGTTTTATTTTGGACCGCAGTACTGAAACTGTGGTTACTGAAAGCGTGGATACAGGGATCCCATTCGTGGATACAAGGATCCCATTCTACGTTGCATTTATATCTTTTGCAGTTGCTTTGTGTGATTGCTCACACAAACACAAACATTGCTTTACTCCCTTTTCATTTCTACCAATCTTGCCTTAGTATTGCCAGTGTTGAAATTTGTCATGCTTCTGCACACTTCCTGCTTTCTTCTAGAAATCCATCCTCCGATGTGTGTGTAAGTTTAGCATGTTCCCCTATGTCTTATCGGCCTTCTATGATGGTTTCCTCCCTGCTGTCTAAAGACATGCAGCTAGATTTGCAGTTAACACTTTACTTGGGGGGACATGAATAATGTAGTAGTACACTCTTACTCAATGCATTAATTAACCAGTAACTAAGTGTTAGTTGCATACTGATCCTATGTTTGTATATCAATCATGACGGCTCATGTATTTCATGCAGGAACTGTTAGTTCATGATTTGTTCTTGAGTAGTGACTGAGTGACTAAGTTATTTGTACCCCCTCAAGTAAAGTGTTACTAATCTGCATTGTCCATAATGTGTATATTAATAATAATTATGGGTGTATATATATACCCCGCTTTACTGAAACACCCCATGCAGACTGCTTTTAAGCCTGCGTAGAATCAGAAGTTAGTCAGTGTATCGACAGTCATGACAGTGTTTTTATTAGCTGGTTCATCTTTTTAAAAGTACAAGTTTTTGGTAGCTGGATGGATAAGGCAGTGAAATGCTTATGGGTGTGAGTCTTTGTGAAAATGGTCAGTGCCTTGATATACATACGTGAGTTCAGAGTGATTTCAACTTTGGTCCCTTAACGCACTGTTTTCTCAGAAAGGTATGATGCTTGGGTAAAAGTGTCGTAGACATGTACCACGTCAAAGTCATGTTATGTACCAGGTCACATGACCAAAGCTATTTGACATTGATCACCCTCTTACTGTAGCTCTTGTGGTTACTGTGCGTATATCATGAAAGATTCTGGCCAGACGTTACATTTTGTGTCTGGAGCATCATGGAAGCTGCTCTGTTGAATGACGTCCGTGGCACGCTGACGTCAATTGCAGTGTGTGCTTCTGAATATTCAGGGGGGAAATGGCACTCACAAGGTGATGAGAGGTGAAAATTTGTTTTAGTGAAATCTTTCTGGAGCCATCTAGCAAATTAAATTAATAGGAAACTATATATTTGAATTTCAAGATGTTGCTAAAACATTCATTTTGCAAAGTGCATAATTATTTCAAATTTCATGCAGCAATTTGGGCTGAATCCTGTTGGTAATCTTGTGCTCTTTAGCAAGTGTAAAGGAACAAGAAACAGATGTCATATAATAGTAACTTGCTTGTTTGGATATTATATGCTTGCATTTTGAAAGGTTTATCTAATGATGATCCAGGTGAATTTGAGCTGCGAGAAGGTGTCCTCCTCATGGGGATCTCAATGTTAAAGGTTGTCGACCATGGTGGGACGAGGGGGATGTTGACAGTGTCATAATTCTCTACTATGGGGGGAGACTGGTCTTCGATGTATTTTAAAAAGCTTGCTCTAAAACAGCTGTGAAACCACACTTTCATTAACAACCGTGTTTGTTTCTCAATAAATGGCTCTTACAAAAATGTGATTTTTTTTTTTTTAACTTGTGCTTGTAAACTTGTGTGACAACCTCTGCTTTACACTTTTACACTGGCACGTGTGCAGGATGTACCCAGTCAGGTGCCCTTTACTGCACACACATATTTCCCTGAACATAGTATGGGATTAGAAGATGGATATTTAATATCATAATTACACATTTAATTATAAACCGACGTGTAATAATGATCATACAAATATTTTGCGACACACACGTCCTAACACTATTCCTTTGTGCTTTTGTTCATTCTATGTTTCTGTCCCTCTTGTCTGTCACCCCACCCACAGCTCAGAGGAAGCAAACTCACTTTGACTCCTCTACAGTGTTTCGCCCACAATAACTTATCCATCCTCCATGTTTATAGCCAATGTTTCTACCTCATGTGTACCACTTGCACGACAGTATACACTTTCCTGCTGTTTGTTTATTTGGCATGGAATTAATATGCTGGGAGTTGCTTATTTTTGACAAGCTGCCAGATAACAAAAGCTTTACCCCTGTGGACATCAAATAAAGTTTGAAGAAAGATGTTTTATTATTTCTCATCTTGCGTGTCACTTATGAACTCGCAGAATGATCTTCATGTGAAGTATCCTTGGTGTGCCAGCCAGCCGGGAACCTGCCAACAAGGCATCGATTTGACTTAATGAACTTAACAGATGTTAGAAGGATGTCCTCTGATTAGGAAAAAAAGTTCCAGGTTTTTTGCATTTAATCGGAAATTTATGCTGCACATGGATTATTTGACGACCTGGCAAATTGTAACAATCTCCAAATAAAGACTTCCAGGGAAGGTTAAAGAATCTGTCATGTTAGCAGTTTAGGAACTGATGGCTTTTAATTTCGTATTTTGATTTAGCAATCTTAATCTGATACATCTGTTTGATTATATGATGCACATAACTGATTAACACATCTGTTAGGAATAGTAACCATTGACATAATTCATTAATCATTAATGCAATTATTAATCATTAATACATCCATCATGCAATATTTATGCATGTTTATAGTTCGCATAACTTGATACAAGCCTGCAGCTGAGAGATGCACAGGTCTTGGAAACAGTCTGCATGGCTGTAACATAGCAATCTTATATATACACATATCAGTATATTCTATAATTTGACAGACTAGCACTAGGTAGGTGGTCTGAAATAGTAGTTGCTGACATCTATGAACAAAAGACATTTACGACCTTTGTTCATAATAGCATATCAACTATTTATTCATTCTTTTTTTCTGGCAACTAGCATTTTTTTCTAGCAATAGCAATATGTTCTAGATTAATTCTCAATCCAATTCTCATTTAATAAGATCTGATCTCGACCACCTGCAACTAGGAATTCTTTAACTTAAAGAGCATCTGTCGTTTAGCACAATGTTTTTAAACCGGTCTTCAGGGACCCCCAGATATTCCATAATTTTGCTTCCTGGGAAGGAGCAAAAACGTGGACTGTCTGGGGGTCCCAGTAGACCATGTTAGGAAACACTGGTCTAACATGATGGTAATATAGACAATACGTTTCTTAACAGATTGTGTGTATGCTGCAACAGATGGTGTGTGTGTGGGGGGGGGTGTCTTGGAAAGAAAGATAGGATGGCTGTTGGCCAAAGATGTGCGCACTGCATTAGGACAGAATATCTCAAATACCTTATCTTTATTCCAGAATTCATCATCTATAGGGTAGACAGCTACATGTTATTATCAAAGGTATTCTCTAATGGCATGTTGCCATCTGGATGATAATTTCAGAGACTTCTTTATGCAAGTGGGCTATCCATTAGCCAAGTGTAGAGGGGATCTAAATGTAATGGCTTGCATTGATACTGATTACATAGGTAAGGGTAGGGTGTCTGTCATCTTGCATAAGAAGGAACTGGTCTACAAGCTTAAAAACAGAATTTCTACGGTGGTCATAATTTAGCCAGAAAGACATGCAAGTCTACGAAACCTTTGAGATATAATGAGAATATCTGCGTGAATGACATTTTTGGGAACACAGGAGTTTTACGTTTGTGAGACTTGAAGACCGTGTGGAACAGATAGGACCTGTTTAAGCCAGATGGGTTATATCTGACCCGGAGGGGCACCAGTGACTGGGAGACGCGAATGCCTGGAATAGCTGAGGAATTTTTAAACTAGGGTGGGCAGAGTCGTGGCGTCAGGGAGCTTAGTGGCTACCCTGGGGAGGGCATTAGAGAGCAAAATAAAAACCTTCTGTACAGCTCATTTAGAAACTTATAATGTGTTAATCAAAGGCATTACGATCAGATCAAGTCAGTAAAAGACATTTTAATGCAGTCCACAGTGTTAAAGTTGCACTGTATCAAAGATATTACAAATACTGATAGAGAACCATGTGTGTCCCTGTACATATTTAAATATAAGTAAAGTACAAGTATATATTTTGTGTATTTAATACTGATAGAATCGATTGCTTTAAAATGATCGTTGTAGCTTCATATATTTAGTGACACTGAGATTATGAATTCAAAATATCTGTGTGAATCTAGTGAAATTCATGTCACATGGCTCTCTATCCCGATTTACACAGTAATGTTACTCAGAATGTGAATGGGGAAGGTACCAAAACCAGTATTTAAGTTGCTCAAACTGTGAAAGATACACAGTCATATACAGGACTAATTTGTTCCTGCAACTTTAGCAGCTGGAAGCACTTCAAAGAGGGTTTCAAAGCGAGAGTGTCATTAGTACATGGAGTAGAATGTTGGGCTCGTCTCCTTGGCTGTATTCTTAAAATGACAGAAATGCCCTAGACATGTTTCTAATCTTAGTCAACTGCTGCATGACGGCCAAATGCAATGCAATGCTATCTATCTATCTATCTATCTATCTATCTATCTATCTATCTATCTGTCTGTCTGTCTGTCTATCTGTCTATTTCAATGGTTACATACGGGTAGTCTAGATGTATTGTGTGGTGTGAAAATGTACAGTATGTCTGAGCGCCTTACTGGACGAATGACATCACCTCTGACTTCAAAGGGATTTCTATGTCATACATACCCCTTGTATGAGGCTCCAGGTCGTACGTTTTATACAGATGTGACACCTAGACTCAAATTTGGTAGTACAGCGGTTCTCTTAGTAAAACCTATATTATAGAGGGAAGAACAGAAGGTAGAGAGGAGAGCACAGTACTCTGTTTGTGACCACTGAGTAACTGGAGGTATTATTTTACTCTCACAATCTGATAGTACTCTGAAGATAGGACATGAAATAACAGGAGACATGTTTACTAAGGCTAACTAGGTGTTTCTGGTTTTAGAAAGGGAGTGTAGTTATAGTTATATTGTAATAAGTAACTGGAGTAACATAAAAGGTTAAGCTGGAAGGTAGAAAATATAGTTTTGTTGTGCCCTTTAAATTTTGCATTAAATTATTAAAGAACATAACTTCCATCTTATGTAAAATAATAACCAGTTAAAAGGAAATGCAAAATGTACCCATGAGGCCACAGTATGAGAATGTTCGTTGAAAGATGCAAATTAAAACAGTGCAAATTATTGTCTTCAATGTAGTTCAACATTGTTTGTCTTTCCCAGGAATCAATGAAGATCGCGATGCAGCATAAAGATCGCCCCCTGCAGGCACTATGCCTGCTCAATTTTGCAGATATTCATCGCTGCCGTCAGGACATCGAGGTGAGGTGTCGAACTCCTCCATAAATATCATTTTATGGATATACTTTCATGTAAAACAATTGCTCAATTTATAGGCATGTATAGTTATCTAATTTTTCATCGTCCATTAATTAAATATGGAGCATCCTGCTTGTTGCTTTATTGTAACACTTGTAACATGTTGCTTTAGAAGCTCTTTATTCCTTTGGTTTTCCTGAATCAGCTATATTATTATTATTTTTTTAAATCTTGTCCCGGTGTGCAGAAAGCATTCCCGCGCTACGAGTCAGCCATGTGCATCATGACTGAAATTGGCAGCCGCCTGGGACAGGCCTCTGTATTCCTGGGCGTGGGGAAATGTTGGTTCCAGCGGAATGAGCTGGACAAGGTCTGAGCTATTCGTATCTTAAATTTATTGCGAATGACTTCTGTCCTTTAGGAATTCCTTTGATACAGTGTCAGTGACTGTTTGCTGACGCCACAGTGATGGTGAAGTCGTAAGCATATCTATCTGTTCTTTGTCCTGTAATTAAACAAGTTGAGTTTATTTCATATTCACACATAAAATATAAAATATGTCTTTGAATGTACAATTTTTCTGAAAATTTATGCGTGACGTGGGTCGCAAAGTATTATTATATGTTATCAGGAGGTACCTGAGTTTAATGTGGTAATTGAATCTAAACTTAAATAGATTTAACACTTTATCCTATTTTTTAGGCTCTAGAATCCCTGCAAAGGGCAGAAGAGCTGGCAGAGGGGGTTGGAAATAAGGTAACTTGTCTCTCTGTGTGCAACATTGTACTGACTCTCCACCAGCTACAGAAACATACATCCTATGACAGAATTACTGCTTGTAATATATTTGAAAACTTGCATTTTCATTCAATGGCCTCCAAGGTAATTTAATATTGTGAATCTGTGATTATGGACTTTGGGTGTGTAATTACAGAGTGCAGGTCTGTAACTGGGAATTCTGGGGGCATTTTGGAGTGAAATTCCATAGCTTTGGAGTTTATAAATCTGGATGTGTAATTATGGGCTGTCTTATTTTAGAATATGGCTTTGCAGCTGATGATGACATTGTATGTTTCATAAGCGCTGTGTGTTAAATGTATGTCTGTAATTGCAGTTCATGTTATGGGTCATAACTGGTTTTGTGGGTCTAATAACATTGACTATGCATTTATCGTTAGTCAGTGTAACATTGTCATGTGGATCAGTTCTTCTGAAGGTATGGAGTTGATTTATGTGGTATTTGATCTCTGTGGGTTGATGTAGAGTTTGTGTCTGTTATTTCCAGTGTATGTATACAACTGCATGGATCTGAAGCTTTGGTCTTGTCAGTTCATGGTTTGGTTCTCTGTTCAGATGTTCTAGTTTCATTATAGACTGTTAAAAAATATTAAAAAATATTGCTCTAAAGCATGTTTCAAGAAACGTTTTTTTTTTTTTTAAATTAAAGACATTCAGTGAAAAAAATATATAAATACGGTATTTGACACGGGGGGCGGCATGGTGGTGCAGTGGTTAGCACTGTTGCCTCACACCTCTGGGACCCGGGTTCCGGTCTCCACCTGGGT
>JABFEA020000010.1:15365963-15409727 GCA_019775915.2 Cyphomyrus plagiostoma | reverse complement strand
TTGAGCATTTAGTGATAAAAAGTTTTCAGTCATCCAAGTCTTTACTTCGTTGAAGCAACTGGCTAATGTGACAATAGCTGAGGTGTCATTAGGTGTAACCAAAATGTATAATTGGGTGTCATCAGCATAGGAATGATAATTAACATTATGTTTTCTCATGATGTTACCTAATGGCAGCATATACAGAGAAAACAGTAAAGGGCCCAGAACTGATCCATGTGGTACACCATATTTAACTGGTGCCATAGACGATGGAGTACATGTGTTTAACACTTGTATATATTGATAACGATTAACCATCAAATGGTTATCGTTTACCAAGTACCCAGGACGGCTAAGCTATGGAATGTCCTGGACTGGACAGCAAATCCATTGCAAAGTAACCATACAAGGAACCAAATAAATAGACAGACAAATGAACGAACAGAGTGTGTGTGTGTGTGTGTGTGTGTGCGTGCGTGTGTGTGGGACACAAATGCTTTGCTCAAAACACATACATATGGGTATTTATAAATTTAGTTCTCTTTAAATAATATATTTCCCCCAAAACTGATTAACAAATTTTAATACCATAGACATTGACATGACATTTAATGGTGTGTACTGCTAAAATTGGATGTGAGGAGAGAAAATTATAGAAAAAATATGGGTTGACAATGGGATAAGTGTGTCTGGAGAATTTTTGAATAACACCAGATTCACATTATTTTAAGAAATCATCGGTACTTTAATGACATATGGACTTTATTAGAACTTTAAATATATTTTACAACTGAGCAAGAGAAGTTAAAAATATGAATGTCCTAAACATACATTTACCAAACATCTTCATTCGAATCAAAGACTTTCTACCCAGAGCATACCAATGCACATGTGGGACGGGAATTCAGCAAGGTAACAAAAGAAAAGATCACATTGTGGCAATGAAAGGACAATTTTTATATATATTTATGCATAAAATGATTTCCCTGGGTTTAGCGGGTGATTGAAAGCATATGTATTGCCATCTTGTGGTTAAACATAGGAATTACAAGTTTGAGAATACATTCAAGTACTGCATCTTCTCTGAGACGTCATATGCATCCTTTTATGTTGCTTTACTGGTTAAGTGGACAGACTAATCGGGAGAAACCACTGAAACTCAGTCCCACTCCTGCCCTGTTTAGGTTGTAAGTGAATTTGCTTTTCTATCTGATTCACAACTGCAGGCTAATGTTAGTGCCATTTTTGAGTGGTTTCATTAAGTTAAAAAGGTCACTTAAGCTTTGAATATCTGATATGCAATTGTCAAAACCCTGTAGCAATCTAAATGAAACCTAACCTTATCCTGCACAATAGCATACCGATGGAATTCTTACACCAAAAACAATGCACAAGTTATGAAACATTGACCTATCCCTGAAATCGAACCTCTATTTTGCACTGGGATACAGTCGTTTTAAAATGTACAATACATTACGGCTGCGTGTGACTCTGTATGCTAGGATAATGCGAAGGTGATTGGCTTAAATCCCACCGGTAGTAGAGTGATTTTACCGTTGGGCCCTTGACCCAAGTTAATTGCTCCAGAGACACTGTCTGACCCTGCCTTCTGCAAAAAAGTAAATGTATATAAAGTAACTGTTATTTATTAATTTCACGCTATTTTTTCCCTTCATGACTTGTGCTGTGGAAAGGCGCATTGCGTATATTATGCGCTCCGGTGGCATTATGAAGCTGTTACAGCTAAACGTTACGTGAATAGTAGTTTTGCTTTAAGATTGCAAACTGCGAAAGTTTTTTTTTTCTCCATAAATTGTCCGTATTTTATGCCTCCGGAAATCGGGTGACGAGATGAGTAAATCAGATATACTGGCATCAGGTCCCGGAGTTCCCATGGCTTGGGCCCTGCTATTCTTGGGATAAGTTTCCGTTTCTCCGTGACCCTACACTGGATCACACTGCAATAACGGAAATCGGAGGCTTGAAAGCGATTGAGCTGGCTGATTTGTGGATCTAAACACATCCATGAACTCAGTGCATGGATTTAGCTCAACAGAGCGTGTTGCGTGTTATATATGATCAGAAATAGGACTATTTAGCTTTATATAAAGTGTAACTTAATTAAATATGAAATATGACTTTTAAATGAGCTGCTCGGCTGCGTTTCTAGCCGGATCCTTTTCAGCGCTGCACACAAACTCTGCCTGCGCTTCGCTCTGCTGGCTGCTCGCCTTCCATCCTCCGCTGGTTTCTCTCTGCATACTAAAGATAATCCTCCGGGGAACTCTCAGACGGAAGCCCTTAAGTCTGGAAACACTGGTAAACAGCATAAAAGTTATTTTAATTACCCGGGACGGCAGAGTAGCTTGCGAGCCGAGCGTGCTAGCTAACAGATTAACACACCTTTTGTGTGTCATAGGCGTTTTCACACCGGGTTTGATGCTCCGTTTCGGTCACTCTCTTGTCATTTAACTAAATAACTTCATTTTTAAGCATCAAGCATTATCTGGATTTTGCCATCCGACTTGGGCAAATGTGCTAGCTGAAACCATTAGCTGGTTAGTTCTGTATCACTTAGTTTCCAGCTGTTGCGATCACGTTGTGTTTGTGCTGTTTTTGTGCGTCTGATAACGTCGCTGATTTAGTACAAAAACTGCGCTGTGCGATATTAAGAGCTCTTGCTTTAGCTGATTGTGGGCTGTTAGCTTCCCAGCTGCGCTCTGCCTGGTGCCTCCTGTCTGAATGTGTCATTAACCCCCTGTTTTCCCGGGTCCTCCGCTACTTTGAGCTCTTTGCCCTAACAAACCGGCTCCTGTTGGGTGTCTAATAAGTGTGCAGGCAGTGAATCGCGGCGGAAATGGCATACTCTCGTGGGTGTTACCCCGTCCTCAAAACCCTGCGTGGATAAGCAGTTATTGACCGCTTCTCAGTTCGGTGTCTGGCTATTTCTGAACACCCGAGTCTCTGAATATATAAATATTCAGTAACTTATAATCGCATACGCTGTTATTGCATGTTTTAAAAAGTCAGCGTAACTGAAATATAGTGTTGAAATATTAATCTTAGACTCCATAAATGTAGGCACAAAAACATCCAACCTTGAAGAGTTGGCTTATGATATTTGATATGCAGTCAAATAAATGGAATAATGGCATTAACATTATGATAGTTCCTTAAATATATTTCTCTATGTTAATTTTTAAAAGTACCTTACAGTTCTTGGTTGGTTTTTATGGCATTAGCTCTTTTTTTTTCTTCGTTATCACAGTTTGTAAGATGTGGTGTATTATAATTGTGATATGATGTATCAATACTTAGCAGGTCATATGGAATCCAGTGAAGATGAAGGTCCACTCAGTGTTGGAGGCTCCTCTGGTGAGGAGAACTACTTCCTGGGCTACACATTCACTGACCGGTCACACTCCAGCCGCGTGGTGAAGAGCATCATGGATCTCTGCTTGGAAGACGGCCTCTTTGCCGATGTCACCGTCATGGTGGACGGCCGGGAGTTCCACCTGCACCGCCTCGTGCTGTCGGCCCAGAGCCTCTTCTTCCGCTCGATGTTCACGTCGAACCTGAAGGAGGCGCAGAACCGCTGCATCGAGCTGAAGGGGGTCAGCGCCCCCGTCTTTCAGCTTCTGGTGGACTACATCTACCACGGCACCATAAAACTGCGCGTGGAGGACCTCCAGGACACCTACGAGATGGCCGACATGTACCAGCTGACGGCGCTTTTTGAGGAGTGCTCCCGTTTCCTGTCGCGCACCACGGAGGTCAAGAATTGTCTGCAGGTGATTCGTTGAGATTTTCACTAGTGGAGCAATCTGCCTCTTTGAGTGCCCTGGTTTCTTGTTGTATTTACCGATGAGCAGTGATGTCCCGAGCCAATATCGAAGATCTGACTGGGGGCTGATGCAGGCATTTTTTAATTAACCGGTATCAGAACCAGAGCCTGATTCAAAGCCCAAGCTATTTAAATTCCCACCTCTGCCTAATTCATGTCAGTTGCACGAATTGTAAGATTTTGACACGCATGGCAGTAAGCCTGAAGCACTTGAAACTGCGATTGTCAGCCATGTGGAAATTCGACGCTCAAAGTAGCCCAACAGCTACCTGCAGTGTTTGCAAAGCCACACTTTTGAGTGGAGATAGCAAAAGAGCATCGCTTAATACAACAAATCTAATTAGGCACTTGCAGAAGAATACTATGAAATTGGTAGGCTTAGACAAAGAATGCACCAACTCCTACTGTATGTTTATGCATATTTAAATGTTAATTTAAGGATCAGATCTGGACTTGGTACTGGCAGATATAAATATTTAAGGGATCGGATTCGGGTACTACAAAAGTAGATCCAGACATCCCTACTGATGACATTTCTAATAAGAGCAGACGTTAAATCTTCAGCTAATCATTTAAACATAACCCAAAACCCATTGTGTTTCTTAAAACAGTCTGAGATTGGTCTAAGGATGCCATACTCGCTTTTATATTCGGTCCAGTTCTCTTCCCGCAGGTGATGTGGTTGGCTGATAGGCACAGCGACCTGGAGCTCTACACAGCTGCTAAACACTGTGCCAAGATCCACCTGGTTCAGCTTCACCAAACAGAGGAGTTTCTCAATTTGCCCCTACGTCTCCTCATGGACATTATCAAAGGTCAGTCTTGCACTCCCACCATCTTTACTAATATGGCTGCTCACATTATGACTGCAAGACAGCTTAACTTCCAGTATAGAACATCTTGTAGACATTACTGGGGGTTTTTATAATCAAGCTCTCTTATGTCAACTAATATTTTGAACTGCGACTATTGACTTGTGTGTGATTAATATGAGGGCGTACGGAATTGTAGAAGCTCCGTGGTTTAGCAGCGAAAGGAATTAACCTGCCCATGTAAAGGTGCTACTTCTTTATTTTGTTAATGCTGCAGATGGGGTGCCAACTTCGCAGAATCCTACTGGGGCTATTGATTCCTGGATAAACCATAACAGGGTGGAGAGACAGGAGTTCTCCAACATGTTGCTGGACAGCTTGAAGGTATGTTCTTCTGTTAAAAAACAAAAAAAAAAAAACACACCTGGTCTAGTTCCACTTTATTGTGATCTGGTCACAAGTGCGTAATGTCGCTCACGAGTGTCTTGCTGTAGCCTTGGAAACATTACATGTTGGTGACGTGGTATCTGGTATATGTACCTTCCTCTTGTTGAAGATATACAACTTAATGTGAATTTGGGAATTATGAAAGGGGACAGTAGGACTGTCAGTGTTTCGATTAAGCTTTCAATCTGCATGTTTTCAGTAACTTTGGTTCTGTGGATGGGTGTTTTGTGCCTTTGATACCAGCATTTTACTCTGTTTCTTTCGGTGTCCAGCCTTATACTGCATAAATCTGTGATGGCTTCCTCTAGAGATGATGGAGTACCATAGTGGCCCCTGACAGATTTAAGTACAGCTCTGTCATAAAATGTAAATCTCCACAATAACCCGCTTCTCTGCTTAACGCGCACCCCTCAGTCGGCAGAGGTCCTTTTGTTCAGAACGTCCCTGTTGCTAATCCTGTAGTGAAGAGACTGGCATCATCCCTGCTTCTTAACAGGTGATTGGGCGTATGTTCTTAGTGTGCTTGTAGTTAGGGAAATCCTGGGAAGCACTGAATCACTGCCTTCTGCCGTCCGCTATTTTGTGGGCCCAGACTCATGAAGCACTGTCACTGTTAGGGTGGCCGTATACTTCAGACGGAATTTGCAAAATTGGCATCTTTTTACCAATGTGACAGTGTGGGAGACGTAAACGCCGCGGTGACCATCGTTTCGGCACGCTGCCTATGCAGGGTCCCCAAAGCCAACTTTTTTGTTTGTTCTGTTCCCACCCCCTGTCCATGATTGGCTGCAGTGTTGGTAAGCAGAACAAATTATGCATCTCCCAGCATGCTTTACGCCACACCACAATTTAAAAAGTATAAATTAATGTGTATTTCGGTTAATAGTAAATGTCATAACTGTGTAATGTTTGCCGTGTAATGCACATCTTTGTTAGCATGCAGCATAATGTATATTTTTGGCTTCCCTGTCTCTACGGCTTCTAGTATTAAAGCAGTAGTGCCTGTAAATAAAGACCAACTTCCATTTTAAAAGAGCTGTCATCATTATTAAAATTACTCACGCACTTACCGCAATACTATTATCTGCTGCATTGAAAACGTTCTGCGTTATCAAGGATTGTGGCATGACATAGAACAAAGAAGGTGGCAGCATTGCATTAAATACAAGACAGATTGTTCTCACAGAAGTTCTAGGTTTCGTTCTGTCCGGACATTGTTTGAAGTATACGGCCACATTTAAGGTGTTTTTGCATGAAATGACCTAAATCATGAGGAAGGCAAAACACCTACATGATTTAAGTGTGTATGACATAATTGTTTACATTTTTGTAGCTGAACTTGGGATGTTTAATCTCAAAACTAAAACTTTCCTTTTTTTTGCCCGGTAATTTGTTCAGGTTAGTCCTATTTCTCAAACTGTTTGCTTCATAGCTTTCGATTCAGTGCATGAGAATAACGGAAGATCCATGTGATCATTGCTGTTTCACAGAGAATTTGGATTTGGTTTTTGCGTGTTGGATAATACTGTGGAAAAAATGACCTGAAACAGCAGGCTGCTTGCTGACACCCGTAAGCATTGCTTGGAAGCTGAGTACTGTGCCTTTGGATCACTAGAATTACGAGTCCTTCAGTTCAATCTGCCCAAATCCATTAAATCATTAAATCAGGACATTTCATTATGCAACCTTCTGGAATATATAAAAACAAAATGTCAACTTGATGTTTACTTAGGGCTTGGGATCCTGTGGGATGTCAGCCTTAAAATGCTTCCAGAATGTTCTGTTCCTATTTATCCTGCCCCTTCCCCCCCCAGGAGATTGGCGAGAATGTGCACATCTACCTGATCGGCAAAGAAGAAACGCGTACGCACTCGCTGGCCGTGTCCCTGCACTGTGACGAAGACGACGCCATCAGCGTCAGCGGCCAGAACAGCCTGTGCCACCAGATCACGGCCGCCTGCAAGCACGGGGGTGACCTTTATGTAGTGGGAGGGTCCATCCCCCGTCGCATGTGGAAGTGCAACATGCACACCATGGACTGGGAACGCTGTGCCCCGCTGCCACGTGACCGCCTGCAGCATACGCTGGTGTCAGTGCCCAGCGAGGACGCCATCTACTCTTTGGGTGGCAAGACCCTGCAGGACACGCTTTCCAATGCTGTCATTTACTACACGGTGCAGGACAACATGTGGACCGAGACAAGCCAGCTGGACACGGCCGTGTCGGGGGCAGCTGGGGTCAACCTGGGTGGCACTATCTACCTGCTGGGGGGCGAGGAGAACGACATGGACTTCTTCACCAAGCCTTCACGGCTCATCCAGTGCTTTGACACGGCGGCACAGAAGTGCCACATGAAGCCGTACGTGCTGCCCTTCGCCGGGTGCATGCACGCCACCGCGCACAAGGACCTGATCTTCGTGGTGGCCGAGGGCGACTCCCTTGTGTGCTACAACCCGCTGCTGGAGAGCTTCACGCGTCTTCGCTTCCCCGACGCGTGGAGCTGCGTGCCGTCACTCTGGAAGGTGGCCAGCTGCAACGGCTGCATTTACGTCTTCCGGGACAAGTGCAAGAAGGGCGACGCCAACACGCTGAAGCTGAACCCAGCCACCTCCGTCGTGTCCGTCATCAAGGGCATCAAGATCTTGCTCACGAACTGGCAGTTTGTCTTGGCTTAATGCCTCTATATTTCCTGTGTTTTTTTTCTTCCCGTTTTCGCCAGCTTGGTATTTGTTCTCCAGACACTGCGGGGGTGTCCGTGCAGGGCTTCCCTTCCACCCGAATGAGCCAATCTCAGCAGATGGCACATTTTTTATGTATATAAGTGGCTTTTTGCCCCGTTTGGTCTTTTTGCAACATGAGTCATAGTAGGTAATTTTTATCAGAATATTCACTTATCTATCTGCTCGGTTTATTTTCCGTCTCAGCTTATGTCCGGGGAAATGTGTTTTGTCATTGTGAGGGCTCTTTCACCATCCTGAAAAAAGTATAATGAATTATATTGCCATCCCTCTCAGATGGAAAAGGTTGCTTCTGGTGTTGGATAATCAAGGACACATTCCCCGAAAGGCAGCACGACGTCCACACATAGCCGCTAACCACAAATTAAAGGCCTCAGATCAGTCTCCGGGGTTCAATGTGCAGAATCGTGCATCCAACATGTTTTAAATTATTTTAATTTTTTTGCTTAGTTAAAAATACATCCACTCTTATCGTTATGGAAAACAGTTCTGTTTCTGATCTGCCTTGTGTTTCCAAACGTTCATATGTGTATTACATATCTTGATATTTTTCATTTGTATCACCCAGTATTTTCCAAAACCATCCATTATTGCAGCTAATGGCACAGCTAATTGTGCATAAAGAACTTTAGCGGAGTATGTCTTGTGGAGTTCTGTCACTTGAAAAACTGCAAGGCATAGAAACGTAACATTGTAGGACATAGCAAAGACTGTTGCATATGTGTAGGTTAATTTAATCCTTTAACGGTTACCAACTGACTACATAAGTTTTAAGAAACAAAATGTTTGCTGTACTGAACTAAAAGCATAATACTAAGACAGGTATCCCGCGAAAGTGGAGCATTCCTATGAAACCTTTCGTAAGCTGAAATAGTGTAAAGCGAAGAAGCAATTACCATTACAGTGGTACCTCAGTTCTCAAACTCATTAGAACTCGAATTTCTTAAAAGTCGAGCCAACCAGTTCAAAATAAAATTACCCAGAGCTTGATCTGAATCTCAGAAGTCAAATTGTGAACGCCCATCTAAGATAACTTGTATGCGCGGGGAAATAAGTCACGCGGCACGTCTCTCAGCGGAAACAAAGCGTAACGCTTCAGTCTCAGCCTTGCATTCACTATGACAGCATCGTGCATGTTTACACTAGCTGAATACGTATATAGACAATGATAGACAGTAACAGTAATAATTATATAATAAGACATTTAAAAATAGATGTCTTATTCATTGTAATATTAATAATAAACCATTAATAAATTTAATTATAATGAATAAACAGAACGGAGACAAAGGCGCAGACGTCAGGGTATCGGGGAATACAGGGTTTAATTACAGGTAAAGCATGCAAAACGCAGACGGACAATACAATGACCGGACTGGGGAAACAAACTGAAACGTGGATGAAATACAGAGGACTAATGACAACAACCAGAAACAGCTGATCACACGGGGATTCCAAATGGAGTTAACGAGGGGGCGTGACACACGGAAGGAGCGGACGATCGGGAAAGGACGCTTTTTTTTTTTACTTTACACATTGGATACATTTATTTTCTTACTTTACAAATTACTGTTTTGATAAATGTGCTTAGATGTTTAGTACAGTATATGCTGTTCTTGTTTTATCCAGTTCATTTTGTGTTGAAATGATGATAAAAACATTTAGGTGTGTTTTTTGTGGGGCGGGAACCAATAAATTGGTTTTCCATTATTTATTATGGGGAAAATTCGATCAGAACTCAAACTTTTTAGGATTAGATCCGGACTTCTGAACGGATTAAATTCGAGTTCTGAGGTACTACTAATTTATATAGCAAATTTTTTAAGGAATTTCCAGACACAAAAAATAACCTATCAAATCATCCCTAATAACATTAACATATAGTAAAAGCAGGAATGATAACGGTAGAACCTAGATGGGATCACCTACTATACACTTAGGCTATATGGTATAGCCTAAATAATGATTTAAAATGTCTTGTATAGTAAATATATAAATGAGCAACATAGTTGTATCATTATCAATATCATTATCAAGTAATATGTATTGTACATAATTGTATGTGTTATACTTTTATATGACTGGCAACGCAGTAGGTTTGTTTACACCAGCATCACCACAAACACAAGTACTGTGTTGTGCTATGATGTCACTAGGCGAAAGGAATTTCTCAGCTCCATTATAATCTTATGGATCTACTCTCGTATATGTGGTCCGACATCAACCGAAACGTTCTTATACTGCACAGGCCTGTGTATCAGTAATCGGCTCACTGATTGGTTGCTTTGTAGTTTGTTTCAGCTATAGGGAAAACGGGTATAGGGCTAACACAGGTCTTTTGACAGAGAAACGGCATAAAGCAAACGTACATGAAGCGGGGATACCTGTATAAGTGCATTAGAGGATCTTAAAGCTCAGAATGTTTCAAGTATGCCCTGCATGAAAGGACTTCTGTTGGCTCTGGTGTGGCAAACACTGAGTTTCTAATTGACATGTTTCTGTGTAAGTGACGCACACAGCAAATTTGAGGGTTTCTAACTCGTCATGACCTGTGGTGATGTGGTTTTGTTTAAATTGCCAGATAGTATTGTCAAGGTTGTACCATTTGATAGGCAGGGAACCATCTTTCCATTACCAGACCAGAGACATGGTGGGAATAGTAGAAAGTGTTATATGGGGCTTATGAACGTTCATTCCCAAAATCATGCTGATCTACCTTCCATACCCGATTCTCACTAACAAAGCCATGTTTTTTTTTGTTTGATGTTGTAAATTATGAGCCCATGGGTTTAAGAAAGTGATTGTGAGACGGTGGAAAAATATCTGCAATGTCAGTAAGTATTCTACTTCATGTAACACCTGTACGAAAAACATTGAGTAAAGGCCTCATTCTCCCTTCCATGCAGCGTACATTTTCTTGCGCTTTAGTCAACAGAACACAGGATTCCTGTTCTCACCGCTGATACGTTTACATCAAACAGCCTGCTGTCCTCGTCTGTAGCTGTTTGCTACAGCAAGTCTTATTCCCATGTTCCACTTGCTTAGTATGGACGGTGCTTGACTTTATAATACTGTGGGTGCCGGTGGTTCGTGAACACAATCCGCTCCAGGAAAGTGGTCGCAAACCAATTTGTACGCGAACCAAAGCAATTTTTCCCATAAGAAAGCATCGAAATTAGATTAATTTGTTCACAAGTCTGTCAAATAATGTCTGTTAATTTTTTGGTTTTAGTAAAAACTTTAAATAAAAACACAATATAGTGTGGCGATGGGGGGAGCAGAGTGAGACATGGAGACTTGCTTGCCGGGGAAATCACGCTCTTTATTAAGTCATTAAAGCCCTTATATTGTTGGTAATATTAATGGTTGCGTTTCCCTGTTGTCACGAGTGTGTTTGCCTGTGTCTTGTGTGTACCTGGTCTGATCCTTGCGTGTATTTAGCGTGTGTAAACCTTCCACCTTGTGTGCATCTCGCTGTTCAGCGTCTTACAGCCTTGTTTCTCGTCTGTTTATTTGGGTTCGGTGCTCGTTGGGTGCCTGTTGTGGTCCTTCTATTTACAATATCACGTGGGGCATGCCAATGCTACTCTAGTAGCTTTGTCAACCAAATTTTATACGCGAACCAATGTATTTCTGTAACTAAATTTTTGGTCGTGAACCAAATTGTTCGTAGACCAGTGCCATAGTTTTAGGTAATCTTTCAATACATTGTGTACTGTAATTTTATAAGAAAAAGAAACAGTAGCAACTCCTAGATACATTGAGCTGCTTTATATCAGAGGCAGTATCAGATGAAATAATGGGTGGGCTAGAAGTGAGTATAGTTTTTATTTTACAAAGTAAAGGTTCTGTTTTATAAAGTTTATTTTACAGAGTTTTTTTTGTTAAGTAGTTATACGCTTATTTTACAGTACTGGTAACATCTATCTATCCAGTGTTTGATTGCGCAGTGTGGCAGCTTGACACCCATGTGACACTGTAAAGGAGAAGGTTTTAGAGAGGCAGGATGTTGATGCAAACAGGGACAATGTTGATGGAGGACATTTTGAACACCTAAGACACTAAAAGTGATCCAGTCAGTACTGTAAAATAAAAACTGTATATTCAAAATAAGAAACTTTAGCATACATGCATAGACATTTACAAACCTTAGTGTGCAGTGTACTTTAAAGTGTGATATAGAGATGAGGGATCAGGGTGACATTGTGTGGTATTTAAAAGAATAAATTAACTTAAATGATCTGAAAGTATGGTAAATAACCAAACTAATTCAGTCTCCCACCCCACAACTAAACTTAAACATAGCAAAACCCACATATATAATTTTTAAAATGACCTATACTCTTAAGAGCAAGCAGTTGTCTACATATGCAATTTGGAGTGATACTTCCCACCAATATTGGTTTGTTTAGTTGTATTTAGCAACATGCTGCAGGCAGATGTGAGTAATTATTCAGTGCCGAATGTGATCGTGGCATGTTCAGGAAAATATTCTAGGCCTTTAGCTTTGGTATTTACACCAGGAGTGTAAAACTCCATATCTCCTAAGAAAACAGTGATATTATGCGTTACTATAGCAGCACTGTTGTTTGAAAGGAGTTGCTCCACCCAAGGATTGGCGGGTGATGTGTTGTTGGGTGTATGTCGTGATTCTCAATTTAAAATATACAGAGAGTCAGAGGAGTTAACACCAAGACTGGGCTAATGATTACATGGGTGCTATTTTTTTCTCATTCTTTATTTCAGGCATTTTCACTCTAGACCTTCTTGTTACCCACAATCCAGCGGCACTAACACGGCAGAATTATTGAACAAGCCTCAAGATTTTTCCCCATGTCATTTATTTTAATGATTCTATAAATGAATCGGTTTTCAAAAAAAAAAAAAAAAAGTCAGCTAGAGAGAGACACCCAGTGCCACGTATAAGATATCTGTAAAACAGGTCGCCTGAGACACACACTCCCCTTAAAATCATTCTCACATAGCTTAATTTCACTTTGACTGATCAACTCTTTCAGCCCACTGGCAACAGAATTAGTGGGGAAAAAAAAAAAAAAAAACTACAAATCCTTCATCCAAAATGTACTTATACTTCAAATAAGCATGTAAACAAACCTTCAGCCCGGTTCTGCTTGAACTTAATCATATCACCGCTGTTAAACACGAGGTGAAGCAAGCAATTAAAAATAAAGCACACGCATATCTAATGTTACGCAATCAAAAGATAAGCAAAAGAATCTTTTTCAAATTGTAGTTTTATACAAGTATTCTATTGACTAAGCTAGTGTCCAGGTCATAGCAGAACATCAAGCCAATATCATGCCAGACTGCTAGTTTAGAATTTCCCTGTCACGTCCACCGGGTGCTCCATGCATGTACACAAGCCAGTGTCACCATCCAGTTATGGCATCACCCGAAAAGGCTTCAATCCTTTGGAAGACTTATACCACCCTTGCTGATATTTTTTCTACTTTGAATAAAGAAGAAATTACCATTCAGCCAGAATTTTGCATCTACTTTGCATTAAAGGATATTCCAACCACCAGCTGATGTATCTCAGCCTCACTCACAGCTGGCTAGACAGAGTCACATGACCTCAACATCTTAAGCTGTAGGAGTACCGTCAGGACCCGAGGACCTGGACATAGTTGGCAGGGTAAAGGCCGACTTGCCCGTTTCGTAGCTGCCCTTTACACCAACCCTGCTCATCCTCCTCCCCCAGCTTCAGAAGCTCATCTCCTGGGGAGTGCAAAGAATATTGTGAGGCCTTAGGTATGAATCAGTGACATCCCTGGGGTATCCAATCTAAACATTGTAACAGATCATGAAACTCACAATTGTAAAGTGAATAAACTAGGGTGTCTCCATTACTTACCTCCTTTTTTATGATAAAAATCATACTTAAACATACTGCACCAAAATTAAGACAGTTGGCCTCTGGATTAATAACAGAAATCCACTGAGACAAAGAAAAACAATTTTAAAATGTTACACTTCGCGCTACATTTAAAATGGATTAAATCATTCGCGCTTAATCACTCATCATGGATTAAGACAAATAGAATAGAAACCAAGTACTTCACAGCAAGCAAGAAATATTCTTGAACCACTTAACAAGCATAAAACACATTATACATGTCATTCATATCAAAGCATGACATAGTGAATAGTCATTTGTATGTTGTGACAGGCTATGGCAGCTGTTATAAGCTTTCATGCCCTGTTATAACATACTGGCAAGTCAATGTTATGAGCAATTATGTAAGTAAAGGGTTACTAAAGAACACAATGGAATTTATTTGGATGCAAAATTTCATCCCAAAGTATTGCAAAATTAGTAATTCTCTTCTAATAACTGTATAAATGCATGCAGATGGATGCATTCCTGCATTTATAATCAATGAACCTTGATTTTGCTTCTCCCAGCACGTCGTCTGCGGTCGAAATACACCAGGTGAACAGGTGGCCATCATGCGTGTTGTGTCTGGGTGCCATTAATCAGCATTAGTAGGCATTAATACCTGCTTTAAAGCTCAGCTCATCAGCCTCCTGCCCCATGTAATCGTACAACGCTTTCACTTGCACTCCTGCTACCTTCTCATCCTCCTCCTTCACCCCGTTGGCCGCAGCGCACTTCCGGGGGCTCTCCTCATCAGACCAGTCAGAGGAGTAGTCTTTGCCAGCCCTGATTAAACAGAAAAGGCAGGAGTGACACGGCAAACCGCCGCCATAATTCATACCCCTCCGATCAGCAGGCCAGCTTACTGGAGGCCCAATGGTAGAGATCACCTATCAGAATTTTCCCCAAAGACACCTGAGTGTGGAATGACCTCGTGTTTACAGAGTGAGGGTGTGGGGTGTGCAGTTACCTGGTGCTCTGCGGGGGGGTGTGGGCCATCTCCTCGTCTGCTGGAACCACATTGGTCAGGGTGACAGTGTCTGTAGCCTGGCTGTTCCTCTCCTTTCTGCTGATTGACTGGCTGGTCTCCGGTGACCATTCCTGGGGGGGGGGGGGTTAAAATCACATCCAGTTAAATCACACAGGCCTATGACTTGACGTTTTCTTCTTCATGAGCTGGGACTGTTCGACAATGTTAAACCAGTAAAGTGCAGATGATGTATCTGTATCACGAATATATAACCAAAAATTATCCCGAAGAGTCTGTTGCATTATGACCTTAACTGTCTAAAATGAGCCATATAAATGATTCACTTAAAACTTGCTACAGTGCTCTCAAAATAACCGGGATATTGTAAGTAATATTTGACACAAATATAGACTTGAACACTATAGCACTGTGACTGCAGGAACGGCCAAAGAAAGCTGAATGACAAGCAGGCAGTGGCATGTGGACGGCCGTCCTTGGCTGCTTGTGGTGTACAGGCAGTCTTCGCCCACAGGCCCGTTTCTGGTTCCACTTTGGAAGGCTGACTCTGGGCGATGCTCGCATTCCGAAAGCCAGCGGCCAGCAGTGAAAATAAGGTGGTCTTCAGTTACACAGACAAGGCCAACTGTATGCAGTCCAATAAGGAAGACCTCCAGATTTGTTGATAATTCTATAGAATTAAAATTTTCTGTACATAAAAAATGTTCTCTATATAATAAAAATATACATTTACATAGATTAATACGATTCACAACATGTATAACAACAACTGATTGAAAAAAAATGTACCATAATTCTGCGTAAGCTTGCTCCGTACGTTGCACGCAGCCTTATTTATGCATAAAGAACGTCACACGCTGTTCACCTCGAACTGCGGCCAGTTCATGCTCATTCCCGGGCCGTGTGTATTCCTCCACCATCTCAGGTCCTCCGTGTCATTGGCTGCGACTATTGCCTGGCCCAGGTCTCGGTGAAGGGACCGGAAGCTAGGAGAGGTGCCGATTCCAGGATGACATGTTCCCTGTTATGCTTGTGCACATTTCAGGTCAGCTTCAGTACAGCCACTTTAAACAAACACAGCTAAGGACAGGATGCTCTTCTACCAAGTGTTTTGAAGCGGGCAGCCTGAATCCCCAGTTAGTGTATTTGCCTGTTCTAAGACGCTTTTGCCAGAAAATTCAGGCAGGGCTTTAACAATAATTATGGCTATAGAGGTGTTTATTGCTACAGATATGTGACCATACTCAGTAAGAGAGGATTTTGTTCGATGTTGATGAAGGTAAAATTAAGACAGACGCTAGATAAAATACAACATGTCTGATACTATCTGGGATGATGGAATGTGCACTACAGGCAATTTGTGGCCGACATATAAATATTTTTAAAGGAGCTCCTGTAAAATCCAAGACGTGCGTTAAGGCTTTAGAAAGTGTTAATGAGGTCTTACCCAGTAAAAGTGGCATGTACAATATTATCTAACTTAACCAAAAAATGATAGAAGTACAGATCCGCTTCAAAACCAGGTGGAAAAACTAGCTGGAGTACAGGGTCACATCGGCGTGTAGGATATATACACACATGTACGTTTTTATCATTTTGCCCACAAAGGGGTCAGAATCCAGTACCTATCGACGCTGGAGAGGTCCAGGTGCTTGTGGATGCCTTGCAGGACCTCCTTAAAGAAGCACAGCCTCTTCTGCTCGGCCTCCTGTGTGCTTTCGAACACCTGCTCCATGTCCTCCATGTACCGTGGGTTGTAGCGGTTCAGCTCGTCCAGGGACTTCTCGTAGCGGTCTTTGGCCTGTGGAGCACAGCCACCTGCTCTAACACTGAGCACTCCAGGAAGTTCTCTGAGGTTGCATTCAGGCAGGCCCAGAAGCGGTTTCATTATTCTGTCCCAGCATTATCTATGAATTATCGCACTTAATTATGCGTTACTTATTAGGTGTGTATTAGTGGTTAGCTGTAAATAAAGACAGGAATTCAAACATGACTGAACTTGTGCATTTATACTGGATGAACATTTATTTTATATCATTGATTTTTGTTTGGAATAAAGGAACATGTTTGCAGAATAAAAATACTTCTGGGTTGTAATGCAGCAGGACTACTGGACGAGCCTCTTTATAACTAAAATGTTTTCAGTAACGTGTATTCAATTTTTAAATGCCAAAACCCCCTTAGAGAGACTTGCCGTTTATTTTATTTGACATTGGTATAGTATTTCTGGTAGGGCCTCCAGGACACAGCTGGGAATCAAGCCTAAAATCCCAAACATGGCGTCCACACTGGTAACATGAGCCGCCTCACTGGCAGGATACGAACCGCAACTGGTGGCAGAGATGTAGAAGCCAGATATATTGGGCCCGAGTTCCACATGCAGTCACAGCAACAAGCAAACTACTTGGGACTTTATTTTCACGGTGCTTAAATGAGTTCCTAATGGACCTTGAAAAGCTGAAATGAGGGTGATATGTAGTGAAGTATGACTGCACACGTCTCATCTTATTAGAATTATTTGCAGGAATGCCAGTGCTCAAAGATAACAAGGCTGATAAGTGAACCAGGTAAACGATTAAAAATTGTTGACTGAGCAACACCCAGCAGAGTGCATGAATCAGAATATTCAGTACAAAACTATGTTTAGAACAGCGAGATAGAAAGTTGAAGGGTTTTCTTTTATTTATTTTTTTAAAGTAAAATATATGCGATATTGGTTCTTGAGTTACTGTTAGCAGCTGAAGGGGTTTGAGGATTATGCTTGTGGAGAGTGATTTTTTATTTATTTCAGACTTGAAGGATTTACATTATCTTCTTAAGCTGAAATCACTGCTGGACGGCTTGGAGTTGCTGCTGTCCACTCACCTTCTCAGCTTCCTGACTGCATTTCTCCACCCGGTCCTGCAGCTTGCGGACTTCTTCTTGAGACTTGGAGGGATCGGCCTTGGCGTGTGCCTCCCGAGTCACAGCGGTACGTTCCTCCTTCCGTGCTTGGTGGTAGCCCTTCTTGGATGCCTCCACCTTGTGGAGAGGACACATTAGTAAGGCAGACAACATGGAGGAGTTTCAAATGATACGATCTTGGATCAGCCCCAACAGAATCAAAACACCAAAAACACACAGCCAGTAGGCAGTATATAATATTTCATAGTTGTCCAGAGGTCTCACCTCCTTGAATTTCCTGACCCACGGTTTCTGCGCCTTCCGGAAGCCCTCTTCCGCCTCCTTCGTCTCCTTGAAGCCGCCAATCATCTGCTTGTGGAATGCGTCCTTCTGCCAGTTCCTCACCTTCTCGCTGTCCTCCACCATTAGATGCTCCTTGAGCTCAAGATGCATCTCGCTCAGCTGGTCAGCCGCATTCATGAAGGCATGCCAGGCCTTCTCTAGAGTGCCATACTGGGGACCTTCAAAGAACACACCAATGTCACTTCATACATCAGACCATCCAAATGCCTACAAGAAGCAGATGTCAATAGGCCAAACCTTTTCAAACCTTTACTCAAGGTCTACATTGTAACAATATACAAAAGATAGAGAACTTTTCATTTCTCGCAGACATCCGTATCGTCATCTTCGGTAAATCATTTCTTTTCAAGCAGAAAAACAAATAACCCAACATAAGCTTAGAAAGTCTCTCCACACATCCGACAGTAACTGGTGCTCGGTTCTTTTATTATTTTACTATAACATTCACTTAAACTCATTTCAGATTGCTCAAATTATACACTTAAAGGTTTCGTCCTGCAGCGATTCCTTGCTATTGATGCCTCCACGTAGATGAATGGCTAGTGTCTAAAACAGCTAAACTACAGCTACACCAGACACATGCATGCTAACTCCCTCTTAGCTGGCCGGCCTGCTTGCACCATCAGGCTAATCAAAATCATCCATAACATTCTCAAATGTTTAACCTGCCAAAAATGGGCACTTGGTCTCGTTCCTCTGCCTACTGGTCTGTATCAGATCTAAGATCTTGGCATGCACAAGAAGGCCAGTCATGGAACAATAACTTGTCAGAACATTACACCCATTCAACTTTTCAAATAAAAATGAGTCAACTTGTGTTTATAGGCTGCAGTATCACTGCTAACCTGTATTGGATTAGAGGGTATGGAAAATTAAATGCAGCGACCACTATTGTTTCTAGGTTTATATTATTAACAGTATCACACTGATTCTTCATTTAGAATGTGTTTCAAAAAGATATACATGCATTTTTTAATAATACCCATTGTGGTGGAACTAAGCGCGTTGTATGCAGATAAAATGATGTTATCATTGGTAAAATGTAAAAAAAAAAAAAAAAAAAATGTATGAGTTGTTTTATCTCCTGAGCAGTTTCTACCACTATTTGCAGATTCATTACAGTGTAAATAATCTCAGACCTGGAATTACTGGTTCTGGAAACCAGTCATTCCTCACCTTTCTCAACTACACTCCTCCACTTCCTCGCCCAGTCCGTCAGCTGCTGAGAATAACTCTTCTCGATCCTGGCCCGTTCCTGGAAGCAGCTGACCAGCTCATTGCACAGCTTGTGACCGTCATCTATTCGTTTCACTGTACGCTTGTAGTTCCCTGGCTGTGGTGAGGGACAGAACATATAATGCGCTGAATATGACGATATTAACACCGATTCACATAACAAATAAATATTCAACACTGTGCGAATCTTATGCAGTCAAAGAAAATGTTTAAGGCTATTTATTTGGGTAGCAAGTGTATATTACCTCAGAAAAAGAAACACAATTTAACATGACAACGTATGCAAATGAACAGCAAAAAGAAAAATTCTTTTGCTTCATTTATTCTGTTTTCCAGTAAGTTACTGACATCTTGTTGGACAGCTAGATAAACTCCGTTTTCGTTTCCAAACCTCTGCTTAGTGGGACTGCAGCCATTCCATGTGTTAAATTTCAAGGCCAGCTCAATTAATTAATTGTTTGATTTATTAAATGTTCGATCAACCAATTCATTAATTGGATGACATATTGATTTTTCCAGTATGATGGAGTAGTGGTCAAAAAATGCATGGGTTTATTGGATGGTTGCTGCAAATACTACGGCAAATTTATTGAAGTTTTGAAATACAAAACTTACACACTGACAGTCATAATATAATAGTTTTACAACAACATGTTGATCATTTAAGAAGCGTGGCACAGAAGAATTTTGCACAGTATTACGTGCCTATATACAACTGGTATGCAAGTATGCATTCACCTTTAAAAGTGATACATGTGGCAATCGTTTGTTGTCATAGCACAAATGCACATAAAACAAGTATGCATTTGTGCTGTTACAAGACATTATTGTTCATTTTAACCTTTATATGCTAATTCATACTTCCATTTGCAGTATAAAGGTTAAAATTCATGGTGATTTCTTGTCATAGCACATACACATTTACGCTGCCGCACATTTCGCTTTTAAACGTGAATGCATACTTGCATGCCAGTTAGGTGCATCCCTATCTATCTGCATATTAGATATTGTCTTTCTGAAATTGCCTTTGCACCAAGCCCCAGTCTACACTGAAATTCTACATACTGTCTATTTGACCCAATAAAATGGGTCAGTAATGTTGATTAATATAAAGGATGTCATAGTACACCAAAGGCATTCCAGGTCTGCAAGTGAAAAAAAAAACAAAACGGGTCCTGTCAAAAGCATTCTTGAAGGTGCAAGGAAGGGGAGATGGCCGCCTTTTGCTCAAACCATTACAAGGAAGCATTGATTAGCATCCCCGCCTACTGAAGCCTGGTTGCCGGATAGGAGAGGCTAGAAGATCAGGCAGAGCTACAAAAAAAAAGAAAAAGTACCCAATGGCTGGCCTGCACTTGGGAACTACAGTTCCTCCTATTATTCTGGCCAAGGCAGCTACTAAACTAGTTCACTGCCACTCTGGCCCGTCGAACCCGCACAGACAAGCATGTGGCGCCTCACCTCCCAGAAACTGTCGTAGCTCCCCATGTCTCTCAGGTCTTCGCTGGAAGACATGGCGGGCCTGCCCTGGCAGCACGGAATTTTGGTGGATTTCTGTTAAACCAAAGCAGACATCGACCCGGTCAATGACACAGTCAAACGCAATATATATAGCGGCGGTGGGCGATATGGGATAAGTATAACATATCGCGGTTTTGTTTTCAGATGGGGTCGATCCCTTTTCATGCTGGTTTTTGAGACTACAGACGCTCCACAGGTTATGATGGGGGTCACGTTCCGATAAACCTATCGTAAGACGAAAATACCATAAGCCAGAAATGTTAATATAGTACACCTAACCTAACAAACATCACAGCCTAGCATAGCATAGCCTAACTTAAACATGCTTAGAACACTTACTTACATTAGCCTACAGTTGGGCAAAATCATCATCACAAAGCCTATTTTATATATATATAAAAAAAAGTGTTGAATATCCCAAGTAATTTATTGAATAATATGCTGAAAATTAAAAACAGAGTGGAATTGGAATACCCATGACAAAGTCAAAATATCATAACACGGACCATCGTAACTCAGGGAGCGTCTATTTTGCAAGTTACTGTACAATGAAACTAGTTCCGTTACCATATAGTACTGTATGTTGTAAAGTAACAAAGCGGAAAATAAAAACATACCAGCTTACTGTTTTGAGGTGACTGAAAATGTTCATCAGATGTGCAAACCTTATTTTTGCAAATTTTGCAAATAACTTTTTTGTGCAGTGTCCGTTTTGGAAAATCTAGACAATGTTCCATGTTACTGATGTCAAATTCTTTTTAGGGACCAGCTCCTCCATATCCTCCATGCCATTACATTGCCAAATAGGGAATTGTGTTGCATGTTGCGCATTGCATGTTGGGATGAGGGCATGAAATGGAGAGAGGAAGAAATCCTAGGCACTGCCTACTGCTTGCTATTACTGGTTTATTGGTGTGTTGAAACAGATCTGGCTGGCAAAACAGCTTTAGATGTGTGCATGAGCCATAGAACCACAACTGATAGTGTCCTGCAACAGTGCACATTCTAACGACCTTTCTGTACAGGCAGAACATGGAAACATTTTAATCACTCATGACTTATGTCATCAAATCGCACACCCCTAGCATATAGCTTACCTAACACCAGCAGGGGCAGGAAGAATCTTCAAGACAGGCCTCTACCAGGAATCTCAAATTTATAAAACTACTGATAGTATTAATGTCAGTATTCCACCACTAAGATGGTTAGTTCTGACCTCGGCTACCTTTTTCTGTTTTCTTCTTCTAAAAATTCTCCATGTAACAACTACACACAAGTTTAGAATGTAGTCGTGTCTGTTATTCATAAACCCCGTTTGATGAATACTTTTCTTTGTGCTATTGGTTTGTGACTTGAGAAATATGCACTGAAAAACCAGATGTGTTTTGCCGTTTACATTTAGACCCTTAAAACCTTCGTGGCTGTTAGTCATTTTATTTATTTTACACTATAAAGTACAAGGAATGACTTCTTGATTCTGTCTTTACTGATTAAATACAAAATGCAGTACAAAGTTGTGAATATTTGAGGTTAATTTCTGCAGGACTGTGCTGTTATGGCTGATGCTAATGCATTTTTCATCAAGCTTTTTTTGGCTATCACTCAATTGTTTAATTTAATAAAAACCTCTTCCTGCCATAAATAAATGAAAAGGGACCATTCAGCAACACCTGGATCATTTTTAAAACCAAGAATACAAAGTAAGTACTTCAAGACATCATTTATCAGAATCCAGTGTGTCTGCAGGATATTACTGTGAGAGCTTTAATTTCTTCTCCCTCCTGATGTATCCTTGTGTGACACTGGCACATTAAAATCCCTCGATACTATCCTATAAACAACCTTCTCCATTGTATGAGCCACACTGCAGGCCTCAAGCCGAGAGTGCTTTCCAGAAACAAACAGGAGGTTGCAGCTGGATGGCTGGAAAGTGTGGTGGTGAGAGAGGCATTTCCCACAGTCATGGTGAAAGGGGTGGATTTAAAAGAGGTTCACTTGAGAAGGTGTTGCTAATTAAGGAGTGAATATTTTCATTTAACCATACAGTGGAATGGACAGGTTTGGAGCACAGAATGAGCAAACGACATTTTATATTGCCCCAACAGGAAAATTCAGTGTCAAAGGTAAAAATAGGTCCCTGCTTTTAGTCCACACTACTGTGATCTGTCCTTATGTTTGACAGAGCAGATGGCCAACAGCATAATGAACCTCAGTGCAGCACAGCCAATCAGGGAATGGGATTTTTAATGTGAAATTTAGGAGTTCTTTCTGATTATGTGCCCTAAACACTGACAGAAAGTATATATACTTTGCAATTGTTATGCAATGGGCGAAATAAAATCTTAATTCCCGGGTTAATTAGCAAATTGGACAGACCATGCTTTAAGAGGGAGATCCAGTCTATATTTGCTATAGGATACATGACAAACACCACAAAATCCCAAGGAACTCAGTATTTCTACTGTAAACTACCCTCATGAATAGTTTTGTATGCATGAGTAGTGCCATAAAGGAGGGGGGGGCAGGGGATTTGTCTGGGTTTTGGACCTAATATAATATGTTTACATATGGGGCTCAACATTTCTAGTGGTGTCCCTTCTCATGTCTATAATAAGGGCCAAATCTACATCACTGCGAAGCCTCTAGCACATTCTCTTTCTGCTGCTGCCTGTGGGCACACATGCTAACAGAGTTAGCAGAACCGCCATTTCACATGTGCAGACATGATAAGTTTGCACAGGACTTACATAATTGCTTCAGCTGTACAGTACTGTGCTTGTCTGACATAATGCAGCCCTTTCATCTTTCCCATCGCTGCCTTAGCAGTTTTCCTTCACCTGACACACAACAGTAAATTGCTGTTGTCCATATACAAAGCTGCCATTAGCCTTAAGTGGCTGACAACCACTTGCTGTACCTTCTAATGGGCGCTTCAGACCCCCCCCCGTGAGAAAGCAGTGGTACGCAAATTCATTTTAATTCGAAAACGGATGTGGTACTTAGCTTTCATATCTCCTTATTTTTGTAATGTCCTTAAAAAAAAAAAAATTCCCTTAAATAAGCGATTAAAAATTTATGATTTAACTTTTAAGTTTCACTTCGGCAAGAATAAAGTTTCAGTAATGCTTAAATGTTCATGTGGAGACAGCTGACAGAAATGGCACCTATGTTCCCTGATGCTGAAAAAAGAAAATTAAGTAGCTGTTGCATAAATTTGAACAAAATGATGTTTAAGCATCCAGAATACAGAAGATAGTGTAAAAGTTGACACCAAAACTAACAACAGCTACTTATACAGTGTGATTTTTTTTGCAGGTACTATAACCCTTGGCAAAGGACATAAAACCAAATATTGCCAGTAACGAAGCCAGCAGATACTTATACAAGATGAAAATCAAAAATAGACCCAAAACACTTAGACATCAATTTTCTCAGCCAAACATGCAAACAACTGGATGGTTGTCTGTAGCAACACTGAGAACAGAACAAGTTATTTAGCTTAATTTCATAATTCAGGCAACTTAGGGTTAAAAAAATAATAATTAAAAAACTTACCAAAGCCAAAGTAAAGAAATTGTTAAGCTTCCTCCTGGGACTGTTTCTGTCTTTTCCTGGTTCGGATGGAGAAAGCAGGGAAAACACAATAAACAGAAGAAACAGACTAACAGTCCAGTTCCCCCTTGAGATCAAACCATGGCACAGACTCCAGCTTAATGTACCCGCGATGGCTAAGAGGTGGGAGATTTTGAGCTGAAAGCTGAAATACCACATGCAGGAGCGTTGGGAAGCCCATGAGAAGGAGCGTTCCTGCTTAGGTGACAGCGGGTGCTCCTCAGAAATGAAAGGGCGCCAACGGAGAGGCACAGGGAGAACGGGACGCAAACCTCACTGCTGCCTAAACTCAAAGCATCGGACTGTACAAGGAAGTCTCCATAGCAAAGAAAGATGAAACATAATAGGACATAACAGATTCAAAATGTGAGCAACCAGGATCCTTCAAAAATATACAGGACAAAAAGAAGATACAATAGCAGATTTTGAATAGACTAATTGTTTTTTTATTCTAAAGCATTTCTATTAGAAAAATTACAAATCTGCATTTAATATTAGAGGAGATCAACACTGTTCTCCCACAAACAGCAAGGCAGTTGCATTCCCCCAATACCCCCTGGAAGTTACATCTGTCCTTAAGGGGACTGACAATCTCAGATAGGTGATAATGGCAGTTGCTCTGACATCAATAACCTCTCTATGTTCACCGTATGTGAAACAGGGTTTTTTTTTTTTTTTTTGACCTTACCATGTCATTCATGTATCATACTCACTCATTGCTGGCTACAAAACGGGATATTAACTACACCAAATATGTTTCCATAAATTACAAAGCAATCTATACCATTTATCTTGCACATATATTGAGCAGAAAATTTTCCAAAAAAGGTTTAAAAAGAAAAAAGATATACATTTTTAAAGTACAGAGCAGAAAATGAAGGTGAAATAACAGAATATCTCATGAATCATACAGTATAGTATAAATTCATTCGGTACTACATTTACATATACTGATACAGCTAATAAAACACTAACAGCCAGAAAGACTACAGGCTGCATCTTATGTTATATATCACAAGTGTTGTTCATGTGGAGTTTGCATGTTTTCCTTGCAGATACATTATCTTCAAACTCTCTCATGCCATTGATCAGGGACATTTCTGAGGGTAGGGTTTCACCATGGTACTGTGATTAGGGTATCGAGGGGTGGAAAAGAACGAACAACTGCAATTTATACAAAAGAAAGTAATCGCCCTCTATAGTTCTCATATACAGCTTAGAGTCACAACACAAATGTAAACTGAAAAATATGGACCACATTCATGGTCTGTAGTGGGACACCAAGGACCTATATCGCGCCCTGCCCCCCCCCCCCCAGTCTTGTAGTGAAGTGTCTATGATGCTGCCACCTCTGTGTGTAAAAAGAGCTACTGTTCTGTCCTGCGTATCTGAAATCTCTGGGTCATTGGCGATACAAAGGGATGCTTTGTTCAACTCAGTCTTTCTTCCAAAAGTGTAGCAAAAAAGTACACAATGTTTCCCCAGTCTCATCTTCCAGCTCATTTACTCATTCCAAAATCAAGCTGAATATCTACATAGCATTATTTTTTGTGCAATAACAACGAAACACATATAATTTTCTGCTGAATAAGTTACATTAAGGAAGTTCTGAGGTTTAATTTAGATAAACCATAGTCCAAACATGAATGCAGCCAAATGTAGCCAGAGAACTTGGATGACAGGGAGTATAACGGAAAATCCTGCTTTAATATCAAAGACCTGCTAGGAACCACAGACCTAGAGGCAGATGTTCATCTCAAACCCCAGCCCTTGAATATATAAGAAGTGGGACTCTCTGGGGTTACAAGTGACACACAAGGGGCCGTCTTCAATGTGCACTCTTCACTGAGAAATTAAAGTGCATGCTAAACTGCTGAAAATTCAAAGAGTTATTTCTCCCAATTCACTCATCCACATCCCATGACCACTTATCCAGCATAGCTATGGTGAGCTTGACGCTTTCTCCATAAGACACAAGGCAGAGAACACCCTTGGCAGGGCACCAGGAGACTTAATTTCAGTAAATATACCTTGAAAGTGAAAATAAATCACCAGCGTTATATTTCAGCGCTGTTTGCTCACTGCTGAACATATCAGCAAGCATTGATACATTGCATACAATGGTCTTTGCAATGCACAGAGGCACCTGAATCATTCCCCTGCTATGGTTGTGCCTGCAATAAAATCTGACTGGGGTGGCCATCAAGGGCCAGTTATATTTATGGGGGTGGCTGCACTGAACCGTGTCTCTTCTAGAAAATTATCCATATTTCGTTTTGTATTATTTTGATGTGGGGTGACAATGAGGCTGATCTTCATGACTACTATTTACCACTTGGGTTACTTACTGCATCATTATTATTACTGAGGCACTGAAAAGAGAATATACAAGATCTGCCAAAAACACTAAACACATATTTAATCTCAAAATAATAAACAGATAAACCACATCTTAAAGACCTAGCTACATTCCCCAGATGATTTTACACTAATTAGCTTTACTTTTAGCTGCAAATAGTTAAACAGTAGGCTGTTCTTCATTTGAAATGAGAATGTGACTTTAAAAGAAAACATACGGGATAGTCATTATGATTTGAGAAAGGCAGATTACATTGCTTTGAGTGTGTGACAAAGGCTGATGGCAAACCTTATGATTTTATTTAAGGAGACTTTACAAAGGAATCAAATTACAAAGCAAACAAACTTAAGATGTGTTGAATCAATACAAAAGTTGCTTGCGAAACAGGAAACAAAATGTGTTCCAATTGGGCGAGGACAATAAGCTTTCTGTGGAGACCAGTACTCTCTCTAATGTATGTTAAAAATATAACACCTTAAAATTAATTGGTTACATTTGTTTATGTACAGGTAGAAAGTATATCATCTGGAAAAAGGGTATATCCCTGCTACAGTTTTGTACCACAAGGTACAAGCAACATTACTGTACCCCCAATGGGACAAAAATGTTTCTCATGGTCCATTTCTGTACCTTCAAAGGTACATTTACCTACAGCTAAAGGTATAATTGGCAGACCCTTGAGGGTACAGTCCCAGTGACAAGTGATTGTACCCTCAAAGGTACAAATTTGAACTTTTTTTCTAATAGTTTAGCCAAACACAAGATTAGATCAGCATATTTGTATTCCACATATACCTTCTATTAAATATGAATGGGAAAAAAAAAAATATTTCCTTAACATTCTTTTTCAGGATGCTCTGTTTCTTTACTGTGTATTTGTTTAGTTTGCATTGTTTATTTGTCAGTACTATGTTTACTGTCTTTGCACTTTGTTTTATTTTGCACTATATGTTTGTTTGTCTGCACTTTGTATACCTTGCTGCAATGTACAAAAGAATTTCTCCCAGGATAAATAAAATTTTTCTTCAACAGTAATATAAAAGAAAATCTCTCTTTACACGAAACGTAGATGAGACTGTAAAACAGGCACAGCACTTAAGCAGGATGTGGACCATAGCAATACCTGCATTTTAAAAATGATTCCGTGGCCTTGCGATACTGTGACATTTTTAATGTTCTAATGCAAGAAGAAGAGAACTGGATTACGAAGGGATCCATTACAAAAGCACTTCTTCACAGGAACCTTGCCCTACCTGAGGACACATTATACCACTGCCATTGCTTGCTCAGTGGATTCACGTTAAGTTCAGGAGAGATTTTTAATTAACTTAACTAAACATTACCTCATTTTAGGTATGGAAAGGTCAGATCCCTGTTTATAATCTAACTGATTAATGTGTGCAATGAGGTACGCATTCTCCGATGCTAGGATGCAAATAATTCCTAGAAGACAAGACACTTGGGTAGTGAAGCTTTCAGCTATAGAGCTCTCACACTACAGAATCTCCCACCTGGGGAAAACTACTGTGCTTGTTTAATTTTAACCTTTGCTAATTTGATTGTACATTTCATTTTTATTCATTTGCCAAGTGATTTTATCTTGTTACTCCCCAGTCAGTGGAAATTTGGCCATAGACACAGAGCATGAAAATCTTACTTCAAATAAAGCTCCTTCATCTAATGTATATACCATCACACTCCTGTTTTCTCATATCATTTACAACTTAGTGCATATTTTTTGTGTCTTCTCTCCCATTACCCTGGTTGACCTTTATACTTGGGGCAAAGGTCAACCAGACATGACCTGCAAGAGGAAGAACAGACCTTGATTCACACCATGAACGAGCAACAGTCTCATCTGTTGAGCATCACTCGTTGCCATAATATAGGACCAAACAGAAGCCGATTGTTTTTTTTAACTGTTTAACTACAATTGATTTCCACCGATCAATGGAACAGGATGCCAGACAACACCAGACAGCCTGTTATCCTCAGACCCCTAAAGGCTCCTTTTCCTTATATAGGTGTCATGGTAGTTTTTCTTCCCTCTTCTGCTTTTTAACACCTTTTTTCTTAGCTTAGTTTACCGGATATTGTAATTTAGTCTGTCTCCTTACTTCCACGAAATGAAATGCACCGCGTTCAGGTTACTGACATAAGCAGGTGAAGTCAAATCGAACACTGATGCAATGCCGGGAGCAGCAGCGCAGCGCATGCGCCAAAACATAAACTAAGCTCAAGGCCTCCGTTCTATGCACCGTACATGCTTCACTCACATAAGTATTAAAAAGGAAATACCTTCGGCAATTTAAACGCCCTATTTTAGGTATTTATATTCCATTTTATTGCAAAAGCGTACACATGTTCTCAGCTAGTTAGGTAGACAGGTTAAAAAAAAGTCCTTAAACCCACAGTGGGTGAAATTATTGTGGGCTGCCAATTCTTATCTAGTTTGACCCAAAGGCACAAATCAACAACTGGTCTAAATCTGATGGTGACTGACTGACAGCGCACGACAGTAGATCTATTTCCCAAAAGTTTTTTTCCAGTTGCCTCTAATTTAGAATTTATATTATTAGAGTTTAAAACTGCTGTTATGCGCGTAGTTCTGTGCCGTTTGTAGGCCTACGGCGTTACTGTTCGGGTCCACGTGACTATTCAGGTTAACGTTCAACTGCGACAAACGTTTCATGCGTAGACCTGTGCGATTCCTTATCGCACATTAATACTCCGCTGAATCTGAACAGGATTACTTTTCCTAGTTTATCAGTAATAAAACTAATATCCCAACAAGCAGATTACACGATATTTAAAAACTACCTACGATATTTAAAGGGAATTTCCAGTATTGTTTATTTTGTTCATACAGGACATTTGCGCTACCTTGCTGACGAAAGTCGGACAGATGTCAGCTTGTTTCTTAAACACTCGAAATGTAACTTGCCAATTTTAATTTTAGACCGTTCTCGATGCCGAAAAGACGTGCCCTATAAAGTTACGCGTGCCTTCCATAAACCTATACCCAACAGTTAAGACTGTGGGGGAATAAATAAATGAATGGTCATTTAAATTATTACTGATGCCCGTACCCTATCCGAAAAAAACTAAGGATAACGCTGATGTAGGTTAACTAATTACAACCTATCATACAGGAGTAATTAAAATTCGGGAACAAATATTTTAAATTCAATTTATATACGCCGCCTGCCAAAACTCCTGCGGTTGAGTAACAGGAGTTAAATAAATAAAATCCTTTAATTCAAAGTGACACCTTTGTTTCAAGCGTCGATAGGGAACATAGCTGACATGCATATAGAGTATAAAGCATTAATAGACAGCATAGAGACGGTGAAACAAAGAAAAGCGACAATCCTGCGCCAGTGTGAAGGATATTGTATACTCACGTTACTTAACAACGTGTATGTTGTTTTATGGGTTGTGACACTTAATACCCAATTATCCATTTATAACAAACACGTTTTAATCGATTACAAATGTAGCACTTGTACTAAGTTGTAGCGGCGCTCGCCCGCGTCTGCTCACTTACCTGCTGAAGTTCCCGAATTCGCCAGAAATTACTTTTTCACACGATAGCAACAGAAAGAGTGTCCGGAACGTCTCTTTTATCCCACCAGTCAATATAATGCCACGTTTTTTCAAAAAATATTTTTATATTTAATCTTATTTCATTCCGAGTTCTAAACAGCCGTATTCCACAGGGAAAACGGTGGAATCACCACCGTTTAGTATGCCGTTGTCGTTTGTGCGAACAAACACTTCCTAGACATTACTAAGAAACGTATCTGTTTCCTGGTTTTCAAAACTGGTTGGAATACAACTTTCTTGAACGGCAAATAATAATAAATAATAAATCAAATTAACTATCAAAAATATATTTTTCCCGCAGGCACTTTAACAGACAACCCTTGTTGCTCCTGGACAGGTCTTTAACGTTGTAAGCTGATGCTGTGGTTCTGCACACTATACATTGATCCAATTAGTAAAATTAACCCTTCGAGGACTTAAAATAGTACCTTTGCAACTCAAGATACTTTGTTTTGCTGAGAATTGTTTCGTAATATCTGAGGAGCAGCTAATGAATTCTTGTTTTTGTTTCTTTTTTGTATTCTATTGTTCTTTACACACAACCACGTGATTGAGAATAAAGATAACATTTCTTTAATTAAACGGCAAAAGCATCCGTAATGCAAGAATTTGATATAAAACTTAAATTCAATTTATTTCACATAAATACTATATATTTTTTTACCCCTGAACCGTTATGTGCAACATTCTGCATGCATAATTTACCTCCTCTGTGCTTAATAACTATTTTTATGCATGCAGTATGATTGAATAATATGGGAAAGTCTTTCAGTTTTCAGAACTTTGAAAACGTAGAGATGCCAATGATATGTAGATACAGTCGTGCTGATGCCTCTTTCGTCTTTAGGCGATGGGATGTCCACAAAGAGATCATACACACCATCAAATAACTAAATGCAGACAATTTTAAATGTGGGTATTTCCGGTCAAACTGACAGATTATTCATACGTCGGTCAGTCGTACACTCAACGGCTTCCCAAGGCAGAAACTCAAAGGCCATTAATTCAATACCCTCCCCGCCCATGAACAACACTGAAATATGAATTTTTGTACGTTATTAAATCTAATGAACCTGTCCCAAATAGACCCCAAAGAAATCTGCAGACATCTAATGATGCTT
This sequence comes from Cyphomyrus plagiostoma, assembly GCA_019775915.2. Lineage (NCBI taxonomy): Eukaryota > Metazoa > Chordata > Actinopteri > Osteoglossiformes > Mormyridae > Cyphomyrus > Cyphomyrus plagiostoma. Next base: position 15,378,316 of record JABFEA020000010.1, on the reverse strand, counting down.
TTGCAACCGATTTCCCCAGCGTTTATACTTTTCCTCACTTCAATCATAGTGTAATCTAAGAATCCTTTACTTAAAAGGCACTAGCAAAGAAAGCGGGGAAAAAAGTTATTAGGCGCATGACCATGCAATCAGGCTTTGCTATAATATTATTGTAAGCCGGGATGGAATTTGGCAGAGAGGGGGTTAACCACTCCGGGCACCGCACTACGGGGTGGGGGTGGTGCTGATTTCGACATTTTTGCAACAAAACACATTGATCAAATGTTCACTACAAACCACTTATATAATAATTTTGGTTAAATTATTATAATCTATTATAATATCTGGCTTCGATTAGTATAATATTGATGTTCCCTCGTTTATAATTCCTCTAGTTTCACTAGCTCCAAAGAACAGCTCAAATAGCCCGCTTAGGGGGGGCCCTATACCCATGTCAACATATAGGGCCACAGAGAAGTTAGTCTCCCCCCCCCCCCCTTATTGTAATACTAATTAAAAAGCAAAACTCTAATAAGATAACGTGACTGAGATTGTGTATAAGAATGAATAAAGTAATTAATAACTTTCGTAACAGTAAAATTAATGTGATAGATATAACATATGTAACGTTATGTTAAACATTTGTGTTGACTGAACCATGTACAATGTGTGAAAATAGCGGTTAGATGTGGAATATCAAACAAAACTTAATAACATACAACGTACATAACTGCATACTTACATATACAGCACCTTTCATACAAACGAGTTTTTAAGTTTAATACAATCACTGCATTAATGAGTTAATGTGCGCTTTCAGAAGTTATAGTAAACTTGACCTAGGTGGTTAGCTTCACAAACCGTAAATTCGTACCGGATATAGCGAAAATATGCCTGCAGGTAATTTTATTTTTAGCGAATGCATCCATGAGTCTAAACATTTTGGTATAAGGCTATGGATAAAGCTAGAGTTCTGGAATTAAGTTAATTTAAGATACAGTATTGAGCTTCTAAAAAAGTGAATTGGGTGGAGGTGAACGTTCTGCTGATCTTTTCAAAAATAGTACTTTAATTCCGGGAAATTTTTAATTTACTATGCTTAAATTTGCATTTTAGAAAACACCCTAGACGTCTAAATATAGTGTAGACAAACGTAAGGCCTAAAAACCTATAGTTGTTGGGTCTGCAAGTCTGCGTTCAATGATTAGAAAGCTTTTTCATCAAGGGAAAGAATACGATGACATAATTTTACAAATATATATATTGTTCATTCCTACAATATGCGACATGATACGACAGTATTATATCAGTTAAAGTAAAACACAGAATTAACCCTGCAAATCGTGGTGCAGAAAAATATACGGGAATAAAATAAACAACACGGTCACATATTTTTTTTATATCAGAATTAAGTATGCTCTATTGATTTTCTGAAAATCTTTGCAATCTTACCAGTGTACCTTGCTAAAGCCTACAAAACGATACTATCCGTTCTACTACTGCGCATATTCAATTAATAAGTACGCATGGAGCTTCGAGATGAGTACTTCGTAATTTTAACATTCTGATATTTTGCAGTCACATTGCAATGGCACAGCATAAATATAAGATATTCTCTTAAGTGTAATGAAAAGATGGGGTAGAAGGAAACTTCCGTAATGTGACGTCATTAGAAATTGCCCAAAATGACACGTGAGAGGGTGTTTCTCAATACCAAGAAAGCAAAGATTGTACTTGGGGCGCAATGAATTATGGGATTTAAATCGGTGCATCCTTGACATTTCGGGCGGGGAAAGAACGACATCCGGGGACTTTCACCGTCCTCTGTACATCTGTTCTTGAGTATTGGAACTGATTTCCGGCAATAAAAGATGACGTAAAAACAGAAGAACACAAGTACGGGTAAGAGGTATTAATGCAACATTTTGTTATGGGTTACAAATGTTTAGGTAATGTGTGACGTTTTTAGAAGAAATATATAAGCACTTTTTTGTTGCTTAAAATAGTGAGCGTGCATTACAGGTTGAGTCAGGAAGCGGCCTGAAACACCACTTTGAGTAAAATCAGAGTTTCACTCATCAGAACCAAGAATTTTGTTTTATGTATGTTTGACTTTCGAATAGTCTCATGCATCATAGTTACGTGCGCTGTGAATTATACACGTTACGGGTGAACATTTGGAATGAAAAAGGTATTGCACAGTATGTTTTTTAATTCTTTGTAATTTATGTATTGTGTTGTATTTAGTAAACCGAAGTGAATGTAAACAGTGTGAAAATGGCGAAGAATTGTGTGAATGGTGCAACTTTACGTGATGGAAATTGTTCAGTCGTTCGTAATGGTAGAAAACGAAAAGAAGAAGCAACGGAGGTAACACTTTCTAAAACGTCGAGAAGGAAGAAAGAGGGTACTGCCTCAGGGAAAACAGGTGAGAACTAATATCTGTTATGTGTATGTAGTCGAAGTAGTTTAATAGTGGTGAGGAGTCGCCATGATATAGCTCCGCAGTCTAAGTAAAACTCAATTTGTACGAAGCTGAAACATACGCGGCCCATTAAGAGACAGGTTTGGGAGATATTGTTAAATGGTTTCGCGTTTCATTCCGTCTTTCCATTCCCTGACAAAACATTCGCGTTTCTTCACAAATGCTTTTCGGATCGCGAGGGCAGGTAAACATTTTGCAAGGCAAATGGGCTCCATAGTAACGAAATAAAGAAAACCATCAACGTTGCATGTTTTGTAATCGGTTTCAGAATGCAACCTACAAGAAGAGAACGGCTCGGGGATTAAAAAATACAAGCATTCCAGTATTGTGCATTATATATACAGGAGTACTCTGGGACAGAATATCTACCCACAAATGCGACAGGTAATTGTAAGATGCAATGCTTGTATGTCCACCCAGCCTAAAAGGCGTAATATTGACTGCACATGCAAGAATGATTGTAAGATGCTGGAAATTCCGATCTCCAATAGATTTCAAAATTGGTAAAGTCCTTATATAAGTGCTAAACTGTTCAGTCTATTTTTTTATTTTGAGTTATGGCAAGTTTACTCAAAGGTCATGATGAACTGTGGATTCTCTACTGGGGGGGGCGCTTAGTTTTTCAAACCTTTGGATTGACCTGGAGAGCAGCATTTAGTATTTTATATACTTATATGCATGTATATTGTCATCGGACAGTATTTTGGTAATATTTTTTTTTTTTTCCCTTTCTCTCCAAGTGTCTCCAGGAACCTTTCATACAATCTCTAAGCTCTTATCACATCGTCCAAACAGCAAGTCCCTTTGACCGAAGAATCACCTGTCTGGAATGGCACCCCAAGCAGCCCAGCACATTAGTTGTGGCCTCCAAGGGAGGAGACATAATCTTGGGGGATTATAGATTTCAGAAGATGTCTTGCATTATTGAAGGGGTACGTAACCTGTAGTGTGCACATCTCTTGTGAAGACAATATTAAAATGTTTGACTTAAGACTGATTTCTGTTTTGGTTTAGAGTAGTAGTAGTACTTTATTGATCCCGAAGGAAATTCTAAGTTACTGCACCACACACAAAAAGTGACATCACTGTTCATATGCAAAAGAGACAAGGCATAATACAAAAGACACAATTCAATAATACTATATTGCAGTGTGCAAAATAAAGTGTGCCAGCATTTAAATACAATACTATTTTAGTGGGTTGGCGACTTATTCTGGAGACACATAATCCCGATGGTTAGGTTTAAACCCTGTCCTGCGCTGCATCATTCACCACTTGGCTTCAGTCTTAGTGGGGGTTCAAATTTGACGTCTTTGCTACTCAGTGATAGTCTTCCTACTAGTGACCACTAGATGCTCCGAGTCAGTGGTAGGAATTGCACTGCTCCTGCTGCTGGCGTTATGCACTCTAGAATAAGGCAGTGTGTAGAGGAGTGACAGATTTGTAGGGAAAACATGATACAGGGTCATTAATAGGGCTGAGTGATTTAGGGAAAATATACAATTTTTCTGACATATTGCAATTTGACTTGAGATATAACAAAAAAAATGTAGCAACAGAATCAATATTTTTTTCACATTTTTGTGAGAATGGCATATGAGTATCACGGCACCTCTGATTGGTGAGAATGACTGGCATGTGAGAAGCACGGCACTTGTGATTGGTGAGAATGACTGGCATGCGAGAAGCACGGCACTTGTGATTGGTGAGAATGAGTGGCACGCGAGGAGGTCGGCATTAAACTATAAAACTATTCTCACAACAGTTTTCTTCCCTGGGTCAGACGTGCTCTATAATGCGTGTCCTAAATCGAGGCCTTTACCATTTGCTAATCGCGTTGTTTCAAATTGAGATTTTGATTTGAAATCTCATTCAGCCCAAAGTCATTGATATGAATTATGGTTGTTTGATAACTGAATAATTTAAAACTAAAGTCTAATGTAATGAGTTAGATTTGGTCAACACTCACAATTGTTTGGACCTCAGATCTTTTCAATAATCGGCGTTTCCCATTCACAAGCTGTCCACTCATATAATTTTATGTGGTGCACTGAACAGAATAAATGCACCACAGATCTGATATCATAGGCGCCTCATTAACAACAAGAATTGTTGTTAAAAATGTTTGAAAATGGTTTACTATCTGGCCATGTTTTATGTTGTTCATCCAGATGTGAAACTGAAGACCTATCCTGCTTGGTCTTTGTTTAGATGGGAGCTGGGGGCTCCATTACAGACATGAAGTTCAACCCTTTTAATCCCAACCAACTGTTTACTTCAACTGTTGCGGGAACCACCTCCCTTCAGGATCTAAGTGGGAGTACCATCAGAGTATATACCAGCACTGAAATCTGGGAGTAAGAGGAAGCTGCACTGTGTCGCTCGCACAATTCAAGTCATGCGATTATTAACCAAACTGCTCAGTAAGACAATTATTACAACCATCAGGCATTATAGGATTCACTTGATGGAAGGTGCTATTTAGGCATAATTATTTTATTAAGTGTTTTACTTGTTCTCAGCTATGTATATAAAATAGGTTAGGTTTTCACGTAATTTATTAGTATGCTGGGAGTGAGCAATATTGATGATTGAATCATTCACTGGGCAATTGTAGAACTAATGATTCTCCTAAGTAAATTACAAGCATTAACAAGCACCATAAAGTACAGCATGAATTAGTATGGTTAGCAGAAATATTCAGGAAGACACTTTGAAATGTAGTTGCAATATAAAAAATCTGCACTGATTTCACAAAAACTTAAATCTGTATAAATGAAAAAATATTACTTCAGTCATGTGACACTAAAGTGTGATTAAACAGAGAAATAGCTTATTCTTTGAGTAGTTCAAAGACTACCTATCAAAACACAACCTGAAATTTTGTGAACTTTTGTTTCCATATTATTTATGAGTGGTTTTCTATCTGGTGTCCTCCACAGCTGCTGGTACTGTAGCGTGGATGTGTCTCACGGCCGACGGGTGGTAGCAACTGGCGATAACACAGGACGAATTTTACTTCTCGATATCGATGGCCAAGAGGTAATTGGAATTGCAATGCAGCACTGCTGTCTGCCTGGGGCTGTGGACCAATCAGATCCTGTCTTTACTCAGGGAGCGCATATAGACTTCACTCACTGTTTGTTACATTGCTTTTTGTAGCTGTGGAATCAGAAGCTTCATAAAGCCAAAGTAACTCATGTGGAATTCAGCCCATGCTGTGACTGGCTGTTGGCCACGGCATCTGTGGACCACACAGTTAAACTCTGGGATCTAAGGAACATCAAGGACAAGAACAGCTTCCTGTATAACATGCCCCATAACAAGGCCGTCAATTCTGGTAAGCTGGGAAGTTTCGGCTCAGTCTGTTAATGGCATGCACAAGTTCAGTTTATGCATTGAGTGCTTTTAGATACTGCTGTCCTTTTTACAACAGAAGTTTTTAATTAAGTTGTGTCCTGTCAAAATGCTTATTATGCTTCCTTGCTTGACAATGAATTTACTAAGAGTTGCTTCTGCAAACGTCAAGACATGCTGGTAGACCAAAGGTTTAGGTTAAAATTAGAGCCACTGTGCAGGTTTTTGCTTCTTTCCCCCATTACTGACATTCATTAAGCTCCACACACTAACCATTATTTAGTTGGAAAAAGCAAAAACAAGCAGTTACTATTGTCAATTTCAGATCCAGAAAGTAAAAATCCAGACCAAGATTTGAGTACTCTGTGAGTGTGACTCTTTATGCCCAACTGGTTAGTTGAAACCAAATCCTGGTCTGGATTTGTATTTTCTGAACCTGAAATTTCCACCTCTGGAATTTGGGTTTAATCTGCCCTACCTTTTTGCACATTCCATCTGAAACAGCCTGCTTCAACCCCTCTGATGGCTCCAAGCTGCTCACCACCGATCAGTATGACCAGATTCGAGTCTACGACTCGTGTAACTGGTCCGAGCCGCAGACTGTCATCTCCCACCCACACAGACAGTTTCAGCACCTTACGCCCATCAAGGTCAGTGGCACTCTAGAAGGCCTTTAACGGAGGATGTGTGACGATGCAAGGGGGAGCATACTGGGTCAATATACCGGCTTTACCATGACTTCCTGGGAAAGCCGTGGTGAACCAAAATGGAGGACATTTGTAAGTCTAGATTTTGTCTGCTTGTCTGTCATGTTGTCTTTGAATTATGATATTGTTACTTAGGCACTATCATCCAAAGTATTGTGCACATTTATACATCCAGATTAGTCTCAACTGTTGGATCATAAAGTCGGTCGACAAGTTTTCCCGTCATTTTCCACCTAGAAATGCGGGTCTTGAGACTAGATAATTTCACTGGAGGATATCAGGTTAACTACTTATCTAAAGGACTCCTGCTACAGCTCAAACAAGAAGCAAGTTAGATCCTCACACCCTTAAATTCATACCTCAGGCACATACACGAACTGTGTGCACATTTTCAAGCTTTGTCATGCTCTCGTGCTCACGTCACATTTTCCTTTAGGCCACCTGGCACCCCCTCTATGATCTAATCGTGGTTGGGCGATACCCGGACAAGCGCGTCTGTCCTGGCGAGCTGAGGACCATTGATATCTTCACTCCCAGCTCAGGGACACTGGTCTGCCAACTGAATGACCCCAGTGCACCTGGCATCATATCTGTGAGTACAGTTCTTCTGTGTGTGTGCAGCAGTATAGATCAAACGGCATTAATATTTAGATGATCGCAATTTAAATGTGGTTTACTGTATGTCAGTAAAAACCCTAGCCTATTGATGTGATACACAGTAGATAGGGTAAAGTGAATATTTTCTGTGCTGTTGGTACAGTTTTTATTCTATTTTTTTTTTTTTTAAATTTTGCTGCTCTTGTACCGTCTACTTTTTGCTGTGACGATGCAAATTTCCCACTTTTGGGACTAATAAAGGATTATCTTATATATATTCTTTTTTCCAGAACACTGATATTCAATAACTATCAGTTAAAAAGAAGCCTTAAGCAATATGGGCATTCATGGTACTCCGGTTTCTCTCTAGCGTCCAATAATATGCTAAATTGAATTGGAATTGCCAAATTATCCATAGGTTGCAATGGCTTGTGAGCATGTCATGGCATGGGTTGGCACCACCTCCTGGGTTGTGCCTGTAGCCTCTAGGATAGGCTCCTGACCACCTGTGACCCTGAGTAGGACTAGTGGTTTCAGGGAATGAATGAATGAATGGATGGAATAATAATTTGGTAGACTAAAGTAGCACTTTTGAAGCCTAAAATCAACAGATTCCCCTAAATGGAATCATCAGAGGAGGGAAATGGTTGGGATTTACATCCCTGTTTCTTTGTTTGAAATTGGTGTAGAGTTTTATTACATTTTTTTTTTTTTTTTTTTTTAACAGATTAACAAATTCAACTCCATGGGCAACGTGCTGGGATCAGGAATGGGTAATGTGTGCTCACGCATATACTGCCAAGTTATTAAGGCAAGTTAAAAGTTTCAGCATTTAAATCATATTTCATTAGTTCTTGAACTGGTTGCATGTCTTTGCTGCATCCTAGGCTTCCATATCCTTATCTGGGAGGAGGAGATGAGCAGTGAGGAGTACGGATGTGTGAAGCCAGGGGACGACCCCGGTCCAGGTGACAGCCATTCAAGGACCCGGTCTGGGAATCGGCAGCGGCGCAGTAGGAATTAATTTGGAAAGGCAGACAAGCTAAGATGGAGAAAAAGCTGGAGTCACAGGGGTCCAAGAGTAAAACCACAGCTAAAGATAGATGCCATCAGAAAGCAAGGAAGAAATGAGATTAACGGCACCTGTTTAATACTTCTGTTGCATACAAAGCTTTAGGCTACGCAAACGCTATCTGCGGACCATTAATGTGGGCAGCATGCAATGTTTCAAGTTTAAGTTTACATCTTCCCACATTTTGTATTAACTAAATGTTAAGAATATATTGTTTGACAAATTGAGCAGCAAGTTTTGTATATAACTTTTTTTTTCCAAAGAATGGTTTAAGAGTATTGTCTGACTGGACTGCAGTTTTTGGCACGAAGTCCTCAATTTCGGAAGAGAAACACAATATGCTTGTGTGGTTTGAAGGTATGTGGTTATTTGATGATATGGTATGGGCCCCCGTAATCCTCATTTTTGTTCCCTCCCAGCTCCCAACAGAGGGAGCAAAAACATGGACTGCCTGGGGGTCCTTGAGGACTGGATTTGGAAAGACTGCTCTATAGGATGGTTATTAGAAAGGCTACCTGGAGATTTTGCAGAGGAAAAGCTGCGGAGTGACTAAGGAAAATCTCTAGCATGACCTCAAGTCGCCTTTATCACCACAGGCACACAGAGATGCATGGCACACACTCAGATTTTAATCATCCATGACCTCAGGTCCCCGTTAATTACCACTACAGGCACACATGGAGATGCATAGCCCACTCTCAGATTTTAATCATCTACGCGAGTTGGTATATAACTTGGTCCTGTGGAGCCTTACAGAAGAAACTACTATGGTTTCAGAAGAGACATTTTATTGCAACTTTTACTTTCCCTTACAGAACAGCCTTATGATTTAAAAAAATCACTTAAACATTTTACATTGAAAATAACACTTTCCCCACATATTTTGGACCGTAACATTCTATGGGTAAATACTTGGCTTTGAGAAACAGACTTTATTTCACAAGGGCCTTGAAAGAAAAAGCAATGCTGGAGAGCTAAACATTTCCCTTTAGATTCACAAAATTGTTTTGTACAGTATTCAGTCTTACAACTCAAAGGAAGGTGGAGCTCGGTCAAGAAGTCTTTAGTTGTATGCTTGCAATTCCATTTTCCCCTACCAAATAAGGCATTAAGGATTTTAAGAGAGGAGTATTTGAATATATGAATGATGAATATATTATTGCAGCTCTCATAGTTACCATTACAGGTATTTCAATTCACAACCCCTGCCCCACTCAATTTTTACATTGAGTACAATTTTTCCCTGCCTTTGAAAATTATAATCAGTAAACGTTGAGGGGGGGAAAAAAAACAGCAGTCTTCTAATGGTTGGTAAAACCTGGTGGACCCTGGTCAATATAGTCCTGTGCACCTACGCAAGAATGAATCAGAGTGGCAAACAAGGGTATAAGAAGTATGATCGCTAGCTATCGCATTTAAGTGATAAGGCATTATTGAGATCAACAATACAGACAAAACTGCATTTAGTCATCCCAACTGGCTGCTTTACAATGGCAACATACAATCGCATCAGTGCACAATACATTTAATCCACCAAGTAACAGAGTTGTCAATTTGTAGTAAACAGGACATTGTGAAGTAAAACCATGTTATCTGACCACTTTCATGTGGCTTGCAGTTAGGAACTAGTATGCAGAACAAACCAGTCCTGAGAAGCAAAGGGAGGAAAATCCAGAAAGAGTCCAGTCAATGGAACCTGCTCTGATTTAAAAGGACAGAACCATAGGCAACTTCCTTGCTTAAAATCTAGTTCAAATAAAAGTTTGAATATGCCCGACATACCTGCAAATTGCCTGAAGGAAAATGTAAAAATATTGCTTCAAATACATTAAAACACCGGTTGTTCCGGCCTGGTAACACTTAACATTAACTGCACCTTCATAATGCATTCATAGAACATTCATAACATCCTACTTTAACAGCTTTAATATACATCAAATGTATGATTAACAGTTAAGATTGTTTATGTATATTGAAGCTTCTACGGTACGTTTAGATGTTAAGGTATATTTAGATGTTGCTTATGAATGCATTATGAAGGCGCAATTAATGTGAAGCGTTACCAATGTTTTTGATGCAATTTTACACTAAACCTCATCCTACAGTCAGTCCCTTAATATTAATTATGAGAAACTGATGTAGATACCCTCCTTGGTATAGAATATAAAATGAATTCCTCAAACTTCATAAAGCAATATCAAAACAAAAAAAACAAGTGACTTATTCCTGAGTTTCATACATGTCAAATCATAAATTTAAATTAAATTACTACCAACGAACCATAAAATGCCATACTATTCTTAAACATAGAAATATTTTAATATTACCCTCCCTGTAATTAATGTACGTCCAGCAATAATGGGAGCAGGGAAAACATAATTGGTTTATATGGGTACGGATGACAAACTTTCAAAATATGGATTTTGTGGTCACGTCTGAGTGCCCAGTAATTCATGAAACACAAACAATTCAGAGGTATTCATTGTTATCTTGATTTTGAGGCTTGCTGGGTTATTTGAGTTACTAATCACCTGCCTTAGGGACATGACAATCTGCTACGGTCAAATTCAACAATTTCCTTCCAGTATTAATAAAGTGCATGTAACCTAAAATAAACAACAGAAGCTGCTCATTGTTTTAAGGCTGTTGCCTTTGTATTCTATGATGCCACCTCTACTTTACATGCAGTCTCAACTGGTCCGACTGATCTTTTGACTGTCAAAATGGTTGGTACAGTTCATTAAAGCCAACATCCGTAAGACAAGCATTTACACACCAAGGGATCGCTGTAAACTCTTAATGGGAAAAACCACACAGGTACATTTTGCCTTAAAATAAGTATTAAAACTGTAAAACATTAAGGACATGTGCAATTAATTCATTGTCCCAGTAAACTCGTCTAACAACACGGAGCAGACTCTAGACCATTATCTGCATGCTTAGGAACATGGAAGTAAAGATCCCTGGTAATAAAAAAGAAAAAAAAAGAAAAACGCGAGTAAACTAGCATGATTATGTTTTTGATCCCGGAAACCAACCGTGAAAGTCAAGGAAGTTCAGAAATCTGCATCACTGTCCCAAGGGTCCAACTTCCCTAGCAGCTCAATTGACTGTCAGGAGTGGTCGTCCCCCTCATTGGTGACGCTGCTGTAGCCACTGGACTGGCCCTTCTGCCGGCACAGGACGGTGAGGAGCAAGGCGATGAGAATGAGGAGCAGGCATCCACACACGGTCAGCCCGATGATCATCTCTGGGCCAAGAGAAGCAGTGGAGATTAAGAAAATATCACTTATCTTTTTAGATGTTTTTATGGATACACTCACAGTAGATCAAGAAATAGAGGTCTTACATGGAGGCTGTGTGTGTGTGTGTGTGTGTGTGTGTGGGGGGGGGGGGTTACTACTGGAAAAAAGAAATGCAGATAATTATATAAATTAATATAGGCCAATACAGAATTTGACTGACAGATATAACTACATTTATTGGTCGTTAAATTAAGACAGTTTCCCCATGCCCAGTGCTTCACTGAACAGCATGACAGGCTGTGTGCAGTGCAGTCAGACTGAGTCACGTACACAGTCTAACTGCACAGGCCAACTGTGTGTATGACTCAGTCGAACTTAGCAGGTTTGTTGTAGGAAGTGAGTCTCTCCCGATGTGTAATCCTGTTTCACGTGCGATGCTCGTTAAAGTATCGGGGAAAACAACATGGGACAGATACATTTTCATTCCTACTCAGTTTTCCATAAGTAAAGTAGCGGGTGTTGTGTACTCCCAACTGATATCGGTGTAGTAAATAAAGTCCCCCCCCCTTCACAAACGCAGTAATGTGTTACAATTTTGCATTCACACTAGAGCAGTGTCAGGTAGACACCACTAACGCTGCCAGGCCACCAGGGGACAGATTCACGGCTAGACCGTCCGATTTAGCTCCCATTCCTATACGACATCATAACGATAAAATCGCGATATACAGTGAAACACAGTCTTCAGATTCTTGCTCAATTCAGTATACAGTACAGGCCAAAAGTTTGGACACACCTTCTCATTCAATGTGTTTTCTTTATTTTTATGACCAGTGGTAGATTCTCACTGAAGGCATCAAAACTAGGAATGAACACATGTGAAGTTATGTACTTAACAAAAAAAGGTGAAA
>JABFEA020000010.1:15337717-15365863 GCA_019775915.2 Cyphomyrus plagiostoma | reverse complement strand
TGTTCATTCATAGTTTTGATGCCGTCAGTGAGAATCTACCAATGTTCTACCAATGGTCATGAAAATAAAGAAGACACGTTGAATGAGGTGTGTCCAAACTTTTGGCCTGTACTGTACATATTGCAAATGTATTGGATTCGTAACAAAAGTACATTGACGAGCAGTGCTTAACATATCTGCACATCATCTGGACAGACATTTTCTTTAAAATTGACATTTTATAAAGTTCTTTCTGTTCTGTTCTGGCCATTTTTCCATTAATTGCTAAGGTGCTACTAATTAAAAAAACACTCAATGAGACTGCTGGTCAATGAACTTAACTCAAAACACCTCTTTAGAACTATAATTTCATTTCAAGTAGTAAATGGATATCCAATGTTTCACTATTATTAACTGCTAGTTTTCGGAAAGATTACAGTTGGTAATTAAATTTGCATTAGTTGTAGTTTGAGTGTGGGGTATTTTGGGACAAAAGCAGCATGAAGAGAACAGAAAAACAGACAATGTGTTCTTGGATAATGTAGATTTTAGGTTTAAAAAAAATAAGTATTCAAATGTACCTGTGTCCTTCAGGTCAAAGGGCATCTGGCACTCCACCTTCCAATTCACAGGGATGACAGGTTTAGTGAGGCGGACAAAGTCCTCCAGGGGGCAGTACTGGTCACATCCTGGCAGAACCAGAGGGTAAGGCTCTATGCTGGTGTCATTCCAGAAGAACATGGCAATGGAGAAAGACCTGAAGGGACAAAAATACACAACTGGTTTCTAGTCAGAGAAGAGACCTAAATTAACTTCTCAATGGTGGACATTTCAGAATAGCTACACTTGGTGACAGTCACTAATTATAATGAAACCCTAGATTTTATGACATTTCTAAGGCTAAACTAAGACTAATAAAACTAACCCAGAATGTCATATTATATTACATAGAGGCCTAAGTGAACTTTACTTAATTACTTTCCTATTAGTTTCATTACTCCCTTACTCATTACTGCCACAGTGCTAGGTATGTACAATACACTCTCAGTATTTCTAAGAGAATTTGAATTCACCAAAATATTTACGTAAGGTTTACTGTAATGGATATTTGAAATAAGAGAAAACATTAAAGAACCAATTTCTGGCTCATATAACTAAAGCTTCATGGAACTGCTTGAATTAAAAAAAAATCTATTAGGAATAATGGCCTGTCCTACCCATTGTCTTCTTGAAACAACTCGAAAATGTGGCAGGAAGCATAGGGTGGCTGTTTTCCATTGAACACATTTAAGGCCGACTGTAGTGCTACAATGGTTGTATCGTGCTGAAAAACACACAATGGAAATAAAAACACCTGTATCAGTTTGTACAAGTGTCACAGGTAACACTTAACTACTCTATGAATAAATACAGAGGTGAAATAACTTGTGTTCATTTCGCCATTTAAATTGGAATTTAATAGAAATAAGGTTTGTTTTTGCAAACAGAAATCTCGATGCTGTTATGTGACAAATTAACTAGATGACAGTGAACAGAGGAACTCCTGCATTCCAGACAGTATATCATGGGAAAATTAGTTGCAAAAAAAAGGCAAATGTTTACAGGAAACAAGCATATATTTCCAGTGTAAATATACTGTCCACTTACCCAATTTGGGGTAATAAGTTTTCTGATTCAGATTTAAAGACAGAGGGAGAGGGGAGAAGTGTCCACTGCTATATGCAACTGCTCTGTATACCAAGCAGAGCTGGACTAGCTGCCTGACGTTCTAGACGTTTTTCTAGGCGATACCATCGGTTTGTGAATCGGCAAATTTTTCCATGGGGGAGGAAAAATCATGAGGGACCCAGAAGTACAGGGCCAATAATCCCAGTCCAGTACTGCTACAAATGCTAATAATTATTCATGATCTTGGACAGTTGAACACAAGAGGTTTTCCAGCCCGGTTCTGAACTACCAGACTTGCCTTGACTCAACCTTCTGGGCCTTTACTGGCACAACAAGTGGAACATTTTATTCACCCAAGACTGTATCTGCACAACCCTATCAATGACAAACAAGGGAGCTTTTAAGTGTATAAAACAGACAGGTAAAATGGGACTGAACCCATTAAAAAAAACTATGTGGTCACATCATTTGCTTTGTCTCAAGTCCAGCTGAGTTGATTTTTGGTACCACTAACAAACCAAGATAGGTTTCTGAGGTAAGCAGTGTGTGACATATGCTTCTGTCATGCTGTGTGTCATTTCCAATGTGTAATAGTGGTAAATGATGTTTGATTACACTTCCTTCAGAGGTTCTTGGGGGCGATACAGGAAGTTGTAATAAATTCAGAACACTAAACAGACCTCCTCATATGAACCTCTTTAATAAACCTCTGGCGAGGGGGTAGGGGACTGAGGAAAAGATGTGGAAGTAATAAGATTGATTGGGCCACTGTACTGATCTTTTAAAAAACACAAACAATATGTGATGAAGGCTTCCAACGAATGAGCCACCTTACCGCTGAGTACATTATCATCTTCAGTGGCTGATGGGACGCATTGGCTGCAACTGCTGAAATGTTCTTCAAAATTTGATCAAGCAGGACACCTAGGAAGAAACAAGTGACAAAGAGGGCAAGAATCCACATTTGCACATAATGGCAATTCGACATTATGTAGAAGCAAACTGAAGGATTATTTGGAATCAGCATAATGTGAAGCAGTAACTTTTTTGATGGACTAATTACTCATTAGTAAATTGCCAAATTAGTAGCAAAATGTCATTTACAGAAAAATCTCATTTTACTGACCATGCCTATTAAAACAAGATAGGACACATTCAACTGGGCTGTTCAAGAGCTAGTAAGATGGCCTGCTATTTGACTACTGAATTTGTGGGAGCCTGATTGCTCTTATTTTAGGATTCCAAGTCCAGTGTTTAAACATTCCTTTATTAATTCCCTCCTCCTCCCTCGGCACAAATACTCTGATTATTTTATGTTGCTAATATGATACAGTGTGGTTTGTGGTCAAATTCTTGAGGAACATCATCCATTGCACACAACGGCATTTTTTGAAAAGTTAAACATCTACTGAATTCTTCATAGCAGCTACAGTGTAGACTCCCTCTCATGTACTTACCTCCTTGAAGGCGACTCTTCTCCTCCCTCTTATAGAGTTCAAACAGGATTGTGAAGCCAAAGTCTTTGAGTTCACCAAGTTTGTCCATGACCTCTGGTGTTACCCATGGAGGAAGTGTGAGGTTGTGTTTAGCCTGAAAATAAAAACAAGTAACCCATGCAAAGTACCTCTGGGACGAAAAAAAAAAAATACAGATGGAGCTCAGACTGAAAAGGAAATTGAATGTTATGAAGGTCATATGATAGAAAGCCTTTAAAGGCCTCATTACCCACCTCACAGAACAATGTGTCATGGACACCCCACACAGATTCTATGGTGGCCTGCTCCAAGCCAGTCTTGTTCCGCACCATTGCCAAAAAATCCTGACCCCGGACAGAGTTCAAGTTGTAAGACTCATGCAGTTCATGACAGGATTCCAGGTAACATGGGTTCATGATGACGTGCAGTGCAATGAGACGGGGAACCTACTCTATAGGTATTGGTCATATTGATAAAGACGTCCGTTTTCTTGGTTTCATTCATTAAGCGCTCATACTTCTGGCAGTTATGCAGAGGGAATGAGAGCAGCTGTGAGAAAACATGAAGAACATTTCAGAGAGCAAACACCATCAGGTGTGTACCTGCAATGCAGATTATTCTTTATATAAAGAAGACCACTGTGACTGGAGGCATGTGTCAATGGGACATCAACAGGGTGAGAAGAACAGCAAACCTGAATTTCTAAACAGTAGAGTTTATCCACAAACTGTCAAAACTCTTGCCAACAGATATAGCAGCACGGCATGAAGCAAAATCCCCCGAGGGAAATTGCTACATACCTAATAAGCCGTCCAAACCCCTGAGAAACATACAAACCCTTTCTTCTGCCTGTGGTACTGTATGGACAGGGATGGGCTGCCAGACAAGATTTGGGTTGAAGATTTGTGCCCCATTAGGTGGGTACAGGCCGGCCAGGTGTGCCTCTGCACTCATCAAAGTCCGGTCATAGTCTGTACTCCGCACCATGATCTACAGCACAAACACAGAGAAAAATAATTACCTGTTTGCATCCAGGTAAGCAAAAAAGGTTCATAATTAATTCTTGTTGTAAATGATGGCACAAGAATTCTTGCAATTCATTATTAAAAAAAATATCTTTGGAGTAGCTCTTCTGTATGTCTCAGTGCCTGTTCTCGTAGTTTCTCTGATTATTTGGAAAGTGCTTATTCTGTCAGCTGAAGACGTAAACTGGTGATTTTCAAATTACCATGCTGTAGCTGATTATTACATGGGACGTCAAGCACTAATTTGCATGGGCAGTGGTTTCTGATGACTAAATCACTTTTTTGTTTCGAATGAATTACCAAAGTGACACTAATAGCTGTCAAATGCACTTATTAACTAAAAAGTTTGAAGACGGCCAACATGCTGTTTTTTGTTAAATGAAAACAACGTCTAAGGCTTCCCATTCAATACGCCATTGCTCATGTAAAACCAGTTTGTCTCCTCTGGGCCTTTTCATCAGTCAACTAAGGCAGTACAGCATGCATCTAAAATAGCTTAATTTGTTTCATTGTTTGAAGTTTCAAGTATCCTTTCATTAAAATGAATGTCATTGCTAATTTAAGGAGCAGTTCATGCTTGCTTGACTTCATCCTTATAGAATTACCTATTCACAGTTCTGTTTAATTAAGGTAAAAAGAAAAAGTATGACCTCATGCCGATTGTACGTAGCATTTAGAAAACCATCGTAGCGCCGTCTGAGACTCTGTCCCAACTGAAAGTGCTGTCTCATTCCTTCCTGCAGACACAAGAAACGTTACCAAAACAAGACACTTTTACAGTGCCAAAAATATAAACCTTAAACCAATTCACAGCTACTTTACAGTAACCTAAAATACCTGTGTTAGTTGTCCAAAGCCTTGAGGCCAGGCACTCTCCTGGTGGGGGTCAGTGGGGAAGGCTCTGACTGGTGAGCGATCGCCATGCCGATACAGCTAGAGAAAAACAGATCCCATGGGCAGGTCATTTAAATGACACTTTATTGTCCCTTTCAAACACAGCCCCATGACACCAAAATCCCCTCCAGCCCCGCATTTCAAAAAATTATGCCGTCATTCCAAGAGACTTTCAGTCATATAAATGAATGTAACATCAAGAGCTGTGGTTTTGCACTTTAAGTGATAACTCTCTCTTACCTGACAAAATGGACAAATGTCAAGAACAACTTATAAAACTACAGATCAGGCATAGTCACCAGGACTGTAAAGTACCACGTTAGCAGCAGAAGCACTAACCCTCTGTAGACCGACTGCGGTTAACCTATCCACCCTTTGTCCCGTCAAAGCATTATCATATTGGGCGCTTAAAATGTGTGGTGCACGCATAGACATAACATTATGGTATCAGATCGCGTTTAGTAGAATGACACTCGGTTATTACGCATAAGAAAATGGTTCAAGATATATTGTCTTAGGTATAAAGTACAGAATTTACTAAAATAAAATTACTTTCCCATAATTCAAAAAGCAAGTCGGGGTCTGAAAGGCAAAGTCCTAGGATACTTCCACACAAAATTTGATCAACCCGTTTTATTTTCAATAAAATGCACTTTGAACTGTGTGGTTTTAAAAATAATCCTACACCGGTTACTGGTAATATTGTTCAATATCTTGGACATCTCCATTTGTCATCCGGATGGCCCTGAATCCAAACCGTAACAGAGGAAAGCTTCAGAGACGACTTTCTCCAAAAACTGGGCACAGAACTGATAAGACCTCAAATTCAGAGGAGAGAACACATTTGCAAGGCACATTCAGTGGAACATGGCGCTTCATGTGGGGTGCATATGATTTGAATATCTGTTCAACCGGG
Organism: Cyphomyrus plagiostoma; assembly: GCA_019775915.2. NCBI lineage: Eukaryota > Metazoa > Chordata > Actinopteri > Osteoglossiformes > Mormyridae > Cyphomyrus > Cyphomyrus plagiostoma. The sequence goes on along the minus strand of JABFEA020000010.1, from coordinate 15,359,906 downwards.
CTCACAATATCATTTCAATATTACACTGTACATAAATGTTGCCATTTGAATTTATTTATTTCAAAACAATAAACATCAACACAATGTACGGCAACAGCACCGCATACAACCGCAAAGCTCTGCAGAGAGTGGTGCGCTTTTCCCAAAGGATAACTGGAGGTGAGCTTCCCTCCCTCCAGGACACCTATAGGAAGCAGTGCTTGAGGAAAGCGAAGAGGATCATCAAAGACTCCAGTCACCCCCGTCACAAACTGTTTAAACTACTTCCGTCAGGCAGGAGGTACTGCAGTATCCAGCCCCGAACCAGCAGGATGAGAGACAGCTTCTTCCATCAGGCCATCAGACTGCTTAACACTGACCACTAACTTTTCACAGTCACCTCATAGTCACTTCACTGTCACTTTAGCGAACTATAACACTGTGTGCACTACTTATTGCACATAAATGCCATTTTTGCACAATACTCATATGCAGACTTTTTGTGTGTGTTGTATGTAGATAAGTGGATGCACATGCACAGGTGTGCGTACATGTATGCATGCGTACTGTGTATGTGCATGTACGTATACATATATATATGCAGGTATTCACATATTTAATGTTCATTCACTTTATTTTGTACATATATCATTCGTTGCACATTTATTTTTAATATTTCTTATATTTTATTATTTATATATTTCCCCTATTATATATTCCCTAAATTGTACATTTCCCTTACTTATATTTTATTTATATTCTAATATTCTATTATTTATATTCTATTTCTTATATTGTACACCACTACTGCTTGTGAAGCTCGCACACAAGAATTTCACTCACATGTACTGTACCATTGTACCAGTATTGTGATGTGACAATAAAAGTGATTTGATTTCAATAGCTCTGGAAACCTTGTCTCATTTAAATTTGACAAGTTAAAGTTCTCATTTAAGTTTCTACACAAAAAAAATTGTAAGAATGTTTGCTGATTCATTATGGAATAATCGAGTTAAGAACTATCAAACTTGGCTTAAAAACATGGACTTCAAAGTACATTTACTTCAAAATGGTACAAGTTCAATTTTATCTGGAAATATCTTGCCTTTCATAAGGTATACGACTTGTTTATACATTACTGAAAAATTCAGGGAAATGGCCTGTCCAACTTGACTCAAGCAATTACAGATTTCAAAGTGCATTTAAAAATGGTACAATAAAGAGTTGACCAAATTTAGTCTGGAAGTTGCGTTGAACTTGGCCTTTCAAATGGTATATGAAGTAAGAATTTCATTTAATTTTAGCACATCCTGTACTTCATATATGACAGTAAATATATTAAACCGTTTTCATATGCGGGATTTGATACCGTAATGTTAACTCTGCGCTATACTTATGTTCATTGGCAAGTTACACTACAAACTCTATAGAAAAACAAACGGAAACAAACTGCACTTTCAAAATGACAACAATCGCAAAACTGAAGTTTTAGAGAACTAGAACCTAATCTGGCAAGTCAGCTAAAATTGGAAAAATTGGACGGTTTCCGCCGCTTCATATAGGCAGAACCGGAGGAATGGCTAGAGTAACTAGCGAGGATAACGAGCTATAGCTACATTTAGCGGACCTGCTTTACTCTACCTCGGCGACTGGCTAATACAAACATACCCAAGCCAGCTAATGCTCAGCGCGGGTTCCGAATCTTTAGCTTAGCTACCATCGGCAAACAGCTGGAAAACAACCCACACTGCGTTACTGAACATTTAACTAGTCAACTACGCGGCATGAGTAACAAACTTAGCAGACCGGTCTGCAGCAAGCGGGAATAATACATTGCAACACGGCGATGTTTCCCCACCAAATTCTGTAAGATACCAAACAAATATTGGTATAATTTAGGTAGGGGGAGATGTATTACCAGTACAGGGAACACACAGTAAGCGCACAGCTCGGTTTAATTTAGCCTGTTAGCAACGCATAGTAACCAGGAGCTCAGCTGTCGTCCGGGTTCATCCAAAACGCGGTGACAAGAAGCGAAACCGCGGAGATAAGATGGCTTACCACGGTGACAAACACCCGAGTCCTCTCTCCGGCCGCCGCATTTGAAATAATAACTATTATCAGTAATTTCTGCAAAAAGACAAGAGCCGAAGGGGAGGCACGGAGAGACGGTATCTTCAGCTCCATCACGGCACAAAGCCGGAAGAAAAGAGAGAAGGTTGAGCTAGCAGTACAGCCTGAGAACCGGTTAATAATGAAACCGACGTGACCCAGTAAAATACATGAACTCACAGGGGATCCACTTGATAATGTGGCTTGAAAAACTAACAACAGTTGAGTACGAGCTGAACTGATCCAGGATGCATCGCTTAATCACTTCATATTTCTCAAACAAGAAATTTACATCATTGTCAAAATGTAATTATATCCTCTTTATAAACAGATCCTCAATTTAATCTATCAAGTAATATGTCGCTTAGTTCCATTTCTAAATAAATAATTCAAGTTTGTGACTCTGTCTTTACTTTTATATTAGGCCTACCAAATTTCTGATCTAACTCCAATTATGATGAGATACACGATAACTCCAAATACAATGAACCGCAAATGAAAATAAAGATAATAAAAGTCCATTGACAGGCAATGTGTAACACATCGGCTCATATTTATTGCACAAACATTTTTATTATATTTTCATTTTTTTTGACTGACTCATTCTATCAATTGCAATTCTACTTGTAGTCACTGACTCCCAAAGAAAAACTAAACTCATTTTCGGTCTTTGTGTTATTTCATATGTGTTATAATTTAAAAAGCACCCAGTGAGACTGCTTGTCAATTAACTTTTAAAATTTATTAAAGCTTTATAAAGGGATCTGCTAAATATAGCGCATTGATGCCATTAACCAACTGAATTAACTAACGGACAGGGGTAAAAATCGGCCTTCCGGAGTGAGTTACCATGGGCCATGGCATTAGATTAGATAACTGGTTGGTTTTATAGATTTTTTATTTCTTTTGCACTGGTTAGCTGCCACAGAGAAATGTTAAGGCGGTAGACACTGCATTCAGCCACACAATATCCAGACACTAGTATATTATTTAGTTTATTAATGACGGTGATGCTCGTTATATTAGACAGCTGGGGCAGAAACTTAAAAAGACAGGAAAGATTACACTTACGGTAACTACATTTCCAGTAGTTGTGGTTTCTGAGTGGGGCATTTTTACGTACGCAGGATTAGATCTAGGTAATGTTTTAAAATCGGGCGTAAACACAGTATTTTCTGACCGTCGTAATACGTCGCTGCAGGGGCGCTGTTTCGCGTGTTACTGAGAATGGACGTAAAATACGTGTTCACGTGCACGACCCTCTGCGTATTTTACGTAGCGAAATTATTTTAACTTTTTCATTTAACGTACCATAACTATTTTAGCTTTTTCGAGGCAGCTGCGTTTTCGCTTTCTGTTCCGTCTTATTTGTATTTCTTAGTGTTGTCTCAGGAGCTATGATTGGAAATATGTTACTATAGTTCAACATTTGAATTTATGTCTGGATGATTAATTTGTCTCAGTTTGGAGTCGGAGAGAAATTACAGATTTTAACCTCTTGATTTTGCGCACTTATCACTATAATTTTTTCAAGGTAAACATAACAAGCTAAAACAAATGGCAGAAATATTGCGTGTTTTTTTTCTTCTTTACTTCATTAAGTTTTTTATCATTATAATGCAGTAAATGATAAAATACATGGGGACGCTTGTGTATGATGAATACACCCTTTCTTTAATTTGGGAGCTATGTTGATGGGCAGGTTTCACACCCTGCCCAGCATTCTTCCTGTTTCTTTCCCCATCGTGGCCCTAACAAGCCACACCTACGGTATCTGGTTAACGGTGCTCCCTCGTTACTCCGTGTTATAAGGAGGTATGTACGTTCTGCTAGTATTGGTGTTTGTTCCTGGTCTGGTGATTCCCATGTTATCCTTTTGTTTTTCCTGTTTATACACAGCGAACAATGAGAACCGAAATAAAAAGCAGTAGAAACAAAAATACTGTATATAAAAAAGTAAAACTGAAGGATGGACACACAAGGAAGTACAGGCTTTGATCGCCATATGGTCGGATAAACAGATCCAGCGGAATCTGGATGGCACGACTCGAAATAAAAGTTTTTGCCGTTCCGGGCAATTCAGTTTCCCTATGTTTCCCCTGTCAGCGCTCATTTGTACACAGTTTTGCTGTTGTTTTCATGTCTTTTTACGAAGCTCTTGAGGTAACCAAGCCATATATGAAAGAAATGGGCACTCGAGACGATGCCTTCGGCCAAATGAAAGCCACCCATCTGGGGATGCTTGTATTGACACCATGGAGATCTCACTGACAAATGAAACAAGTACTTTAACAAGTATGTCAAGTATCCTGCCCTGAAGTTACTGTAAGTGGTAGGGTTTGGTTTTGTCTCACACTATGCATTGATTTTATTTTCTGTTTTCCTGCTCTAGCATCTGATGCCATGGACCAAGAGAATGTTTCTCTCTATCCAGTGTTTTCCCCATGCGTCAAATGCAGGGCTAGTGTAGCTGAGGGGGATCGTGGTCCTCAGAATGGTGCTCTACTGGATCACAGTATGAAGCTCTTTTGGTGTCAAAATATCAGTCACATGGCGTATTCCTGACTACAAATAACCGTTAAAATGTCTTTGCTGTTTCAGGTTCTTAGGATGTCATCTCCACTCCAGATGATCCTGAAACAGAGTTTGGAGGCCAGTATGACTCTGTGTGATTTGTTGGTCAAGGAATCATGCATCAGGTCGATGATGTGTGAGCTGGGCAGTGTCGTTGGAACAATAAACAGTGTTGCAGAGGAGGGGGGGCAGGTCCCTCAGGGGACAATGAGACAGTGCAAGACAAAGATCGTGCAATATGGGGAGTGCAACAGTAAATATATTCAGCATTGCATAAGATCGTGTAGGTCAGGCAAAGAGCAAAGACAACTGATAAAACTGCAAGCAAATATGTAAATAGTACATACAAGTGTCTGATCTTGTGTGAACATCTTTCTTGGCAAGAAACCAGGTTCTTGTGGGAGTACTGGAGGCTCTCTGGGAGCGCTTGACCTAGTGAGTAATTATAACACGACATAAACTCATCAGCACTTTACCTATAAGACATTGACTTAAGTGCAATCAAGCTAGATTTCTTGTAATAACAATGAAGACTTGCACAGCACTGTGACATTAACATTACAGCAACGTTGCCATTTCATGGCGAAATTCAGATAGCGATAACACAAAAATGAATTATGCAAAATAAGCTAGGTGTACTTATTTGTGAATACATCAAAATATTTCGTCCACACTTTTTTACGCTTCAGTTCTTGTACCCAGTCAGAAACAAAAAAATTATGGGCCTTCAGAGTTTTAGTCACATATTTGTTTAGTCGTTTGCTTAGGTCACCCATGACCAGAGAAATCAGGATATCATCATAACTTAAGTCTTTCACTTTCAATGTGTATGAGTCACATTCGTTGATATCAGTTTTCTCTTTATTTATATTGCTTACATCTGGTAGTAGCTGATTCATAAACTAATAAATACTAATAAATAAAGACTAATAAATGCACCAGGATGGCAACCAGAGGCGGAGCGATGCAATGTTTCTCTGTAACTGCAAGTGCTCTGACCGGGTCAATGCTCAACTCAATGCAAAAACCAGACATTGCTGATGATCATTGATGGACCCCCCCCCCCCCCAACCTTCATCAACATTCATTAACCAGTATATTAATATTGACATTTCAAATCCTTCTTTTTGTCACTTTCTGAATGCTGCATCACAGTCCTAGAAGAATGTTGTCTGGTGTGACCTTAGGCCTACTCCTATGTAGCTGGATTGACAATAAACTCCACTGTGTATGTGTGTGTGTGTGTATATATATGTATATATATATATACACACGCACACAAATTTTTCATCTTTAAAACACTCAGGGGTCCTGGAAATGGGATGGAGACTGAATCCTCCAGTGGTCCCAGAATGGGCAAAAGCCCTTGAACATGCCAGCAAAAATTATATTTATACATGTGGGGGCCTAGGGTGAGCTTTTATCAGGGGGGCTGGATACCACATAAGATAAGGCATATAGCTACTTTTTTATTGACTTGTTCTGTTAGCATTCAGACAAGCTATCAAGAAGAATGCACAATGTATGTGGGTGATACAGTTTGCTATTCTGCTGAGACAACTAAAGTATGATCACAATGAACTAACAGCAGTACAGCACTAAGTATACTCTCACGATAGGTGTGACCAAAACGGCCTATCTATGTTAGTCATTGGTAGATCAGAGTGCAAGGGCTTGCCTTCTGGTGCAGAAAGCATAACTGGGAGCTCAGCATCAGCAAGACAAAGGAGCCGGTGGTGGACTTCCGGTGTAACTAAGACAAGCCATCATCCAGGGGGGAGGAAGAGACAGTGGCGCGGGGCTGCAAGTACCTGGAGGGTCCACCTGAACAGCAGACTCGGCTGGGCAGGCAACACAGTGGTGCTGAACGAGAAAGGCCAGAGAAGACTCTACTTTCTGAGGAGGCTGCAGTGCATGGAGCTTAACGCTGCAGTGCATGTTTTACTAGTTACTAGTGGCCAGTGTGCTTTCTTATGCCGTGGCCTGCTGGGGAACTGGTCTCAGTTCAGGCTGTGTCACAATATCTGAACAAACTCATCAGTAAGGCCAGCTCCATCAGAGGAGTGACCCTGGACACACTTATTATACATAAAATTTAGGTTATACATAAAAGAGGATGTTGCCAAAATTGGACACTATTATGAACAATTCTGCTCACCCACTTCAGGGGGCGCTATCCTGGAGCACATTTGGCCACATGCTCATTCCACCACACTGGGCTAAAAAGCACTACTGCAGATCATTCCTGCTTGCTGCCTCCTGACGTGCCCCAACCACCAGCCAGAGCATGTCAGGGTATGCAGTAACACGCCCATCTTGTACAGTAGTTTAGTGCTATTGCACATGTTTCATTGCTAGTTTGTTGTTCTTATCTTTCAACATTTATTTTTGTAGCATCACAATATTCTTTTTCTTCTTCTTTTTTATTTGTGCACTGTGTGCTCTATAAATTTGTGTGCAGCACGTTTGCTCGTCCGCATTGAGTGCGCTGTCTATGCACCTTGTTTGCGCCTTGTCTGTCTGACAGTATATGTTCACCTGTGCACTAAATTCTCGTTACTCGATGCATAAAAGTTTCATCCTGGGATTACTCCATCTTAATCTTAAGGCTTTAGCTTTACCAGTTGCCGATACTTGAAATATAATTGATTTTTGCGGTTCTAAGCAGTTTAAGCAAGTAAAATCTAAATGTATGCACGACATTACACAACACGTTAAGTATAAATATATGAGAACAATTTTCAGTGTTACTGACCTTGAATGACATCTTAAATCGGCTATTTTGCACTTTAAAACCTAATGTGTTAATTAATAACATTCTTGTGTTATCACTGCCCAGTATTTAGTGTGATATAATCTTAAATATATGTGTTAAAATGAAAAAGATGTAACACATGATGTATTAAAAAATTCCACACTCACACTGCAGAGTGCAAGTTAGGGGTCATTGTTCACCCAGTAACTCGCAATCACATCAAAATTGTTTTCTATATTGATTGTTTATGCCAATGAGGATCAGATGAATCTCAGGTAACTAAACTCTAACCTTTGAATATAATAAATAATACTGTTTTCTTTCCATCAATGGAATATAGTCTGGGTAGGCATCAAAACTGGAATCTCTTTGTTTGGACCATGGAATCGTCCCTAAAAAGCTGACAGCTAACAGAGAAAACAGAAGAATCATTACTGCCTGAATTGAACTGTTCCCTGCACACCTGTATATATGTCGCCCTAGTTTTGATATTCATAGCAAACTTTCTCATGATATCCCTCTGTCATTTCAATGCCAGAATGCTAATCGTTTACTGTATACTTTGGCCAAGTACTTCAAAGAATTAGTCCCAGTAGGAACTTTATTTACCAGCATGGTGGCAGCCCCCCTGTCTGTGTACACGTGTGTGTGTGTGGGGGGGGGATTTAGCTCACTCTGCATGTTGTGAGGGTTTCTCTGGGCTCTCTACTTTCAGGCTAATTGCAAACAGGCTAATAAGTGGATCTAAACTGCCTATAATGTGTGTGCCCCCCCAATTAGACTATTGTGCTACCCGGGGTGTGTCCCACCCCATATCCAATTACCCTATGGCTGGGACTGTGGCGCGAAAGTCACTGTTAAATCACAGTTTGTCTTTGAGGGTGAGTAGATGTGATCCATCCACACACTATTAGTATGGCAGATGTCTTTCTGTACTTATCTCTTTTTGCTTCCTCAGCCCCACTACTCTTGTTACAGACTTCTGCATATAAATAAACGTGTCACAGAGCCTGGAGAGGGACAAATGTATGACATTATCAACAGGCAGTTTAATTTGACAATTTAAATGTATTTCACAGGACGGGCGGTGCCCAATAAATTGAAATAATTTAACGATGAATGCCACTGAATATAGGAATGGCTCGCTACTGTTATTTTTATTTTTTTACCGTTTATTGTTGTGTACGCTGTATATGTCGTCATATTTTCCAGCTCGCTCTCTCCTGGCTTTAAAATGAGCTGCATTTTACTTCCAACATTTTCCTCTTGGTGGTAGTAAAGTATGGATAGATGGAGAACCAGTGAAAGGTTTCTCAAATGGAACATGTGCAGCAGAGGGATGAAATCCTCCCAAAGATGTTTTTATTTCATAGTAATCCTTAATAGATGCGAATCAGAATGTACAATATAGCCCACACACCATGAGTTGACATGAAGGTCGTATTTTACTTGCAATTATATGTGCTTTGCAGGATCTCAATTAGCCTCAGTTTCAATGGTAATATCGGGCTGTGTGTAGACTGTCCAGACATTCCCTGCTCATTACCCTGTATGGTTCAGAGGCAAACCCCTCCCCTGGACAGGACCCCCTTATGACACTGACACAGTGCTTGTTCCTTCCAGACAGAGTGAATGTTTTTAAAAGAAAAATCTGATGGCCTATTTCGATTATCAAAACACTACCCACTCGTCAAGCGATAAGAAGCTGGGTTGTTCTGTGTTTACTGTGATAATTACTGATCTTGTCAAGAGGAGTGTCTATCCTTTGAAGAATGAGCTTCTGTACTGAGGTAACACTGTGAAAGCTCTCTGCAGGACTTCATGAGGGAGCTTTTAAACTTCCATCAAATAAATAAATACTGTTTATCGCTTGAATATTTTCTTCTTAACTATCTGATTTTTAGTGAATCTTTGCATCGTGCCAAAAACACCTGCGTACTTAAGCAAGGACAAAAATATTTCAATGAGTTTGCATGCGTGTGGCCAAAATTAAAAAATGTACTGATAATCCTGATAAAATGTTTTTTAAGAGTAAACTGCAATTATGCATCTCAGAGATTTTTAAAACCATCATTATCAATACATTTTCATATATTTATACAAAATGTATTCCAGGTTTTGTTTTAAGAAAACACGCTTAAAACAGCAAATCTGAGCATTTTTAGAAAAGAACACCCAGTGACTCTGGAATCATTACCCTTGTCACAGTCAAAATAAGGGTCACGTGCATTATGAACTTTATCTCTACTGTTCATATTAAGAACATTATTTTAATTGTATATCTGTGTGCATTATTTTCAGAGCCTCTTTCCCATTTTCCTTTTCTCTTTTTGTGGTTGAATGTATTACTTTGATTTTTGAGGGTGTAGGGAAAGGGTAACAAATTTGTGTGAAAGCCTCATCGTAGTTCATTAGCCCAATAAAGGTGTTTACTTGCTATAAACGAGTTCCCGCCTTTTCTGATTATTCTATTCATCCCCTGCTCCCAACATATACAATAAACAAAATATCCATTATGCTTTATTTTAAATGCCACAAAATATGCTGTTATACGTAAATTAGATGCATATTTCAAACCTTTGTTCTTCCTTCTGTCTGTTAGGTCACATCACAAGCACCTTATTGCTTGTCTCCACTACAAAAACAGGAGAAAAGTGATCATATTCCTGTAAATATTTCTATTCGGGGCTCTAAATCCTGTTTGTATGAGACTTTGTTGATGGAAAAGTCCAGATGATGGAACAACACTAGTATTGGTTAAGAATAGGCATGTATCCATTTGTCTTCAGGTACTTTTTACTAAGTACCAGGACACAGTAAAATATGCTAATGCTGAAGCCATACTTATAACACTAAGCATAAAGCTGTTTTTGTTATGGTTAACATACTTACTGCCCTTCTCTACAGCAGAGGACGAAAAGCCACCGTAGTCACTAATACAGATTGCTCGAATTTTGTGGCCCACTCTGTGTGGCGGACACGCCCGCCTACGTTTGTTATACATGCGAGCGTATTCTTTAGATGCTCACTCGCTTGTCTAGTCACATTCCGCACACACACTTGCTCCTCCTGAAAATGAACACACACAAATGCCCGCGAGTGTGAACAAAGGCGACGCACACTGATTAGCGGTAGCATTTTGTTGCGATCTGAATTAGACAGATGGATTTGGTATGCTGTTTCTCGCCAAGTGTATTTCTGACGCCGCACGTGTTAAGGGAAACATCGTGCTTCATGGTAAGCGCCTTCCTGTTGAATATTGCTGGGAAAGCAGCTGTTCTGAGTCCTCGCCGAGCGAAGTCAGAGCCCCCGTGAGTCAGGCTATAAGGCCGTACTTCTCCAGCTCACAGCACGCCTGGCTGATGATGTAGCTGGGTGTAGAGCAGGCATAGAAGTGTGTGTGATGAGGGCTTGGGGTGCCCACTTGGAATGCGTAGGCAGCAATTTCCACCTCCTCTCTTGTTAACAAACACTAATGTCTGCAATCAGTATGGAAATTTAAATGGCTCATGCCAGTTGGTTTGCTGACCACCCACAGACAGGCCTGAATAGGAGAATGGTGGCAAACAGTGCTGAAGGTGGCCAGGGTTCGAGCTGCACATGCCAGTCACTACACAAGCTTTGTAATTAGTTATCTTGTTCTGTTTGTTTGTAAATGATCATTTTGTTATTCCAAGTGCCTTGTGGTGCCTGGGCTCCACTCCATGTGTCCCTGCAGTCTTGTACTGGAGAAGGGGTTGGGTGAGGTTACATTGGGGATGGCATTAACCGTTTAGGGTCCTGGGAGGAGCTGAACACAAAACTTTTTTGCCAAAAGAATTTCTTGGGTCCCCTTGAAGATGTTTGTCTGCCTTCTCTTTCAGTTGTCCATGACAGTAGAGCTTGTTTAAGAAATTGGCACATTTCTCAGTCAGGTGCTTTTGATGCACAGTACTCCAGAGTGCCTGCCCGTGTGATCTCCAGCTCTGCATGCTTTTGATTTTAAAATTGCCCACTTGAATGACAGTAAGTATTACACAACTACTGCAAAGAGCGGGCGGCCTGCGCCTGACAACAGAATCATCATGTCATATCAGTGCACCATCTTGCACGGACAGAGTACTCACAGCAACCAAAAAGTGACTTCCTGAAACCTCAGGGGGATCTCACTGACATCACTCTGTATTTGAAGTTTCATCATTCATATGCAGGGTGCAATTTTTTATTAATTTACCATTGTCCTGGTTTCATTTTTAGATATCAGTTACAGCGTGCATTTAGAGAAAGAGAGGTCGATCTGTTTTTGTTGGTCTTTATTGCTTTAGGGGATGTAATGATACTCACTTAATGATACCTGATACTTTATTATACCTTTTACATAATTTCTGCCTGGAATGAACTCTACAGCTTTTGTCATACCTATTTGCATGCCAAGTCTGCTCATGTGCAATTGGTATATTCAATATTTTTCAATCTAAATTTCTTCTATAGTAAAAAGAACTTGTTGAATATTTCATATAATGCTACAGTGAAAATCTTCTCTAACCGATAATTCATGTATGTTATCTCACATTTTCTTAATGGATGTCTTAACTATGACATATATGAAAATGCATTGAATTAACTGGCATCCCATCCAGGGTGTGCACCTGCTTTATGCCCTATGCTGCATGGAACAGGCTCCACCCCCCTCACCACCCCCATGACTCTGAGCAAGATACTGTATGTGGTTTGAAGATGGATGGATGGATGGACTACGTAATGTACTGTATTTTATGGTACTGAAATGAATTGAATGAAGTAAATTAATCCAGATAGTTGTTTGTATTGCATGTACTGTTATATATACGGAAACCTAAAACAGTGTTTTCCACCCCGGTCCCCGGCTGTCCGCAAACAGTCCATGTTTTTGCTCCCACCGAACTTCCTGCTAGACAGTCTAAATTTTTGCTCCCTCACAGTTCTCACCAAAAACGTAGACTGTCTGGGGGTCCCTGAGGACTGGGTTGTGGTACACTGCCCCAGAGCACATCACTTCCCTCTGCCAAAGCCTCACTTCACAACTGACCTCCCTCTACCAGCCGTTTGCAGCCCTGACACAGGATCCACTACCCTCTGCGATCTCCCTCTGTAGCCACGCTTGGCTCAGCTCAGTTCACACATGATTCCTTCAAACCATGATTACCATGGTACCTCTTTAATCAGCTCTGGAGTCTGCTTTCCATCTTGCACGGTGGCCTTTATACTGAAATGTGGCACCATTATGTGAAAAATAAAAAAAAATTAAAAAATTTTATCACTTAATCCTAATTTCACATGGAATATAGTCAATCAATTAAATTAAGATATTTCACATTTGTCTATCTCTTGAATTAAATACTAACTTTTTTAATAACACATGAGTAAAATATAGTACTTTCAGACAGATCGTTAAAAAAAAAATGCTACTTTGGAGTCAACATCAAAATAGTACAATTTATTACACTATACCTGCCTCCTTGCCCTACAAAAAATAAATTCCTTTAAAAAAACAGACACACAAAGTCCTTTGTAAAGAGCTGAGCTGAATACTGTGATGTCACTCACTACCTACAGAAAAGTTCACCTGATGTCTTACGAAGCTGATGTGCAAACTTATCTGATTTATGACCCCAAATCGTTTTCGTTTCAGTCATTGTCAAGCCTAATTTGTTTGGGCTCCTCTCATGAACGTTTTCACAAAACCAGAATAGACTGAATAGCTATTGCATTTCAACCTGTTTGAACACTGAATTGTATATACACTCCATCCATTTGTGGAAATAAATCAAGGGAAAACGAGGTTCTCATTGACAACCAAAGTGCACGTCACTCACTTAGACAGATTCAATTTGTTATTTGGTTAATTCCATTTGGTACTTTTCGAAATAAAAGACTAATTGCATACATATAGTCATACCTGGTTCAACTGGCTACTCTAAATTGCCCATAGGTGTGTGGCTGTTGGCCCTGTGGTGGACTGGCGGCCGGCCCAGCGTGTACCCCGCCTAAACCTGCCCGGGGTGTACCCCGCCTCTCCCCCGATGATGCTGGGACTGGCTCCAGCTTCCCCATGACCCAGATGGATAAAGCAGTATAGATAATCGATGGATGGATGGATGGATAGTCATACCTGGTAATTTTTTATTGAATATTAAAGTTACATTTACATATAGCACACAAATTTGTTTAGTTAGTAGATTAAATGTGTCTTAATTCTGTCACTACTATTTTAAAAGGAACAAATATAGCCATAACATCCAATCAGTCAATTAATCAATCCGTCATTCAGCTACTTATTCAGTACAGACTCCCGATGATAAAATTAATACTATGAAAAAAAATCATATCATAAATAAATTATACTTACAAATTCTGATGAATATCAAGGCCTTCCTCACACTGATTAACACTGATTAAAGTAATTTTAGCTGAAGCTCACTGGTCTTTTCATACTTTTGATTCTTTAAATTAATTGTAGTCTGAGGCAAAATTCTTGTATGCATTCGGTCAACATTGGAAACTATTATAACAAAATGAACTGAATAAAACACCTGTTGAATGGTCCCCACAATGTCAAAAAACAGGTTTTTATTACATTGAAGGGGACATCTGGTCCCCAAAATATAATATGAACCTAACCCCCTCCCCCCACACACACACACACATACACACACTCTAAAGGCTGTTCAGAGAAACCAGTTTCTTTCAGCAAGATGGACTATGTGACGAAAACATGCAAAAATACCTGTAGAATACCTGTACCTCACACACAGTTATGAATCAAACCAACAGTAGTTTGTGAGGCCAAACTGCTACCTACTGAGTGACCCCACCACCTTGTTGTAAAGAATGAATTGCTAATTTCTCAAAGCACAACGTATAATATTGCCAGATGAATAGGGATTGTAATGGATTTCATCTGACTGTGTATGTAAGCAGCAGTACACATGTGGTCTAATATACAGAGAATTTGGTTTAAGAATGTTTTCTTGTATTTTTCTATTAAGTACTTGTGTTTCTGATATCCATGGACCTGCTCTAAGCTGACCAATCCAAACCAGCCCTGCTGTGAGTTTGCCCATCATGTGCTATTACGGGGGTGGGCGGGGGGGGGGCAAAATCACAGTTCCATTATGTGTGGTCGCAACCTGTTGGATTGCATCATCCGTGGAGGCGTGGGCTGGGAGCGCGGAGCGAAAGCGATATGGCCATGAGTGCTGTGCATACATAAACATGGGCTCACACTCCCGCACGGTCTGCTCAGACACCAGCACCAAGCCGCCTGTTGAACTCACACTCAATGCACCCTTTCCTTAGTAGTGAAACATTTAATCTTCAGGCTGACCTGCAGTATATCATTTGAGCTATAGTGGTTGGCCATTGCTGCTACTCTGCTTGGGGAAGGGCAGAGTACTCACCCAGCACATAGTGACGTAGTAAAATTTCTTTGATCCCGACTTAGTACGTATTCAGAAAGCAGAACCTACTATAGCACGCAAAATTGTTTAGTTAGTTAACTAGTTAGTAGTTAACCTGCATAAAGACAAAAATAAGTGCTTGATGGTCCTTAAAAACCTACACCATCACCTCCCTAGTCAGCCAATTCTACCAGGTGGGGGGGGGCCGCCAAAATTGTTTTCTCGTTATGAGCCTGCTACTCACACCAATTGGATGCACAGGGAAAGACGTG
The DNA here is from genome assembly GCA_019775915.2 of Cyphomyrus plagiostoma. Lineage (NCBI taxonomy): Eukaryota > Metazoa > Chordata > Actinopteri > Osteoglossiformes > Mormyridae > Cyphomyrus > Cyphomyrus plagiostoma. The sequence continues at coordinate 15,344,796 of JABFEA020000010.1, read as the reverse complement.
GCGCCAATCCTCTTTCAATCAGAGAAATGGCTTTGTGCTTTTGGCAACTCCAGCTGAATCACACAAAACAAACTGTCAAAGATATTTTACAGAACTCAGGAACCATGTCAGGTGTTTAAAATGTATGTAATCCGCACTAACACACTATAAGCAGAGCAGAGTTTTAATGCTTCAAGCAGCTTTAAGGAGCACAAAGGAAAGACCTTCTCTTTACGGTGTTGATGTAAAGGTTCCCACAATTCCCTGTAACTCCCACAGTTATTGCAGATAAAACTATTTTTTCACTATTTAAGCAAGAGCAGGATAAGCAGTGCTCGTGAGCATTATCTTTCTAAATTAATTAAAATATATAAATAATTAATACAATTGTAGGTGATGTCTGCATTTTTAATGGACCGATGTCCTGGGATTTGATAATGGCTCACGCAAATGGAATTAACAGAGTTCAGGTAAGAGCAAAGACAACAAAAACACTGTAATTTGATTTGGAGAGTGAAATGTTGATTGTGGTGACGGGGTACTCTGCTTAGGAGTTCATAATCACTTTCTCACAACAACAGGATAGAGTAAGCAAAAGTCTAACCTTATTAGCAAGGTCTTGAGCGAGTCCCTGACAGAATGGTACAGCCAACATTACCTCATGGCCAGGATTCCCACCTGTCAGTCCTTTCCTCTTCAGCTGACAAGCCCCGAAGCCATATAGCCAAGATGACAATGATGGATCCAAGCACCAAGCTACAAAGGCTGAAACTAATGAGAGGGTAGGGCAATTAGCAACCAAGAGCCAAAGGGTGAACCAGAAAGACTGGAACCAAAGGCCAAGAGAGAAGCACAGAAATCAGAAAATTAGATGAAAGCCAACCAAAGACGGGAGCCCACTAAGCAGGAAGAGCTAGACCTCAGGTTTGTGTAAAATGCATTAAATACATTGAGTGTGTGTGGGTGATTATATATCGAAATCTGGAAGCGGACTGGTAAGAGCTAGATTCTGGACTGGATGTTACAAACTTATTCAACTTTACCCTATTTTGGAAAAATTACAACCTCAAAGCATAACGGCAAAACTGGAATGGTAAACAATGGTTTGCCTGAAACTCCAAACCTCTCACAGTATCTATGTAAATCCTGATATTTGCCTTTAAACTGACTTTGTCTGCATCCGTATTGCTTACTGAACATACATATGCTGTAATGCATCTGATCTATACTGAGTCACTACTGAGATTTTGCCACTGGCTGTTGTGGTTACATTTTAAAAGTTTTGCATTTGAATGACAAGGTGAGCTTGTTAAAATGGAGAGGACTAACTGAATAGCCTCATACCTCCGGTGTTGATGGTGTGTAACCTGCCTCTGCTTTGTGTTGGATTGAATTTGATGGCTGATAGAAACAACTGTTAATACTTGAATTGTTTTGTGTCCAAGTAACAAATATCCACTGTTTGTGAAGAATTAGTTAAATGTGCATTTGCTGTGTGTTTTGTGTGTGCGACAGTCTGAAGCTACCCAGTAGTTGCCAAGCAACTTTCATACAGCCTTCATTGTAGTTTTATAACAAAGCCATGGTTTTGATCTTTTTTTCATTTGTATGTCTGTGTTCAGACAGCCTCTTCAGAAGGCATTTAATTTGCACTAGAGGAATTGCACATTGAAGCTGCTTCAGGTGTTACAGATTATGAGAATTCAGAGATGCAATGCATTCACTTACAAAATTAAACTGTATCAGATTTGGCATAATTGATTTCAAGGGACCTGGATTCAGTCCTATTTCTTGCTGTTGGAAAGGCATATGTAACTCAGAAAGTTCTCTCCTTTGCTAAAAGCAGCAGTGTAACTTCAAAGCAAAAGATTTGAACCAAGCACTATGATTTTCCATTGTGCCTTCAAAACTTTATCTCCATACTGTTACTTTTGGGTGTTTAGGTACCTATGCATTCAATTGTTTATTTTTCAGAAGTATAAGTTTGGGTTTAATTCTAGTCAAAGGATTGACAAATACCTCCCAAAAACAATCTGATACATCGCCATTATGACCTGGCGCTGCTTGGGAATTAATTTCTCATTTTAAGCTGTCTTGGGTGAGGACAGCTTACATTCCTGACCCTAAGGAAACACTCAGATCTCCAGGATTGCAGAGGTGTTCTAATGCCCCTTCTGTGTTTTATTTTAAAAATCTCGTTGTCTTTGATTTTCCCTCCATCTACGTTATCACTCACTATATTTATTGCTGTTGTTGTTCATTTCTTAGTAAATATTCTGCTTCTGCTGTATGCTGCCCTTTACTGAATAGTAAAGTTAATAACACACTTAAATTGTATTGCACTTCTTGAGAACCCAAAGACATTTATATTACATAAGGGAACACAGAACACACCTAGGAAATTATATGGACTATTATATATGTAGAGTATTTTATTAAATAAAGCAAAGGAACGTATATGCATATATAAGTTATATATTTTTGTTATGTAACATATAATAGTGTAGCATTATAGTGATGTGTAATGTAGTTAATGTCTTGGCTCATGCAGCATAAAGCAGGACATAGTGACTCAGTGCACTGGTCTTTGCCCGTGGATAGATTCTTATGTACACAATTTCTTGGCCATTATTCTCCCCCACAGAAGTTCTGGCCTCCATACCGTCTCCCACGGCTCTCCACACTCTCACCCCCGTTTCTTTCTTCTGCTCCTTCTCCCTGAAGGAACTTCCTGTGTTACTCGCCTCATGCCCCCCCACCTCCCTTGCCGATACCTGATTTATTATTGATAAAAAAAAAAATCTCTCTCCCCCATCCTTGCCTGCTCTGCTTCCTGTACTCCGTCTTGCGCGCGTCCGATTTTCAGGTTGTTTGCTCTACTTTCGGCCGTTTTATCCCTGCACATTCTGAGGTAGCTTAGCTCAGCTGGGGGTAGTGTACACCTCAACAGGTCAGCACACCGTGGCCATGATCAGAAGGTCTGGATCCTGTGTCTGGCAGATTGATGCCACCGCTGAGCCCCCCCCCAGGTTGGCCCTCCCACCTCCAGTCTCTCCAGGGGTGCTGGATGCTGGCTGACCCTCAGCTGTGACCTCCACACCTCTATATGTGCATGTGTCTCAATGTGAAAAGACAATTTCTCCACGGGGATGAATAAAGTATCACTATTCTATTCAGTTTTCTGAATTTGGTGGCATTTATATCATGCACATTCTAGTTTTCCTGACGGGGAGAACTGAATTATTAATTAAATACAAATTATTAAGTTTATTCACAGTTAAAAAAGCGTTTCTCATTCAATCATTGTTCCAGCTCCCTTATTTTTTAAAACTTTACAAAACTGAAAGCAAAAGATTTGATTAGTTCTTCATCCATTCATTGCCAAATAGCATCTCTGCTAATGTAATTTGTATTTTAATGACCAATTTTGGTTGCCATCTTTCAATGTACTGTTTCCTCTCTTCTCTAGGTACTGTTGCAATTTGCTACACCTGTATTTAAAACACTGCTAGCAGTTGTTAACTTTAATAAATAATTTTTACAGTTTGTATTTGATTCATTATAGCTGTCTCATTCATGACATCCCTGCAGTTTTAAACACTGTGCCATTATTTTCTGTTCAAATCCTAAATCGGCTAATACTAAACCCCACACATTTGGTTCTGCATAACAGAAAAATGTTACATAAAGAAAGACGGTTTTATAATCAGTCTCAGCATGTCAATGCTGGTTTTATGATCTCTCCACCTTTTTTGTCGGTTATGCATGAACCCTGCAGAAATAGCAGCACACAAGTACTCTTGGAAAAGACACTTAGAAAAATGGTTCCCCATATCTGTATCAGCTACCTGAAGGCCCTTGACAAACATCATTTCCTGTACATTTCTAAAATGATAATTTCCCATAGTCAATGCTGCATGACATCAAGGCAATGAGCTGACAATTCATTCTGACATCATCCACACTTATAACTCATCGACGGCCAGTTACATTAACCAGGCTACTGGTCAGGCTAACTCACACCTAAGATGGTATCACATGTACCTACTGAAATGGTATTATGTTTGCCATTGAGCAATGGGCTATTTTTTTCTACTCTTCCAAATATGAAACTTGCATCCTATGCACCCTAAAACTGAATTCCCTCTTGCACCGAACGGAAATGAATCAATTTTGCCATTTAACTGGGTGACATTGCCATCTGTCACACTATGATTGCATCTGTTTTTCAGCCTTCAGTCACACAAATGGGGTCTGCAATATGGGTCCAATTTATGAAAATGAATACTGAACTGTGAATTTAAAACTCAGCTGGTGTGATATTTACCACATCAGTTACCTTTTTTTAAAGATAAAAAAATTGCAAAGTTTGTGAAATTAAAGTTCTCCCAAAGAATGTCATTATGCCATCATAGACGCACTTCACTTAACACTGGTTGCAAAAGTTACACAATAGATTTAAATGCTTTAATTTCAATTCCGGAAACTACATTTCCAGTCTTGGTGTTGTTTTGATGTTACCTGAATAGATGCATTTTCTCTTTTTTACAGGTGAAACAAAGGCCTTTCTGTCATCATATCCAATCCATGACACAGTTCAATAATTACCTGCCACAAGTAACTAGGCTATTATAATACATCCTATTGCTAGGTCATTGCTGAAGATCACACGCACCATCAGATGATTAAAATGTATAATTTACATGTTTGAAATTAATGTATTTAATTAATGTAAGATGTAACTGTTTTGATGTACTCATGCACAAACACAACAAGTCATGATGGGTAACTAACAAGACATAACCAAGCTATGAATCCGTTGAAGCGGATCTGAGTTTCCCATATGCTCATACAGCCTACTTTTCAGAAGATTAAATATATTCTTTTAGAGACATGTGCAATTAACCTCATTTTTAAAGTTATTATGTTTTTCATAAAAAAGTTATTATGGTGATCTCTTTCAGGGTTGAGCAAACAGTAGCCTATGTATACAGATGCTCCTCTACTTACGACCTTTCAACTAATAAACTTTCAGACATACGAACAAATATCACTGTAAGTCCAAATTGTGTTTATTTGGTTCATATTCCCTGTCTGCAACATCAATTTTTCCTTTCTGCACGCTAATTCCGCCTAGCGCGGCTTCTGGCCACTACTCCCACCACGCAGCAGCGTAGCGTGCGTACTCCCAGCGTCCTAGTTTTTTGTACTTGTGTATACTCTTAAAATGATGTTGAATAACGACTTACGAACATTTCAAGTTATGAACGGCCATTCGGAATATATCTCGTTCGTAAGTATAGGAATGTCCGTACTTTGCAAATGTGACATAAAAGCTGAATTATTATTATTATTTTTCCATTAGTTTAAAAAAATCTTTTTGTTTTGCATTTAGATAAGCTTCCATTGCTAATCTTGGAAACCTGGGCAAAGCCAGACATTTGCTTTCTGGACTTAAGCCCCAAACATTTTTAGCATAAACTCAATTATATTTACGCAGTCATCAGGATGCTATGATACATAGACGTTTCTGCCCCCACAGATATTTGTTGCCCCTAAAACATATTATTTATATGTTCCATACTAATTAGTTTTCTTCATATATCAGCCTGCGTGGTTGTGTTTTTCCCCATTGTGTTCTGTTTTGCAGCCTGGATTATGTTCCTGCGTGTTTCTAATTTTCTTCTTCCTTTTGTCACAATTGAAGAAGCAGGAAGGACCAGGGACCACGGTGGGTGAGAAGTTTAATAACTTCCTTCCATGCTGTGCCCTATCACTTTACAGTATGCAGGGGAAAAATGATAAATGAATCTGTTTTATTTTAGGGAAAAACCTGCCATGCAAACAGAGAACCTTGCGCTATCTTTTATGCATATGTAAAATTGTATCTTACAATTGTAACGATTTAGGTATGAAAAAAAATTGTCAAGCAGGGAGATGTTATTCAGGTATGGTATATTTTGGGGGGAAAAAATACGGCATATTTTGGAACATTCCGTGATATGGAATACTTATTGCTGAGCACTGGTTGTTCTTCTGATTTATGTGTATATAATTGTTTTAACGAAATAAGATACACTCTTCAATGACTCTTCTATTAGCATTTCATCCTCACCCGTGGTGATGCTGTGTTTTCTATTGTCGCAACTGAGAAACACAATGAATCGAATTTTCGCCTTTCGGCCTCAGTGTCACAAGAGCTTGTTCACCCACCCAGAGAGGGCAACTGTCACAGTTATTTGGTGTCTTTGAAGACACTCTGGCCTCTTCTTCACACTAGACTTTGACTGATAATGAATGTTTGATTTTATAGAGATACAGCCGAACATCGCTTTCCCCAGGGTGGCACCATATAGGGTCAGTCTGACCCCACTTTTCAGGATTTATCACACAATTTAACAGGATTCTTTCATAGGGCTTTTCACCATGTAAGTGTTTTGTGAACTCAGGTGATATTAATTTCTGCATGTACGTATGTATGTATGCATGTATTTTTATTATTGTCGTTGTTATTCTTAATGTAAACAAATGTGTTTCTTGATTTCCATTCTATGGTTTGAGATTCATTTTAATAAAACTCCACTGGTTTAAGGGGTCTGTACTGAACGTCTGTACTGAACGTCTGTACTGAAATGTTTATCCTTTCAAAATACATGAAAATGTATGTTTAATTAATCCTAATGAATAAAATCTTGATTTTGACGCGAGATGATTTTGCACTCTTGTCACCCGTGTTGATGACATCATTGTTGTACTGGTATGTAACTGAGATAAACTGTTCAGTCTTTGTCCATAACAAAGAACAATGTAAAAAAATCATTACTCATGTACTGCTGTGCATTCTAAATGTTTAGCAGATTTAGTTACATTTTTAAGGTACAGTTACTGAATTAACATGTTCAGAAAGTTTGCTCATTTATGCAGAGTCATACAGGATAAAAAAACACGATGGAATATGAGAAAGGAGACAGTATACAGAGCTGAAAGATTGATAAGGCTGGGTGGACACAGGTGAGTAAGAAGGCTGGGAGAGAGCCCCCCCCCCGTGCTCCTGTGTGCTCCCAGTGAGTAAGGAGGCTGGGAGAGAGCCCCCCCCTGTG
>JABFEA020000010.1:15323981-15335966 GCA_019775915.2 Cyphomyrus plagiostoma | reverse complement strand
AGATGAGGTGGCTCGGACATCTGCTTAGGATGCCTCCTGGACGCCTCCCTGGTGAGGTGTTCCGGGCATGTCCCACTAGGAAGAGGCCCCGGGAAAGACCCAGAACACGCTGGAGGGACTATGTCTCCCGGCTGGCCTGGGAACGCCTCGGAATTCCCCCAGAGGAGCTGGAGGAAGTGGCCGGGGAGAGGGAAGTCTGGCTTTCCCTGCTGAGACTGCTGCCCCCGCGACCTGACCTCGGATAAGGAAGATGATGGATGGATGGATGGATGGATGGATTATTTAGGGGGATAGTCCTCCCCATCTCATCATTGGGGGGGGGGGGTGGTTTCAATGTCTGTGCATGAGGCATTGTTTCTTTTTCATTTTGTTTTTAAATGACATTCTTGCAGTTGTGCAAGAAAAAAGTTTGGTGTTTTTAGTTAACTTTAAACCTTTAATCTTTTTTGAACAGTATATTCAAAATAAAACGATAAAAGGGTAATTGACTTAACAGTAATCTGTGAATTACAGAAGAAATACTTCGATAATTTTAGTGGATTAAGAGAGAAGAAATTATAAGAAAAGTCTGAGAATTTCTAAATTTTTAAACTTGTATATTTTCCCAGAGATGATTTGGATTTAAAAAATAAATAAATATCCTTCTGATGATATTTGAAATCATGCATAAATTGTTACCGACTCGAGGCTCAGGCAGGGAAAAGTTGACAATCCATTTATAACTCCAAGACAAAAAGGGGTTTATTAAAGAAACAGAACACACTGGGGTAACCTCCAAAAAAGGAACATGTGGTGTCATAACAAGTACAAAATAACAGGAAAAACAAGGGTTGACAAACTAAAGATACCCTAACTTAACAAGACTAGGAAGCAGGACTAGCGATCCCAAGCAGACTGACATGTGGCATGAACCGAAGCACAATGACCACAGAACAAAGCGGGGCAGGCACTTATATATACCCTACAACCGGGCTAATGAGAGGACAAGTAGCGAACATAAGACAATTACCCAATCACTGAGGGCAAAGGGCAACAAGCAACAGGCGGAACAATTAACAAGTACAGAACTAGGAAGTCTAACAAACACTGAAACCTGCTGGCCAAGTGGGGAAGAGACACGAAGGGCAGGGAGGGACAGGCGCCGACCCTGACATAAACATTACATGGCAACACTTACACCTAAGTTAGCTCCTTGTTAGCTGTATGCTCATGATGTATCATCTGCTTCGCTTTGGGATGAAATGATGTGAATATGACAAGAAGGAAAAGCAAAATAAAAAAACCAAACTTTGCTTAACAGAAAAGTAACATTCTCATTTCTTTATAAAGAATGAATGTACTAATTCCTTTGTGGTATTTTTTATGCCAAAATATCAGTGAATAGGCAGCTTAATGCTGTTAACGTTTAAGTTATTGTTGGGCATCTCTGCTTTTGAAACAATACAAAAAAACAACGACCTTTAAATAACCGAGCCTGTTTTGTTATGGAGCAACCATCTGTAACCATTTTCATAAATCTGCAGAGTGCATTCAGAAATGGATACAATATTAGAAAACTGGATGTTACAATTGTATTATTAAAAAAATGTGTCATAAAGGCCATTCATATAATATTAGTTGAAAGCCTGAAATTTCCCTATGCCAATAAAGCATCACTCGGGGGGATAGGAACAAGGGGCGAGGGGATGTATACCCCTCAATATTTAATTTGGCCTCACACCCCCTCCCCATGAATGGACCTTTGCCTTTATATTACTAAGTTGTATCCCGCATAATATCAAACTCACTCCTATGCCACTGATACCACTATGCTATATTATGCTATTCTGAACTGCAGAAACTCTCAGTATTATTTCCAGGCATGCCTCTTGGTTATGCCTGTTTTTTGCAAGCTAATATCTCTCACCGTTTTTAACTTGAATGTCACAGTTGTCACAAATGAACTTGATTAAAAGCAGTCAGTTAAAATATACTTGAACCAGAAACAGAGAACCCCAAACTGGGCCATCCATACACAGAGACAGGTTTCCTGCCCACTACTTCCTGGAAATATTTGACAACACACCAGAGGAAACTGACTGCCAATGGGATTCTGAGCCGCTTACTGGAGTGGCAACTCCAGAGTAAGGTGCAAAAGAAGCCTCAGGGGCAGAGGGCCGGAAAACCAGGAAGAAGAACCTGAAATTGGGGCTGAAACACTGAAACAGGACAGTTGGAACAAACCTAAGAACAAGGCACCAGATGTTTGGCGAAGCAGCTGTAACACTAAAATGAGCTGTGAACACGGAAATGGATGCCAACACACAAAAGTGCAAAGTGTCACGGCCCCCCCGTGAGAATGAGGTACCCCAGGTTATTTAGGAAAGTACTGTAGTCGCACTTAGAGCTGGCCCTTTAAGAACCTGGGGCACCTCATACTCAGTGCGAAGTATTGCTGATCCAGGTGGTGACGTACTGAACATTTCTTGCCTGTATTTCGTTTAGCTCTGACCCAACCTTCCTGCCATGTTCCTGTCCGATTCCGTTTACCTCAGATCCTGAAGTTGTTTCTACCCCTGTCCAGTGTCTTCAGTGTAAGATTGACTTCCCTGGCTTACCTGACCTTCTGTACTGTGACCTCGACGAAGTCTCTGCCTACCAATTCCCTGGTTTGAATAAAACCCTGCTTGCTCAGCCCCTAGATCTCTCCCGACTGTTTTCTGTCACAACACAATGCTGTTGACATTACCGGCCAAAACCCATAAATAAAACACGTAAACTCAACCAAGGTCCTACAAACCCAGAACTGCGACTCTAAATAAACCAAACTCGGAGCCTCATATTCTAAGAGCAATGACAAGAAGTGAGCAGCAAACAATGCTCCCTGGTCCCTTTAAACTAGATTCGGAACCAGCTACCACTGGCTCCTATCGAGAGCACACAGATGTGGCTTAGTTACCCCATTACAAAAATGACACAGGTGTGTGAACAGTTAATCTGCATATGATTTTATGTTAGCTGACTTACCTCATCCCTGCAAACCCTAGCTGTCACAAACCTCTAGATGGTTTCTTTCTAAAGCATAGAATATCCCCTGATATGGAGAATTAAGGAAACATCCTAAGAAGTTGCTAGACTTCATTGCTCTTTTGGTAATAGTCAAACTACTTATCTGAGAGTGAGCACTTTGGGATGGTTCAATGATGCAGGCAGTCATATATTTAAAAATTTCTTCCTAGGTCATATACATAAGAAGCTGCTTTAATAAGGCATTAGACCAAACCTGATCTCCACCTGCATTCCAAAACCTTTCCTCTCAGTAGTGTCAATAACACATGCTGCGGGAATTGCAGAGGAATTACAACTAAGAACTTGGCCTATGACTAAGAAACTGTTATCATTTGGCTCCACATATATTAATCAAAGAGGTTTCAAACAAATAAGCTAATTCAGGATATTTCTTTCCAATGACTTTTACGCCTAGAAAAGTTAATCTGTGCAAATATACATTATATAACAAAAGAACTGGGACACCAGGCCATTACACCTACAGAAACTTTTATGACATCAATTCTAAATTCGGCAGGCAGCAACATGGAGCTGGTGCCGCTTCGCAGCTATAACAGCTTTCCGCAACATTTTGGAGTATGTCCATTCATCCAGAAGAGCATGTGTGAGGTCAGGCACTGATGATGAAGGTCTGGCTCACAATCTCATCCCAAAGGTGTTCGATAGGATTGAGGTCAGGGCTCTGTTGCTGGTCAGTCATGTTTTTCTACACCAAACAGACCCAAACATGTCATTATGAATCTTGCTGTATGCACTGGGGCACAGTCAAGCTGGAACAGTAAAGGGCCTTTTCCCCAAACTGTTCCAGTAAGGTTAGAAGCATAGAATGGTACAAAGCGTCTTAGAATGCTGAAGCATTGAGAGTTTCCTTCACTGGAACTAAGGGGACTAGCCCAGTCTCTGAAAAACAACCCCATACCATTATCCATCCTTCATCAAACTTTACAGTCGGCACAAAGCAGTCAGGCAGGTAATAATCCCGGCATCTGCCAAACCCAGACTCCTCCATCAGACTGCCAGGGAGAGGAGAGTGACCTGTCACTCCACAGAACACATTTCTACTGCTCCAGTGGCGAAAATGCTTTATACGACTCCATGTAATGCCTGGCATCGCGCTTGGGATGTGAGGCTCGCATGCAGCTGCTCGGCCATGGAAGCCCATTCCACGAAGCTCCCAGCACACAGTGTCAGAGGAAGCTTGGAACTCAGTGACCCCTACACACTATGTGCCTCAGCACTCAGCAATCCTGCTCTGTTACGTCACGTGGTCCTGCCACTTTGTGGCTGAGTTTCTCCACTTCACAATAATACCACTTACAGTCGAACCGTGGAACATGGAGTGGGGGGAAAAAAAATCACGAACTGACTTATTGCAAAGATGTCACCCTATGACAGTACCGAGCTTGAACTCAGTGTTTGTTAGCGTTACCTAGTCCTGTGCTCATTAATGTGAGTCACTCCACCTGTTGTGCTCGTTGCCAGTGCCTGTTCTGTCTGATTGATTGTCTTAACCTGCCCACCTCATTAGCTCAGTCACCTATGTTTTTACTTGTCTGCCCCTGCTCTGTTCTCCAGTCAGTCATTGTGTCTGGCTACAGTGTGCTTGTTGCTTACTTCTGTTCCCCGTGTTGCCTGGTTCTCCAGTGTATTTGCTTTGTGGTTTCTTTTGTTAAGTTTCCATTTTTCCCATTTAGTTGCCGTCTCTCTCCATTTCCCCAGTTGTTCAGTGCATATTCACGTTTCTCCAACCTGTACTGTGACACTGTGGCAATGGGTCTAAATGAAACACCTGAATAAAATGAATTAGAGGTGTGTCCCAATACTTTTGTCCAAATAGTGCATATTTAATATATTTTAATCAAGGGTCTAATTTATATTGCTAAATTGGAAATCTGAACAAATAAAAGCATGTCCTTTTATCATCATCAACCTACATAAAAGTACTTTTAAATTTTATATTTTTATGGTTGGTTAGGAATTCCACATTGGCGTTTGATCTTGGTGGGTCTTCTTAATAAGAGATTTAAGATATAAATGCAACAGATAAAAAATGAGACCTTTCCTGCATTGTTGGTTCTGGGATATATATTTATTCTTCTGTGTTTGTATGGATGAAAGTCCTTGACCTGGAAGTTACAGGCTGTCTGAATTAAAATGAAAAAGCTATACAAAATCGAAATGGCAGCACTTTTTGAATATATTATCTTGCATTACATGTTAAATGCTGACATGTAATTTCTATGCAATATTTCTTGTGAATATTTGTAAAGTGACACATTACTAATTAGTGTTGATGTCAAAGGTTTTATGTGAAGTTTACAAAAACATAAAGAACTGATAATGATACAAATTGGATTTTAATACATAGGAAACAATGTGAAGGGAGGAATATGAAACAACAAGTTCTCATCCATTCTGGGGATTAAAACATTTTCTATAAATGATGCTACCTGACTGACAAGCTGCCATGAAACTGAATGGCTTTCAGTTGCTGTGAGAGATAGCCGGGGGGGGTGGGGGGGGGAGTCTGACATATTGTTGAGACGTAAGGCCTGATGGACTGGTGACACTCACAATGCTCACAACCCCAATCTCGACATATATCAGGCTCATGTTCCCTGGGGTGAGCATGATCCCTCTGGCAGTTAGGGGGTCGTGCCCATTGTGTGGTGCTGAGTGACCTTATGGGCTAGTTTAATAGATAATGTTTGTCTGACTTGCAATTACTAGGCAGCAGGGTAGCGTTGAGTGTTCTGTACTCACCATTCCTCTAAATCACTCGCCTCTGGCAAGCGGGCAAGCTTAATTTCCAACCCTGGAAGTACATTTGATTGTCAAAACTGAAGCTATCCTGGATACTAAACTGGACATCACTAAAAATCATTTAAAACAAACTTTTCTTTTGGTAGTGAAATTATACGCAGCGAAAGCTTCACAAAAGGAGCAGAAAGTTGGACAGATCAAACATAATGTAGAGTTTTCGTTCCTGCTGTGCCTGACTGATCTCCATGTAGTTTGTGGTTAAAGTCTGTAAGGAAGGTTGCAGATGGGTGCTGCAAACGAGAGTGTCATCGATTATAAATCACCTCTCTAATAACTCTAGTTAAGCCACTTAGAATGAAACTCTGGACAGTCACTTCATAATGAAGGTGAAGCTCTCTCAGAATTACTATTCAGCTGTATTACAAAGTGCAAAGTTTAATTTTCCATGCATCCTCCACTGTAAAAGTTAGGAGCCACAGCATGTTTCAGGTGAAAAATCAATTTGAATACAGAAATTTTGGAATAAGCATAATATTAATAAATATATCACATTATGAATTTGTGCTGCAGTGTTCAATACATTGCATAGAATAAGTAGGGATTTTCTTTAATTAAGAAACAAATTTAATGACTGAATAAATGATTTAATGCCTATATATTTTTCGTTGGTATGTGATCTGAACGTAAATTGTTTAAATTAGAATTTGTTTCTCACGGCTTAATGGCTTATAAAATAGAAAAGATATATCTCATTAACTCCTAAACTATCACTTTAAATGTGTACAAAAACATCAACCTACAATGGATCAATGGATAGATCAGAATCATTGCATCTCTTTGTACCTGGTTTCTTTTTGAATCCTTTGTTACAGGAATTTCACAGTATAGGTCAAAGTATCATTGATGTTTATCTTTTACTTTAATGTACACTGTCGACGCCCAAATCAGGAATGATGTAACAGGTGGGGGCAACTGACATTTCTCCCTCCTCGTCTTTTTTGACTGTTTTTTCACTAGTTTTACATTTCTCTAAGATCAGTGTCACTGCTGGTATCAAGAGGCAATATCTGGACCCTACAGAAGTTGCCCAGGTAGTCCAGCTCCTCCAGGATGGTGCATCAACACGTGCCATTGCCAGAAGGTTTGCTGTGTCTCCCAGCACAGTCTCAAGGGCATGGAGGAGATTCCAGGAGACAGGCAGTTACTCTAGGAGAGATGGACAGTTAGTAGAAGTTCCTTAACCCATCAGCAGGACCAGTATCTGCTTATTTGCAAAGAGGAACAGGATGAGCACTGCCAGAGTCCTACAGAATGACCTCCAGCAGGCCATTGGTGTGAATGTCTCTGACCAACCAATCAGAAACTGACTTCATGAATGTAGCCTGAGGGTCCGACGTCTTCTAGTGGGCCCTGTGCTCACTACCTGGCACCATGGAGCTCGATTGGTATTTTCCATCGAATTCCAGAATTGGCAGGTTTACCACTGGTGGCCTGTGCTTTACCCAGATGAGAGCCGGTTCACCCTGAGAACATGTGACAGAAGGTCTGGAGAAGCCGTGGAGAATGTTATGCTGCCTATAACATTGCTTAGTATGACCAGTTTGGTGGTGGATCAGTGAAGGTCTGGGAAGGCATATCCATGGAGGGAAACACAGACCTCTACAGATTAGACAACAGTACCTTGACTGCCATTAGGTATCGGGATGAAATCCTTGGACCCACTGTCAGACCCTACACTGGTGCAGTGGGTCCTGGATTCCTCTTGGTGCACGACAATAAACGGTCTCATTTAAACGGTGATGAGCGTATGCAAGCAGTTCCTGGAAGATGAAGGAACTGATACCATTGACTGCCCCCCTCGCTCACCTGATCTAAATCCAATAAAACACCTCTGGGACATTATGTTTCAGTCCATCCGATGCCATTAGCTTGCACTTCAGGCTATCCTGGAGTTTAGTGATGCCCTTGTCCAGATCTGGGAGGAGATCCCACAGGACACCATCCATCGTCTCATTAGGAACATGTCCTGATGATGTCAGGCATGCATACAAGCACATGGGGGCCATACAAACTACTGATTATGATTTTGAGTTCGGCAAAATGGACCAACCTACCGCATCATTTTTTCACTTTGATTTTCAGGGTGTCTTTGAATTCAGCCCTCTGTAAATTGATCATTTTCATTTCCATCAAACATGGCGCCCTTTCCTTCCTAACACATTACACTGCCCATATCAGTATAGATATCCGGCATGATTTTTTTTTTTCCCATTGAGATCTGATGTGTTTTCCAAGCATTTCTTTCATTTCTTTGAGCAGAGTATAATCAAATCTGAAGGATAAGAACATGCTCTAAAACTAAATTGCAAAGGACTGTAGTAAATCTCTTCAGGAATGACCATCCTGCCAAAATCTTTCAATCTGCTATAATCGCATTATTTTCTATAAAAAGGAGATTATTTGCAAGAATACTTTAAAGACACTTTATTCTTTTTTGTTTTCTTTCCTCTTTCCCCATAATCTGTTATTTCTTTCTGTAAACCTAGAGGAACATTGTAGTACCTAATTCCACATTAGATCAGAGTTCATACTACCATGCCTCAGCTGGTATTGGATGAAGTCTGTGAATGGGGATATCAAATTACATCTTGATTCCTTTTGATTCTTAGGGAATACAAATCATCGCCAAAGCCGCAGGCATAATGCGTTGATTCTGAAGAGGCAAAAGGCTTGCTAGGCTTTATAATTCACACCATTCAGTAGCCTGTAGACGAAAAGCCAGAAAAAATGCCCCAAAGTCTACAATACATATTCAGTGTTTCATGATCCCCAAAATGCATCCCTTTAATATGACAGTTTTCTTTCATATAATTTGGCTCATGGGAGCCAATGGACTTAGGGCAGAAGGAAGAATGATTCAGAGAGAGTGTGAACTAATCAGATTGTAGAGGAGGCAGGACCAACTAATCAAATGTCATACACTAGATGCCTGGACCCACCTCCTCCACAATCTGATTGGTTCTCTCTTTAAACTAATGTTTTTCTCTTCTGCCCTCAGAACATTTTTGTGTAAGTAAATCTCCCATGAGCTATAATTTGTTGTTAAATATTCTGAGTAAGCGAATTATCCTTAAAATACAGATTGACCCACCAATCACTCAATATTTGTCTACTATTTGACTTAAATATCCTTCCGTGTTAAAAACATGACAATCAGCTAGACCCACACACATATTTTCATGACTGCATAGATACATATTATATGACTCAAACCTATCTATGTAGCTAACAAATAACTTAACTAGCCAGTCAAAAAAATTCCCATTGTATCTTCCCATTGTAAATTCCCATTGTATAGTAGTTCACCATAAATTAATCAATAAGGACTGGCATCCATTTAAGAATGTACCTCATTGGATCGACATTTATTGAAATTGAGGGATAATTGTTTTTAATTATCCAGTGCTCTATAAATATAGAAATCTATAAAGTAATCCCAGAAACTCAATTTTAAAACTGGAATGGAGTGTAAGTGTCATTTTAGACCTTAATGAAGATATTTATGACACATGGGTGTAAATGAAGACTTTAAGTTATTTCTATATCAAAGTAATTTGCTTGGGCTTTTTATGTAGCATGCCCCCTTGAGGTTTGAAAACTTTTTTTGGTTGTAATACTTTTCCATTGATCCCGATGTGACTCACATTTCTTCCCCCACACTTTTCTGAGTCAATAGTGCAGTGAATAGCATCTATTGAAGGAGCATGTTAAGTAATGGGTTACAAATTCAGTTTTGTATGCATAGCCTGATGAGACTCATTCACCGCTTTTATCTGTAAGGTGATCACTGGCAGATGATGCCTCCGCATTTCTCACTTTACACCGCTTGATGTTTTTGGGAAGTTTCTGGTGACATTTCATATTTAGTATACTTAGTATATTTAGTATATCCAAGAGCAAAAGCAGCAGGGTATTAGTTGGTTTATCTGCGGTAGTTCTCAGATTTACAGTTCCTGTTCTGCAGTGATGTCCACAGACTTCTTAAGGAGCAGGGCGTGGGGGGTGGAGGGGAAGGCCGACCACTACCTTTTGCCTGCGGGTCACGGGATTTTAGCCGCCATAAAATCCTATCGCACAGAGCAGCAGCAGCAACCAGGCTTCACCGGTGATTTGGCATATTTATGAGCTGACATGGAGCTGCCAGTCATCAGATTGGGGGTAAATATCAATAGTTTGTAAATCAGGAGGATCTAAGTGATGCCTATTCTTTGATCTGTATCCTAGCTGACAGCAAACTTTACCAGCAATATTGGGAACGGGATCTTCTTTCTCTCTACTGCTGACATGTAAAACACATTCCCAATAAAATAATACAGTGGTACCTTGGATCACAACCTTAATTCATTCCAGAAGGCTGGTCGAGTTATGATTCGGTCGATGTCCATGTCAAATTAACCCATAAGAAATAATGTAAATGAATTTAATCCATTGCAGAGCCCTAAATGATTGCCTATCTAAACCTATTCTCTGCCTTGTGTCCATAGGCCCATGGTGTCCTATAACAGACAACGTGCAGTTGGCTTTTTATGTGGTTTGCTGTTGCCATTTATTTCATGTTTATAGAGGTAAACACAGTCTTGTTCCCAGGGCTGAAGACCAGCAGAGGTTACTGGCTTGTCTTATAGGGCCTAGCAAAAGTGTTGATTGCTAAGGTTTCTTTAGTTTGAATCACAGTCAGTTCAGAGTTTGAAATGAATGTCTTAACAGATCATGAATAATACTGTCCTTACTCACCATAGCCTTATTTGTAGCATGCTAGCAAAACTGATTTTAAAAATTAAAAGGAATAAAACTAGTTTGGACATGACTATTTGAATTGACAGGTTTAATTGAAAGTCTGGCAATAAGTCTAAGAATTCTAATTATTTTGTCTAGTGTTTATTATTTAATGGCAGATTAAGGACACAGAGCAGGTGTGCGCGGCTAAATGAGGGACATGCTTTTTGTCTGCATAATCATCCATGCAATTAAATTAAACTGTGTTAAATCTGCAAACTAATTTCTTAGATTCATTATTTTCACTAATTGTAGCTGCTCTGGTCTTCAACTCTGCTTAAATGTGTGTTCATTTACACTTTTATGGTTACATTATATACCAGTGTATTCCTCTTCGTAGGTTTCTTGAGGGGGATTTTGAATGTGCTTTTCACAATCCCTGTTTTAGAGGACATGGGCCATTGTCTGGATTTTTAAATTAACTCTATTTTTCTTCTCAGAAAAAACAACCCACTCTGCTTATTCATCTCGGCCTTCATAAACTTTGGAAAGTTTACCTTTTCAGAGAAAAGGCCTTACATCTGGCGACTCATATTACCCGACTCCTTTTTCAGTCTCCACAAGGGGAAACACAATTTAATATAACAATATCTGTGTCACTGCAATCAAAAAACTAAAGATGCCAAAAGTCTCTTCTTTAGTTACTTATGGTTAAGGTTAGGGCTGGGTAGGGGTTAAGGTTGTCATGTTGGGATTAGAGTTTTACCCATAGAAATGAATGAGGAGTCCCCACAATGATATAATTACAAACCAGTGTGTGTGTATGTGTGTGTCTCAGTATGTTTCTGTGTAATTACAAAATTCTTCATTGGCTGTGGTTTCAAAAACATTAAATAATATAACTTTTTTCAGAGTGGAAAATGCTTATGGTGATCACTTCTGCACGGGTGAAATTGATCGCTATATGCAGATGATCATCATAACTGATTTTTTTATTTAATATGATGGATATCCATCTAACTGACATTTGTATAATTATTATATTATAGGGGAAGATAACAGACAGTGTCGCTATTTATTGAATTTTATTGACTCTTGCAGGATACAGCACAGGGGTTTCAAATGATTTTCATATTAAAGTATTTTACAAATGAAATGACTGAATTGAGTATAATTCAAATGAGCTATAATACAGTGCTGTACAGAAAATATACCTTATTGGAGTTTTGCTGCTGCAGTTGGAGTATATGAAATTCCCCTTGGGGGGGGGGGGGGGGGGGGGGTGGGTGAGTGTGGCGTGTGTTGGAGGGGGTTGTGGGGAGGGTGGGGCGGGGGGGGGGGGGGGGGGGGTGGGACGGGGGGGGGGGGCGGCCGGGGGGAGCGCGGACGAGGGACGAG
>JABFEA020000010.1:15296625-15310165 GCA_019775915.2 Cyphomyrus plagiostoma | reverse complement strand
GTTATTCAGTGTTATTCAGTGCACTTGGATAGTTTTATTCAGTGTTATTCAGCGCACTTGGATAGTGTTATTCAGTGTTATTCAGTGCACTTGGATAGTGTTATTCAGTGTTATGCAGCGCACTTGGATAGTGTTATTCAGTGTTATTCAGTGCACTTGGATAGTTTTATTCAGTGTTATTCAGCGCACTTGGATAGTGTTATTCAGTGCACTTGGATAGTGTTATTCAGGGCCATTGTATAGTGTTATTCAGTGCCTTTGGATGGTGTTATTCAGTGCCTTTGGATGGTGTTATTCAGTGCCTTTGGATGGTGTTATTCAGTGCCCTTGGATGGTGTTATTCAGTGCCCTTGGATGGTGTTATTCAGTGTCCTTTGATGGTGTTATTCAGTGTTATTCAGTGCACTTGAATAGTGTTATTCAGTGTTATTCAGTGCACTTGAATAGTGTTATTCAGTGTTATTCAGTGCACTTGGATAGTGTTATTCAGTGCACTTGGATAGTGTTATTCAGTGCCCTTTAAAGCCAATGTACTGCCTTATCAAGCTTTACTGGAGGCACTGCCCCTCCTCAATGCCCAAATACACATTGTTGTGGATGCTGAACTGGGCTGAACATTGTGGGGGCTGAGGTCTCCACTCATTTAAGGAGGTTCAGGGGGTTTTATTGGCTGGTTTAGATTATTGGGGGAGTTACAACTCCCCCATCATCCAATAATTTACGCCCATGCCCTTAAGTGAATGATCATGGAATTGCCTTTAACTAATGCAATACCAATGCGTGATGGGAATGCATCCATCCATCCATCCATCCATCCACCCATCTCCCTTCTACTTATCCTCAAAGATGTCACAGGGAAGGTGGAGACTATCCCAGACAGCACATGGATGCCAGTCAGAAACCATTTATTAGAAGTAAATTTACTTCATAAAAAGATGCCTTTGACATTGTTGGATGTGGTCAGGAAGTGGTGAACTGTAAAGTCTTTGGAGTTTACTGCCATAAATAAGGTCTAAATGTCTTTTACATAATATCTCACCATGCCTCTCAGCTGGGGTCCAACAAGAACACTCACATTATTTACCACTTTGCTGGAAACAACGAAAAGTGTTAAACAGTTTAAATATATTCTGCCTTTGATTTATTGCTCAGAATAAATATTAATGTTCATATATGTTTAGACCTAAATACAACAGGAAACACATATAATGATGTGTGATATGGATGCATGTCTGCAGCAATTTTTATAATATAATTGCCCAAACTGCAAAAAGGGTGATGCCTTTAACTGCACTTCAAAAATACTGCCTGTTTACTTATAGAATGGAAGAAAAACGACATCACGTTATTAAAACAATTCCTACATTATATTCTGCAGTTGGTATCTTTTATTAGAGAACATATCAGTGGCTTCCTGACTGTTAACATCTGAAAGAAGGGGGAGTAGGCTGGTGGTCATTGACGTCAGCAGCCCACACTTTTGAAAGGACCATGTACACAATTTGACAAATACATAATTATGCCTCGGAAATACAATTCCCATGAGGAACAGGGGCGACAGAGTGCAACCGCAATATGGCTCCCTGTGAAGATGAAAATACATCAGGATTTTGGAGTAAATGAGACAAAGGCCTATTCTGCCAATAGCTAAAGCCAGACATGATTCTGCCTCTGCATTAACATTTTTATTTTATTTATATGGTTTCACTTTTTTGTTTTTTATTTTGTATAATTATTCTTATTTAAATAAGATATATATGCATTACAAAGGGCCGCATGGTGGTGCAGTGGTTAGCGCTGTTGCCTCATACCTCAGGGTTCCATGCGTGTTCTCCCCCTGTTGTTATGGGATTTGTTCTAGGTACTCTGGTTCACATGTGCTGTCTGGGATTTGACTCAACAACCTTTGTTGAACTACCAGTGCTTGCTTGGAATACGAATACATTCATTTTGCAGCAGCAGTGTTTCTAGACCCGTCTTTTTTCCTGGTTTAACCTAAGTTGCGCCAATATGAACATGATGGCAATGATGTCGACACATTCTGGAAAGAAAGGAAAAAGTCCTGTGAGAGATATTGGTGTGACAGAAACTCAAAAGAATTCTTGGTCAAAGGCGAGAAGCATTATGACAAAACTAATGTTTAAATACCAATAACAGGCAACTGCTGGTATGTGGGGTTAAGGCGGAAAAATAAATTCTTCATTTGCTTGCAAACATCTGTTTAGTTGCTAAAACTGTGTTTTTTCAAATAAATTATTGAACTGCCATAGACATCTGGGTGGCTTATTCTAAAGCTAATTTAGGCCAAATGTTAACTATGGGGACTAACATAGTTAAATTGTAAATGTGTCAAAGACAAGTTTTATGCTTATTAAAATGTCCCGTGATGATATTTTTCTGAATTTGATGCATATAAATTGTTTGTAACCTGATCAGATGAACTTTAAATGTTATTGCTTAATTTATTTCAATTCAAGTGAATTTAATTTTTACATATTTAAAGTTTATGAACACTGATAAAATAAGAGTGCTCTAATTTGCAGACTTGATTGAGGTCACTCTTGCAAATGAAGCTAAAAATATTTTCTAAACATTTCAATTACTCAAAAGATGATGTCATTTTACAAAGGGAAGGATAATAATAACTATTCTATTAAAATAAATAGCATTCAAATATGTGTGATTTGTCCTGATTACTCAAAAAGACATCTATAATTAAATAATTTCTAACAAAAATATTTCGCAAGATTTGAACCATGAATGTGGGGAGGAATCTTCCAGGAATTGTCTGACCCCGCTATCTCAACTGTATATCACTTTGGATAAAAGTATCTGCTAACTAAATATGAATTAAAAACAGATCATTTACCAAAAGTAAAGAATGGAAACTGGTGGTAGTCAGAGGCTAAGCTCATTTTTGTGGGATGTGGAGATGAATGAAAATCCATCTTTGATATGTCACGGCTCTGGAATGAGAGAAATAACATCACTCCCAAGAATCACAAAAGTCATGTTTTTGAACCAGAATGGTGACCAAACTGGATGCTGGGAAAAGAAATTGAATGTGGTAATTTCAATGCACTTTCTGACAATTTACCCAAAAGAATAAAATAGAAGAAAAATTATGGAATAGTGACACTGTGGAAAACGTAATCCTTGCCTTACAAAAACATTCAGCTTCTTTCAGCGAACTCTTGGATTTCAGATAATACTTGAATATTTATCTGAGCTTCAGTGCTCAGTCTTTACTCACAAGGTTGAAAATGGCTCATCATCATGAGAATAAATATCGTGCTTGCATAAATTTACATTGTGTAAATCCTAAATACAAATTCATTGACATACTACATTGTTGCTAAAATCGATTCAAGGAACTTCAGTTACAATTGCACATTACAAGTAGATAAATGTGGATTAGTATTTTTGATTGGCAGAAATGTAATAATACTCCACAGGCTTTAGTTATGATTTTCAATGAACATTAACTTTATTCATACTAAAGTGTAACTTTGGCCAAGCTCATTTCAGTCCTTTACATGCCTCAAAGGACATTTTTGTCCCAGTTTTAAGTGTTTAGAAGAACAAAATTTTATGCAATATTTAACTACATTGCTTTGTCCATTTTGGTTACCAAATTGACTGTAGGTGTGAATGTGTGTGTGAATGTTGTGTGAGTGAGTGTGTGTGAATGGTGTGTGAGAGAGTGTATGTGAATGGTGTGTGAGTCAGTGTGAGTGAATGGTGTGTGAGTCAGTGTGTGTGTGAATGGTGTGTGAGTCAGTGTGTGTGAATGGTGTGTGTGTGTGAATGGTGTGTGAGTGTGTGTGTGTGAATGGTGTGTGAGTCAGTGTGTGTGAATGGTGTGTGAGTCAGTGTGTGTGTGAATGGTGTGTGAGTGTGTGTATGTGTGTGAATGGTGTGTGAGTCAGTGTGTGTGTGAATGGTGTGTGAGTCAGTGTGTGTGTGAATGGTGTGTGAGTGTGAATGGTGTGTGAGTCAGTGTGTGTGAATGGTGTGTGCGTGAATGGTGTGTGAGTCAGTGTGTGTGAATGGTGTGTGAGTGTGTGTATGTGTGTGAATGGTGTGTGAGTCAGTGTGTGTGTGAGTCAGTGTGTGTGTGAATGGTGTGTGAGTGTGCCCTGCAATGGGTTGGTGCCCCAACCTAGATTATTCCCTGCCTTGGCCCCATAATTTCCGGGATAGGGACCCCTGCGACCCTGAATATACAAGTGGATACAGAAAATGGGAGGAGGGCTCTATAAAGGTGCACTTTTATCATATTTGAAACTGAGGTGTTGACTGTCTTATGCTTGCATTTTAGACATTGCATTTTTACTTGTTCCTACCTGCCTATAGAAGCCTTTTCCATCTGTTTTGGAGTGTGACTTAATTGCTTTGTTGCAAATGAAGAATTTGCAATCAGTAATCAGTAAAAGGTAATTTTGTGCACCTGAGCTAATTTATGTTTGCCATAGCAAAGGATCTGAACAATTCTGCAATCAGGAGGTTTCCACAATTATTTTTAAAACATCTTTTGTTAACAGAAATTTAAATTCCTTTAGAAAGAAGTTGTGCTTACAAGCATATGTACAAAACAGAATGATTAACAGCTACATTCAGGGGATGTCCTTCAGGGTTAGCGTCCGCCTGAGCCTGCCACTGTGACTCTTCCCCGTGTGTCCAGCAGCCATCGCAGACCCTTCGTCGTCTCACTGGCTTTGGGCCTGTTGTGTTGTCCCTGTTCTCCAGACTGCTGCATGGCTCAACGGGTTGAGCATATAGCATAGAGGCTGGAACCCTCTGGTCATGGATTCAGAGCCGGTCAGAAATCAGCCTCACCTGTTTTGATTAATTACTGGTTTTCCTGTTCTTTCTAGTGTTTATTAGTTCTGTGTTCTCCTTGTGATGTTTGTGTATTATTTTATTATGTTGCATGTTCCTATGTTTTCTGATTGTTGAATTTTTAGTGTGATTAGTGTTTCTGACTTCCAATGATTGTCTTGGAGATTTTAAATGGATCGTCACCTTCCTGACTGCACCATGCCCCCAGTCCCTAACAATGAGAACATCTGCGTGTCCGCAGTTCTGTCTAATTCATATTATAAGTATGGCTAACACTTCCAAATGTATTTTCAGCCCTGAAAGATGCAGTAAAGGTGACAGCATAGTATTTGTTCTTGCTCAAAATTAAAAATGATTTCATATTCAGACTATGAATGACTTAAGGAGCACTTGCTAGTACAAGTGTTATCTCCTGTGACAATGCTATTGCTGACTAATTGCAATAATACATCTTGGGAAATAATCTAACTGACAAAGAAGAAGACATATCTTTGTTTTTTCGTGTACAATACACATATTTTTAAGCTTTCCAGTGGATAGATTCATTGTTCTGAATAAAATTTACCCACGCTCAGTCTCTCACTCTTGGCTGTCATCTATCTATTTTTCTGTTGCTATGAGACAGTTGCCGATAATTTGCCAGTGGGGCCGTGGATTATTCTGTGGAATTAGAGGAAGTCTGCAGTGACAAACTGAGGGCATCAGATCCTTTCCGGAGAGGCCGGGATTAGTCACATGACGCGGGCACTTGTCTACCCTGCTTTTGTTTATTGAACCCCTTTGAAGGAAGAGCGCCAGTTTCAGCCCTGGCAAACCTAGCTTAACATTTAACGAAAAGTCATGATACGAGGATTAATTGTGAGATATTTGGCTAACCTGCGTTTTGTGGTTCTGGTGCAAAGGTTTAGTGTTGAACCCAAAAAATATGGTATAGAAACTCAGTTACAAGCGCATAAGGTCAGTCAACATATCATGGCATTTAGGTGCTAAGTAATGTTCAAAAGCATGGAACTTTTTGGTAAAAGTTCAAGTCTCTGAAAGAAGTAGCCTACTTCCTACTTTTAATAACTGTGTACGTGGTATTGTATGGTCTTTTACATCCGAACATGAATTGTTGTGAAATATTCCTTTTAATTCTTGCACTCGGCACATAATTTGCTTTTTAACAGCTAGAGACATCACAATGGCAGGTATGCACACACACACACACATGTATATATATAGTACTATAGGAATAACTAGTAATTGTTTTCTCGGATCCTTTTTCTTTCTCAGTAGATTTGCGGTTAGAAACGCTTGAAGAAACTGCAGAACTGAGCTGGGTTCTGAAATTCCCATTTGAAATCCGGAACCCGGAATTAAGGGCTGTGGGAACACGGAATCACGAGTGGATGGTTATTTGCAGAAATTAGAGAAATGTATGTACAAATAAAAACGAAAAATGCAACAGTGAAAAAAAAACATTCTCAGGATAGCATAATTGGTTAAAAGATATGCTATGCATATCAGTCAACGATTGCCGGTTTATCGAAATGGGCATGCAAAATACCTTCTCGTTACAGAAAAAAAACACCAGTCGACCTATAAAGTTCATATGAGCGCCAAAATTTAAGTTTCAATCAATTACCCCCTTAAAACCTGAATTTCACTATATATACGGTATGTGAAATGCTCGTGTAGAATCCTCTCCTTTAATGTGAGGAATAACTTGCCCAACAGCATTGAAGCGGTATATTCCGCCAGCCCCTCGCTGGATAACAAAGCTCAGGTTCGATCGGCGCTTCAGGAAGAGAGGGAGCACCAGCAGCTCCCTTGTGATTGGTTACATGTCTATGACATCACCTGCAATTCGCTGCCTTGGTGCCAGTAAACTAAAAAAATCAGATGTGTGCAGATGACGAGCACATCTGGTTGAGTTTAAACTGTCTTCTCATCAAAAGCATTTGAGTGCTTTTGGCTGAGATTTCTTAATCACAAAAAACAACAACGCGTAATAGTGATTAGTGAAAAGTACAGGCACAATATTAAAGCTTTCCAATGCAAACGAATAACACAATAGATGCGAGGACAGAAATAATAAACGCTGGTATGAGTGTCACTCATGATGTGCACCTCTTAGATGGGGATTTTTTTCTTGGTTAAGCACGGAACAGCAATGCAATATGAGTAGCTTCAACATCACAGCAGCTGATGGGCTTCCGCCCTGCAACTTCACTGGTAAGTTTGGAAATTTGGTCTTTGTATTTTGTACTGCATGCTCAACGCAGAAAATAGAATTAGGTTAATTTACACTTTTCCACAGTAAAATAACTATTCACAGGTTTCGGCAAGTACACTGCGCATAAGCATGTCTGTCAGCTTTATAAAATTGATATTTATAATGAATTGAACAAAAACATAAAATAAGGATCGTTTGACCGAAAATCAGCTGTTTACTTAGACCTACACATGAATACAATTTAGATGTTACTTAGTATGTGTAATTAAGTTACAAATGAACCTTACTTTAGCTCAGATGACTAATAACTAAGAGCACCAAGACCCAAAGCCGTCGTTTTGCGAGGTGAAATAATAAATATAAGATGTTCGTTTAATGGTTGTTCAAGGTAATAATGTGATACTTATTCATAATTCAAGTTTTGACATAACTGTCTACATCCTTGGAAATATACTTCAAATCGGAATTAATATCGTAAAAAGTAGCGTTTTTACTAACACTACTCTGGAGAGCCACAATGTCAAAAGTAATGTACCTGAATTGTGTGCACTTTAGCATTAAGTAGTTTTACTCTATTACATCATCGCCTGAAAACAGGGCTTTACAATAATTACCTACCATGAGTTATCAGTGTAAACAATTTCAGACCTTCTAAATTCTTCATTCATATCACATACACTTGAAACATTTTTCATCGTAAAAATATTTAGCCTAGCAACTTAGCAATTATTATGGCTAAATAATTATTGTGTACAAAGTGCTCGATCGCAGTTTAAGATATGGCGTGAAATTCTCGCAAATTTCAATGAAATACGCGTATTTTGCTGTGAAGAATTATTCGACACACGGTAGCCTGTTTTTGGAAGGTTACAGGATGTCACCGAAATTCATTAAAATGGAATTCTGGATCACTTTCATTTTATAATGCTAGAGATAATATCAATACCAGGAAACACATTCAACTAACAGCAGTTTAATTTCAACAAAATCTCTACTCGGCGCCTTTTTCTGGTAATCTACTTCCAAGCTTTGGCAGTGTTATCAACTAAAACTTTTCAGATCAAATTCTACCATTCAACGTCCATCTAAATTAATTAACTGCAAATTAAGGAGGTATGATTTTTTTTTTGCAATATCGTAAAACCTCTGCAAAACATAAATATGTCTTTTAAGGACTTGACAAGAGAGGCGTGCATGATTAGTTCAGAGGCAACCGGTATGTCAGTTTTGATAAATCCATAGATAGAGATACATCTTCCACTTTCTCATCTCTTGACATCTGGACAAAGGTGAGGCCCTTTTAACAGTGTACAACTAGTCGTATGGCATTACCTGATGTCTAATTTAAACAAGTAACTTCAAATTTCATTGAAATGCAAGCATCTAGCTCCATAATGTAAGTAGATCTAAGATTAGCATTCTGACTCCAGGGCTTTGCCACTGAAAAGCCTACAGAATTAATCATTATCATCTAATTCAATTCAAATACAAATAATATGTGAAAGTTGCTAACGACGGTCACTAGTATCCACCCCGGCCAATAAGCTCTTCTGCATTAGAAAAAAAAATCATTCTCACAGTCTGCTGGGCCAAAACTTATGTGATGAGCCCCATCATTTAGACACATCCCATCCTGCTAGATTAATTAACTTGGCAACAGTTGATTAATTGGACAAGTGGCTCTGGAGAGACTCCAGAGCGACTGCAGCGAGGAACAGGACCCTTTCCTCAAGTGCCATGTGACACAGCAGACATGCTACTGGCAGTGTCTTCGGTGATCAAAGAGGCACAGTCAAAATGAGAAGCATGTCGCTTGTGAAATAAAGTGTGACAGGTGCCCTTCACATAGAAACTGCATCATTCAGACACTCATTAACATTTAAATAAGTTCATATCCTCTTTTTGTGATGCTTTATACCATATAACAGTGAGAGAATGAAACCACACAGAGACTGACCTTTTAGGAAAAGCGAGACACCCTGTCCCTTAAGCCCTTGGACCAAATTTGGATGTAGTATTTTTTGTAATGATTCATTTGCGACATAAAAGATTTAGGACTGTCCCACTAAGACAGAATCAAGCACAGTTGTTTGATTCACGTTTTCATAATGCACAGTATACAGTGTCACAGATGAATTATTGGAAGTTATACATTCATTGGATGCTATTCAAAAGTTGGTGTTATCTACAGATGATATAGAAAGGATAAACATGGAAGAACTTCCCCAGCCTCTATCCAATCAGAAAATTTTGGTCCAGAAAGAAAAAACCCAGGCCAAAATTCTGTTTCGACCAACCAGTTCAGTATAAAGAGTCACAGGCTAGAGTATTTAACTGTTGCATCTTTCTGACATTAGTAAAAATGTTGGGTTTTTACTTTCTGTACGTGGATTTCCACCTCTGCCTATAAAGGGACCAATATGCTATAAATAGGTTTAGGGGAAACTACAGTTGACTATATGCCATAGAAGCACCAGGTGTATGTATACCAATGAGCAGCTGGGAGAGAGAGCTCTAATTAAAATAACCTCTGTACTGGAACCCTGGAAGTTTTACAGAAGACTTTTGGAGATCCTGATGATTCTGTACTTCCTACATGAGCCGTGTGAGTTTTACAGAAGACCCTTGGAAAGCGAGATGATTTCGAACTTATGGACAGTTTTAGGAGATGTTATCTGCGGGTGCCCAAATTATTAATTAATGGAATTATTTTGCAAACCTCGCTGAATCTTGTCATGAGCACTTGCTTCCTATCCATCCACCTAGCAGTGATAAACCTGTACTTTGTATTTTGGAAAGTGGAAGTAATAATCTTCGCTGGAACACAGGGGTGAGAGTTGCACCTAGCTGGGGACTTGCTGGTAATGTCACAATTTTGTTATTTTATTAAAGGATCTTTATTCCAATGAGGGAGAGGCTCTTGGGTCAAAATTGAATAGAATAATGTAGCAGCAAGGAAAATATTTATTTTAAAGGTAGGAGCAGGGTGAGACTGGGTTAAGACTAGCTTGGGTTTCCCCAAGCACAAAACTTGGGGAAAAAAAAAAACAAAGCTGAGATGTTTTGGGATATAACATGGAATTAAATCACAGAGTGATTTCTGGTCTTGGGACTGACGTCAACCTGTAGGTGAAAAAAAAACAGAACACACCGATTTATACATTTTGCAGGGGACTAGATGGAGGTGGAACTAACCAATAAAAATAAACCCAGGTCACATGACTATCCCTTCTGTTACTGCTGGAGGTCACGCTCACCAGAGGTACACTGGATTTCAGTTTACTGAAAGACATCATTTAATAATTTCTGAAAGCTTGTTAAAGATTTTTAATTAAACAATCCAAACGCCATCAGTCATTCAGAGAGGGAAAATGATAGATTGAAAGCAACAAATTTTATTGTGATAATTCAAATAGAATTCCGTTGTTCCTCCTCATTTACTTTTATAAGGCTCCATAACTCCAAAATCCAGATTTCTTCAAAAGTACATTAATTGTATTATTGAGAGGCGTCTACTATTGGCCAAGGTGTTATTGCACTGTGAATGTTATTACTTAAAATAAACTGCAGATTGGAAAAAGTCACATACTGATTTTAAAAATGTTCTTGCTGTTTTTTTTTTCCTTAACTGTGCTAAGAGTGCTTCAGTAACCACCCCCCACCCCAGGCAAGCTATCACTGTGTAGCAGTTACTATGCTATTTACCTCATGGTACAATCAGTGCTAAAGCTCGCTAATGGAGGGTCCCTCCATGATGACATCTCCGACCCATTTCACTCTGAGATAATCTCTATATTGGGATAATCTTAGGCCGTATTTCCCCCTTCTTTCACAGAATGCAAATAATTCAGTTGGAGATGTGGCCCTATTGGAATATACCGTCACCATTTTAATCCATCGGGTCCTCCTTTTAAATTCCCTATGCTATAGGGTGGGATTATATTACAGTCACTGTAATATAGGGCAGGTATAAGGTGAATGGTTCACCAAGTAGAGTTGATAGATGTTATTGGTACTGTGGGGGACATTCAACTGTTGGGGAAGCTTTGTGGCTCACATCCCCAGTGTCGGGGGTCTGGTAGGGCTGGACTATTTAGTATTATGTACCTGTGAGCAACAGCACCTGTGATGTAACATCAGAAAGATACAAAGCTAATCGGTGGCTATTGAAGCTCAGAAATAGACGTTACACAGGCTTTTCAGTGAGTACTATATTAAAAGAACTATATGCACAATATGCAATCTTATTAAAAATGTTAGCTATTAAATTTTGATAATTTGTGGAACAGGATGGGGGGGGATTGACTTAGTGTGCTTCTGGAACGTTGCGCTCCTGGGCAACTGCACAAATGCTAATATGTTTCTTCTAGGCTAGAGTTCCAGCATAGTGTGCGAAACAAAGAGTGAAGTAAAGCATCATCTTGAATGTCAACGGACGACATGTATGACAGCCTTACTTTGTGCAGTGAAGTTACTCAGTCTATAAAAGGTGTTCTTTTCAAATTGAAATGATAACAATAATGATATAGTTAGTGACGTGCTATTTGTGTACTCCTGGCATTTGAGAGTCAGATCTTCTCTCATTAGAGCTACCGTTCCAGCATTCGCTGGAATGTTGAAGACAAACCAAATTTAGAGATGACACATGCTGTATAAGGGGGGTGATGCTGCGGATTTTCACGTACTATAAGCTGTGATCATAATTCAGCTGTCTCAGACATTGTTTACTGAATGGGCCTCTCTGTTTTCCAAGGAATTATCAAACATAGATGTAGATGAATAATAGCTGCCATTTATACAACTCACATGTTACCTGGGCAGATCTTAAACTTTCAGAAGATCTAAGCATATATATTGCAACAACTATGTCTGTCCATCAATCCAAGTTGAAATTTCTGATTCTGTATAGGACATAAGACAAGTTCATGTATATATTATTGAAACAAAACTGATATAAAGCCAATGTCATTATCAAGCTATTCTTATTTTTGGTAAAATAATTGAATGGATTTTCATAATTTATATTGTACGGCCATATTTTAATTTGTCCACCTGAATCAAATAAGTACATGTATCATTAATGAATCATTAATAAAAATATGAAGTACTAATTAAAGGGACTAAATTTTGTCTTTGCTTTGATTAAAAAAATAATTGTATGAATGACAAAATCTATAGCCAGAGAAACAATTTATTATCAAGATGGGAACAGTGAAATGAACATACTGCATCTTCATAATGAGCCCTGCAACCAGCCTAAACTGCACTGAATCAGTATAGTGACCATGGAACTTCAGCTTGGATACATAATGTGAAGTCGAGCAATTTTTTGAATAAACTCGATCTCAGAATTACAGCCATCAAACATATAACTTTTATTTTGTTGCGAAGCCAAAGATTTCAGGTGGGAGTGATGCACTTTTCAAGGCAAGTATTCTTAGATTTAAATTGTCCAGCCTATAAGATGAATCATCCTTCATTGTCATCCGTGATCTACCGTTATCTAAAGAGCTGGCGTGGAGGACTACTTTACTCTTTGAATAATTATGTGCGGATTCTGATGAAGGCCGTGATTTAGATTGCTGGCCTCTTCTGTTCCATACATGATAAACGATGCATTTCACAGTCTCTCTTCAATTCTTTTGCAACATTGAGAACAAGAGAACAGTCTCTAACCTGTCTTCTGACATTAGAGGAAATAAAACAGCAGACATGCTGTCAGGCTCCTTCATGCTGACAGTGAGCGTTCTCTAGCACCAGTGTCCACCATGGGACAGAGGCTAGTGGTTCCTGGATTTCAAAGGTTACAGTTAATAATTTACGAATAGTCATGATCCATGTGCTTTGTTGTGTTAGAAACCATTTGTCAAATATGTTACAAATATGATCACAGTGCTACATCCCTGGTAATAAAAAGTGCCGGTGATGGGGAAGACAAGCTGGTTGAATCATCTTCCTATTGGTTACTTTACTGACTCCCACTGAGTTCAACCAGGACGTAATTGACAGCACACAATAATCCTACCCAAGCATTAGAAGCCTGAGCGCTGATATTACTGTCAGCTAGGCGCAGAAAAGAATATATTATTTTTTCTATAATGAAAAATTGGCTTCTGCCGGAGTCAAAAAAAGAAAACAATAAGCAAGAACTCAAGCTGAATTAAGAGTGACTTGTGATATTTTGTGTAATTTATGGGAACCTCAGCTCCCACGAACATGGGGAGCACATGCATAAGTGGTACTTTGTGACCAGTGCTAGTGTTGTTAGTCAGCCTTAGTCAGCATGTATACAACATGTACACTAATCGCTTTACATTAATCACATCATATTTACATAGATACATTATTCTTTTCAGCAGAGCAGTACTAATCCATCGGGTCCTTTTTTTAAATTCCCTATGCTATAGGGTGGGATTATGTTACAGTAACTGTATAGGGCAGGTATAAGGTGAATGGTTCACCAAGTAGTACTATATATAT
>JABFEA020000010.1:15264017-15284111 GCA_019775915.2 Cyphomyrus plagiostoma | reverse complement strand
TAAGTTCTCCCCAAGCGAGCTTGATGGGCCGAATGGCCTCCTCTCGTTTGTATAGTTCTTATGTTCTTATGTTCTAACACCGTGGACGTAAAGCTTACCCAGAACACCGTGGATGTAACGCTTACCCAGAACACATTTGCATTTGATGTTTTGGTGGACTTTGTAGTTCATCCTATTATTATTATTATTATTGTAAATACTACAGTACATGTACATTACACAGGTAAAGATGAAAACACGACTCATTAGGCATGAAGGAGATTGTAAAACAAAAAAGGACAGCCCAGAAATTAGCACACTGTAAAGGGGTTTTTATCAGAATCAGAATCTTACATTATTCGTCATGGACATTGCATTACATACCCAAGAAATCTGATGTTGTGAATTGGTTACAGAGAATGCTGTTGACAAATATTAATACTATAGACAGCATTAGCTTAAGGGGATATGCAATATTTATATTTTGGATGGCAGGATCCAGAACGTCCCGTTCTCTTACCACCAAAGTCCTTCTTCCAGTTGCACGGCACCTTGCACTTCAGCTTCTTGGTCTGGTCATTGCAGGTACCCACACGGACTCCTACTCCACAGTCGCCGATGTTGGGCACGCAGCTGCCATATTGCCACTCTGTGCAGTCTGAGGTAGCCTTGGTGGCCTTCTCTGTGGCAGCGGTAAACAGAGAGAGAGAGAGCGCCGGGTGATGCCCATGCGCCAGACGGATGCCCCTTACCTGGGTCTCAGCACTGACTCAAAGCGCTCAGAGCTCACCTTTCTTGTTCTTTCCGGCTTCTGTAGCCACCACCATCATGGCCACGAGCAGCACAGCAGACATTGGGAATACACCCCGCATCCTGGGTGCAAACAAAAAGCATCACATAAAATGCAACACACGCATGCACAGAAAAAACTATCAAATTTTACACACCATCATTTCAGCCCGGGCCTCTCCTGCTGACACAGATCTCTCAAACTCAATCAGATTCATCAATGTAAAAAAAAAAAACTTAGAATCCAGTTTGCTTTGTTTGCAAGCATTACTTGCACAACCCCAAGAAATGTACCTGTGTTTTGAAAGGAGACATGTATACTACATAAAATGGATTAGATTAAAAGCTTAAGTGTCTTCAGCTACATATAGTACATATAGGCCTACAAGGGATTTTTTTATATCCTCATACTTACAGCAAGACCCCATCCATTGCTGCCCTTATCCTACTAAAAGCTTTATCTCCTGCAAAGCCTCTTTCAATCCAAAAGTTATTCCCTCATCCAGTATAAGACACAATTTGCTCATATTAACAATGTAATCACACTTAACTGTAACTGTAACAATAACTGTAATAGCATTTCTCCTCTGATTAAAAAAACCTTAGAATCATTTTAAACCATATTATGCTGAAACTGAATGATCCAGTCTTACTGTACAATCTCACCACTTACACTTCAAAGTGCATTCTGTGCTTTGCACATTATTTATTCTCGGTAAAAAAATAATCAATACCTATGTATAAACAATCAAGATATGTTCTACTTCTTTGCAAAACTGCTCAGGAAAAAAATCATGACACAAATAGGTATTATGTTGCATGGATTATAATTAATTGGTGAAATAGCTACAGCAGATTGTCAGGACACGCACTGAGGTAACATCACCACGTGTGTTCCAATATCTGAGGCCACACTATTAAGACCATTAGTTAAACTTCCAGCATTTGCTGTCTCTACATGTGTTGTGGCGTGAAATGTCAAACTTCCATTTTCTACAAATAAAACTATAGTTTTCTGCTGAATTCATTTGCAAGGTTTTAAATGATTTTCTCAGTAATAAACAGCAATAACAGGTGTAGATGAGAGGCACTAGATAATTTTTCCCACGATGCATTTTAAATGAGCATGAGAACCTAAGGCCATCTGAAGACAAAGCATCAAAAATGACTGAAATCATATCCACCCACCCATCTTCTGAACCTTTATCTCTGTCACGGGTTATTTTGGAGTCTATCTCAGGCTGCATGAGACACAAGGCAGAGCTACACCCTGGATGGGATGCCAGTCCATCACACAGCACACAAGCTATGGGCAATTTAGATATGCCAGTTATCCTGACTGCATGACTTCAGACTGCAGAAGGAAACCCACACAATACAGGAAGGACAAGCTAACTACCTTCTGACAAAGTGTGGGTGGGGTTCAACCTACCAACCCTGTCTGTGAAGCAAGAGTACCAACCACTGAGGTGCTGTGCTGGCAAAAAATGATATTCCTTTGAAAAAAAAATTGCTATAATACAGCATTGGGAAGTCTTCAAACATGTTTATATTTTGAAAACGTGTATCTCACATAGGTTTAAAAATAAAGCTATAGATAAAATACGTTTCCCAAAGTCTCGCTTCAGCACTGCCCAAAATATGACTCACTCGGAATACATTAGGTGGAGAATGATTATTAACTGCAAAGAAAAAGTCCTGTTCTGCCGAACCCAGACGTAAACATGGCATTTATGCTTAAGACAAAAGCATCCTTGGAAAGGGGAGGGCCCATGCCTTCTCATTTACTGGAAGCCAAGGAACAGCCAGTCCTCTACACTGAGAGTGCTGTTCCTGAGAGAGGAACCACTTTGCAACCCAAAGGGAAGCAGAAGGAAGTCGCAGAGCCCCAGAGGCTCCCACGGTGCTGCAGTGCTTTACCCTGGCGACCAACGGCGATCCCCTGCAGGGGGACGGACAGGTACTAGCACTAATTCTAGACACACAAATTTCTCCAACTTCTTTTCCTCTGGCTCTCTGTACTGAGCCAATAGTTCGCATGGCAATGCAAGCTCTCAGTATGACCCCAAAGTAGAGTATGGGAAAGCTACTTAGTCCAGAGTCACCCTGAGCACAAATGAAAGGCACAAAGACGTTTCCTCTTGCCTTCGCCACTTAAAATTCACTGGCCTCAGGGTGAAAGGTCCCTGCAAGTTTTATGTAATGTTTATCATTGTTACACCTATGTTTTCACTTGTAGGTTACAACGGTGGTAACAACACTCATTTAACACTCGCCACTCCTGACAAATCACAAATTTCACAAGCCAATAAACTATTAC
This sequence comes from Cyphomyrus plagiostoma, assembly GCA_019775915.2. Taxonomy (NCBI): domain Eukaryota; kingdom Metazoa; phylum Chordata; class Actinopteri; order Osteoglossiformes; family Mormyridae; genus Cyphomyrus; species Cyphomyrus plagiostoma. The sequence goes on along the minus strand of JABFEA020000010.1, from coordinate 15,281,023 downwards.
TCAGACAGCAGCAGAGTGTCACTGTTGGCAGGAAATGTACAAGAAAAAATGATTAAGGATTCCAATGCCTGTAGCTATAAAACTAAATTTGTATCAGCAATGACATAATGATGAGTTAAATGGAATTGATTAAATGGCCACAGAATAAATCCTTGGGCACTGTTGATTTTTGCCAGCAGTGGGAGATACTGTCAAAATTGCTGATTAAAATTGTATACTTTAGCCTTAAAATATCGAACCTTTAGCCATCTATTGCTGCATGTATGTCTTCACATTTATGTCCTTTTTATGTGATTCTTATGTTCTCCACACCTAGTTGTAGGAAGTTTTAACTCTGACATTCATATAATAAAATACATTTTAAAATCTGGAAAAGGCCAACAGTGGAGTTCTTGTGTTTTATTGCATATTGTGCTATTCAGTTCCGCTCATTAAGATATAGCTCAGCACGATCATATCGATAGTATATTTTTTGTTGTGTTTTTTTTTGGCTGTATCCCCATTCTTGCAATCTTGCTTACTCACAGTTTGCTTATTCTACTTATCTAACTCAGATCTCCCAGCCCTAGCCAGGAGGCTCACCTTTTATCCTCCTCACAACTGAGTTTCCTTCAACACATCTGTTGATGTAAGTCTTCATGTTACTGGTGTATATTTTGCTTTCGCAACCATCACCTTTGTATATAAGTATCAACAGTTAATGCAATTATGAAAACAAGTCAAAGTACGCCTAACAATAAACAAGACAGCTGGATCAAAATTAAACAAAAAACAAAAAAACAAAAAACATGACCTTTGTTTTATAGGTCAAAAAAAACAGGGGAGGTAATGACAAGTACCTGTCAATAAAATGGAAAACCAGGGTGAGCCTAATGCGCTCTTCAAACAGTGTTGACTTCATCTGTCCCAATCAAAGTCAAATATGGCTCGAGGGAACCCAGAAATGGCCGCCTGCCTGAACACATTTCCACAAAGTCAAAATGAACTTTCTCTTGGCCACAGGACCCCACTGCTGCAGCTGGAAAGGTCGTCGGCAGTGGACAGCCATCTCTTTCGCAACTAAGCCCAGTGTCCTGAAAGGCCAACCACTGAAGCCACACCGCGGTGAAGGCTTCCCCCCACACTATTCTACAGCGGGATGTGCATCTTCCTAAATCTCAAACTCGCTCCATGCTTGTGAGCCAACAATGGCAGCAGTAAAGTAGCAACCTTCTCGTCTTAGGCAAATGGTACTGCAAATTAAGAAACCCCTGAGGCTAAAGCCAAACCCAATGAGGTAGACATTTAATACTCTTTAAGTGAGTCCATAAAACACTCTGTTCTCCCTGTAAATTTGGCTTGCCCGACAAAAAGCTCTGCAGCACTGGAGAGCAGGGCATGATTAAACACTACCAGCTCCATAAGTCTTCCTTTGTCTCTGCTTTTCCAGCATTGTTAAAAAGTTATGGAATAGTCAGCCTCCTTCTGCAATGACATTTTTGCCCAGGCAGAAATGATGTGGGCTTCGCCAAGCAACACTTTTGTCTCAGCAGAAACAGCACTCAGCAGGCCCATCTCACCCACCACGTCCTACCAAGAGGCAGGCTTCAAGTCTCATGAAAAGCCTTTATTACTCTCTGCAAAGAAAACAGATTTCTTGGTTCAAAACAGGCCTTTTCTACTCCCCATTCATTTCTTTTTAAAAGCCTGACAACTGGGATCCCATACCGTGCTTTAGAAACAGGTCTTTCTTCCGCCCAGCTCAGTGTAAACTTATTTGCATATGTAGACAACAAAACCTCAAAGGATAAAAGGGGAAAATCACTGGAAATAGTTAAGATAACCTTTTTGGAAATGTACCTTACAGTCAGGATTGATTATGCTTCTCTTGCAAAGTATGTAAAATGAAGAGTTAGTTTCAGAAAAAATTTGTGAATTAAAATGGGTGTTGCTGGTTGGATAGCACACACTTTGCACTTTATGCATAAACATTCTGAACCAGTCAGGTTATCTGACTTTCTATTAATTACTATATACTGTGATAATAAAACAGTATAAAATACTCGCTATGGATTCACAAAAAAAGGACACAAAACATAAAAACCACAAATGGCATTGCTTTCACACATCACCATACATATGGGTGGAAAAATAAGAAACAAAAAAAGGAAAATCAAATTGCATTCACTTCAAAAACAGGCTGACTGATGACAGCTGAGGTATATCTCTGAAAGAAAGAAAAAGTTTTTTTGTATTGTGTTTTCCATGCCTTTCAGACCCTAGGAAAACATTAACCCAGAACTGAGAGGACCTTACAAAAGAAGATGAAGAAAGCCAGCTGGAATGTAGGTCATGCACCACTAATGACATTCACCCAAATTCCAGAGCTCCAACCCCCTGCTGGGCAGTACTGAGTCTGAAGGGAAAAGTACATACCCTGGAGGGTCAGCACCAGAGACCGAGTGTCATGTGACCAAAGAGGGGTCAAAAATATATTTCAGTGTCTTATAGTACACTACATCTAAAATACATTTCCCCCTGATCCATATCTATGCTGGCCTAAATTAAATATGTTTACTTATGGATGTAAACAAAATCACTGGAGAATGAGCTTGGAGATAAACAAAGGTAGTACCAAAAAGGCAGTCATTTAAACCTTGTGAGTAGTAATGTGTACATAATCGTTTTCTTCCTCTTTTAAAATATGCCCAAATGTGATTGATGTAATCTAACTTGGCCATGACCAATAGGGTCAAAAAGAGGTCAGAGCTTATGAAAGACTGACTCTCCTATACAACAAGCGATCGATAGCCCTGCCACTCACACCACTGACACTGACACGAAATGCCTGGTGATCAGGTGGCTTTTTGTTAAGCCTCCCGCAAGTAACACATTAGAATGCTTTATTATGGTACATCAAAAATAGGGAGCAAAGATTTACATGGTGGTAAACATAATTCAGAAAAAGTAAGTCAACTAGCTTTAAACTAATAACTTAAATGGAATGTCTGACTCTATAAATTCCACTTGAGTGGATAAAGTCTGCCCCCCCCCCCCCACCCCCCAAGTAAATCCAAGGAAAAGTAATAAGATGCACTAAAAACACTGATTTTGCACTTTTATTTCCCCCTTTGGCAGCACGGTGAGATGCTTCTGATTTAGTCAGGAGTATCAGTAGACTAATATTTCTGAACTCTGCAAATCTGCATTTTTTGGTGTCTGGATCTCAAATAAATACTGTGCATGTTCTGTTGATGTGGTGTTTCTGTACGATTTTAAAATATTCTAAACCCAGGACATTTAAAAGAAAACTTGGCATTCCAATACTTATCAGTTGCCCATAAATATTATGAAAAGACCTAGACTAGCATAAGAAACCTCACTGTTGTCAGAAACTGCACCAACTGCAGTAAAGGGCCAAGTTATGTCTGATCCACATGCCTGGAAACACTTGGCTTATTCTTCTAATACAGTGTACAATACAAAAATTTTGATTTTGGTTCTCAGTTACTGTTTCTTTGCTTTCCAAAAAGACATTAGTCAAACTGAAAAAGCGATCTCCTAAGGAGAAAAAAAAACAGTCCTGATAAAGTAGACAAATACCGCACCCCTGCCAAGTTGAATTTATCTGAATACTGAAACGGTTTGATGGGAGAACAAAAGCCAGCAAACAACATACAAGTAAAGACAGACAAGTGAAAAGAATGTTAAACAGCTTCCTGTGAGACTTAAGGGCCATTCCTTCTTCCCCGTTTAACTGTTCCCATGCCCCGTTCTCGGTCTGACATAAAGACAACCTGGTCCGCTACGGGGCGATTCCCGTACTCATATATACTTAACTTTATCAGATGTGTTAAACCGTATATTTTTAGCAACTGCTCCGAGAAATCAGATCGGCCGAAAATCGAGGCTGTTTGCATACCTCTAAGTGCTCTTACATAAAACTGTAACATTGAGGATTAAGTTCTTAGCGGCAAAGTAAAACTGCTTTGCATCTGAAGAGATGGGAGAACAAAAGGACGCAGGCTGACAAACACTGGCAGGTGAAAAGGTCCAGCGTGCTGAAAGGAGAAACGTGGTCAGTGGGAAGCGCTAATGTTCTGGCAGTGTGATCGCAGCGCCTCTGAAGGGCGCTTTCAGGCCATCGGAAGAGAGGGATGAAGCATGTCAACACACTGGAAGGGAGAGTCACCTCATATGGAAGACTCGGAGACGGGGAAGTTTGCCCAAAGTTTTATAAATATGCAATTAAAGCAGCCGGGCACGCCCAACAAACTAAGGGCAGGTTAATGGATTTCAGTGGAGGGAGAAGGAAAATGAAGCATAATTCGTACAACAGTATAATTAAATGGATTATCTTCTAACTAGTATTTGAATCCACAGATAAAAGTGTACTGCAGTACCGTGACTCACAAACGCCCGTAGGAAGGGTGGGCAGTAATATGGGTTCTCAGTGATGTTTTCCCCAATTTCAAAGTTTAACACTTAAGACGTGCACAAGAGGACTCACTGTTAAGTTCATTTTTAACGGTACAACTGCGGAAAAACTTTTTGAGGATTAACTAAGTCAATTAACCTTTCGAGTGGAATAATAAGCAGCTCGAATGAGTTGTAGTCAACCGTCCTTCCTTTTCCCCGTTTAATTCAAGGTAAACTATTTATTACTGAGGAAAAGAAGCGGTTCTCATCTTATAAAGCGTTCAGTGCGCTCATCGCCACAAATGCAACATAAAAAAGCAGATAAATAATTTTAAATCCAACTGTTAATCTTCCATACAAGTACATTGTATTAAATATTACAATAATAAGAAACACTCTAATAAAATAGTAAAATAGCAACACATTACAGTAAAACCCCTAAACAACATTGCAATCAGGTAGGGTAAATTTAATTTTCATTCTAAAATTCATGATCAATTTTCAATACTGAGGAACTATATGAACTTACTTGAGTTGTTTATCGCAAACTTCCTTGCGGTTTTAGCCACACTAAGCTGAGCAGTCCGGTGCTTTCTGGTGCCTGTGGCCCCGTCCTTTGTTTCCCAAAAACTAGTTTGAGCTGGTCACATGTGGACAACATTTAAATTAACCTCTCGGTGACATCATTCATCACGTGCCGATACCTCGCAGTTTATAACTCGTAAAATAAGTGTTTCGGCTACCAAAACTTTATTGGCAATTAATGAAATGCTGTATAGTAATGGTTCAAATGGTTAAATCTTTTAGTGCTTCCGCACAGACTTTCGTAGTTCGTTTATTATTATACTGCATCAGAATCAAATAATTTATTTTTCCATGTTAAAAAAACTTAAGCATTACTGCGATCACAAAGAGAGTTAAAGATCACAATATGTTTTTGTTTTGTAACATCCTGCTTAATGTAGCACTTGCGTGTCCTCACTAAAAGAACTTTTTGTGTGTGATGTCACAGATAGTTGAATTGGACAAAACATAAAGTAACCATAGACAGTACATATTTATGAGACATCAATACTAAAGAATATACATGCATAAGCATACGCAAAATACATGGAAAAACAGGTTAAATCAATTCACATGCAGACACACCATGAAGGAATGTACACAGACACACAGATATGTATGTAGATGTAGGTAAATTACTGTAAAACTGTCCCAGGCACAGGGACACAAGTACAACAAATTGCCTGTAAGAACATGCACTTTATATGTATACTCGTACTGTATATATGTAACTCGTACTGTACACACACACACACACACACACATATATATACACACACAAACATATACATATATATAAACATATATAAACACACACACATATATATATATAAATACACATATAGACATACACACATCTATACACACATGCATATATACATATATAAACATATATATATATATATATACACGCACACACAGATATATATGTGTGTGTGTGTGTGTGTGTGTATGTTAATATATGTATATATGCGCCTGTACGCTTTGTGTTAATGGTGCAGTTTATTAGACAGATGAAAGGTTGAAAAATGTATACTTCAAATAAGTAGGTTAATCAATTCACATGCAGACACACCATGGAGGAATGTACACAGACACACAGATATGTATGTAGATGTAAGTAAATTACTGTAAGAACATGGTGAAACTAAAACTGTCCCAGGCACAGGGACACAAGTACAACAAATTGCCTGTAAGAACATGCACTTTATATATGTAACTCGTACTGTATATATGTAACTCGTACTGTACACACACACACACACATATATATATATATATATATACACACAAACATATACATATATATAAACATATATAAACACACACACACATATATATATAAATACACATATATATAGACATACACACATCTATACACACATGCATATATACATATATAAACATATATATATATATATGTGTGTGTGTGTGTGTGTGTGTATGTTAATATATGTATATATGCGCCTGTACGCTTTGTGTTAATGGTGCAGTTTATTAGACTTTCTGTGCTACAGATGAAAGGTTGAAAAATGTACACTTCAAATAGTAATTAATGCGGTGCGAGAAACACCAGACTTCTGCTGGATTTTGAGCCGAAGCAAATTCGCTTCCCTTTCCCTCCACTCACCTCTGCAGTTGTTTATATGACATAGAAGACAGACTGGGGCCCCATGAAAACATGACTGTGAGAATCGGTCTCTTCTGACAATGTAAAACGAGTTGTTTACGATTTTCAGTGATACGATTACGATTTTCAGTGACATAATTCTCAATGACAGGTACTGGATGGATGAGTATCTGTATGTGATTTAGGGGAAAACAAGCTTGTGCTTCATTGCTCATAACACAATTCTGATCTGTGCAAAACAGATGATTACAGTGCTATAAAGATTCCTGCAATTCCTCCACTGATTGGCTTTCAAACTGCTGATCACTGTCTCTACACAAAGACAATATCCGGCTTTTGTATTCAAATGACAGCAGAGTGAAACAGACTATTACCACCTCACACATGCTGTCTGTCGTGAATACCCCTGAGAGGCAGCAATAACTTCACAGTCACAGTATGACACTTTCTAAGCAACAAAATATTTAAGAACACATTTTCACATTCTCAAATCTGCTGTTTCTAGTATGTCCTTCTGACTCGTACATAAGGCAAATTTTCCATATATGAATCGGTGACATGGTGGTACAGTGGTTAGTAATACTGCCTCATTCCTCTGGGTCTTGAATTTGAGTCTCTGCTCTGGTTCTATGCATGGAGTGTAGATGTTCTCCCTGTGTTGTCCTGGGGTTTCCTATGGGTAGTCCTCCCACAATTTAAAAAATGCTAAGGTAAATTGGAGCTACTAAATCACCTATAGTAGTGAGTAATATATCAGTGTGCTCTGCAATGGGTTGGCACCCTATCCTGGGTTGTTCCCTTCCTTGCACCCGAAGCTTCCAGGATAGGCTGTGGACCCCCTTTGACCCTGAACAGGAGAAGTGGGTACAGAAAATGCATGGATGGAAATCAGTAGTAACTGTAATTCAATGGGGCAGGTATTTTGCATTTCCACTGATGGTGGTTCACTGGTAACATTACTTACAATGTGATCTTCGAAACCCATATGGCTGCATGCGGATACGATTTCTTTTTAGGGTTTTTATGGTGACCAACGGGTCCTCAAAGGTACTAAGGGCCCAACCATGTGATACCTACAACACTTATAAAACTGTCACTAAATAATAAATTGTGTCTATCAAGTCTCATGAGGTATGATCATGTCTAACTGTTCCATGGGCCAGAAATGTACATTTATCTAGGAGATGCTTTTATCCAAAGCAAAGTGCAGTTGTGTAAACAGGGTCGGCCAGTCACTGCAGTTTTTGGGGCTTAAGGCCCTTCGCTCAAAGGCCCAACAGTGAAATCATTGTGCTGACCGTGAGTGTTCGACCAGCAGAAGTACAGTGTCCTGACCCACCAAGACACACACCGCCCCCAGAAACCAAAATCTTGTCTCTCTTCTTCCCTTCAATTTCAGGATTGCGTAATGCCTTCCATTTCTCAAGATAGTACTCAAAGGGCCTTTATACTGCATTTCACCCCTAAGCTCTTGACTGCATCCTGATTGCTTATAAGGGAACTCTCACACTATTGCTTTTGGGAAGGATTCACCACTGCTCCCTGCAAGCATTTACATACTTATTTCATCTACATCAGAAGAATGCCCGGAGATTTCGTACACATATATGGTGCTGTCATTGATTTTAATATGAGGCTGTTATTTTCATATCTATTGCTACTTTCTGAGGTGTATTTAGTATTTCTTAAAATGGAGAGTTATGTATATTTATGGACACCCAACCTTCTATGTGATACGTGTCTTGGAGTCACAGTGTCACCCCTATAGTATCAGAGTTTAATTTTGGGATTAATAGCTACCCACATTCTCCTTCTGATGTTAATCCTACTGATATTGGGCTGTGGGAAGGGGATAAGGATCCCTAAATCTCGTGCCCTGGGTGTTTAAGGTCCTATACCATCTGCCAGGAGGGAGGAGAGAGAAAAGTGTGAGTGGGGTCTTATATGATGTGGTATCCTATTCCAAGCAGGGACGAGTCTGACCCTTGGCTCCGGAACTTTGACTGTAAACTTTTGACACTCAGTGTGACTTTGACTGTAAAGTGTGATGTTAAAAGTATGTGTTGTACTGTATTATTTGTATCTGTTAAACCTGCCAGCAACTCTGTACCCAAATAAAGCCTCCGTTCCTTCCTCCCATTCCTCATTAGTCGGATCACTTTACTATCACACATAGACCAAGATTTACACCTCAGATTGTGACGTTTTGTCACATTTTGTCAAACAAATTATGAATACAGAAAAAAACAAGAATCAGAGTTGCTTCTTTGATAATGAAAACAAAACTTGAGACGGGAACTAACAGAAAACACTAGTTAGCCCAACTCACACTAATCCTAGAACCAGCCCCAGTAAATGGTCTCAACCAACTTAAGGGTATGGGGGGGAAGGGGGTCGCACTCTAGGAAATGGTCCAACCCTTTGATGGTACAAATGTGCATGTTAAAACAAATGCCTGATGGGATGTCAACTGGGCTGTGAAATAGAAAAGCCACCTCTTCCGGCCAATGACTGAGACCCTGTGCATCAGACACTGCACATGTACAGTCTAGGTGGAAGAGGGAAAACCAAAATGCCATTAATGGTTTTGGTTCATGGGTATTTAAGCAGTGGCTAGAAGATTTCAGCGATGTGCTCAGCCTGTCAGACAGCAGCCCCAAGTACCATTTAAAGGTCTCTTGATACTTTTTGCTATAATTGAGACATTTGCTTAAAAAGCTTGTAAACCAGGCTGCTCGCATATCATCGTAATTGCAGATAACAGCGCTCGATACCCTAAGGCAGTTTTCCAGAAGCAACCCACACAGCTAAATACACTAGCATAACTCAAAATGGCATTCAAAACTGTAGCCAAAGCTAAACTGGTGAACTATTATTGAATATACCAGAAAATTACAAAAATCTCATTTCACAGCTGTAGAAAAAGGTCGTACATACAAGATGAGCAGTGAACATGCCAATGTGTTTTAATATACAAGACAATGATACCCGGCCAATAATGTTTGAGGTTTCATGCATATATAAGTGTGGCCTGGTGGCCAATGTTCACTAATTGCTCAGTCCCTTATTAAGAGCACAATGTGAAGGTTCAATTAGTGGAGAAACAGCACAGCTGTACATAAGATACTGCAATAACACAACATAATGGGAGACATATCAGAGTTCAAAAGGACACGAATTGTTGGTGTTCATCTTGCTGGTGCATCTGAGACCAGGACAGCAAGTTTTTGTGGTATATCGAGAGCCACAGTACCCAGGGTAGTATTGGTATACCAGATATCCGGGTACTAACCAAGATTGTATCCAAAAAACATAGAACCACAGCTACCCAACTCACTGCAGAATTAAATGCCCACCTTGACTCTCCTGTTTCCACCATAGCTGTTCGTCGGAAGCTCCAAAGGGACAATATTCATGGTCGCACTGCCATGGCCAAACCTTTGTTCACTCATTCCAATGTCATCATCACGTCAGCATCGCGTAGCGAATTGGCCTCTGTTCTTCAAGAGGAACGGCTCAAAATCCCTCTGGCCACTGCGCAGGATCCATAAATGTCCCAAGATGAATTGATGCTGTATTGGCCGCAAAAAGAGGCCCTACATCACAAGAAGTTATCCTAGTCTAAAACCAGGTATTTCAGTTTAATCGTCCAACCCTGGTATATAGCAAAATGAAATCAAACGTAGGAAGGAATATGTTGCCAAATAGCATTGTGCATTTTGTAATACCCATGTCTTCTTTTGTGTATATAGTAAAAAAAAAAAAAACAAACAAAAGAATAGCCGTTGAGTGCTTTGCTCATGGTGACACCTGCCGTCCTGAACCAAGTGCATCACTCTAGCTGAGAGCCAGATTGGAAGAGTGAGGACAAGAGCACATGCAATTAAGGGGCACCAGCTGTCACTCACGCCTCTAGCATAACTAGGCTATGTGTTCTTTTGTCTCGTTATATATACAGAAATAAACATTAATCCATGGTTGACCATTAATAATAAGAATGAGAACCAAGAGTTCGCGCCAGATTACGTTTTTACGATTGTCATTCATGGTTGATGAACTCATGGTATTGCAATATATACACATCCATGCAATTTTAATGGGTCCCAGTGATCTGAATATGAGTAGAATGTTACATTCAGAAATGAAAATTGTAATGCAACCTTAAATTTTTAAGTTTAACCACAAATGAATATTTCTGTACTTACGTGAATATAAAAATATCACCTGTCTTTTTTTTTTACTTACTTGAGTTGTGCTGAGATGATTAATAGTATGGCTTGTATATGGTCCCCTATAAAGCTTAGAAATCCATTTCCCTCTAATGGTTCTGAACCCATTAATGCGACAAAAGCTAGCAGCTGGGAAAAAAATGCAGATTCTCCCATTTCCTAAACCCGGCCTTGTTCATTTTGACACTTTCATCTTGTAATATCAGCTGTATACACACATTGAGAAAACAAATATCAGACTTCTGAAATATATTTGTTGTCACTTCAAAAATAGCATAGTGACATCATAAAATGTTCTGAAATGGGACTGTTTCAAAGTGCTTGGCTTGCAGTTTTGAAATATTTATCATTTCTGGTAACAAAAATAATAATAATAGACTGGCAGTAACAAATCTGGTCATGGCTCAATGCATAATACTGTTTGTGCAAAAAACAGGAGAAAAAGTGTATTTATAAAAAATATTTTTTATTAATTCTTGGTTTTATATTATGGTTTAAATCCATGGGGATAGTCATGACTATAATGATAAAAGATTTTAAACTTGATGTCCACATTAATGGGCATTGTGGGAAAAAAAGGGTCTCTTTTCATCCATCTTCTCTGACCACTTACCCAGCAGAGCAGCAATGAGCTGGTCCTTGATGGGGTGCCAGGACACGAACACACACACTGCCGGTGTCAGGGAACAGTGCCTTCAGCACTGGGGAAGCACGGAGGCTTCATAAAAGAAACACCAGGAAAAATACCGCAGCACAGATTTCCATCTCAGACATTTCTTTAATTCGACATTTTTTATTTTCTGTCACTCAGCATTTTTGGTTTATTTTCTTAATAGTTGACTTTTTTCATTTATTTGACAAGTTTATTGTAACTGAGGATGAGCTAGAAACTGCTTTGAAGAGTGTTTGATGGATAAGAATGTTTATAAAAACTTTAATATTTGAGAGCGTGTGGCTGCGATTTTCCTCAGGCTTGCATTAAGCTGCAAAACGGCTGCTAAAAGCATGTGTCACAGTGAATGTGTAAGTCCTGGTGGAAAATGTCAAGAGACCTTATTTCACGTTCAGCTTATAACCAAAGCTTTCAGTTATTTTTAAGTCCTTGGCGACCTTGTCACTCTAACACCACAGAAAGGAAAATGCTCTCTACACATTGACACTCAGAATTCTCAAGAAATGTCCAAATAGAAAATCAAACACCCTATAGTAAATCTATTTTAAATGGTTGCAAATAAATAGAAAATGTTACATTCCCGCATGCAGTAGCACATTTGGTCTACAGTGAGGACAAACTAGTCGAATACAGAGATCTGCATCTTTATCTGCACCTAGAAAAAAAATATTCACAGTTTTACATTATAATCACATTGTAGCAAGGTATTACATTGCAATGATATATGCCATGCCCTTAGTAAAACCAGTACGAATTTTAAAACAATAGACCAAAAAACTTAAATGAATAAAGACAAGCAACTGAGGGCAACAGCAGAGAAGAAGCGTATAACATGTTTGGGCAGAACAATACGATTACGGCACGGACTTCACACTACTGAATAGCACAAATCATAGCTCTCTCTGTAGAACATTAATTTATTTCTTTTTGTATTGTACAGTAAAAAGGTCCTTTTACCTGAAGGTTGAAACAGCAAACTAGCTGGAACAAACAGGTCAGCTAATCACAAAAATGTAATTACAACGAAAACCCTCAGTAGTCATGTGAAATGTCTGAGTAATTTGTCGTTTGAAACTGACATTCTGTCACACTAATGGCTAGACCATGCTTAATGACAAACTTCATTCTCTGCCACAGCCTTTAAAGTTGAAGACATCGCAAATTCACGTATTACCATGGCAATCCATTTTTTTCCTGCATATTTTACATCTTTAACGTTCAGTCTGGAGTTATAGGGCAATTCAATTGGTGAGATATTCTACATTTACGACGTGATACCTTCCAAAGCCAACTTTGCATCTTTTGAAATTCAGTTGTGCACTGCCTTCATAACTCAATCGGGATATTCAGACAGAAATCAGACACAAAATGCTTTTCAGGAGTCCAGCTATGAAGAAGTGATATCCATTTGGTCCCCCAGAAGTCCTTGTTGCCTCTAACAACACTATCAGTATGTTTTTTTTCCCCCAAGACAGTTTGGCACAAAGGGATACAAGCATCAAACGGCTGTCTCTTGGTCCTCTCTTTGTATCATCTGGAAGTGCTGTCGGTTCCCCAAGTAGTCTGCCAGTTCCTGATCTTCTGACTTCTCAGCACAGTTTTTTGGTGTGTCACCCTAGAGGGAAAAGCAGCATGTGGTCAATCTTGAAACAGCTCAACAAGCGTAAGATCAGGAAAAGACTAAAATCCCAGTGTTTCCTAAAAACTCCATCAAAGCTGAGTGTTCTGAGAAAGATACTTAAGAATTATGGTCACCGTTAGTGCTACACGACCTGTCATTTGACAGAGAGAAATGGCAGGGCAGGGTTTTTTCCCCCAGAATTCCTCAAGCTATAAATCATAAAAAAATAAACCCAGGTTTCTGCAAGATTACATTCACGGCAAACAGTTACCATTATCTGTGCTTGCAGGCACGACATGCAAAGGATTTGGGTAGGGGGCCGAAATGGTCACTAAGGAAAGCACAGACGTTGCAAATAGCACAAATGGAAAACAAAAGGCAACCTTTTGCGGGGGCCTTGAGTTCTGACTGGAAGCTGAAACGGTGGTGGCTGTGTGTTTCAGTAGAAAAGGAGTGGATCCCAGTGGATTGGGCGTGTTTTCCATGCCGTGTGCTGTTTTGTCAATGATGGCAGCATTACATTAATATGATTTCATGATAGCCAAAATAGTGCTAATTTGGGGAAAGAGATGTTAGGGGCGTTTGAGAATGGAACAGAGTCCCTACAATCGCCTCTAATCGTGTCATAAACTTTGGCTTTCGCATGGGGCATGAAACCTGTGGTGGTAACTATGACTGTGCTGTACCCCAGACTGTTGGACGTCAATGGAGTGGAGAAAAAGATCTCAGAGACAGACGTAAACATCTGCTATGGCCTCCCTTGGGTTGCAGCTTCTCATACAGCAGCAGAGGTCCTCACCTGCAGATCTGTCTTCATGAGAGATGCTCCAGCCTCCACCAGGTAGTGGCAGATGGTCCTCTGGCGCCGTGAGGCTGCCCTGTGTAGAGCCGTCTCCCCACTGTAATCACAGAGGCCACATCAGTCTCCCTGGTCCATCACTGCTGCGCCACTAAGACCAGACCAAACACCCAGCAACACTCTGGCAGCGGCTCTTCTTACATCAGCCGCAGGCCACCAGACACGTATCACATCTGCAAGCGTCCTCATTATCCAATCAAGAGTGGCAGTTTCTAAAGTAGTGGTAATATCAAAGGGGTAGTAAGGAAAGACTGAATGGTACATACTTCTCATTTTCCGTTGCATCCAGGACTTCAATGGGCACTAATCACATATATTAAAAAAGCATTTAAAAAAAGTTAATGGTTATTGATATTGTCCATTGCCTTATTTACAGAACAATTAAAAATAATGCTGACCTGCAGGATACACATTACTCACAATGTAATTTTCAGACAGTGTAATATAGCATCAGGCAATAATAGAAGCAATTTCTGTTTAAAATGAACCTAATATTAATTTAATGCTTTAATTCAAAGTACTGACGACGGCATTGGGTTAGTGTCCCTTTTCTGAAAGGAGCCCCCTGCCGGACGGCTAGTTTCCTTCAGTGTTCTCTGGAACAGCGTGAAACACTTTGTTAGTCTTTGCAGAGTGCTCCTGTTCCCAGGTTCCATCTCTCAACGCAAGCAGGATGTTAGCATGTGAGATAACTAGAGCCTGGTAAGGATTCTGTGGATACTCTATCTGGGAAGCCCCTTTGGGACTCCAATGGCAATGCTAAAAAAGCATCACGTGACCAGCCCTGGCTGCTGGCGCGGGAATCCCATCCACAAGGCTGGAGGTGTGGGCCGTCAGTGCTAACCTCTGAGACACTATGCCTCCAGACAGAGTACCAACTGGTATAAATACTTAGGTGCTTCTTTTAGCTCTCTTGTCAGCTGAGCCTAGACAGCATCTGACATCAGACTTGTGACAATATCCAGAGAAAGAGTGTGTGTCAGTCGGGCCCACCTGAATACCTGACAGGTATTGTCACCCCCATCTCCAGTGCCTTACCTCCGGAAACAGAGCCCCCCCCCCATTATTACCAGCCATAATCAGAATACTTATATATCCATCACTATTGTAATTGCGATCTGCAATGTGAATTGAATTGGGTTTAGATTCCATCACAAATTACGTCCTGGAAGTATAACTGAATCTAAACTGAAGGGGAATTTATAAGATATGTCAAAATTGACAAACTGGGCAAAACTGTGATTTGATTCCTCATAATATTTACAGCAACTGATTATTGCTAAAAGTGCCATATTAAATGAAATTGTTGGACTGAATATTTGGCATCCCTCGTTTTCCAAAATGTAATTTTTTTGTATCATGAATGTTTCCTGTACCTTATAAGATGTATGAGTATCAGCTGTCTAAATAATATGTAAAATAACGTCTTGGATCTTAGACGTTTAAGTGCCAATGTCAAGCGAGTTCTAGCACCACGTATCAGGTAGCAGAACAGGAGATACGACCAGGCAGTGTCACGTTCAGAAAGATTGCGAAACAGGCAGCCAATCAGAACACAGGACACACTGATAGGCTGCAGCCGCAGCAAGTGTTCGTTACAGAAATTCAGTCTTTTCACACAATGCAGGGATTAATTTACTATCGTCTCCTAGCAAATATGTCATACAATTACCAAAGAATCGGGACTGACGTTTACCTTTCCAGCCAAGTCAAGCATTATAGTGTTGGTTTGCTGTTTGAATGTTACGCATTCAGGACTGCATACAATGGTTGGGAAAAAATGAGTGGAATTCCTCTACTGATAACGGTTAACTATTAAATATAACAGTACATACATCTAAGTCTAATATACCTTAACATGTCTTAAAACATTGCATTCATAGCACTTATAATCATATAATGTTTGTTATTAATGTATTATATTATGTTATAATGTATTATAATGTTTTTGTAACGCAATATGAAGGCGCATATAAATGCATTATGAAGGTGGACTTAATGTAAATTGTTTCCAAATTTTTCTAAAGAAAACTGCACTTAAGAATGCAAGTACTGACATGCTGACGTTTCCATGTTATAAATCAGATTTAAAAAAAAAAAATGTCTCCTACCGTTGTCGATGATGTACTTCACAATTTCCTTGCTCCCCACCTCCACAGCGTGATGGATTAGAGAGCGACCTGAGGAATCCAGCGCTGTCAGATCTGCCCCTTGCTCACGGAGCGCTCTAAGCTGGAATAAACAGCAGCTGCCATCAGTCACACACTGGCACAGGGCACCTCACAGTCCACAGTTATCATACGACACCCGCACGTTCCCATAGGTCATTCGTTTTCACACCTAATCCCTAATAAAAATTCAATAATCAACATAGCAGATAGCAGAACTACCTTTATTACACGTTAACACTTATACATGCCTTGTCCAAGGTGGACTTGCCCACAGTAGGTAATACAACATCCTACTACTTACCTTTTGAAAATCTTTGCTTGTCACACATTTTATAAGCACTTCAACTGAAAAGAAAAAAAAACGCAATCAAGCTGTTTCTACTACACATCAGTCCATTTTACAATCTTTAATGATGAATGCAGGTCCATTAAGCCATATGATGTACAGTGGTACCTCGGTTCTCAAACTTAATCCATTCCGGACTCCGGATCGAATCCTAAAAAGTTTGAGCTCTGATCAAATTTTTCCCATATGAAATAATGGAAACCCAATTAATTGGTTCCCGGCCCACCAAAATAACACCTAAATATGTTTTTTTAGCATTTAAACACAAAATGAACAGGATAAAACAAGAAGAGCATTTATTTCTTAATGGCTTCCAAAACGGTAAAGATCTTATCCCAAAATTACCCCTGTCCTGCCCTGATCTTCCTCTCCCTCCGTGTACCACGCCCCCTCATTAACCTTTGTGTGGGATCCCCATGTGATCATCTGTTTCTGGTTGTTGTCATTAGGCCTCTGTATTAAGTCCGCGTTTCAGTGTTTCCCCAGTCCAGTCATTGGGTGCATTCGACTTGCTT
>JABFEA020000010.1:15225635-15260119 GCA_019775915.2 Cyphomyrus plagiostoma | reverse complement strand
CCGTCCCCGGCCCCCCCCCCCCCGCCCGGGGGGGGGGGCGCGCAGGGGGCTTTGCTGCTCACCCTATTCCCCTCTCAGCATCCACTTACTGCAGCCCCATTAGGGTGGTGCTCAGTGAGCCATGTGCAGGAAGCCCACAGCTCAGCTGGTAGCAATTTAGCACCTCCAAGGTCATTAACACAAATGGGCTTCACATGGGCCTGAACTTCCTAATGGGGGAGGAAGACTGCTTCTCTTAAAAATAAGCTTTAATTGGCAAAACCCAGGACCCGCAGGTCACCGAGATGATGCATTTGGGCGCCTGAAATTAAAGATGCTTGAAACATACTTCATAATATAACCAGATAAATTATTTTTAGTAAGTTACAATGGCAACACGAATACATACTCAAACCTCATTCTTTCATAGTACGAAGTTACTTATGTGTGTATAAATAAAATATTCTTTAGCTCAGGTCCTGTGGAAAACACTTGTATACTGTATGTATGTGCAAAACATATTTTCAAGAACTCTGGAACAACTTGAAAGACATGAAAGCTCTGAGCAAAATGGTACATCTTCATCTTCCTGTTAACATGTTTTTCCTCCCAATAAACTCACTTTATACAGGTTTCATGTGAATAAGTATGCCCTTAAGAGTTTTGCCGCAGAAGGCTCTAGAGAAATGGTACAGTTCCTCAGGATGTCTCAGGCCAGTAATTATGTTATCTCAGGACAACAGCGAGTATGGTTTGAACATGGTTCTGACAGCTTTCCCATAATGCACCTGGGACAGTTTGACATGAATATGATGCAAAATCCAATTAAGACAACAACCTTCGTCACCATACTCATCCTCCATTTGACAGACAGAAATTAGACACAGCATATGGCCTGGCATATAACCGAAAGTCAGGAGACAATAGCTTACTTATAATTAGCACGTAAGGAAAGTTATTAAAATAAGGTAATAGCAAGCCTGTATGAAGAGCCGATTCAGCTGCCTCTAACTGTTCGCCTCGGAGGAAATGGCATCAAAGGAATCAGCCATCTGGTGGTGATGTTTTTCACAGAAACATTGACAATTACAGAGGAGACAGGAGCCCGCAACACTATAAATATACCGTGAGACAGCATGATATGAAACAGCTGTCTTTCCCTCCATAGGGGTCTCTCTTTGGTGGTGTCTTGTCAAGGTAACGGCTACGACTTAGCCTGGGTACAAATGTTAAACAGCCTTTTTTTATCATTAGCAAACCAGCCTCTAGTTAAAAAGCTGGCCTCCGAGCTGCCGGCCCCCCAACGTTTGGTATAACATCGCAATTAGCAACACCATCCCAAAGTGTCTGCATTACTTAGAAGTTGTGGGCTATTAAGCTATGGCCGTCTGAGAGAGATGTAGTAGCAGGGGTAACAGATGAGCCTACCGCCTCGCACATCGCCCTGAATGGTTAGATATTAACGCCAGTACTGATTTCAAATAATTAGGAATTGAAGATGTTTTCAATGGTGGTATTTTATTTACTTACTGAATTCATCTAGCATGGACATGTATAGTTATCAGTTGTTACTAGGGAGCTAGTTCCAGGAAGAGAGAGGGGTCTTCTCCCGGAAATCCCAATCTGCATACAGCCTTCGTTTAACTCCAAATGCATCTCATTAAGTCTTTGTTCTCTAAAGCGGAGGGAACATTTTGCAAATGGCAAAAGAACAAGCAGGGCAAGAAACAACTGGCTCTTTGGACGAACGGCAAAAAAAGGTTAGAAGATGATATATTCTGCTAAATCAGGGGGAAATTACCTAGTATGCTAGGCTGTTGCTACGATGCTAGGCTGTCATCTACTCATGCGTACTTAAGTAAACAAAAAATAGCATATAATCACATAATGGATGCTATCCATAATTAGCGATATGGCCTATAAACATTAGAAATTGTTGTTTATATAACAGAATAGAGCTCTCAGGGACTGTCTGGCATGCATTAACTTAAGCCATTGTGGTCATTTTTCCCCCATGTTTAAAAGCATTGCCAGAAAGGTTTATTTTTGCACGCCAGTATAGCAAAGTGGGCCCGCCTTGTTTATCCTGTCACCGGCGACGTCTGCTGTGCACTTAGCTGGAACCCTTAAATGTGCGCCCTACTGATAGCAAAGAGACGTCAAGACTTAGGGACAGTGGGAACACACATAAATAAACCAGGGATTCGCCCCGTTTCAAGAGTCCAACGGGATAACGGCTAAAACATACACAAACAAGCTTCCCGCCACGAGATGCAATTTGCACAAAACGGGAATGGAGTCAACAACCAGAAGTGCAGGTGATGGACCATCGAAGACATGATTCATGGATTTAATGTTAAAGTAAGGAGGATGGTTGAAGATATAACAGCAGAAAATGGTTAGAAAAGGCACATGTAGATGTAGACTGGACGTTTATGGGGCAGGGAAACCAATAAAGATGCAGTGGATGCAGAGTTAGACCTGCTCAGGGAGGTCTGTAAAGTCAGAGCTGGCACTCAAGGTACAGTGGATGTGCTGCGTATTTTATCAGCATGACGAACACCCCTCTTTCAAAATCATAAAAATAAACACAAAGCAATAAGTAGATGAGTAACCATGTTTGTAAAGATCACAGGGTATGTACAGTAAAGGACTATGCCTTTAAATAAAGATAAATGATGTTACAATGGATGATGAATGAATGTAATACATAACTAGACACAATGCATTGCTTATATAATAATCAATGGCAATCATGGCTTCTCAGGCTAATTTACAAAGCCTAACAAGTAAACGTCAAATAGGAGTGTTTACTGTCAGTGGCGCTATTATACTTCAGTCAATACAGTAATATGTTATTTTGCATAATTATTTGTAGCGGCCCCACTTTTTCAGTGTGACTAACTGAGGGTGCCATTGCACTACAGCCTTCAGATACAGAAATGGGACATTAGCACATCCCCAAAAAATGCACATCAGAAACGGGAATGTAAATTTGGGACAGGCCAGTGTTCTGTCTGCCACTCGGAGAGGACATTAGAATATTTCTTATTAATATTACTATTGTTAGCCTCTGAATGGGTGGCAGTAATATACTTCCATGAACAAAATTGTGAATTTTCAGTGCTCCGTTTGTAAGTCAGCTACCCGTATAAAGAGAAAATTTTGTATTTTAACAGCCGGCTTCTCTGCTACTATTATATTTAGAAGATGGTGACAGAACCTGCAATTGGAGTTTGACAGGGTTTGATTGTAAGAGTTTGTATATTATGGGAAGTTCAGTTAGATATTGAGGGTCTGTGTCAGTATTTAACTTTTAATTCTCCTACTTTCTAGTCCTGACAACTGACATAAAAGCAAATTGATGCCACCAGAAATAATAACAAATTTCACATTACTCTCCACAAGTAATTTCTTTGTTCTGTGGACTATGATTAATGGGACTGATTATGAAAAAATATACAGGTATAAATTAGGTGGTTAATTTTTTTCTTTTGAAGAGCATCCACCACAGAATGTGATTTCTTACTGCTCATGCCATTCATTTATGGCCATATCTCCATTTAGAGTTGGTAATATGTAATACATTACTTTCTTAGCATACTCTCTAAGCATCCTGAGATGCTAGCGATACCACTGTTAGGAAAATAGTAGCTATATTGCATCAGTTATGTTTTTAAATCACCCACTGACACATTAGTAATGACAGAATGGAAGGGTATCCAAACTGATGATCTTTCGAAGAACATTCCAGTGTGCATAATAACGATGGATCCATTCGCAGAGGTGCAGAGGAACAAAGCTTGCTAGTGATTGGCCGACTCTGGTGCGGATGTCCTGGTGAGAGGAAGAGATGGGGAATGGAAGAGGGCCAATGGGAAGGAGTGAGCTCCTCTGAGTGGTAAGATTGGATAAACAGAACCCTATATGTCTTCTGTGCAGTTCCAGGATGCCTCGCACCTAAAGCGGCCCGGATTTGTGATCTTCTGGGAGTTGCGGTCCACCATGGCCTCGGCGACCGAGGCTGTCCCTGGAAATACGCTTGCGTCACACGGACCTGCGGAGCGGAAAGGGCTCTGCGGGAGAGGAGCAGGGGACAAAGGCACGCCATGCAGGAGGACGGGCCATTGTGGTGAGATTAGTGGGCAGGAGCGGACTGGAGACCCCCCTCCGCATGGCGCAGCGGGCAGGCGGGAGAGCGCACGGCACCCAAAGCCATGCCGTCTGCTTGGTGGTTTGTGAAGGGCTGCCCAGACGGCTATGTCTTATCATTTAGCAGAAGGGGTGCGGTGGGGTCGCACCGTACATAAAGCCCTCACAAACAATGGCAGCGACTATGTCCCAGATATTCAAAAGAAAATGAAAAAATCTACCAGTGGCTACCAAACCAGCTTACTACCCATGAGGAAAATGCCTTATTATGATTGGTCCTTCTACTAATCTTTTCTTCGTTGACGTCTCGTTACCGATGTCTTTCTGATGCGCTCTCTTGGACACTGCAGCGAGAGTCTTTCAGCATCACCTTCCCCTGCAGTCCCGGTCTACTCTTGCTTCCGCTACCATTTCAGGCTTTTTGCTCCTACATAGCTCTTCCTGCCTCTCTTAAATACTAAAACGGCCTGCTTAGCAATTCAAATGAGAATAATCGCTCGACACACATGGAAAATAACTATAATAATGATTGGTTCTGGATGAGTGATATAAGCTCTTCTGACAGAGAGAGGGCTCTACCACCCCACATCTCTTTCTCACCAATATTGGATTAAGAAACATTCGGACTGGAAAAAAAGAAAAAAGAGAGAGCAGAAAAAGAAAATGCTGTGATAGAACTGAACGTAAGCTGGAAGCAATATCAGGTAGCTGCAAAATTTTATGAGTAAACGCTTTCCCCAAACCATAAAACTACATCATAAGGAGCAGTCTACTGTATGTACACACTTTCAAATATGTGTTAGTAGAGCATAATACCTAGGAGATCTCCACAAAACCCTCACAAGATGCAGCAGCTGGGAGAATACCAGCAGCTTTAAAATAATCCATTGTTACAACGCAACCTTAGATTTGCCAGAACAAAACCCAGAACATATTTAAAATTGTGAAGAAAATACATTGCGCCAGACAATCAGACAGTAACAGTCCTTATTGCCTCCTCTGTATTAAACACTTTAATCTAATTCATTGATAATTGTACACAACCTTATGTTAGATTTTATTTGCCTTACATAACTCAATCCACGGACAATGGTGACAGTACACTAATACACCCTGAAACTTAGCACATAACTACAGAATTATCTGTGTAAAAAGACATTCCAGAGAATCACAACATAGCATCTTCTTTTGGAATCCAGGCACACATGTGAGAAGAGTTTACAATGTCTGCATTGTGGGAGAGGAGGGCCTGGCATCTGTCCATCTGCAAAAAGACACCCTGGCAGACTTCAGACTCAGACGCTCATGAAGTGCGCTGTTTCGCATTACCACCAGCAGAAATGTGTTTTCTTTTGACTAGCTAGGGCATAGTTCCTGACATTTTGAGGTCTTCATTAAATTAGCAGCATTTTCATGTCAAATTCTGCTGCAGCTTAAATTTTCACAGAGAGATTTTTGTTTAATTTATTGAAAATTTTGTGACATGCTTATTAATGGTGACTTGGCTGCCTAGCAACCAATTTGTTTCAGAGGATGTACAGCAAGCTTCAAATGACCCTTGTGGTTCATTTTTCCACCAGCTACACAGGACCTTGGGGCTGATTATTTACAATTGCTGGCAGTGTGGATCCTGTTTCATTTAAATACCTACAAATTTTGAGGACATATACTGCAACTTGAACTTTGAAACCCTTTGTGCTTTATTTTGTGAAGGTAGAATTTAAGCAACGCATTGAATAGAGCCCAGAAGAATAAACCAGTCACTGAACTCTCCGGTCAGTTTCACTATCCTGTCCATACTCATACACAGTTCACTTTCCTATAGGAAAATAACTCCCTTGTTGAAGAAGGGGTCTTGAAAATCAGCTGTTCTCCCAAAAAATGGAACAGACTCCGTCCAAAATTTGTTATTGCTTGCTAGATTCTCCCTACTTTAAAATCAGTACTACGCACTGGGTTGGATTCAATAACAAAACTGACCTTTGAGTTTGCTTTGAATTCTTTATCAATTGAAGACACCATATATGGATAATTAGTGAAAACCAAGGGTCTTATAGAAGGTCAAAGTCAATATATTCAGGAAACTTGAGTGATATGCAGAGGAGCGGTGAATGACTGGGAAGCATACAGATTTGTTTTGGCAGGGAGAGTGAACAGGTCCATCTCTGAATGAGCTCTGTCTGCAGACTTCCTAGCGGGGCCTTCAGCAAGGGGCTCAATACAACAGAAGGACAGCAGGGGGGCAAATGCAAAGGGAAGAGAAGATGCTGGCATGCATGAGGATGGAGGGGGCAGGAAAAGAAAGGCAAGGCTAATACTTTTTCTTTATAGGAAAGAGACAGCTGGAGTGAGAGAAGACAGACCACAGGAGACCCAGAGATCAGGTCTTACCTTCTGACTGCGGGCTGGTCCCAGTCTCACAAGAGGGGTGGGAGGGTGAGAAGGTGAAGGTAGAAAGCAGGGAAACACCCAGGGCTAGTGTTGGGGGGGGGGCGGGTCCCCAACAATGCAATTGGGCCGCATGCTCTTTTTTTCTCGACCTGATCACATGATCTCTGACCTCATACGAGTGAAAGCAGAACCCGAGTTCCTGTGGGCTTCCAACAATTCCCACAAGCTTCAGAAGCCCGAGAGGCTCCACACACAGCAGAAGTCGAAACACAAAACATGTACGAACAACCGTTAATGGTGCATTTCAGTAAATGCAGGAACAGTTTGTGAGAGTTTAAGCACATTTAAGGACATTTAGCATTCTGCTGTGCTGCTGGGCGCAAGGGGAAAATTATAAGCAGATTTGCAGGACAGGACACCGCGTTTCGTACCATTATACTGATTCACTAGTTATACTCCTCTACTCTAAATCAGCACAAAAAAACATTGCAGTTTACATACATTGTTTACACAATGAAAATGAATTTCAACTACCATTCCTGGTCTATCAGCCTACTTATACGTGTACCTACATAACTACCCTACTCTCAAAAGCTGTATCACAATCTACATTATATAATGTGTTTGATGGGATTTATTTAGCAGAAATAACATTTAGTTCATAATCCACTTCATTTGGCACATTTTACAAGTCAGAATAAAATCCGGGTTTATTTATGAAACATATTTAAATGCAACAGAGAAACTAATAGAATGTTCAACCAGTAGTCTATGCAAGAATTTACCTCAAAAGGTTAAACCCAGTAAAGATCACAATGAAGATCAATTCCTATTATTTCAATTACGTTTTCTTTAATATTCAGCCCTCACAAGATTTAGGGGTCAAAAGCAAAAGAACAGCTCATTGACAGCATCACAATGCTACAAAGGACTACAATAGTCCCGGTCAACAGGGAAACACTCTTCAGACTAGTTCAGAGGAGACCTCAAAGAGACAGGCAACAGATCCTGGAACTGATTATACCTAAACGTGGCCGTTAAAATGGTAGTTAATGTCCTCTGATTAGTTTTGCATGTTTTACGACTTGAAAATCCATCCACTTTGGTCACTTCTTTCCTGTGCTGTGGTGTCCTTTCATGTTAACTTTAATTACTACAATAAACCCCAGTGCAAACCCTTAAAATCCTGTTATGCACTCCAGCCCAGACAATTGTGGTGGATGTCCACGAGCCAGTGAGTGGCCAAGTTCGGATACCGTCTCTGCACAAAGTCATAGCGAATGCCAAAGCCCAGGAAGCAAAGCCTCTTTATTAAATTTTTTTGAAGGACCTAATAAAAGCAGAGAATTTGCACTTGAGTCAACCTCTTGTTAAATCTTCACCCAAATGATTACCTCCCCAGTCGGAGCACCAGACGGCTGGTCTCCTCAGGTGAAAACTGAACAAGACCAAGGTGAATAATTAAGAGGAAAACAGCAATTAGAGAAAGCTGAGGATTTAGGCGCTTTCAGTCCATTCCAGACTTTCACAACTGCTTCAGAACCAATAAGCATGCAGTATGCTATGGTGGCTGAAATGTCACATCTCTGAAAGCACTTATTTTTTATTTATTTAACAGATGCATTTGTCCAAAGCCAAGCACAACCGAGACAGATAGAACATCTTAAGCGTAAAGCTGTCAAAGACCCAAACACACATAACTGCCACCTTGCTGAGCTTCAAATGAAGGACTAGTGAGATGCAGGTTAGCATTGGAGCAAGAGCCACACAATAACTGCCAAAACGATACTGCAAAATGCACCAGAAGTAAAACTGATTCTTAGTGTTCACGGTACTTTATTTGTCTAATTACTTAAACTTCAAACAGCACTATTATTTACAAAGAGTAATCAAAGAATTAGTGGCTTAATTCAAACTAACACACTATTTTAAACAAATTGATATTAATTCAAGAGGCAACTGCTTAAGAATCTGACTGTATAAATTACATATAACTTACACTTATGTTGTCAACGGTCTTTTGTGTATTTTATACTGCACGTTAGGAAAACTGGTCAACAGCAACTACAATCTATTTAAACTGGTACTGTTTGCAGAAAAAAATCAATATCATAACCTGACTGTCAAAAAATGTTTTTTTTCATTCCTCTAAGT
Source organism: Cyphomyrus plagiostoma (assembly GCA_019775915.2). Lineage (NCBI taxonomy): Eukaryota > Metazoa > Chordata > Actinopteri > Osteoglossiformes > Mormyridae > Cyphomyrus > Cyphomyrus plagiostoma. Next base: position 15,251,443 of record JABFEA020000010.1, on the reverse strand, counting down.
ACATTGTATTAAGTATATTTCTGTGCCTGCATGTAATGACTGAAGTGCAATTACATTAAAAAAAAAACTGGTGGTTTATTGATAAAATAGTAAATGTCATACATTTGTTCATAAACACAGTAAAAAAAAATACAAAGCACATTCCCAGACAGTGAAGTTTCTGAATATTGTAATGAGTGTTCTCTGCGAGTCTAGAGAAAAAGAAAAACATTCCAACCCATTACCTGGGGGCTGACGAGGAGGGTGGAGAAGAGGATTCTGGGAAGGCAAACTGCATGGTCCCATCTGGGCACGAGGAATCAACCAGATGAGGCATTCCAGGAGAAGTGCCAACCGTCTCCTTCACGACTAGCTCCGGGTCCAGGATGAATAGCTCATCTTGGGAGAGGTCTGTTACATAATTCAAGTGCTCCTACAGAAGGACAAGCGAGGCACTTTTGCCATTAGCACATGTACTTGACCCCTGCGACTCAGGCGATCAAATGATGGAGGAAAGAGCAGACATTCCTCTCATCCCCTTAATCGACAACAGTGGCAACAGCTACTTAGAAACATTAAGTCAGAAGCAACAAAATTACAGACAAGTCACAGTCTGTACTAGTCTGTATTTTATTTCATAACCAAATACCACCTTACCTGAGCTCGATCTATTCTGTAAAATCGATCTGCTGTTGTTGCTGCAAAGATACGACACAGAGATTTTAATGATTTATAGGCTTCTGCTCCCGGAGGTGGCTACTGTTGTGAAAACATCACAATTAATGTAACATGGTCTAGCGCAGTGTTTCTCAAACCAGTCCTTGGGGGCCGCCAGATGGTCCACATTTTTGCTCTCTCCCAGTTCCCTGGGAGTTGGGAGTGAGCAAAAACATGGATCATCTGGAGGCCCCCAAACACTGGTGTAGCATGTAGCATTCCAACTGTGGCCTGAAATTCCAGGAAAATGGGGATAAGGTTTCATTTTCTGGTCGAATCCTCTGGACTCTTTCCATGTAGCATTAAGTTTAAGTTAATATGAAGTTAAGTTAATACTAATTGCGGAATATGATGGGACAGGACTTCTCAATTCAGGTCCCTCAGTGTCACCAAAAGTGCATAAATCTCACCCAACTTCGGTCCTCAATTGATTTGTTGGAGTATTTATTTAGCTAATATGTCATGTAACCTTTCATTTTGCCAGAAAAATTCAGCTATTAATTACAAATGTATTTTAAAAGCTCTTTGGGACATTGCAGGCCACACCTGTGCTGAGACTATCTAATTTTGGCAAGTTTAGTAACCCTGCAAAACAAAAGAGGAAGAACAGGACCTTGTATAATGAGGCCATTGAGGAGAAAGTGTCAGTGTTAATCGAGGGTGTGACTTTCCTGGAGTGTCTCCAAAGCAATGATAATGAATAATGAATGAATGAATGAATAACATCAACTGGAACACTTTGGGGATAAATGTATGATTATTTTGGTCTTGTCATGCCAAAGAGGTTACTGAAGGCTGCTTACAGACTGAGTGGATCCTAAGCCAGAAAATATTAACTAACAAAAACAGTTACACAAAATCTGCTGTTGCTTTATGTTGTTAAAACTGCCATTACTGAGCAGCAATGTTGCATATCATGCTGCATATCTTCACATCTTAGCTTTTGTAAGTCTAGGTGTTGTATTATTACTCTTTTCAGCCAATTAACTGATTATCGTTTCCATGGTGCCATTCAGAAGTACCATCGTATTGTCATTTATTTATTATTTCTGCAAAGTGTCAACAGGGTCAAGCACAGGTGAAGTGCAACTTAATGCAAAAAAAAGCTTAATTCATTAGCCTTGGGTACTTCCCATGCATCTCTCTGCTCCAAGGCTACACAGCCAACACAACCTTCGGGATACTTGAGAGCTTGATAAATGACTGGACTGTAAATTAATGCATATACATTTAAAACTCAATTCCTTTTTTATATATATATAAACTGGTTGCTAAAGATTTCTTCAACATTTTTAGAAGGACCATGGACCAATTGATGCCACAAGAAAGAAGGCAGCCAGTGGAATAAGATAAAAAATAATGGTTTAAGCCAAAGAACAAGGAACTGATCTTTTCAAAGAGCTCACAAAACTGAGAGGAACCTCAGTTCACAGCTTCAGCTGAGGATGTGACGGGAATATGGTCCCATTATTGTCCCTATGCAGTGGGCCTCCTACCACTGTGTGCTCAGCAAAACTATTGAAAATAGCCTTATTCCCCAGGGTGGGAACATTCTGCTATTTCACATTTCAACAGCAAGAGCCACGCTCAAGGCTTACTGTGAGATGGCTTCTTTAGCTGTAGCCAAATGAACTGCTGTTCTGGGATTCAATTAGAAAGTCTAAAATAATCAAAATGACCAACTGGAATGCACAGAGCAGCTTTGTGCGGCCCGCAGAAAAGGAATCTGAGCAAGGAAGTCTGACAGGGATGGAGGACAATGACAAGAGTACTATGACCATCTCCATGACAACGCCACAGAAAACACTGTTGGCAACTGTCACCAGCATTCTATTTCTACAAGCCGAATACCCACAAAAGCAAAGTATAATGATGCAGAACTTCCTTGCACAGACTGAACCAGATCCCCATAGCTTCCAGAACAGTAGGGATCAGTAGTACTCGTAAGTCTTGTGTAAGTTTAAACTTGACATGTTGTTCCGCATTTGCTGTATGAATGGTTCGCTTCTGGCATCAAATCAACATCTGATATTTTTACAGTACTTTTAAAAGGAGGGCAAAAAATGGGTTAAAATCAGTGAAATACCACTATTCAAAAAGCCTGACGTTTTTATGGGGGAGGGGTACTCACAGTCTAAGAAGCACCATTTGGTTGAGAGCTTCTGTGTCCTTGACTCCGTACCGTCATCCTCCTAGAAAACAAACAGAAAGGTACCCTGGGTCTGTAATGCCGCCTAACCAATTCAATATTATGTTTCTATATTGGTATAACGGTAGCTATATGAAACAGGGTCATTTACCAAGATAAGAAGAACTTCAGGCTTTCAAGTGATATTTCAATAATTTAGGATTGTGAAAGTCAAAAACTTCCCAGGATGCAGTCTATCAAAGAATTAATTTCAAGAGTGTCAAGGCCCACTGTCTCTGCCCATGCTCTCATTATCAAAAGCAAGTTAATAATGACTGACGTGCAAGCTTTTTTTTAATTTTGGGGAACAAGAGGCGAAACAGGAATCAAATTAAGTTTAAATTCTGGGCAGAGCTTCAAGACTGACTCTTCCTCCAGTTCTTTCATCTCCATTGGAAGCTCCATTGTATTACTGTTTACACCTAAACATGCATTTCCTATGATGGTGCTGAAGGATTTTCGTACTGGTTTGCCTAACTGTGACATCAGAGCAGAATAATAAGCAGCAGGACATGAAGGTGACGGGGGCCCTGAGCAGGGACAATGTGGCAGGGCACTGGGGGGCTCTGGCTCCGATGTTGCTCTTCACCAACCCCTGTCTTCATCAGACCAAGCCTTCCTCTCACATTCCCCCACCCTTGTGACTCATGCTTTGTGATTCTTCTTCAGAATTCCTCCCCTAACCCCCTCACTGCCCCGTCTCTCTTTACCTCTTGCAACCTCTCAATGTGAGAGCGACAGGTCTCCAGGTCACTGTCTCCCGGGACAACAATGATGCCCAATGGGATTGCTGGCATGGACGGACAGGAGATAGGGTGCAGTTAAAGTTTAACATTGCCACCATACAACTCTTATACAATATAAAAGCACATTATAAATGCCTCTATTAAACAAATACTTTCCCTCTTTCGAAGAAAAGACACATGAGCCAAGACAATACTCAGTAAAAACAGTGAAACAAATCATATATAGACCCACATAGATACACACACAAAATACCAAAGCACTGTGAAATGGTTCAATGTGTAAAAACAGAGCCATTATAAGGTAAGGTAAAGTGCATTGCAGTATTCTTCTTTTAAAATACAGAGGATCTGGATATTCCTTTCAGATGAATTTCTCCAGGAATCCAGATACTCCGCGAGCAGGAACACTGCACAGACCCATAGCCCACCCCCCCACTTTCACTCTGCGGGGCCAGCTGACTGAAAACTTTCTTGGAACCCTAAGGTTTAATTTAAAATCATACGTAAATGTTAGATGCGTTTCTGTGGCTAAAGTGAGCGAGCGTGAATACTGGCAGCAGGGCTGGAAAGCCATAACTCTCTTCCTCAGGACGTCTCTGAACTTTCCCTGTGGAGATCTGGCAGCTCGAATACAGCGGCGCACCGTTGCCTAGCGACAGTAGGACTGATAGCCTTTAATGTAATTCAGGGCCCCTCTGCTTGCTGTTCTGCTGATCCTCACAGTAGCTGCCTGACTGTATTACCTTCCCTTCAGCATCTGGCAGGAAGCTCCATATCTAGCTGACCTTTATACAGGTAGTGACAAGCTAGCTACACAAGCTGTGTAGTATAACAAAGAAGTAACTTGTCCATTTATATATGTGTGTGTGTATCACTATTCACCATTCTTGGTTTTTATTAGTTTTCACTAATGTTATTTTGTTTTCAGTAATCTTGGTATAGTACCACACACACACACAAACACACACACACAAATGTCTGTCATAAAGTTTACATGGCTATCACTAGTCTTGGAATGGTACCAATAGCCAGCATAGGTATTAGAAAAATTTGATATGCAGAGAACAGGATTTTTGTGGATTGTGAGAAGTGAATGATTTGTTGTTTGACTAAGGGATCGCAAGAGGACACTCTAGATATGCAGGACCGCAGCATTTTAGAGTAGACATGCCAGTCCTGTGAGTACATTTCATGCATATGAGAGGTGCTGGAAAGAAGCATTCTCAGCAAGTCCGCAAGCACTCACGTCTAATGCTGAGCTGCAGAATTTGGGTGTTTCACACGCAGAGTGGTTCTACTTTTAAGAACTCTGCTTATGCAGTAAGTAAGCACAGACTCCCTGTTTCCTGCCCATTACATCCAGACCTCGTCCAATCAAAATGTGAATTCACCATGAAAGAGCGTAACCTCAGACAGCTATTATCACTGCAGTGATATGGTTATAGAAGTTGCAGTGATATGGTTAGTGCTCTGAAGTGTGCGTATGCATAATACAAATGAAAGCCTTTTTGCAGTCAAACAAAATTGTGTCACCTGACAGCTTAACTCCTGTTGCTTATGTAACATTGTTTTCGACGAGCTGTATTAATCAGATTTTGCTTTTGAAGTTCAGACTAAACAGACTACCTGACGCTTCAAACAAAATAGAAACAAATGTTTCTCATATGGCTTTTGAAAGGAAAAAAAAACAAATACAAACAAATAAATTAGTAGGAAAAATCGTCTAGGTAAGTTTGGTGGCACATTTGTATTTGCAAACAAACATTGTTTGTGTACTGGAACTATTACCCAGCAGTCCTGGCAAAGGTGCAGTGTAAGGGAGACCTGCATTGCAGACAGGAAGGTCTGCAGCTTTGGGGCATCAATTAGTGACAGCATGGAGCTCTGTCCTCATTAGAGTCTCACATGCTTGATGTCTGGCCAGTCCTGTACACTAAGCCAGGCAGTGTAACAAGCATAGATAAGACAAGGTGCTAATCTAGTCTCTTCACACCAAGCACAGAAAATAACACGAAATGACTCCCTATGCCCAATTACTGTAACTCCATTTTTAGATGTTTAATGGGTACACCCCTTCGACAGAAATCTTGTTAGCAACACATCATCTGCATATACAGTTTTCACTTTTAATAAGCACCCCAGAATATAACCAAACAGAACCAGCGTATCTCTCATACGACGATGTTCCTTTTTCACTAGAAGAGCTGCTGAAACTAAACTTTCCTCGGTTCTTTTGCTCTCTTATGTTCATTAATCAGGTCCGACCCTCAGAAAAGACAGCTTTTCTGAATGAACGTATTTGTATTTATTTAGCTAATGCCAAATCAAGAAAGCGGGCACCGCCAGACCCCGCAAAAAACTGGGGTTAAGGACCTTGCTCTATGGCGGGGGTGTAGACTGGTATGGATGGTAGGGACATGTACATAGCAATATTATGGGAGTACTGTGTGCATTTCGGAGCTGGGGGGGTTTGGTCTCTACCACTGTTCAAACTAAACCTACACCTGTGTTTTAGGGCTCAACGGTGACATCATTATGCCAACAATGGGATATGAACCTGCAACCTTCCAATGATGATATAAGTTATATAGCTCCTTCTGCTCATCGACAGGGGAGCCCAGGTATTGACTCACCGACTTATTATATGAAGGCAGTTGAAAATTAAGCTGGCAACAGAATGTAAAAGCCCATAGAGAAATAAAGACGCATTTTGTTCAGCATGAAGCAGAATATTAACTGCTCAGCATCCAGCTGGCCAAGAATGAGTGCACAAGTTAAAACTCCCCATTTGCTGCTCGAGTTGCACCCATGGCTCCGGGCCTGGTTGGGGTCTGTGTTTGGACGCCGTCCAGCGCGGCGGGAACAGCGACACTTACAGGCTTCCTTCAGCTTCTCCTTGTCATAATGCAAAGCCTCGTAGTCCAGCATGCTGATGCGGCTGACGTGGATGCGTAGCTGCTCCGGGACAGGCAGCTGGCTGTCGGGACAGAGTCAAGTCAAGTTTAGTCATTTATTTATATGTCACATTTAAAAACAACAGGTGCTGACCCAAAGTATTTTCCAGTTTAGAAAGAATAAACAAATACTCCATATATAGTAAAATATATAAATAAAATAACATGAGCCACACAGTACAATATAAAATAACTTTTATTAAAAAACAGGGGGCAGGATGGCGGCTGGTCAGTAAATGGCCCTGTTTATAAGGTGTCTTAAGGGACACGTGGCACAGCAGGAACGAATAAACATCTCAGCTAGGACCTGTGACATTATAATACAAGCATCACATCAAAAAACTATTATTTTACCCTTCTTTCATTTGGGATGGGGGGGTCCACTGTAATTGTTTGGTGTTGTCTTGGTACACCTGGTAGTCATTTCCAGAGCCTGGACATGCCAGGATATTTCGTTTTTGTTTTGACAGTAATGTAGACCAGATCCCATTGTGCACATGTGTGACCTGTTGTGCTTGCGTACATTTCTTTCTTGTCCTGTGACTCTGATTCCCCCACTCCCCACCTCAGGGGTTCTCAGTGGAGGTTCGCCCCCCCTTGCCCTGGAATTCCCCGGCTCCTGCGGTTTGGATCACTGAGCCACCCAGGCTTCCTGACATCATAATGCAAACTTTAACACAAAAGTGAGGGAACGAAGAACAGGAATTGATTCTGTTAGGTATGAACTTTCAGAGATTTCCAAGAAAAAGAAAAGTAGGGGTGTTTTTCCACTGCACCGGGTACAGTACTTTTGGTATGGTTCTTTCAGTTCCTTTTCCATTGACTTCTGGTTGAGTACCAGTACCAAAAGTTCCAGGTACCAGCTGGTAAAAGCTTGGGTACTTTTTGGTACTTCGGTACTTTAGGGTGGGACTTGCAAAGTGCTTATTGTTAGTTCGCTATGCGAATACCCTGCCTCTAAATACAATACAACAGTATGGTGCCTGATGCAGTGGGAAAGAGCCTTATGTAATAGTTTTCTTGAGGGGGCACAAATAATGCCATAGTACATAGCTATTTAATGTATTCCACGTTTGTTCATCATTAATCAATCATGATGGTTAATGTACTTCATGCAGAAACTATATTCATTAAGAAAAACGTGAGCGGTAATGAAATGGTAAATCAAACCGATGTGTCTTGATCGGTTTGCATCCCAAAGATCTTAGCAGGCTACTCTTTTTCTTTCTCCCCTCTTGTGTCTTGTCACTCTCCAGGCTACATATTTGTAAGAGAGGAGCATTCGTTCAATTCTACCAGCAGCCCTGCTGGCAACCAGTCAATGTGAAGATCACTAAAGGGCAAGAAAAAGGGAGAGGAACATGGCCGTTTAATCCATCCAATGAAAGACAGACCGATTGTTGCATTCCCTCCTACATTCAGACTACAGAGGGCTAAAGCGGCCTAACACCAACAGGACCCATATCCCCTCTAAGACGCCTTGCTCTGTCAGCTGTGCCATTAAGAAAGAAGATTGCAGGGTTTTCTAAAGCCCACAATCAAAGAAATATATCAAAGAGAGCGTGGTACGATACATAAGACTGCTTCGGAGGAAAATGGAAAATGAACAGAAATGTGATCGTGACTTTGAGGGAAAGATAAGCTCAGATTGTACCCTCTCCACAGGGATTAGACTGTTAGTTCTCTGCGTGTAATGGAGATCTCTGTCAGCACTCGGCGAATCCAATAAATCCTGCTCTGTCAGTCTCGCACACCTGCACAACGTTCAGGTAATTACAGTGTGCCCTTCCCTTCAGCAAAGGTCTTCCGAGTATAAATTCTTTATATCTTAGATGTGAAACAAATAATATTGAATTTAACATTAATGTAACTTTAAACAGTAAGGTACTGAATAACTTGCAGTAATTTTATTCTGCTTTTCAAAATCTTTTCTCCAATAAATTATTGGCTCACTGGATAAACTTAACATAACATTATAATTATTTACTGCAGTAATGGATAATTATGCCGTAATTGCTAGTGCATTAAAGCCCTGTCATTCTCTGTAATTTGCTTATGCCCAAATAACCTTATCATTATTTCACCTTGTTATTTAGCGAGTCATTAAAATATACATCATTAGCGATGCGTTATATATCCATGTCCTTAGGTAAGGTACAGCCATGTTGTCGCAGAGAAATGGTAGCGTCATCCACTTAAATCAGTAAAAGTGCCAGAAGGAATAGGAGATAATGACAGGTGATGTCATACCACAGGCTTGGGAAAGGACACATGTAGGTCTTTTGTGAAACCCAGATATGTTCATTCATAACAGACACTAAGTGTTGGCATAGCACTATTGCCTCACACCTCTGGGACCCGGGTTCGAGTCCGCCTGAGTTACATCTGTGTGGAGTTTGCATGTTCTCCCCATGTTGTCTGGTACTCTGGTTTCCCCCCCACAGTCCAAAGACATGCTGAGGCTAATTGGGGTTATTAAACTGCATGTGTGTGAGTGAACGGTGTATGAGTATAGGCAGGCCCCCCATCCTGGGTTGTTCCCTGCCTTGTGCCTGTAGATTCTGGGATAGGCTCCAGACCCCCCATGACCCAGAAGGGTAAGCGGGTTGGAAAATGGATGGAAAATAGACTTTAAGTGTTGACTGGGCAGTAGCATCATCACCAAGTTCCCTAATATAATTCTTACTCATTCAGCAGGGGAATGGAGGTCCTCCTCTTGGTCTTCTGCACCATGTTGGCTTGGTTCCTCAGTGAGATGCGGATGATGGAGGGTGCCAATCTGCAGGGCTCCCCATCCACCTGCATGGGGATGGACTTGTTGGTGGTGAGAGTCACCTCTCGGCACTGGTTCAGCCGCACTCCATGACCTCCAACCTGAAGAGTAGCCTGAAGGAATAAGGAAATGAGCTTTCATCATGGGTTGACTGCCAATAATTAACTCAATTAAGCATGAACAATAATAATACCAATAAATAAATAAAATAACAATAATAAAACAAACATGTACTGTCTAATGTATATAAAGGAAATAAAATTAGCTTTGTTTTTATTCTGTTTCTTATCATTTAAATTTGGTGTTTGTATTAGAATTTTGGTTTTACTTAGAATTTTTTTTTTTACAAAACCAAATTTTAGTCCTGTATGAGGCATCCACTGATCAGCCACTATTTTGCATATTTTTTGCTATTAATTTTCTTCCATGCAACAGAATCATAATTCACACATTTGAATGGTTTCCCTGTATATAATACGGAAACACTCAGCAAGCATTTTTAATGCATTAAAATAATTTTCCAGGTAAACGGTGAGAGTGAGGCTGTGACCAAATGCTCATGCTGTGTTTACTTATACCGCTATGAGGCCTGTGGGGGGAAATGACTCTCTCATACCAGGGAGGTCATGGTAAATCCAATGACTTCGATGTAGCCGTCATCATGCCTCTGAGGTTCGAAGTCACGGTGCTCACTGGGATTTCCCCAGGGCATGGTGCCGGCACAATACCTATGAAATCACAGCTGTAGTCAGCTTGGTGCAAGTGTTGGATGCATGGAATCCTGGGGAGACCATTAGGTAGCCATTGTGTTTTATTTAGCTAGCAAGACTGCGTACACACCTCTCCTGAACCCTGGCTGGCAGACAGACAGACACACAGACACACACACAAACAGGTTTGTAATTATAACTTTGTGGGGACCCTCCAGTCATTTCTGTAGGAAAAAACATAATTTGTCAAGCTGAACTGGCATTTTTAGTTTTTTGATTGCAGTCACAGGATTTACAAAACTGATTTTCCGCTTATGTGGAACAAAAAATTGGTCCCTACAATGTCAAAATTTATTCCCCACAATGTATTATACACCTAAGCGCCCACTGTCCCATAACACACACATACGCGCATGCACAAAAACATATACACATTCAGATCTAATTATGACACATGCCTAAAATTTTTCTTGTTTTTAATTTTATAACAGAGGGGAATAGGCTGGAACTGATCTAAAATGAGGGAGGCAGAAAAGCTTTATGTAAGAATACAACAGTGCAACGCTATTCATGAAAAAAAATGGTGAAAATGTCTATTTAAATTCTGAGCACAAACTACTATACGCCCAAAAAAGCCTATAATCTATGGAGGTTTGCAGGGTGACTATGATAAATTTGAGCAATAAAAATACAGGTGAATTTTGATTAACAGGCACTTCGCAGAATGTAAAATAACGCCTCGCTGGAGCTGTTGGTAACTCACTTGTCACCTGAACAGCGATGCACTTCTGTTCGGTGACTATGGGGAGATGTAGTTACGCCTGTCTTACACAGAAAGTTCTCTGGTGTCACATGCAGTCCTGCTGAATGACACAGAGCTGAGGGGAATGAGGCGAGGGAGCCAGGCAGCTTACCGGGGAATGTTGAGGAAAACAAGGCACTGAAGTTTCAGCTCCTGTACTTTGGAGGTGAGATCTGTGCCATCACACTGGTAAAGGCAGAAACGGGGGACAGTGAGGTGCATGCTGCAGCACACCAGTCCTCGGAAACAACATGATTCGACAGACTGCGAGGTGGATTCTACACTTCTGTGCAGGAGGGCCAGTGAACATTAGGCGGCTAACAAGTGCCTGTACGAAAATTTGGGCAGGAAACGTGAACACTGAATTTCCACTTATTTTATTTATAATTTATTATAAGATTGCTTATTTTTGAGACATTTTTCAAACCCTCACAAAACCAAAGATTACAGAAAAATGCTTCAAACAGCATAGTGAAACATAGGATTAGATCACTTGTAAAATACTCTTCAGAGCACCGTCCTGAAGACTCAGTCAGGAAAGTTAAGTTTAATCCAGTATTATTAAGGTGCGCTACTGATTTGGCGGGGAAGGAAAAAACATTCACCTTTATTAGGATGCAATGCACAACAAAACACTTACATATTTCAAGTATTTATGTATTTAAAAAAAAAAGTCTAATAAAATGTGCATGGTGAAGAGGAAATCCACACGCATATGTCTAATCTGAATAGGAAAAACTAAAATTAGTCCATTAAAAATTGTTTTACAAGTACAGCAATAATATAGCAAATGTTATTTGTAGTAACTAAGCAGAGAAAAAAAATAGCGGGATGAGAACAGGAAATATTGGCAGTATATTACGGTATTAGGAAAGAGCTGAAGTTTGAAATGACATAAGAATTTCTGTTCATCAAGCTGTATTAAATTAAATACTGTTTAGTTTAACTCTGGTTTCTTTGAGTCATTACATACTTGAAATCAATCCCAGTAAGAAAGATTGTTAATCGTGTCTCTTGAATTTGCGAACATTTATTAAATCATATTGTCCCCTTCTGTTCACATAATGGCCACAAATTTGATATCCTGCTGTTCTTAAGTGTATGCTTCAGAAAATAAAAAAAGTTTGATACTCCAGAATTCATCTAATGATGCTGAATTCTCATTAAAATTATAACAAGGAAGAAGTCAACCTGTTGCAATGGAGTCAGCATGTTCCAGTTTGGGCTAAGCAAATTAAAACCTATAAACTGGCTTTGAATTAAATTACAGTATGATACAGTAACAATGGCAATGACTTGGACAACGTTTTTATGATTTTGGAATGACGTGCCTCAGTGCCAAGCAGGTGAGGAAAACATCTGCTAATGGTTTGATGATTCACGTCGTTTTGCATTTAGAGCATTATAATCTTCTCATGAATTACAATGATGTCCATTATTTCATCAAGTGTCAAAGGGTATCTTGGTCTTGATTACAAAATCGACCCATTTGATTCAGACTGGTTCCTTACTCAATGTTATTCCACTCACCACAACTTTGATGTGCTTCGCCAAGTCTTTGGAGCTCCCCATGAGGAAATCGGAGAACGCAGTCTGCAGACAAAGCAGAAAAAAATATCAGCAAACCAACTTCAGGGAAAAGTGAGGCTTGCGCCGGAATTTTATTTCGCGGGGGACAGTGCACTTACTCCCGCATAAAACATCTTGTTTCGAAATCGGCTGTTGAATTTCTCCGGGTTAGCTTCTAAAAAGGGAGATTCAGATTGTGTTACATATATTGATTAAAGTATCGATGAGGTTTAAATAAATCAGAATGAGTGATTCTTTACATCTTTCAAAAGGATCACTCAATTGCTCTGACCTAAAGCACAAAACTCCTTCCTCAACATTCAGATTCACATATATATGTGTGTCTCTGTATGAGGATTTGTGATTTTTAATTAATATATGTTATGCACAGCAAAATGAAAGAGGTACTGGTATTTTGACATGTACCACAGCAGCAAGGGACAGTAATGTATCATTCATGAAAAGTATTCATTTGATGTTCTTAGGTAATATACATTGGCAGAGCATTTTGATGATAAGGCAGGATTATGGATGATTATGTTTAATGTTTCACTTAAAGAGACAAACCTCTAGATTCATGGAACTCCAGAGTTACGTGCGCGTCAAAGCCAAGGCTGAAGTAATTATTGAAGACGTCGAGAGGAAGCTAAGGGGAAAAGGGAATGATTCAGCAAGGAGCAATATGTGTCCAATACTTCATGCTGGCAGGGTTGGGGCAAGATCATTAAGGTTGAGCTCATCTACCGCGTTTTTTACAGTAAAACCGCACAGGATGTCTGGAGAGCATTATGTCACCCAGCGCTGTGTCTGAACAACATCTTGGAGCAGGAATTAGTCCCATGGCCCCTACTTTACATCATAATAATAATAATAATTGCAGCTGCATGGCAGCACTGGCTCATCAGCTTGCTATGTTTGCCCATCAGTGGGAATTCTGATCCAATCCAGTTTGGCGTGTTATTAATTACAGGTCTGTATGGGGTCAATTACATGTCAAAAAGCATCAGAGCTGCCATCTCGCCCCTGGTTTATGCAGTGCGCCCTCCCCCAAACTGGTGATCTCTGGCCACCTGTCTGAGCGAGCCAGAAGGAAGGGGGGTGTCTGTGGATTAGCTGTCATTCTAATGGATACAGTTAGGCATCTCGCCTCTACGCTCCGCGCCCAGTGACGCTAGAAGTGTGACAACAGCTGTCCCGTGCGGCACTGCCATAAGGACGCTGTTGACGTGACAACCTGAGCGCCCTGTCACGTCCTCGCTCATCCCGTAGGCTGACGACAGGGCTCCTGATTTCCTCTAGTGCACAAGCAGGGTTTAAGAAGTTTCTCAATGTATATCTGAAAATACTGCTCAGCCTGTGAGGCAGGGCTCCCCGACAGGCGGACCGTGGGCCAAAAGCTGCCCTTGCAGAGGCAGGCCCTTGGCAATGTGCTGTTGATAGAATTGGGCCCTTGAGGAAAAATACTTTGGGGACCCTGCAATTCTTAGATTCCCACAGTCTTATGTTAAAAATTCCACATTGGAAATTGAGTAAAGTCACATCAAGTCAATCCACACTAGTATATTCATTGTGCTTGCTGATTGCTTACTTTTATTTGAAAGCAGGCAGTCGGTGATCTCATTTGAAAGTCATACCACCTGAAGCTATGCAGGTTTGGGCCTGGCCATTATTTGGATGGAAGGCCAATCAGGAAAGCTGGGGTGGTGCTGGGAGAGGTGTGGGTGTGACCAATATGGAAGTGGGTGTGGCTAATATGGAAGTGGGTGTGGTCAATAGGGAAGTGGGTGTGGCCAACAGAGAATCCCATCCTGTGGTCTGTATGGATCCCAGTACAGTGACGAGGACACTGCGTTGTAAAAATTGCACTGTCCTTCCGAAGAGATGTAAAAGCCCTGGTTCTCTGAGGTCATAAATGATCCCTAGACACCTTTCGAAAAAGTAGTGGTGGAGACCCGAGGTCCTGGCTAAAACTGCCCTTTCAAAGCTGGTCTCATAATCATCACCTATATCTAACTGGCGAATTCTCTCTTCCCCCTTCACCACCTTAGCCACTGTGTGGTCAAGCAGAAATATTACTCTGCATAAATGTCACATTCATTAATCCAACACACCGACACGCTTACATTAACACGCACACTTCCAGTGGTGTAGTACATACAGTACCTACAGTACATACAGTACCTACAGTACATACAGTACATACAGTACCTACAGTACATACAGTACCTACAGTACATACCGTGTGTCTTGGCTATTTAAGACCCACCTTGTCTGTCTGCTGCTCGTCCTTCTCCTCCAGACTGGCCTCCAAGTTGGGCTCCACAATTAGGTTCCAGCGATCCAGCTGAACGACGTTCCCATCCTCCACGTGGGACAGGATCTTGGAGATGGGCTCGTCCGTATAGCCCTGAAAGCGGAATCTCGAGTCGTTTACTCCGCTCAATGGCATCCGCTCAAACGCCTGATATTACCGAACGGCACATCAAATACTCAATATGCTTTCAAAGTGAAAATGTGCAAAGTCAGGTTTACGTATCTCGACTTATGCACAACGCTGAGTGAATTTAGAGGGAAAATGCTGCAAATCAAATAGATATATAAAAAAATAACTGTTTCTCCATGACTGAAAAGTATAGTATAAAAAAAAACCTGTTCTTAAATTTTGCCCTACATTTGGGAAAGTACACCATTTCCTATTAGCTGGCTCACAGAGACCAGAAAGTTCATCAGTGTTTTGGAGATTAAAAATAAAAACTGATACAAAGAAGCCTCAGTATCTGAAAACTGCTGTACTGAGTTTCAGTTCCCAAGCCCAAAAGGGATCATCAGTTAAAAGTCATTCATTACATTTTTTTCTCTTATAACTTGTATATAGAGCTCATAGATTTGCTATATCATACTCATAGAGAAAATAAATGATTTTACTAAAATAATTTTTTTTTTTAATGTCACAGAAATAGAACAGCTGCAGCATCTCACCCCGCCCCAGTTAAGAGTCCTGGCCAGGTCATTTCCGGTCCCCAGGGGCAGGATCGCCACGGGAGGCTGTGGGTTCAGCTGCAGCTGGTCCAGCGTAGAGAGGATCCAGCCCACCTTCAGCCATTGGTTGCACAGATGCATCAATCAGACCAATCAGTGCCATGATTAGTCTTCTTTCCTCATCATCAGTTATCATCACCGATCATTCAATGACAATATCATATCCCTCACTCTAGATGCTGTGATCAAAGCCGGCATGGTAGAAAACCCAAGTCTTTGAGCATATACAATCAGGAAGCAGAACAGGTTTTAATAAAAGTTGCAGGTTCACTGTAAAAGTGCATGACAAAGTGACACCTGCCACAATACACATACTGAAAAAAGTAGACCATTTTTCATATTATAAATTCATATCTTACAGCTCCCAGTCTAAGTGGACAGTATGGTTTTATGACCTTATTGAATAGTGAAATAACATAACATTAGCCTTTAAGTGCTCATACAAAGTAGGACCTTAATTTGTATGGCACTGTGTGACATCTTTATGGGTTAATGATTTAGTCTAAAAAGGTTCTTCCAGTTCCCTGCTTTATCGGTGGCTGCCCGTTGCCCTCAGCACCCATTTCTGATCCTGTTCCCTGTACCAGGACTCACTTTTAATTGTGAACCTTAAAGCAGAGTCCTGACTAACCATCAGCCCTTAAACTTTCAAGAGGAAAGAGGCTATTATTCAGTAAATATTCAGATTTCAGTGGCTGGGGGGGGTAAGAATAGCACTACAGTGTCTTATCAAGATCAATGTCAATACAGATCACAGGCTGATAGATGCTGCACATCATCATTTTCTTATATTTTTTACTTGGCTCGCCATTGATTCATTAGCATCTGGTTCCATCATTATTATGATTAGTGAGGCTGCGATGCCTGAAGGTCCGGTCCATAATAATCTATCGATTTGAACGCTCATTCAGACTGACCGTTCCGTCTCCACCGCATGCCAGAATCCGCAGGTTGGGAATTTTGCGGTACATTTCTAACCTTGAAAAGAAAAGCAAAGCAAAACACCTCTCAAAATTCGGGCAAACTGAGGGATGACTAATCCTGTTTTAAATGTGCTCTAATAAATACTTTTTGATATTAATATGCAGTTCGAACATACAAATAAACTGAACATACCAGCTGATTATAAATTTAATACACTCAGTGCTTCCAAACTTATGAAATGATTAAATAAACAAATACACAGACAGACAGACAGACAGACAAACAGATAGATAGACAGACGGACAGGCAGACAGACAGAGGTCCATGTTTACTATGAAAAATGACATTTTGTTAAAAAAAAATCATAAATTGCTCTACTTCCTATATCATCACTTTGGCCTGATAAAAGCCAACATGATACGAGTCCAGTTTCACTGTGATGGAAACACACAGCACACAATCAGCCAGTAAATAGTGAAGGCCTCTCTCTGCTGTTGCCAAAATTTCCTCTCCCAGCACCGTTGCCGAAGCAACACAGTGAGAGCCTTCTAAAAAGCCAGAGTCATCTCCATCGGTAATGGCAACCTGAAACCTGGCCTGCACTGAATCACACACTTAGTGGGACCTTTTTCAATGACAGGAATTACTGGCTGACCCTTCGAACCTGTAACCCCATCCAATGGTTGAATGTCAGTATCAGAATACCAACACCATCATTGTCTTACCCCTCTTTAGGTCCTTTCTGGCTCAAGTCAAACACCTGTCGTGGATTGAGGCACCACATGAAGGACTGGATAATCTTTGTTCCCTGAAATGAGACATCATGCCTATGAGTAAAATCATGAGGAATGTGCTTCGTCTGAGCAAAGATGTCAAGAATTCAATCATGACACTCTGTTATTACCCTCGCCACTCAAAAAGCAGAGTAGGGGGGGTCAGATTCTTTACCAGTTCAAATACAAATAGCATGTTTTTTTTAGTTGTATGAATCATTTTCACTCATAAAAATAACTTTCACTCTTCCACAATGGGTGTTGTCAAGCATTTTTGTAAACAACACCGCAACTCTCCCAGATGCCTGTTTGGTTCTCCCGACGCCACACACCCAATGACAGAAACTATGCTATTAACTTTGCTGTTAAACTATTTAGTCTCTGGGGAAATTTCAAGTGCAAACATTATTCTTCAACCTGGAAACCTATAATCCAAAGTATATTAAAGACAGTAAGCAGTAAATCCAATGACGTGAGATTCATTCCAAATTCTGGGAGAGTAAATGTAGTCTTGGCTAATCGATAATCTGCTGGGTGGCCACCAGGGGCACTGCAGGACTAAGGAGGTATTTAACCTGTATAAAAATGTACATGGGGGATAAATCATAAATCATATGAACCTTGGCAGGAAGCTGCAATATGTAACACAGTAGCACAGTGATACAGTGGGTTGCACTGTCACCTCACACAACCAAGGTTGGAAATTTGAATTTCACTCCCCATATGTTTGTGTAGTTTGCATATCCTGTGCTATTTTGGAGGCATTTACCTGAACTGCCATATCTGAATTGCTCATTATACATAACTGTGTGTGTGTTCTGTAATGCGCTGGCATCCATTCCAGTGTGACCTATGTCACATGGGATTAGCTCCGCCCCCTCCCTGCATATGCAGTTAGCTGGTTGATGTATCGATGTGAGGATTTCATGGAGGCGTGGTTCTGAGGCTCACCTGATTTCCCCCACTCTTAGGGTTAACAAACACCAGCAGAGGCTTCAAATGCTGGGAAGGAATGGGTTTGACTATGAAGGGCTTCCATCGGGTCTCCTGCATTGGGAAGGACAGACAGTGTGTGTGTGTGTGTGTGTGTGTGTGTGGTGGGGGGGGGGGTGTTAGGGTTGTGATGATTACAGAGATGCAGCAGGTACTGTGGACAGACGCTTCATTCGGGGCTACTGGCCAAAGCAAAACTCATCTATCAAGTGAAGTTTACCGCAGGTAATAAACTTCATTCTCAGCCCACACTCAGTGATTCATGCATTATTCAAGCAAAGAACAAAGTCGGCATGGTGATGTTGGTAGTACCATCTCCCAGCCTTCACCGAGACGCACTCAAGACACTAACATGTAAATTAGAGCATATGCCAGGTTGCAGACAGCGACTTTTCTGCTGGATCTTTTCATCCTGTAAATAAACGCAAATGCAGCGGCCAGGACACCCCTGTCATTACTGACACAGGCACAGTGTCTGAGCTCCTGCTGATCCGCATGCAAAGTAGCCGGTATGAAGGACAGAACTTACACACTGGCATGTCTCGGCAGCACAGAACTCACGCTAAACGGACCTGGCAATTTGGTTTATATGCTTATGGTACGTTGTATTTCCATTGTTACCCGTATGCATGTATGGAAAATTATACTTGCGTGATAATATGCTTATGGAAGACAGTACTGTACTTCCATGGTTATATTCAGAGTTGGGTAATTCAGGTCCAGCGAATAAAAGTCCAGACCGGGATTTTGTTTCAGCCAACCAGCTGAGTCTCTGTGACTGTGAGTCTTTATGTCCAACTGGTTGGTTGAAACGAAATCTTGTTCTGGACATTTAATCTCTGGACCTGAATTGCCCAGCCCTAGTTATATTTAATTAATTTACTTAGCTGACGCTTTTATTCATCCATGAATGTTATATACAGTTGAGCAGGATCAACCAGGCCCCGGAGCATTTGGGGTTACACACATGGACAGCAGCACGCATGTGTTTATGTCATTGTGCTCCACACTATGTCTGCATATGCTTTTCTACCATGGATGCTTCCACATCCTGACGTGTCAGTCACTGGTGACCTCATCAGTGGTCTAACCAGAACACATAATTAACTCAGTCAATCAATGACCTGAATGTTGACTTCATCCATCGTCCATTATTAGTGTCTCTTTGTATTCCTACAGCTTACATAATGTAAAATACAAAGCATTGTAGTGTCCCGCCAGATAAGGGTGGTTGAAGGTCTACTGAGACAACTTTCAATCAATGCGAAACATTCGTCTTAGACAAAAATGGAAATTTCAGCTCCAGAAAGTAAAAATTCAGGCCAAGATTTTCTTCCAACCAACCAGTTGAGTTACTCTGTGACTGCAACTCTTTATACTCAACTGGTTGGTTAAAACAAAACCTTGGCCTGGATTTTTACTTTCTGGACCTGAACTATCCACCTCTAGTCTTAGAGAAAACAAAAATGTGCTTGTATGTGTGCGAGCATGCATGCATGCGCATGTGCCCGGGCACCAGCTTTCCTCCTACACGCAGCAGCTGCGCAGTGACATACGTGGGCAGGCAGACCGCTCTACACGACTGGCCTAATGTGGGTTGCTTCCAGTTGCAGGGATGAACCCAGCACTAGGGCCCAGGCACTCCTCAGCTGCATACTGATGAGCTAGACATCCTTGGCCTCTGAACAGTCTGCTACATCAACACAGACACAAACCTAGTACTGCTTTATCCATAATAGATGCTCCATAAATCTTCCAGAGTGCAAGGTGCCCTAATTATAATACCGGTGGGCCACCTGTATTCCAAACTAACTTTAACAGGCTTTTTTTGAGGGAGAGGCAAGGGTTATGATAAAGTCTCTAAGTGGGGCTGTTGGGTAATGTTTGCCAAAGCAGCCTGCATTAGTGGGGCTGTTGGGTAATGTATGCTAAAGCAGCCTGCATTAATGGGGCTGTTGGGTAATGTTTGCCAAAGCAGCCTGCATTAGTGGGGCTGTTGGGTAATGTATGCCAAAGCAACCTGCATTAGTGGGGCTGTTGGGTAATGTATGCCAAAGCAGCCTGCATTAGTGGGACTGTTGGGTAATGTATGCCAAAGCAGCCTGCATTAGTAAACTTTCTATTATGGAACACTCTGAAGGGGTTCCACTTTTTGCTGATAGAAGTAAGCAGTTCTCTCGATTATTTGCTGTCATGTTGAGGCAAAATGTCTCCGGGGCGCTTAAATCTTGGTAATCCTGCAAATTTCTGCGAGTCTATACACCTGAGCCTCACCTCTGCTCCCTTCTTACTGGACCTGCGCTTGAATGAAGTCCGCTTCTTCTTCTTGCTTGATTTCAGCGAGCTCTACACCACACCGCAAGCACAGAGATGGCAGAGTAAGCAAACAAAACAGATAAGAAATACCAGAGAGCACTATTACACCGCCAGAGTATAAGGAGCGGCCAGGTAGGTTACCTGTGGTCTTCGGGCACGTATGATCCATGTGGGGGGCACCATGACGGAGGCATGTGCCCCCAGAGAACACGCCTCCCCTATGTGCTGCAGCATGAAGCATGTGACCTTGTTGTGATACTGCATGGTACGCAAGAGAAGTACTGCAGTCAGTAACTCTGAGGATGACCAATCATCACTCACACAAAAATTCACATGTACAGATATGAAAACACACACACACACACACAGTCCACATATTTATATCTTTATAGGGACTCTCCATTCATTTTTATGAGCTTATTCCTAATCCCAGCTATGACAACCTTAACCCCTAACCAGCCCTAAGGCCTAAACTTTACCATAAGTAACCAAACAAAATACAAGACTTTTGACATTTTTAGTTTTTTGATTGCACGTTGTTTGCGTCCTACGGATTTTTACAAAACTGAGTTTCCCCTTGTGGGGATCAAAAAAATGGTCACCACAACGTCAAAATAACAGGTCTTTATCACATTGTGGGGAAATATGATCCCCAAAATATAATAATTACAAAAACACACAGACACACACACGCACACAGGTAAACCTGCACTTCCTTCCATACTCAGGAACATTCAGGTTTGTGACTTACTGCCTGTTTGCACCAAGAACAGCTTATGGCCACTATTTCTTTACTGTGAAATGCAAATTTTTGTTGAAAGCCCTGTAAATGTAAAAAACAAATTTACATGAACTAATCAGATTGCTTCCGAGCCTTACGACTCCAAAGAGCAGCTGAGTGCTATACGACACACTCTGCCGTTCTGACGGCTTGTCTTTGCTCCCCGGCGCCCCCCCCCAACCTTTCCGCACTGCCGACACCGGCCATCTTGGCGCCTCCGGTGGACCCAATGGTGACGGACGATGGGTGGCTGCAAGCAGACAGATTGGAGATCAGGTCAGCGCCAAAGAGCTCCCCCTCTGGACTGCGGCAGACAGGCAAACCAAAACCTGCACTCTTAACTTAATTCACGCTTTGGCAAAAGCAATGCGTCACACTTAAAACAAGACCAGATTTGTTTCCAGCTAGATATCACCTACAGCACTGTTGTGTCTTTGAAGGGCTTATGCTTAATGCACCAGAGGTGTTTGTTTGACAAAATAGGCGTATTTACTTGGATTAACTGAGCTGTTGCTTATCCTTAGAGTACAGTTATACTATGGAAGGTAATTTTGCTAAATGTGTGGACAGACTAGAATTAACCAAATTATTGTAATCCAGATTTTAATATATCATCTGGGACTGAATAATAAATTTCATCTTATTCTAGAAATAAAAAAATCTTAACTGATTTCCCACATACATTCTTTACTTGACGTTTAGCATTACATGTATGTATTTTCATGGATTCTCTGCAGACAGTATCGCATAAGGAAACTTTAAAAACGGGAAACCAGATGTTGAAAAAAACTCTACATTTACTCATTATGCTCCCGCTGTGTCACCCACTGTTTGTTTAATCTGTTTTTATTAAGGAAGAGTAATATTCAATATTGCTCAGCTAAGAAGTATATAATGCATGTTTTTGTGTTTTTTTATTTTTCCTGTTAATTATAGGGCAACAACTTTAACAGAAGTACACAATTGTTATTAAAATTAACAATTCGTTAAGAAAAGCACTGCTAACATTACTACGTAACTTAACCACCATGTTTGTTAGTCAAATTTGATGGGTCTACAGATATTCGCGCCTTTATGAATAATTGTGTGTATGTCGCCCCCTAATGGAACGTATCTGTAGTAAACCTCACATACTTTCAAAAAGTTTTATTTTTTTTTTTTTTAAAAAAGGTTTACCTCGCGAAGATTTCTTGATCCAGATTCCCTAAACGATGGTTTACATCTGAAATTTATCTAAAAAGGAAAATCAGACGTTCATATACAGATTATCTGCAAGAGGTAACATATGGCATATCAAAATGCTCCTTCCACACTCAAAGCTGGATTTTGAAAAAAGGATTAGTTATAGTCCCAGATGGTCAATTCCAAAAGAGATTATAGGTTAGACAGTGATTTAAGAAGAAAAAATCAGCCTTATCCAACCAGAGGTCTGGAGTGTTATAAAGTGAAAAACCAGTAAAGCTGCATCTCCGTCTCAGATGGAATCCAAAGCCCATAACCTTCTGGATGCTCAGGTACAAAAATTTTTAATCAACATTTTAAACATTCTAGCTTTGCATCGTAATATCTGTTGATCATCTTCCCTTAATGTTTGGGGCCAAAATTGGGAGGAAAACAGGGATTTTAATTACGCCAAACATGCATTAGCCAAGTTTGAGATCAGCATAGAACAGTAAACACACATTCTCTGCAATTAGTAAAGCAAGATTTAGAAGGAAGGACAAGGTACAGTAAAGGAGCACCGTTCAGCTCGTTTAAGTCCCTCAGGGAAACCAGCGATTGTAGGACAGGCGTGCCGCAGGAGATACGCGGGAGAAAGAGCTGGAATAAAACGAGCTACCCAGCCCAGGACGGCACGCATCAAGAGGATCCCATTATTTGCTGGAAAGATTTTCATTTTTTTTTTTCTAGAGCCAGTCCAGCAGAGTATAACAGAAGGGTCTCACTCGACAGGATGGGTCTTTCATAAGCTGGTCATGGAGAATTTCTACTGGAGTCAGTTGTTCACTGTCCGCCAGCTGGAGGGGGATGGACACACGTTCACACAGTGGCAATTCTGCTGGTGCTAAAACTGCATCTTACAGGTTGAATGTTCAAGCGGTAGGTGTGAAGGAACCAAAATATATGTTAAATATGAACCCCTCTCTGGAGAAGGTCTGCACTGTGACTGGTTCTCAATTTAATTATAAAAATATAAAATATAGGATAATTATTAAACATTTATAAGGCTTTATGGAAATAAAAATATTCTAGGAGTGAGAATTATGTTATATGTCAGGTATAAGGGCTAAAAGCAGCATAAAGTATTGCTCTAATATAAATAATACTTTTCATGCCATACTTTTCAGTATTTTGTACAGTATAATTGCTTATTGTTTATAAAAGGATATTGTGCATCTGGAATTTTTGTATTTTGAAATTCAGTTGTGGGAGTAATGTATTAACACATAACATGGTCATATACTCTCGTTCTGCCTGATTGTGTGCCCCCCCATCAAAAGGTTAATATTAGCCAATCATGAAACGTAAGGCTCTATCGCAGTTTTTCTAAGAAGGGGTGTTTACACCTCCTGTTTACATCCTTCCTGACAGCTCAGCTTTAATCAAGCTGCCCTTTAAAAAGAAGAACAATTACCTCATTTACATGTTGAGAAGGGCAGCAAAAATTGGCTGAGTTAGTTTTGATATTATTTTTGTTTTCGTTTGTCAATAAAATGTCTCAAACACTGCCCGGCTTTTAGACAGTTTCCTAAATATTTCATCTTTCCTTTCACATACTGCTGTTGGTTAGGCAACTATGGAAGGTATTTAATAAACCTCCTTTACATACGTAAAGTCAATGTATATGCAAATAAAAACGTAACATTTCGAGGAAGAAGGAAAGCACTTCAGCATTCCACACACTTCTCCTGCGCTGCCAGGAGTCTTTGAATTGCTCATTTGTTCATGCTTTTAAGATGCTGCATTCACCACACACAAAATCCAACAAGCATATTGGATTATTCTTCAAAAGAAAAGACCTTTCCCAATGGAAGTGCGATTGCTGAAATTTTGAAAGTCATAGGTATTTGCTCCATTCACACATTAGAAACCGGTCAGTTAGATATAGAAGTATGTGACAACTAATCAGCAATTAAAAAAGAAAAAACTGTGGCTAAATTATCTGAGAAATATTGCATTTTTAGTCTACTGCTGATCACATTTTCAATGAGAATAACTGTATCCTGTAATTGATATTTATTTATTGTTTAGTATCTATTTGGGTTCTGACATGACATGAGTGCAACTGCAATTAATAGCAAAAAGGCAAGAACAGGACTGAGTGAATCAGTCAAAAAATATATATATGACAGTTAATAAAAAGAAGGTGACTGTGCAGACTATACATGCAGATGCAGATACATGCAAACACTGCTTGTCAAGTGACTTTTCTTATGAAACCAAGTCATTCGTAACATTTTTACAGATTTAAGCAAGTAGCCCCAGACTGTGCAATCACTGTATGTTTGGCTGCTTATTTGGGTTTTTTTCCAGGTTCTTTCAAAGAAATCCTACTTGTTCTTTCAGCTGCACGTTGCACTACAGACGTCGTGGTTAACATGCTCCACCGGCCTCCCACATCACTACCCGTCTTCCACGCTTACCTTCTCCAACTGCTCGATGCAATTAGTGTGCACCACGATTTTGCAAGCCCCACACTTCTTCCGTGCTGCCGACTTTTGCTGTGACCAAAAGAAATAGCAAAAAAATTCAGCCGAGTGATGTTGTTTTTTTTATCCACTCAGAAAACAAATTAAATGCTGACAGTCAAATCAGAGTACTTTCATAGCACGGGATCTAGAACATTCCTGCTCTGTACATCTACTTTTCACGATCAAGATATTCATTGCGGAATGGGAGTGAGAGAAGAGCCCAATGCAGGAATTGCATGAAACACAGAGCAGGGGGCAGGGGTGCGCACTGGACAGGATGCCAGCGGGTCACCGGGCACAATGCAAGTTGTCATACTACTCATGGCCCAAACGAAATACAGACAAGCGAATTTAAGTAGAAGCTAGAACCACATAAACCACAAGCCTCTGGGCTGTGGAAAGAAACCAAAGCATCCACAGGAAACCAATACGAACACAGGGGGATCATGTAAATGGCAGATAGTAAATCAAAGGTTTAAACCACAAGCCACCTATCTCAGGTATTGAGATACCCCCTGGGGTGCGTGAGAAGACCATGGTAATATGTTTACGTGATTCAGGTTACTGTGGTTTTTTTAACCATAAGGTACTTTACTGCTTTGGTTTGGTGGTCCTTGGCTAGGGCTGGGTATTGTGACCAATTCGGCGATTCGATTCGATTCTTATTTTTATGGTTTCGATTTGATTCGATTTCGATTCGATATCAATTAGCTATCAATATTTCATTTAAAATGTTAGTTTTGCAGACATGGGATCCATATTTTGATATAAATGTTGGTAACTGAAACTCTCCTACTTAAGTTTATTACTGAAATACACATCTACATTAATAATAGGGTGCACACAGTTGTT